>OV121087.1:46504080-47121469 GCA_921293015.1 Phorcus lineatus
TTAAATAATGACACTAAATTGTCAGGCTATATTGCTCAAGTCATTCGCTATAAGCATTGAGGTCGCCTTCTTTTATACATATGTCCTATATATATGTTAAAGACATCTCTTGAATAGCAAATCTAGATTTTCAGTAGATTATAAATCCGAATTCTCTGTTGTTAAGTTCAAATGCTTCACTAAGTCATATTTCTGTGAGAAAGAATGGTTCAAAGCTATTTAAGTCTACATAATTGGCGACTTTTCTGATAGAATTTATCTTGTCAATCTATAAAATATCACACCACAACTAATCTGAACTAGCCTTACATGTCTGGTGCAATGAATAACAACGGTGTACAATGAGATATACATGAAACGAATGAGGTCCCTTGTCAGGGACAACATCCCAGGTGACCACCTTTATTAATAATTCAGTTAACGTCGCTTGAAATCCTACTCAACGTCCATTAGACATTGGAGTTACATAGGTAGAGAATAGATATTAGAAACAATTCATAACCTGTGAAATATAAATTGAATGTTTAGATTTTAAGTCGTTGACATTTTGTTTGTTTATTACCAATGATTAAGCTTTTATAAATCTTCGTCCGTTTGTTCAAGATCTGTGCAAATGTATATAAATGAAATACGGTACTACGAATTGTAAATGTTATCCTTGGTACTGGTCAAAATTTTGAAATCAATCACAACCTGACATGAAATATCTTGTAAAATATTCAACTGCAACCTACCTCATCAATTCTATATATGAGTTTTGGATAGCAGTATCAGCATCCAGCTCATTGGTTCTCCTCTTTAATAATGGATAGCTGCCAATACGAACGGAAATATACGCTCATGAAAGTATTTTTGTGAACTGAAATTTAAGAAATCTTTTATATAAAATAAACTATAAATTGCAAAAAAATATCTATAGTTTATGTTTCTCACGAGACAAGTGAAGAGATGAATATTTTACGGTTATATCATTTGTCGACATGAATACTATAGTGACATCATATCGTTAGACAGGAAAACGTTATTTTTTTCTATATTTAGGGCAGTAAACCGGAACGGCGAAGTTGCTGTAGTAATGGTAATATTTGATCAGGGGAAAACTATGTCACTCTTAGCTTGTCACATATTTGATTTGTAATGGATAAAATTGTATTTGTGTGTGTAAATCCGATATCAAATATAATAATAAAATATTCAAACAAAGCTTCAATTTGAAATGAACAATGACATTATCTACAACACACCGCTGTGTGACATGTTCGGAACCCGTGCGTTATAGAATATACTTTCCTTATTGAATTTATTTGGGTGAAATATATCAACATTGTTTCCATAAGTGTAAATAGTTTCTGTAGAACGAAAAGCCATTCCCTGAGTTAGTGGCGCCACGACTGCCAGACTTTATCAATGGTGTCACCTGCTGTCAGTGTCAGAGAAGTACTGACTGTTGCTGAAAAGTGTCTTTCTATGCTAATTGGTTAAACAGAGCAACAATATAAAGGTATAAAGTGCTGATTGAAACCCGTAGGATGATGCGCGTCAATTGGTCAAACGCAACTTTTGAAACCTGTCTGCAAAAAGAAAATTAACCTTGAGTTGATGGATTTTGAAAGGATATATACTTAGTATTCATGTAAATCGTGCACGTGTTCGGTTTCGCCACAAATATCAGGTCACTGAAAACTATCGATTGTCATGTATTTGGCATGTCCGATATTAACAATGTCATCATAATTGCCATGTGATATACATACACATATGAGGGGACATTTAATATTAATGCTTTGATATTATGTGGAAGAAAAAACAGGTTTTCAATTACAGCTTGTTCATAAATTAAATGAAATCAGATATATAAAGTAGCAGAAGCCTTCTATTCTATTTAGTGATTGGGTTTTATGCTTATTGTCATTCTCTGAAAACCAAGCAGGATGTAAAATTAATAGCCTGTTGTGTCAAAGGACATTCTCTGTGATTGGTGTCCCACCTACTGTACACCGGTAAAAACATTAATCCAAAAGCCCAGAGTGTCCCATTGCATTGTTAGTAAAATGTGTCAGATGAATTTACTTTGGTTTAGCTCTTAATAAATAATGATCGCTACCACTTTCCCCAACGTTTATTTACTGAATATATAATTGCTTCAAAATTTTAACCTCAAAAGTTCCTATGCGTGCTAACCGATCTTTTGGTACAATGTCTTATGTAGTTGATAAAAATGGCAGAATTATTAAACATGATTTTATCGAGAATTTGTTGTCTATTATATATTGATTATTAATCATACAAGGCATATTTGTTCAGATCCTGTCAGATAACGATGTCTTTGATATTTTGATGCAAATTAGAGTTTTGCTAAGGCAACTGTAATTGTGTCAACACTGTATGAAACCTTGATCAATAGCTAATCAACAGGGCCTGTTTATCGCTTCCTATCCCTGTGCTTCTTAGAATCGAACAAGTCCTATGTATATATTTTCTTGCTTTTTATACGACTTAGTTCAATTAAGTTATCAATTATACACCTATGAATCTTGTTCTTTCCCTGGCTTGGCTTCAATATGGTTCAATGACTCGGAGAACTCTACGGTGGACACTTATACATATAGGGGGAAAAAGTGAAAGGGTGACAAAAAAGGGTGATAAGTATATCCCATGGTAATACATAACCTATAATAAGAATAACGGGTGTTTATTTTTCACCTGATGTTGTCAATATTTCATGCGATTGTTGAATCATTTATAAATCATGCATGACCTAGGTGAAGCAAGTCTCCTCCACACTGATCATTGTGAATGTTGTCCTTTGTTGCCACATTGATCCAGAGGAAGTCCTTCAGTTGTAGTCCTGTCTGATCCCAGAGGTGAGATTCAGGTCATGTTCTTGATGTCAGCCCTTCAACAACATCGTGCCACGACTGCAGAACAATGATCTGTACAGATCCCTTGATATTCTTCAAGCTGGCGCTTACTTAATTGGTTCGTCGTAAGCATATGACACATGAAACTCTCGCCTGTCACAGTGCCAACAAATGTCATTAGAGCCGCTCTTGCACGGTGCACGACACGACACTTCCTCCCTATCATAAAGGCAGCTGGTGGTGAACTCGAGTCAATAATTACCAACATCAACTCTGGCTTTCTGATGACGTCCAGTCGTCGAAGTCAAGAAGACTAATCAGGGTGTGGTCAGTTGGTTCCGTTCGTTACTGACCACACCGTGTTAACATACAAGTGTAACGAGCATGTAGATGTACAGTCAGGGTCAAGATGTTGGAAACGATGCAGTCTGCTGCCACCATGTCTCATGTTTATAGCTTTAAATACCACACATTTTCCCTTTCATACCATCTAAACGAAAAAACGGGATTTTTCGAGTGTCCGAGTTAATGAGATATCAAATGCCATTTAGTTTGGTATAATTCGCATGGTATGGTAACAACACCACAAACCAACATTTCAGATTGTTTTAACTTATTTCAGAATCAGTAATAAACAAGAAATCAACGACTGTGTAATGCATCATGTAAATGGACCAAATACATTACATAAGTTCACTCACTAACATTTCAATCATGAAGCAAGGTTGAATAAATCAGTTGCCTTCTATTCAAAGGATTCATAAAATTCATTAATATAAACTAAGATCATGCATAACATTATAACTGTTCTAAAGCGCTTTGAAAGAATGTAGATGACACGGTGAACATGGTTCGTGAAAGAGTCGCACAAAATGTCGATGGAAATTCAGTATTCGGACGTGTAAAACATAACCATTTGCTCCTGCAAACAATATGTTTAAATAGTAGTGACATTTACGCAATTATTTGTTTACAATGGCACAGTATTATATCGTCGTTAACCTTCTCCTTTAACATTATTGTTCATAATGTGCTTTGAAATTTATTTAAGGCCAAATCAAAAATCAAATCGTATTGCGAAATTTTCGCAACTTAGAAATTTTTGTAACCGGTTTCTTTAATTTGTCAGAGTGAAGTAGCTATATAACGGATAATTTTAACAAACGTATTATATGGCATCAGAATGAGTAATCAGTTTTTCAAGAGGGTATTTTTTTAAAAACGTTGACAAGCCATGTTCTCTGTGACAGCAGTGTCGTGATTTTTAACAATGCTAGACGTCTGTGAAACCTTTTTTTCTCGATAACTGATGACTACGAATTCTTGCTTTAACAAATGATAGAAACCCTTTCATATCAATGTCATCGAAAATTATATAACTATATATATATAACTTGAAAGAGGGTCATATAGAATTAATAGTTCCAGTCGGGGGTCGAGAGTAGACGTGTTTTCAGGAGCTCTCACCGGTGTGAAAACAATGTGATTAAAATCACCCTACAAAGGCAATTTCGACTAAAAATAATAATGTGGGGTTAAAATTAAACTATCAATCACCATATTTGTGAGAAAATATACGTTGGATGGTGTTCATTCAGATGTATTTTTGCGGATTTGTGAAAGTGTCAATTCATGTTTCAAAGGACTCCATTTTCAATATGAGGATGTGTGTGAATGGATATAGCCAATACATGTAAGTAAACCTCAATCAATATACAAAGAAGACTTGTTTCAAGACATTTCATACTCCTAATTAACCAGTTATGCAATTTATCACCAAATGACTGACACTCCTTGTAATTCTAAACGCCGGCGTAGTTCACCTATTTCACCACAAGTGGATATTCCATTTTCACTATCTAAGAGAACAAGATCATTATCTGACAGTTCCGTTTTCACTGTAGAAGAAGCAGGCATGGAAAACTTTGACATTGTGCCTCAAATTATTGAGGCTTTCAATTCTTCTGAAGTTTTAGAGAAAGTTGGGGTGGCTCTAGCTGGAGTTATTATGCCTCAAATTAACCTGACACTTGACAGTAAGCTGAAGTCTGTGAATGATTTCCTAAAGGCAAATAAAGAAAAGACGGATTCTTTGCAAAAGAAAGTCACGGAATTAGAAGATAAATTGAAGGCTAAAGACTCTCAATTGGATGACATATATCAATACAGTCGCCGGAATAATGTTCGTGTTTATGGCATTAATGAAGAAGCAGGGGAAAATACGGACGAAATTATGATGAAGTTAGCAGGCAAAATCGGGGTGAAATTACTCTTGCAGGACATCGAACGCAGTCACAGGACTGGCAACCCTACTAACTACACAGGAGATAGACCGAGACCCATCCTAGTACAGTTCATGTCTGATCGCAAAAAGAGGGAGCTGATGAGGAATCTCAACAAACTGAGAGGTCAAGGAGGTCAATCAAAGATCTTTATTAATGACGATCTTACTAAAGAAAGAGCTCGAATAGCCGCTGACGTAAGGAAATTAGTGGTTACCAGAAAACTGTCCGGGTCATGGGTGCGAGATGGAATAATCTTCGCCAAGAAGCTAGACGACCATGTCAGCCTTATTACAAAAAGACATCAATTTGACAAATTAATTGAGTCTCTTAAACTCAGACTCCGCCTGAAAGTGTCCCAGGAGCAGAGGAGAATGGTGGAATTCACGGATGTCGACGACAGTGATGTGGAAGATTAGTCTTTAAACACATGTTGACTCTTACACGTGAGTTTGTTTATAAACATAAGTGAGTAACAGCCCTTCGCTCTGATTGGTTTGTTCGACGCTGTCATAATCCAATCACAGAGTAGAGCGTCGCCGCCGACCCCGCTGCCTCGCGGTGCACGTGTACCGCTAGGAGTGTTTTGTGTTGTGAAACTGTTACATAACGATGATGATGCGCTATAAGCAGGACTGGTAGCCTTGTAGTGTGAATTATTTCTTTTTGAATGGGAGTACTCAAACAATTACTTGTTTTATTTTGCCACCTCATATTGTCTATATGATCTAAGTAACAGATATTTCGATTTTACTGATATTGTTCTTGGTGATATAACAAATGGGACTTTGATTGTTTATCTTTTTGTATTTTTGTTTTTATTTTTGGGATATTTTGTTTTTCTCTCTCCATGATATATTTGAAAAGCTTTCAAGTTAGTCGAAATCTTTTCTCGACTTGTTTTATCAGAAGACCACTGATGGTGGGCTATGATTTGATTTATTTCTTTTTTCTTTTTTTTGTTATGTTCTCTTTTCCAAACAGTTTTGTGGAAATAGTGAAAAGCAAAGACTTCTATCTCATATCGTGTGTGACAAACAGAATCACAAATGAATTGGTTAATGCTTCAATTAGGCTAGTTCTTTTTGACATTCATAGATTCGTAACGTCATGTGTATACTCATTCATTCAGGTGACAAAGATGCCCCAATTTTCTGCTTTATTTATGTTTGATAAATTGTTTGATGGGAGTTGATGTAGACCTATATCGACAGAGAATTGGGGTGTTTCACGGTAAAGTTCATAGTTCTATAAAGGCCAAAATTGACCTCAATACATATTTCCTTGTATTATTCTTCACTTCTATGGGTGTCAGGGGTATACAAGTATTTCTTATGTTGTTGATATGCTGTGGTGATGTGCATCCAAACCCTGGACCCATTATTCCAAACAATAAACTTGATTTTAAGATTATCCACTTAAATGTGCGTAGCTTAAAGGATAAGATCGATATCATTAGTCATGAATTCAAGGATTATGAAGTTATTAGTATAACAGAAACATGGTTGCACTCTGATATCTTAGATGAGGATATTAAGATACCGGGATTTCATTTACCTTTTAGACAGGATAGATTAACTCGAGGTGGAGGGGTAGCAGTTTATGTAAGAGAAAACATTTATGTAAAACGTATGGAAGATCTCTCGGTTATGGGCTTAGAAGCACTATTGGTTAAAATAAGTTGCAAAAACAAACACTCCTTAATCGGTACGTTTTATCGTGCTGATAAGAGTAATCACTATTGGGATCTCATCGATATGTCAATAGGAAATGCATCTGATCTAGATTTAGATATGACAATTGTAGGAGATTTTAACATTGATTACCTTAGTGTCCGCAAACAGCGCTTAGTTGATCTTCAAACAAGATATGGCCTTAGACAAATTATAAGTGAACCAACAAGGATAACAGAATACTCACGGACTCTGATAGATTTGATATTTGTTTCTAATTATGCAAGTGTGAGCTCTTCGGGCGTCCTTGACCCCGTGTGTAGTGACCATTGTCCAGTCTATCTTAGTTTGAAATATCATAGGCCTTGTAATGTTACATTTAAAAGGAAAATATATAATTATTCCCAAATAGATATCGAAGGCTTAATTTCCCACCTCCGTGAAGTTGATTGGGATACTACTCTAAATGTTGACGATATTGACATTCTAATAGAGGAATTTACGGAAATCATTTCAGGAGTTTGTGATAAATTCATTCCTAATAAGATAATTACTGTCAGAAACGAAGACAAGCCATGGATGAATTCTAAAATACGTAGACTTATAAGAAAACGAAATCGTAAACATAAACTTGCTAAGAAAAGAAAATTACCCAGTGATTGGGGAGTGTTTAGAAGTACAAGAAATAAGGTTATATCAGAAATAAAAAGGGCAAAAGAACAGTATTATATGAAATTAGATAATGTGATTAACGTGCATAGTCAGAACAAGAAATGGTGGCAATTAATAAAACATTATCTTAAGAAAACAGAAAATTCATTATCTTTTCCATCTATCTTTCATGAAAATGTAATTTATGATGAACCTACATCAATTGCTAATATTCTAAATGAGTTTTTCGTAAATCAATCAATAGTTGAAGACCCATTACGCCCTCTCCCATCCCCGTGTATTAAAACATCAAACTGTTTAGATAGTATTGAATTAACACAGAACGATGTTCAAGACGTATTACTTTCTCTAGATGTACGAAAAGCATTGGGCCCTGATGGTATTGGTAATAAATTCCTTAAGCTTGCTGCTAGACTTCTATCTTATCCTCTTACTTTAGCTTTTAATAAATCTTTGAACTTAGCTGTATTTCCCAAAGTATGGAAGATCGCTTCTGTTATACCCATCCATAAGAAAGATAGTGTTAATGAGTGCAGCAATTACAGACCAGTTTCTCTTACATGTTGTTTATCTAAGGTGTTTGAAAAATGTGTTCACAAATATGTTTTTAATTATTTTAGAGAGAATAACCTCATTAGTACACTACAATCTGGCTTTATTCCTGGAGATTCAACAACCTACCAGTTAGTAGATCTCTATAACTTTATTTCAAGTGCTATGGACAAAGGTAAAGAAGTAAGAGCAGTGTTTTGTGATATTAGTAAGGCTTTTGATAAAGTTTGGCATAAGGGACTTATCTATAAGTTACAATCCCTTGGAATTAGTGGAAAATTACTAGAATGGTTTAACAGTTATCTTAATGAGAGAGTTCAGAAAGTAGTTATAAATGGATATAATTCAAAGTATAGATCAGTTTCAGCAGGCGTCCCACAAGGGTCGGTACTTGGACCATTATTGTTTCTTGTTTATATAAACGACCTTGTAGAAAATATAGACTGCAATATAAGACTTTTTGCAGATGACACTTCAATCTATGTCATAATTGATGATCCTGTTCAAGACGCTGCGCGCCTGAATAGAGATTTAGAGTTGATTTCTAGTTGGGCCCAGAAATGGCAGGTAAAATTTAATCCCTCGAAGACTGAAACTGTACACTTTAGTAGAAAACGCTCTTCAGGTCCTTTTCCAAAATTATATATGCAAAATTCTCCCATAAATGAAGTAACTGAACATAAACATCTAGGCCTCTGGTTTCAAAAAGACGCAAATTGGAATGTACAAATAGATTCTTTATCCGATAAAGTTTCACCTATGATAAATTGTTTAAGAAGTTTTAAATATCGATTATCAAGAAAGACGCTAACAACTATGTATAAATCATTTATTATGCCATTATTTGATTATTGTAGTTATATTTGGGATAGTTGTACAGTAAATCAGGCAACAATGCTTGAAAATTTACAACTTGATGCACTTAGGACAATATGTGGGGCTACTAGGGGAACAAGTCATAATAAATTATATAAAGAAACTAATTTCTTACCGCTGGTAGAAAGAAGACGAATACAGAAATTGACTTTATTCTATAAAATGGTAAATAAAAGAACACCAGATTATTTAAACAGTCTTGTGCCAGAATCTGTTTCTGAAGGAAACTCCTATGCTCTAAGAAACTCACCAAATTTACAAAAAATCCACGTAAGAACATCTTCTTACGCAAAATCATTCTTACCAAATTCTGTAGAACTTTGGAATTCTCTACCTGAAGATATAAGACAAATACAGTCGGTAAACGAATTCAAAAATAAAATTACACCTAATTATAAAACTCCTTTTGGGTTTGATATAAATACTGGAAACAGGTTTTGTCAAATTCTGCATTGCAGACTTAGATTAGAATGCAGTGACTTAAATGCACATAAAGTGAAAAGATTCATATCAGATGATCCATCATGCAGTTGTGGTGCTCCCTATGAAGACACCATTCATTATCTTTTTGTCTGTCCAAACTATACTACCATAAGAGGCACTTCATTTTATTTCAAATATGGTTATAACATGAATGATGCTATGTATGGGAACCTTAAACTATCAGAATCTGTAAATCTTAGCATTATCAACTCTGTACATGATTTTATTACCGCATCAAAACGATTTACTCTATTTTGAGTTTTAAGTTGTATATTCTTGTCCTTTATTGAACTAACTCACATTGGAATTAGAATGATTATATACATGCGCATATTGTGTTTTTGTGTCTGTTATTATACATATGTTTGCAAGACCCTATGTACGTCGCATATATTATGTTGTTATGGAGAGGCATTAATATAAGCCATTGGCTTGTTTGCCAATCCATTTTCTGTATATTTATAGAAATAAATATGTTTAAAACATATAGAATAAAATAAAGTTTAAAATGCCATTTTAATGCCATTTAGTATCATTTGTTAAAGATATACATCAGTGGGTAAATAGAAATTTTTTGATTGAAACCTCATGTATCATACGTGTAAAATGAAGGTTCTACTAAAACTACTTACCATTTGTTATTATCATTATCATTTATAATGAAAATAACATTTGTTAGCGGCGGTTTCTGCAAATATATGATTATTTAGCATGATCTATTTATTACATGTACATGTTTTAATGCTTTTAATGAATTACTTCTCTCTTCATAATTTTCTATTGAGACCATGGATGTATTCAGTGATGAATTTAGATTATGTACTTTTGTGTTCTTTTGGTGTATTGCACCAATTTTGATCTACGCGTTCTAATCAATTAATCCAGTCTATCCTTGTATATTGAATACTATTCATCCATATTAATTCTACAACACGAGTGGCATTTCCCATGACGTCAGGTCACGAAGTTCAAATTGAGAGCGAGAAATGCCTGGAGCTATTCTTGTCATTGACAAATGTGATTAACAGTCATATTCCACGTTATTGGCAGAAATACGGCCCTGATACTAACATTTAATTGTGTGGGATGTTCGAATGGACATTTGGCACGGGTAATCAAATAACCAGAAACCAGTATATAATGAAAAGACTTATACCACGAACTGCCTCTTTTCAGTTGCAGCAAGTAACGAGTTTCCGAATCTGCGCGTTAATTACAATGTATAACCCTTGTCATTAAAAGCCGGAAGTTATGGATAAGTGGTATTTTACTATGATTAATCGACCCGTACTATAGTGATCCATTCCAGAATATAAGTGTTAAAAAATATAATGAACTTATTCAGAGTAGAAGCTTGAATAAACCACGTTGAAACGGTAAGATGTTTTGGACAAAATATAAGATATAAGTGTAATCGGGACATAGGAAGTAGATACGACCATTCATTCTGTCGTATGTATAATTTAACACCGAATTCCTGAAAGTACAATGTTGCACCATTTCCATACATTGTTCTTAACATTAACCTTCCACCCATGTTTGGTTATCATTGCCCTATCCGCATAAAGTGGTCACTGGATCAGCGCAATATAATTGCTATGAAATAGTGTAGAATGACTGTCCGTGTGTACTCATTACGAGTGTCTGTCATAATTCCCATCTCCAGTCTTGGACAAAGGCTGGTATTCACTACCCCCCAACAGGACACGTGAGGAATCTGCTGGGAGAAAGGGACTCAACTACCAGTTCATGCAAATGGATTTCCAACCATTTGTAAAACTGAAGTGAAACATTTTCTATCCACTGATTGACATGGATTTTTAGTTTAGTAGTTCAGACTCCTACAACCAAAGATAAATACACTTAATGTACACTCACATTTTCTATACACCGATATTTAAATAACAAATGTATCCAAGGCTTGTTTCTGCAATATTTCCCATGAATACCGAGCACTAAATTGAAAAGAGATTCGGGGCACTCAAATGTAGTTTTCTCATAAAAGCTTCCAATGCTTTCAAAATAAATGGATAACTTAGCCTATAAATGTCGATCATAATGTTCGTGTACTCCTTGAAAGTACATTCCAGCCCACATTTTTGCATACAATTTTCACCAAGGTTACTGTTAGGTTTACATGTCAATTTTTATCTGCTATCAAAGATTTAACCTCATTCGTGAAATAAACTTAACGAGAAATTCCAACGACACGTGACATGGTTGATTTGCATACCATGAAGAGTACTAGTACTGAGAGTTCATTCGCAATTACCTTAATGGCGTCCAACAACTTATGCGGTCTACCGGAGTTTTCTACGCAGGGTTTGATTCTCATAAGTCGTTATGATTAAAAGATATGATCTGACTTGATGTACTAACGTATTCATTGTTACAAAGTCTAAACAGAGTACTTAGGCATCGTTGTACGGTATGTCAAGTAATATTTACTTATAATATATCAGCCATTCAATACGTGGATTAAAATCCACCAAATGTGAGTGGATAGGTAGTGGATCAGGTAAAATGAATGAAAAGAATGAGGAAACAGCCAAAACACAAGCAATGTTAAAGGAAGATTTAGACTGGTAGCTGAACGACTCAGATTTAAAGTAGCTTCTATCCGTCGAACTGCAAAGCTTGAGTGCCCCTATCAGGAGCATGTGGGCTCCGGGAGGCACAGCTAGCTCTCAAAGTCCCTGAAACGCCTAAAGACCGCACCGCGATAAGGTATTGAGTAAGTTAAGTATCTTTATCACAGAATAAAAACCCATTTCGTATCATGCTCTTGCTAGAGGTACTACCCTTTCATGATACGGTATGACAAGATAAAATAGCGCTATATAAAAGGTCTTAGCAGAGATACTAACTTTACACGACACGGTCTAGCAGAGATGCTAACGTTACATGATATAGTCTGATCGGAGATGCTAACTTTACTTGATATGGTCTTAACAGAGAAACTTACGTTACATGATATGATCTGATCAGAGATACTACTGACATGACATGACATGGCCTGACCAGAGATATTAATGTTACATTACATGGTCTGAACAGAGACACTAACTGACCAAGGCATGATCTGACCAGAGATACGTTTCGTGACATGGTCTGACATGTGATGCTAATGTTACATTACATTGTCCGACATGAGATTCTAATGTTACATTACATGGTCCGACATGAGATACTAATGTTACATAACATGATCCGACATGAGATACTAATGTTACATTACACGGTCCGACATGAGATTCTAATGTTACATTACATGGTCCGACATGAGATTCTAATGTTACATTACATGGTCCGACATGAGATTCGTATGCTACATTACATGGTCCGTTATGATTTACTAACGTTACGTGACATCGTCTGACCAGAGATACTCACGTTACATAACATGATCCGACATGAGATACTAATGTTACATTACATGATCCGACATGAGATACTAATGTTACATTACATGATCCGACATGAGATACTAATGTTACATTTCATGGCCTGACATGAGATACTAATGCTGATGATGTACTATGGTCTTGCTCAAGATGCTATCGTTTTATCACACTTGTTCTCACCTGTGGTAGGCCTGAACACCTTATTGTTATTATGTTGTTATGGTTTAACTGGATATCCCGACCTTAGCTTGAGTGATATGACTAATATGCTATGATAGAAATTGCTTTGTCTCTTGCCGACTGATCCTATGCGTGTTAACAGTTTAATAGGGCCGCTGTGTGTGTTAGTTCTCTCTTTTCAACTGTTCATATGTTAAAAACTTTCATGGTAAGCATATGTCATTTATAATCGTCAGGGAAGGGTAAGCCTCAGTTGGATATTTACTTCTAAATTCGTTTCTTCGTATGAAAATATATAATACAGGACTTCAAAGTAATTGATTGTTTACATTAATGGTCTACGAGAAAAGACATTGACTATTCGCATGATGATTTGTATCATGATTGAGAGCAATAAGCTTGTCTAATTAATATTTTAACCCTTGAGTACAAACATCTGATTTAGCATCCCGTTGCTAAAATTACCGTAACATTCACTAACAGTAGTGTTATCAACATAACATATAGAGGTCGTCCGTCACATATCAAGGTAGTCCATAATATAATATCCAATCTTTCTCTTGTATTTTACTGAGCAATGATTGTATCAATTAACTCTTCAGAAATGATTACCGACATTCCTACATGCTGTCTGTGCAGTAGCGGTTACGCTAGCAGGCTTTATAGTTTACCATGTGGTTTGAATTGGGTTAAGAAACTAGGACTCTTGCATTTGGGAGTTCTTCCAACACTTTATTGTTAGAGTTCTGTGGAATATAAAAAACAATAATATATCAATATGAAACAGACGTACAATTATCTGTTATAAATAAATAATGGTATATGCTTTCCTTGAAATATAAGACAACTCTTCAAGGGAAGTTACTCTTGCAACGCTTATGCAAACACTTATTTCACTCACACAATGTAAATGAAGCGCTCCTAAAATATCCACAGAAAAAACCTAAAACTTTAGGTAAGCCTAACTCTGCAAAGAATTTATATGGTGGATAAAGCTATGAAATTAATTACTATTATCTAAATAAAAGAAAAAGAATGTATGTACTTGTAATTCCAAACTGTTTTGAACTCATGGACTGGTCCATTTACTCAAAAGGGGTGAAAATATATATGTAAATATTTCAAGTGAAAAATGTATAAAATTCTCATTACAAAATACAATTTAGACCTCACAAATACTTTAAATAGGAAACTACACCTTATTTATACTTACTTACTGAAAAGAAATCCTAAACATCTTATTTTATACGCAAATAACTAACCGTGCTATCCTGAATTATAATAGACTCGCCCAAGCATGAACTTGCCAGGGACACCTTGAAAATACTTCAAATATTACTAAGAAAGATTAGCAAATGAATTTTGACCTTGCATATAATACATAAAGTTATTACAACAAGAAATGAAAGTTACCTGAAGAGTGAACCTCCCAACATACTCTTTACAAGTGCAAAACACTTTGACCCGAGTGACAGCATGGTCTGTCTGTTCGAAACCGAAAACCGGAAATACCTTATTACAAGACTGGAAAATCTATGGTGCGCGTAGCGCAAGAAACTTGGTTCTGACTAGTAATAGTCAAAAATCCCTGCGATATATTCCGTAACCTACTCTAAACTTAAACCCTCTTGGAGAAAACTTACATTGATTATCAATTAATATAAATAAATATTTACTCAAAGAAATTAAACACATGAAATGAGTCTTTATCAAAAAATGTCTTTCGATTCAAATCAACCTCCGGGGCGACAACAGAGTGGAGCACGAGGGCTTGTGCATAAAGCTTACTGTCACTCTGCTCATTACTCAGCTGCACTCTCCAGGATCATGCAACATTTTTGCACGGAACGTTTATACTCTCCAAACTGAGTCTTCAGTTTGACGTTCCGTACCACTCCGTCTTCTCCCGGATACACCTCGACAACTCGTGCCAAGGGCCACTTCCCTCGTGCACTCTGGTAGTCGACAACAATCACGACATCACCCACTCTCATTTGTCGATTCTTCGTTTTCCACTTTCTCCTTTTCATCAAGGTTGGCAGATACTCTTTGATGAATCTCATCCAGAACTGAGTAATGAGTGTCTGGATGAATTCTAACCTCTTACACAGGCTGATAGACTCACAGAAGGGGCCTTGAGGCACCTCGGCAGAGGCGCGTCCAAGCATAAAATGGTTTGGTGTCAATGGTTGTGGGTCATTCGCATCATTCGAATGATATCCTAATGGCCTAGAATTCAGCAAAGTCTCAACTTCACAGAAAACAGTCGACATTTCATTCCACGAGAGTGTTTGGTCTCCGATAGCTACTTTTATCGCTCTCTTTGCCTGCTTGATCATGCTTTCATAAATACCACCTTGATGGGGACTCAGCGGGGTAGTGAATCTCCACTTGACGTTGTGTAGTGTGCTGAATTCCTGTAATTCTCTGCGGCTCTCCTGGAATAATTTCCGTAGCTCTCTTTCAGCTCCAACGAAAGATGTTCCGTTGTCGGATATGATGGTAGATGGCCATCCGTGGTGTGATACAAACCGTCTAAGGGCGTTTAGAAAAGATTCAGTTGATAAGCTTTCAACCATTTCAATATGAACTGCTCTGATGGTGGCACAGGTGAACAGCGCTCCCCACGCTTTTATCCTCTTGTTTCGTCCATACTTTAAGTAGAATGGCCCAAACATGTCAACACCGGTTGTTGTGTAGGGTGGTGAGAATAATCTCAGTCTCTCTGGCGGTAGATCACTCATCAATGTGCTGTGAGAAGGCTCTCTCATCTTACGACAAACTGTACATTTCTTTATGATCTCTTTTACAGCATTTCTTCCATGTACAACCCAATATTTTCTTCTACTCTGTGCCAAAGTTCTCTCAGTTCCAGCATGGAATACATTGTTATGTATGTTTCTGAGTATCAACTTGGTGATGTGACTTGATGCCGGTAACAGGGTAGGGTGGATTTCGTCATAAGTGAGTGTAGAATGTTTCATTCTTCCGCCAACTTTCACCAGACCATTTTCATCTACAAAGGGAGATAATTCAGCGTATCTTGTTTTCCAATCCATCAGTGACTTCTGAGACTCTCTTAGCAGGATTTCTTCTGCCCTCCTTTTCTCTTCTGGTAGCAAGTACTCACTTAGATTTCTCTCTTTGGGTTTGGCTCTCATGTTGTCAACAAATCTAAGACAATATGCTGTAACGTGAAGTAATTTCTGCCAACTCGAATGTCTCTCATAGTCAATGAAGCATTTTTCACCTTTGATTGTCTTTTCTGAAGTGTAGACTTGTTTCGTCTTCTTATTTTCCTCTTGTTCGCCTTGTGAATCTGCTTTCTCCCATACATTCTGATCTGGCCAGGCTGTTTTGGTTTCTTGCAGGAAGGATGGTCCATGGGCCCAAAATTGTCCAATGTTGCTGACTCTTATCCCTCTACTTAGGCTGTCTGCTGGGTTGAGCTGTGTAGGAACAAACTTCCATCTTTTCACATCCCACTCTGTCTGAATTTCCGCGATTCGAACTCCGACAAATGCTTTCTTTGACGTAGAATCTGAGTGCAGCCAGCGCAATACAATTTGAGAGTCTGTCCATAAGTAAACATTAGGTTTCTCTCTGAGCTGTGAATGGATGGTTCTTGCAAGTCTTGAGGCAAGTAAGGCTCCCATCAACTCAAGTCTTGGGACAGTTGTTTGTTTCAATGGTGCTACGCGTGCCTTTGCTGCTACAAGTGTGACGCTTGACTCTTTTGACGTTGGCCATAACAGATAAGCACATGCCCCGTATGCGCTCATACTCCCGTCACAAAATACATGAAGCTCAGGTGTCCCTGTCGCATCATATGGTTTCATGCATCTGGCAAACTGAATGTTGTTTAGGTTCTTTAAGTCTTGAAACAGGTCAGACCACATCTCACATTCTTCTCGCGGCAAATTGTCGTCCCACTGTAAGCCTTTTATCTTCCATAAGTTCTGCATCGCGATTCGAGCTCTGATTGTTGTGACTGTTGCAAGTCCTAGCGGATCAAAGATTTGAGACAACTTTGATAATACTATTCTCTTTGTCAATATCCTGTTACAAGTTATGTCAACTTTGAAACAAATTGAATCACTCTTGCAGTTCCAGAACACTCCTAGTGTTTTCAGTTTATCTTCTGTACTCTCAGGTTTAGAAATACTTGTCAAGTCCCTCATTTCATTCTCTTGACTTCCTGTAGAAAGAATGGTATCAACATCTGTCATGAGTTTTTCTCCATCTTCTCTTGTGTCTGTTGAATGGATAATGTCGTCCATGTATCTGTCATTCTCAAGGATTTCTGCAGCATCAGGATGTGATTCACAGTTTTCTTTGGCAATCTTAAGCATGATGAAGTTTGCCATGTCAGGCGATGACTTGTCTCCAAAGGTGACTCTCTTCAAGCGGTAGACTATTGGTGGCTGTTCCACATTCAGATCTCTCCATAGATATCTGTGAACATTGGTGTCAGATTCAGGTATACATATCTGCAGAAACATTTTCGAAACATCTCCTTGGAAAGCGACCGGTTTCTCTCTGAACCTTAGCAGAATGCCCAGTAGATCTCCAAGAAGTGAAGGTCCTCTGTACAGGAATGAGTTCAGCGATACTCCTTCGAAGGTGCTTGCTGGGTCAAACACAACTCTTAAGGGTGTGCTGGGCTTGTCTATTCTGTATACACCATGATGTGGTAAGTAGTATACTGTGGTACCTTCTCTTGCCTCATCTGCAACTTCTGCCCAGTCATTCTCAACATAGTCATTCATGGCTTTTCTGTACAACTTGGCTTTCTTCGGATTTGCAAGTAGACTTTTTTCTAGCGAAACTAGGCGTTTTTCTGCATACAGATAGTTGTTTGGCAGATCTTCCTTGTTTCTCTTCCAGGGTAGACCAATAGTGTATCTGTTTCCAATTTTCTTACAGGATTCCTCTAGTAGACTCAGGGCAACTCTGTCATCCCTTGACATCACTTCCTTTGGACACTTGCAGTTTGGAGCTTGTACTCCTATGGTCTCCATCTCATACATTCTCTCCAAGTCAGGATACTCAACCTTTTGGCAAAAGTTGACACTCAAGTTTTTCACTGATTTAGTGTCTGCTCCAATTACACACCATCCTAGCCTTGTCCTCTTTCCCACTGGCTCATAGGGTAGTCCATCCCTTATCTCTTGGTCAGCATGAAGATGACTGTACTGTACACCTAGAATTAGGTCAATACTTCCTGCCTTGTGTGGAAATGATATGTCCCTCAGGTGATCAAATGATGATAGCCAACTTCTATCTAAGGGGGGAATGCTCAGGACAGTTTTATCTAGTTCATGGGCTTCAATGTAGAACTCTTCTCCACTCTCTAATGAAGAAATCCAAAAGTTTACTCTTCTACTCTCTGTGTTAGTATGCTGTTTGCCTCCAACGACAGAAATTTCAATCCCCTCTCTCTTTCCTTGCAAACCAAGCATATGTGCAAAGTCCTTCCGGATAATGGTAGTTCCAGCGCCTCCATCTATCAAGACATTTCCCTCTCTTACTCTGCCATTGGCTGCTCTGAACTTAACTCGTACGACGGGCATAATGCTATCTTGATCAAGAACTGAAGCACCACTTGCTCTCGGCGGATTGATGTGAATCAGCTTGTGATGTGTTCGCACACAGTTGTTTTGTCCACAAGGCTTTCTCAATCTACAGTCTCTGGTAATGTGACCCTTGTTCAAGCAGGAGAAGCATAACCTGTTCTCTCTGATCAGATTTATCCTCTGACTCACTGTCGAGTCAAGAAATGTTGGACACTCTTGTACTGTGTGACTCATACGACAAATGTGACATTGAAGTTCTCTTCTCTGTGCAGCATGCACTCTCTTCTCTGTTCTCTGATCTCTTGGCTTTTCTCTTTGAATATCTCCAAAATCAGGATCAAATTCTGCTCTTACTTTTTTCCTTACAAACTCGCAGACGCTGACAAGATCTGGAGCCTGACCTCTTTCTCTCATATCGGCAACCGTCGATTTCCAGCTTGAAATCAGATGATCTGGAAGACGTCTAATTATTTGACGAAGTGTCTCTGTAGAGTTGACATCTGCCATGTAATTTATTCTTCTCAAAGTAGACAGACTGTTCAGTAAGTCCATGGAAAAGGTGCGTAGTGAGTGACGATCAGTTATTTTGGAATTTCCTCTGGTGAGCTTGCTGATGTGCGCCCTAGCAATAACACTCCTGTGACCGTAGAGATCCTTAATAGTCTTTAGCGCAGTTGCGTACATCGTACCTGATGATCCGAGTCCTCTGATTGCTGTTTCTGCGTCGCCTGTTAAAGCCATCTTTAACTGAACCATCCTCAAATCGTCCGAAAGATTTGCCTTGTTATGGATATGAATGCAAAAACTCTCGATGAACTCAACATAACGTAACGGGTTTCCATCAAAGGTCATCAGCTTCATAGATGGAATATCTCTACTGGCCTCTAAACGATACAATGCATCAGCAATGGACATATCACCTCTTGGAGCTGGTAGGTCTGTCTCCTGGAATTCTATCAGATGATCTATCCAGCTATCAATAGATTCAGGGGAATCTCTACATGGAGGTGGATCTCTATTCTCAGTTTCCTCTGTAGTGTTTTGTTCTATTGAAGAAGGCTTGACAGATTTTTTCAGGTCTTCTCTCACTTTAAGGCTTTCTGATTTTCTTGTGACTTTGACTGACATTTCAGCAATGTAATCTTCAATCTTGATCTCAATCAAGTGAATGTCCTTAACTAGGTCAGCTTCCCAACTGTCAAGTTTACTGTGATCTGTAGGCTTTGTTTCATGTTCATAAAGTTCACTGTTTATTGATATTGCTTCATTAAAGTCTTTCCTGAGATCCTGCATATCCTTCTCTGCTAATCGCTTGACTAAGGTTTTCTTTTGCATCTGATCTGTGAGCCTGTTGATTGCCCTCGTTATCTTACCCCGCAACACTTTCCTACGTTTCTTCAAATTCTGTCTCTCAGATTCATCAGTTTCGTCATCCTCTTCACCATGCGGAACTTCATAAGATGCATCATGGAAATGAACCTCTGCCTCTACTTCTATTTCTTCTTGGTCTGACATGACTGCTTTCTATTCTTAACCCAATAACCTAGTTACTCTTTATCTCTTCTGAAATATCTTTACTCCAAGACTCTCAGGACTCTTTCACTCTTCAGAAATTGGTTTGAATTGGGTTAAGAAACTAGGACTCTTGCATTTGGGAGTTCTTCCAACACTTTATTGTTAGAGTTCTGTGGAATATAAAAAACAATAATATATCAATATGAAACAGACGTACAATTATCTGTTATAAATAAATAATGGTATATGCTTTCCTTGAAATATAAGACAACTCTTCAAGGGAAGTTACTCTTGCAACGCTTATGCAAACACTTATTTCACTCACACAATGTAAATGAAGCGCTCCTAAAATATCCACAGAAAAAACCTAAAACTTTAGGTAAGCCTAACTCTGCAAAGAATTTATATGGTGGATAAAGCTATGAAATTAATTACTATTATCTAAATAAAAGAAAAAGAATGTATGTACTTGTAATTCCAAACTGTTTTGAACTCATGGACTGGTCCATTTACTCAAAAGGGGTGAAAATATATATGTAAATATTTCAAGTGAAAAATGTATAAAATTCTCATTACAAAATACAATTTAGACCTCACAAATACTTTAAATAGGAAACTACACCTTATTTATACTTACTTACTGAAAAGAAATCCTAAACATCTTATTTTATACGCAAATAACTAACCGTGCTATCCTGAATTATAATAGACTCGCCCAAGCATGAACTTGCCAGGGACACCTTGAAAATACTTCAAATATTACTAAGAAAGATTAGCAAATGAATTTTGACCTTGCATATAATACATAAAGTTATTACAACAAGAAATGAAAGTTACCTGAAGAGTGAACCTCCCAACATACTCTTTACAAGTGCAAAACACTTTGACCCGAGTGACAGCATGGTCTGTCTGTTCGAAACCGAAAACCGGAAATACCTTATTACAAGACTGGAAAATCTATGGTGCGCGTAGCGCAAGAAACTTGGTTCTGACTAGTAATAGTCAAAAATCCCTGCGATATATTCCGTAACCTACTCTAAACTGAAACCCTCTTGGAGAAAACTTACATTGATTATCAATTAATATAAATAAATATTTACTCAAAGAAATTAAACACATGAAATGAGTCTTTATCAAAAAATGTCTTTCGATTCAAATCACCATGTATTCCACTTTCATATCGCAATTTAAAAAGCGAATTATTAATGTAAGCATTCTGACGGTCGTTCCTCTCGTTCTACATTCTCAGATTCCAGCGAATGTCATCACAATCGTCAAACGGGCAAGAATAAGAAGCCAGCTACTTAAAATCGGAAACAAGTTTGCAGTGAGATATCCCATCCATAGCCTCTTGATAGAATTGTGTTTTATACCAATACAAGTACCACATGAACATATGACGCGGGAGGAATCGTGCGGGTACTTTCAGAGATGCGGAAACTACGTCTATGACATGGGGTACTGAGGAGGACCCAGCAGGCCACTTGTTTGGAATCTGTTTTGCAATCGCAGACCTCTACTGACCGGGTGTGACAGATTTATATTCAACTTCAAACGTTGCCTGCCTTCAATAGCATTCCCTGTGCGAGATTGACTATAAAGCGCATAATTACTGTCATGTCGGATGGCTGCTTTGTGAAAAATCTATAATGATTTCTTATCCAGGGCCTCGCGACCACAGCCGTTGTGAATTTCCATCGAAGCGATTGGCAAAACATTGATGCTTGCTTTCAAAGCTTGCAGGCTGGAACGTCTGTGCGCAATACATTCAGATATGCTAATTTGATTAAAGCGATTTCTTTCTATGTTTTTTTTCTTCTTTGATACTACGTTAGTGCAACTTTCCGCTTCGCACGGCTCTCGCTCTCCGGAGCTCTTTTGTTAGGGTGTTATTAAATGTCCCAGCGCGTGCAATGCATACTACTCGGGACGTTCTTGAATTAATTCACATCTCTGTGGCGGCAGGATTAGTGTAGCAAAATCTTAACAAATGATGATTCCTAATGGACGTACTTTGAATAAAGTATTGGTTCTTCTTGCAGAAGAATCTAATTTTCGATTCCGTTCCTTCTTATCCAAAATGTAAGTAAACTTTTTATAGCATTCGATTAAATCAATCCCGATGTCACACAGTGCATTACATCATCGAGACAAATTAATGTGTAATTTGATGTTTATGGTGAAGCTGCTAGTCATAGATGTTCACGGAGCTCCCTAAGAGTGTTGATTTGCTGGAGAATTATGCAGTGTCAAGCACTCCAAATAGAAACTTCCAACGTTCGGTACATACATCAATAAACGGATCTGCAGGAGTTTATCTCCATTTTTCAGACTGGTTCGGTCCAGCGAAACATTGATTTAACCTCACTATGACGCAGTACAAAAGTTATCATAAAGAACAGCGCAACTCATTTTAAAGTCAACAACTTGTTCCAACTTCTTCCTGGTTGAGTTCGTATCCACCTGCACTTAAACTAGCTGCAAACACCGAGCCTCAAATAAGCACATGGTATAAAATGAAAAAATATCATGATTATATATATTTTTTAATCATTATCTTTGTATTAAAGTTAAATAAATTGAGCTAAGTACACTCTTAACATATTCGGAAATATCAACTATTTTGTGACCTTCTGACTATTGAGAACTATATTGTGAACATGTGAACCTCTTTCGTGATTTAAGCACTGGTTAGACGAAATGACGACCTAATTGTTCGGATCGATATTATTGAAATATTGGAAAGCTGAAACTGAAAGTCGGATATACTCTCTTGGAATACATAAAGTTTCATTTATGCAACTGTCAGTGATACTTACAGTACAAACATTTATACATATATCAATGTTTACATTATGGACTCCATTCGAAAGGAACTGAGTTCCCGTATAAGAGAAAAGTAAATATGCATCAGGGAAAGCTGTAATAAATCAACATTTATTGACACTGGTTAATTCATCACGACATGCAAACAAGGCAAAAACAAAAAAATACGTTCGTCTTTGTTTTTCTCATTATTCGTTTCTTCGGCAAATTCTGGAAAAACGATTTTCCTTAGGGTAGGTCAGTGTATTATACCAGGCTGACCGAATCTTCCAGACACACATACGACGTAGTAAAACCAATATGTTTGGAGCAAGAACAAAAACAAGAAAGCAATGGCAAGTTAGAATAATAAACTCCTTCCAAAACGATTTTTTCAAGGGAATGCATAACCATCCATTGTGTCATCTAAAACGGGAATAATAATTTCCAAATATACATATAGCCATACTTAATGAAAAATACGACTTTGCATTTGAAAATATGAACATGTATACGACAACAAGTTTGAATATGGAATAAAGCCTGCAGCATATTGTGGCCAAACATGTAGACTGTGGTGAAACCTGCTAGCGTCGACTGGACGAAACGGAACATAAGCGGCACAAGAAGGAATTTCTGTGTGAAAAAGCTGCCAAAGCTGACAGCACTTATCGACATTGCGAGTTTCCTGTTTATAATTCCGTTCATATATGTTCTGAATATTAACGATGTAGTGTGTTTTAAGCTTTTCAGACTCTAATGTTTTGAGTACTCCGAATAACAAGATGTAACACCGACGGGCATCTGTTAATTCTCTTTAACATGGAAACGAAGCAATACAGGTGTTAGGTCGCAGTAAGGAGCATATTGATTTTCCAACTCTCAGCGTCTTAGGACTCGCTCCTATGGATAATTACTGGCGATTGACTCTAAAAACCGATAAACTCCACATTACGTTGTGATACCGTAAACCTACTTTCAACAAAACTGCCACGGGGAAAGAGGTAATGAACATGATCTCTTTGCTTGATGCCTGCTAATGAGAAAATGTGCGCTTTTAAGACTAAAAAGTTTACTCATATCAATATTTCACCACCATGAGTGGCAGTTTCGAAGAAAGCCGGGTTTTGAGTGAATTGACGATGATTGGGGTTGAATGGGTTTAAAATGACTTCTTGGATTTATGTGTACTATTTTGAGGCACTGTCACTCTGGATTGTAGTTAATTATGTTGTGAAAGTTTATTGAACAGTAAATTATATTAAGTTGTTATTATCAAGACTATGCTGTCTCGACTAGTCTTATAACTCTCCTTTAAGACGCTAATTGGAAATGAAATTGTATTTTAGTTGCTTTCCACATAAAGGAGCCTCTGTTTTTTATGGGATAGGGACTCAAATAATCCATAATTTTTTAACAGTGGAAGGCACCAATATAAATGCCTTATTTCTCACAGTGAAGAAAATATAAATTTACATATACGTATATTTATGTGCAATTAACGTGTTAGGCCTACGTAATGTTTTCAAGTTTTGAACTGCACACGGGTAAACGTTTTCGTACATGTATTAACGTTCGCCGCAAACATTTTAAATTTAATGAGATATAATCGCCAGTCCAGCTACTGATGGAGTTTAATTCCCTCAACCTCAGTTGCTATCAAATAGTTTTATTGTTCGCGCAAATGTGTTTAGAATCGAACATAATTGTGCAATCTTTTAAGTAGTTTCAAACGCGATATTCAGGTCTCTCCCTTCCTCTTAAAAATAGAAAGATAAAGATCCGTAACGCTTACGCACAATTTCCGTATAAGAGAGAAATCCGAGAGATGTAAGGCGAATTCTGATTGGATATATAGAATGATAGCACCCATGTTGTGAATGTCCAGCGACAGAGGATTTTACAAGCACCAGAAAACATGGTCAAAGTGCAGGGGAAGTAGCAGTGAAACAAATAATTTGGGTAATCGCTGTGGAGAGAAAATGGGTATTTTATTAAAGGGTTAACTGTACAAATCATCTTTCCTTCTTGTCCAGAAAATACGCGATAATTTTCAATTCTCAGAGATGAAAACGATCAGTACCGTTTCAACCTGTAGTGTGAAGCCATCTCTAATTCATCATCTATATAGTAGAACCATACCCATCTTTAATTTTCAAAAATTGACAAAGCTATATATACTACTGGCCTGGGCTCAGTCAGTCAACTTTATTCTTTGTCTTGGTTTATATTAGAGAGACAATTACAAATCACAGTAAGAAAATTTGGCATTCGTCATTTTTCTTTTTTTAACATAAACGAAGTTCAAAATGCTTTAATTGATAACTTTTGCTAGAGGTAAGGCAATAAAAACGCTCATTCAAATTATTAACATGACTCACAACACAAGAAATAATATGGAATAATTGCTTCAGTTCATAACCCATTTAAAACAGAAATATCACATTCTAAAAATAAAAGAAGTAAAAACAAACAATGAAACGATGTTTGAATAAACAATGTTCAACTGCTTTATACAGTTTCTACAATTTGAACTATTTTCTTGAATTATTTCCAGACACATAACTTTATTTAGCATTAAAAACTCTTACTGGAGTAAAAGTGGCGTTTTATTTATTTCTTTGCGCATATATAGAAATAAAAGAATGTTATTTTAAGAAAGAACGTTCTAGCATAATTAAAGAATTCCTCTTTATAAACAGTGTAAAGCTCACGAAACTTTAACGTGACATGACCTTAATGTGCGAAAACGTTAAGGTCATCCAGATTAGCATTTTCAAGATGGTAATTTCAATTATATAGTTAAAATTTATTTCCAGATTTTGAATTTTAAAAAAACATTACAATACTCCTCAAGAAGATAGAAATCGTCTTTTGTAAATGTCATGTTTGAAGTGAAATATCATCATTCGAGACATCAGCCCGCTCAGGAGAATTCACTCCCATTAGTCTGAATAGCAATCCTCTCATTTTCCTTAGTAACAGTAGAATGCCTGAGCTTTTAAGAACAAGCAAAGCAATTTATATCATCTGAAGCAGCAGCCCTTGGTCCGTTAGGTCCTAAGCCCCCATGGGAATGTGTTGTTTAGCAACAAATTACATGTCATTTGTAAGTGACGTCGTGGCCAGAGCACTTAACATACAAGCGAGCTATCCCTGCTAGTTGTAAATTCAGATACGTGTAGAAGATAATGATAAGTTCTTGCTGTTGGCAGACTATTTGCCTCTCGTTCCTGCCTGCCTACAGCCCAGAGGTGGTGTATCTTCGATCTACCGCACCCTCTGCAGGCACGGATGAACCAGCGAGTGCCCCGAGAAGCTCTTGACGAGGGTTTTATCTCTGAACAGCTGATCGTCTACAAGCACTTCTGCATGTTAATAAGAGCAAGTTGAAGATGTTTGCAAACACTGAAAAGCAATTAAGAAGTCAAGTTATTCAGAAGTGAAGTATGTTTGCTTAAGGTCATTTATAGGAACTGTGAGCAAGAGAGTAATGTTGAAATCTTCAGTACTCCAGCTAGTGGTGTAGATATCTGTAAAATTCAAACCTTCATGTCTTAACATTTTTCATGTGGGCACTTTCAAAGATACTGCATTTCACAATCATTGTATCTTTCTTCGAAATGAACTTATCATCAAACAGTTGTCTACATGGCAGTGTAAATAATGCTCAATTCAACAAATAGGTTGTTCGTAATGTGTATTATGAAGTTATTCAAAATTCTTTTTCAAGCTTTAAAATCCTGTTACTTTTCAACTCAACAATCCTTATGTGTAGTTACTGTCGAGTCTATCCGACGATGTGGGTGTTTTGGTAACGCCATTCATTGTGTATGTATGCTTGTTTCTTCGGGAACAATTCAGGCTACGAAGGTTTGAAATGTGTTTGTGGTCAACGGGTTAAAAAGATTAAATTAATCAACTGGGATTTTATTGTAGTATAAGGTAAAGACTTGATTATATAATTTCTTGAATTTTACTAATAGTTTCCTTCATCGAAAACTGTGCCGAAGTTCGTAGAAAGCTTTCAACTTCAAAGTGGTTGAGCTCGAGGTTATACACTCGTCAACTTTTATTGTTTACACTAAATAAACATAAACAACACTCGTACATGGGCCGTCAAAGAACTCCGCGGACATTTGTACATTCAGCGAGATTCGAACTCCGATCTTTTGTTCACCAGACTAAGCAATAGATGCGCCCTTAGTGACGTAAGAAGGTTCCAAACCCGAGTCATAAAGTAAGTCATTTATAAACGCACCTGTTTTGTTGTTAGTAGGTTATCCAAAAAATACAATGCTTTAAATGTACAACGTTAATCGAGGTGAGGGGAGGTAATAATGGTTAAACGCCGCTTTCAAGAGTATATAACACTAGTTCTAATGCAGGGAGAAAGCCCGCAACACTATTGTGGTTTTGTATTGCAGTGAAACTATTGAGAGCAGCTAGAAAACGTTAATCGACGGTTATTTGAGACACTGTTTTATTTGAAGAGATAATTCGTAGTCATATGCTCTTGTTTTCTGATCAACGTAAGTATGCACATTTAATGAGATAATTGATGAGAAATGTGTACTCAACAAATAACCATAAGCATTTTCATTTAAATCTGAGCTATTGTTACAAAGTGTTAGATAACGTGGTAATATATACATAAATGTTTAAAATTTTGCTCTTAACTTCGACCAATAGAGATGGATATCATGTTATATGTAGACATCATACCCCTGATCGTGCTCTGTAAGTAAAGATTCCTTTAAGGTTTATGCGGTCTGAAATTACATACAGATCAGCTGGTCTTGAAATTGAGGTATTGATAAAAGCGCTCGAAGCCGTTATTCGGAATGATACATGGAGGCCCGCAGTAGCTTCCTGCATCAAATAATCTAAGCGTGTTCTCCCTTCAGCCATGGGACGAGACTTACAAAATAATTACACCGCGGGGATTCTTCAGAGTCTGCAACCCTCGCCCATCCATCCCATGTCTCATTTTCCTATCTGTTCCTGCGTCCTCAGAGCGATCTATAACGATGGTCGGTTTGCACCGGACTCCAATATAAACTGGATAGACATCTGCCCGATTACTTGGCATCAGCTTGCTAACATATGGATATATGAAGCAGCTAATCTTCTCCATTGATTATCGGCAGGGAATACAAGCTGCAATAACGGTATACCTTGCTTCATACCACGCCATCGATTTCCATCACATATGTCCAGTTGGCGGCTAATCGGAAACGCAGGCCAATGAATGATCCACCTTATTGGAAACATAATTATAGGGGAGTGCAGTGTGGTATAGTCGTGCAGAAGGAACAGCATCAACGAGTTGCTGCCCTGTATCACGTTCTGGCATCTGGTAAGGTTACTGCAGTGACAGGCTGTCCTGTGCCTCATTTCCAGGCTGAATTATTGCAACAAAATTTCTATTCTTAGAGAGCAGGCTCGTTATATAAATTCAGGGTGAAGATTTCTAGTTATAATGGCGTTTATTGACAAGGGTAACACATGGTAATCACATGGGTATGTTACGAACAATCTGGGGTATATCACAATCTGCAGATTGTTCGAACAATCTGCAGATTGTTTGCTCACAATCTAGGAATTCCTAGATTGTTTAAACAATCTGCAGATCGTGCGACCTGAACAATCTGGGAATGATCACAATCTAGGAATTTGTGTTTTAGTAGTATTTTCATCATTATAAAATAGGAATTATCTAGCTTATTAAGGTTTCTCTATTTAGCAAGTATAAGGATCGATTCCTAGATTGTGATGAGCAATCAGCTTGTCTCTTTCTCAAAATGAGGGTGTATGGGGGTCGATTCCCAGATTGTGAAGGACTCTCAGTTCGTCTTTATGTCAAACTTAGGGGGTGTAAGGGTTGATTCCTAGATTGTGAAGGGCTCCTAACTCACCTTTATTTAAACTGAGAGGGTATAGCAGTCGATTCATAGATTGTGCAAGGCTCACAGCTCGACTATAAACCAAACTGACGCTGTATAGGGGCCGATTCCTAGATTGTGAAGGGCTCATAGCTCACCTTTATTTAAACTGACAGAATATAGGGGTCAATTCTCAGATTGTAAAGGGCTCACATCTCGCCTATATGTCAATCTGAGGGAGAATAGGAACGATTCTCAGATTGTGAAGGGCTCACAGCTCGTCTTCATGTCACACTGAGGGAGTATAGGGATCGATTCCTAGATTGTGAAGGCCTCACAACTCGCCTATATATCACACTGAGGGAGTATAAGGATCGATTCCTAGATTGTGAAGGGCTCACAGCTCGCCTATAAATCAAACTGACGGAGTATAGAGGTCTATTCTCAGATTGTGAAGAGCTCACAACTCGCCTATATGTCAAACTGAGGGAGTACAGGGGCCGATTCTTAGATTGTAAAGGGCTCACATATCGGCTTTATGTCAAACTGACGGAGTATAGGGGTCAATTCTCAGATTGTGATGGGCTTACAGCTCACCTATTTATGAAACTGAGAGGGTATATAGGAGTCGATGCTCAGATTGTGAAGGGCTCACATCTCGCCTACATGTCAAACTGAGGGTGTACAGGGATCGATTCTCAGATTGTCGAGGGCTCATTGCTCACCTATAAATCAAACTGACAGAGTATAGAGGTCGATTCTCAGATTGTGGAGAGCTCACAACTCCCCTATATCTCAAACTGAGGGGGTATAGGGGTCGATGCCCAGATTATGAAGGGCTTGCAGCTCATCTTTATTTTAACTAAGAGGGTATAGCAGTCGATTCTCAGATTGTGAAGGGCTCATAGATCGGCTTTATGTCAAACTGACTGAGTATAGGGGTCAATTCTCAGATTGTGAAGGGCTCACATCTCGCCTATATGTCAAACTGAGGGAGTATAGGGATCTATCCCTAGATTGTGAAGGGCTCATAGCTCGCCTACAAATCAAACTGACGGAGTATAGGGGTCGATTCTTAGATTGTGAAGAGCTCACAACTCGCCTATACCTCAAACTGAGGGGGTATAGGGATCGATTCCCAGATTGTGAAGGGCTCACAGTTTATCTTTATTTAAACTGAGAGGGTATAGCAGTCGATTTTCAGATTGTGAAGGGCTCATATATCGGCTTTATGTCAAACTGACAGAGTATAGAGGTCGATTCTCAGATTGTGAAGAGCTCACAACTCGCCTATATCTCAAACTGAGGGGGTATAGGGATCTATCCCTAGATTGTGAAGGGCTCATAGCTCGCCTACAAATCAAACTGACGGAGTATAGGGGTCGATTCTTAGATTGTGAAGAGCTCACAGTTCATCTTTATTTAAACTGAGAGGGTATAGCAGTCGATTCTCAGATTGTGAAGGGCTCATAGATCGGCTTTATGTCAAACTGACTGAGTATAGGGGTCAATTCTCAGATTGTGAAGGGCTCACATCTCGCCTATATGTCAAACTGAGGGAGTATAGGGATCTATCCCTAGATTGTGAAGGGCTCATAGCTCGCCTACAAATCAAACTGACGGAGTATAGGGGTCGATTCTTAGATTGTGAAGAGCTCACAACTCGCCTATACCTCAAACTGAGGGGGTATAGGGATCGATTCCCAGATTGTGAAGGGCTCACAGTTCATCTTTATTTAAACTGAGAGGGTATAGCAGTCGATTCTCAGATTGTGAAGGGCTCATAGATCGGCTTTATGTCAAACTGACAGAGTATAGAGGTCGATTCTCAGATTGTGAAGAGCTCACAACTCGCCTATATCTCAAACTGAGGGGGTATAGGGGTCGATGCCCAGATTATGAAGGGCTTACAGTTCATCTTTATTTTAACTGAGAGGGTATAGCAGTCGATTCTCAGATTGTGAAGGGCTCATAGATCGGCTTTATGTCAAACTGACAGAGTATAGAGGTCGATTCTCAGATTGTGAAGAGCTCACTTCTCGCCTATATGTCAAACTGAGGGAGTATAGGGATCGATCCCTAGATTGTGAAGGGCTCACAGTTCATCTTTATTTAAACTGAGAGGGTATAGCAGTCGATTCTCAGATTGTGAAGAGCTCACAACTCGCCTATATCTCAAACTGAGGGGGTATAGGGGTCGATTCCCAGATTGTGAAGGGCTCACAGTTCATCTTTATTTTAACTAAGAGGGTATAGCAGTCGATTCTCAGATTGTGAAGGGCTCATAGATCGGCTTTATGTCAAACTGACTGAGTATAGGGGTTAATTCTCAGATTGTGAAGGGCTCACATCTCGCCTATATGTCAAACTGAGGGAGTATAGGGATCGATCCCTAGATTTTGAAGGGCTCACAGTTCATCTTTATTTAAACTGAGAGAGTATAGCAGTCGATTCTCAGATTGTGAAGAGCTCACAACTCGCCTATATCTCAAACTGAGGGGGTATAGGGGTCGATTCCCAGATTGTGAAGGGCTCACAGTTCATCTTTATTTAAACTGAGAGGGTATAGCAGTCGATTCTCAGATTGTGAAGGGCTCATAGATCGGCTTTATGTCAAACTGACTGAGTATAGGGGTCAATTCTCAGATTGTGAAGGGCTCACATCTCGCCTATATGTCAAACTGAGGGAGTATAGGGATCTATCCCTAGATTGTGAAGGGCTCATAGCTCGCCTACAAATCAAACTGACGGAGTATAGGGGTCGATTCTTAGATTGTGAAGAGCTCACAACTCGCCTATACCTCAAACTGAGGGGGTATAGGGATCGATTCCCAGATTGTGAAGGGCTCACAGTTTATCTTTATTTAAACTGAGAGGGTATAGCAGTCGATTCTCAGATTGTGAAGGGCTCATATATCGGCTTTATGTCAAACTGACAGAGTATAGAGGTCGATTCTCAGATTGTGAAGAGCTCACAACTCGCCTATATCTCAAACTGAGGGGGTATAGGGATCTATCCCTAGATTGTGAAGGGCTCATAGCTCGCCTACAAATCAAACTGACGGAGTATAGGGGTCGATTCTTAGATTGTGAAGAGCTCACAGTTCATCTTTATTTAAACTGAGAGGGTATAGCAGTCGATTCTCAGATTGTGAAGGGCTCATAGATCGGCTTTATGTCAAACTGACTGAGTATAGGGGTCAATTCTCAGATTGTGAAGGGCTCACATCTCGCCTATATGTCAAACTGAGGGAGTATAGGGATCTATCCCTAGATTGTGAAGGGCTCATAGCTCGCCTACAAATCAAACTGACGGAGTATAGGGGTCGATTCTTAGATTGTGAAGAGCTCACAACTCGCCTATACCTCAAACTGAGGGGGTATAGGGATCGATTCCCAGATTGTGAAGGGCTCACAGTTCATCTTTATTTAAACTGAGAGGGTATAGCAGTCGATTCTCAGATTGTGAAGGGCTCATAGATCGGCTTTATGTCAAACTGACAGAGTATAGAGGTCGATTCTCAGATTGTGAAGAGCTCACAACTCGCCTATATCTCAAACTGAGGGGGTATAGGGGTCGATGCCCAGATTATGAAGGGCTTACAGTTCATCTTTATTTTAACTGAGAGGGTATAGCAGTCGATTCTCAGATTGTGAAGGGCTCATAGATCGGCTTTATGTCAAACTGACAGAGTATAGAGGTCGATTCTCAGATTGTGAAGAGCTCACATCTCGCCTATATGTCAAACTGAGGGAGTATAGGGATCGATCCCTAGATTGTGAAGGGCTCACAGTTCATCTTTATTTAAACTGAGAGGGTATAGCAGTCGATTCTCAGATTGTGAAGAGCTCACAACTCGCCTATATCTCAAACTGAGGGGGTATAGGGGTCGATTCCCAGATTGTGAAGGGCTCACAGTTCATCTTTATTTTAACTAAGAGGGTATAGCAGTCGATTCTCAGATTGTGAAGGGCTCATAGATCGGCTTTATGTCAAACTGACTGAGTATAGGGGTTAATTCTCAGATTGTGAAGGGCTCACATCTCGCCTATATGTCAAACTGAGGGAGTATAGGGATCGATCCCTAGATTGTGAAGGGCTCACAGTTCATCTTTATTTAAACTGAGAGGGTATAGCAGTCGATTCTCAGATTGTGAAGAGCTCACAACTCGCCTATATCTCAAACTGAGGGGGTATAGGGGTCGATTCCCAGATTGTGAAGGGCTCACAGTTCATCTTTATTTTAACTAAGAGGGTATAGCAGTCGATTCTCAGATTGTGAAGGGCTCATAGATCGGCTTTATGTCAAACTGACTGAGTATAGGGGTTAATTCTCAGATTGTGAAGGGCTCACATCTCGCCTATATGTCAAACTGAGGGAGTATAGGGATCGATCCCTAGATTGTGAAGGGCTCACAGTTCATCTTTATTTAAACTGAGAGAGTATAGCAGTCGATTCTCAGATTGTGAAGAGCTCACAACTCGCCTATATCTCAAACTGAGGGGGTATAGGGGTCGATTCCCAGATTGTGAAGGGCTCACAGTTCATCTTTATTTAAACTGAGAGGGTATAGCAGTCGATTCTCAGATTGTGAAGGGCTCATAGCTCGTCTTTATGTCAAACCGAGGGAGTATAGGGGTTGATTACCAGATTGTGAAGTGGTCACAGCTCACCTTTATTTAAATTGAAAGGGTATAGCAGTCGATTCTCAGATTGTGAAGGGCTCACAGCTCGCCTATATGTCAAACTAAGGGAATATATGGGCCGGCCGATTCCTAGATTGTGAAGGGCTCACAACTCGCCTATATGTTAAACTGAGGGTGTATAGGGATCGATTCCTAGATAGTGAAGGGCTCATAGGTCGTCTTCACGTCAAATTAAGGGAGTATAGAAGCATGTTTAAACGGGTGAAAATGGAAAATGAAAATGGAAAATGACAGCATCATATTGAAAATATACTACGCAAAGTCCACTTATTGTTGTCAGCAAATCCCGCCTTTTCTTGTGGAAACATTCGGGAGGATCCTTTTCATTACTTCTTTAAATGCCCACTTTATGATGGATTCCGATCAAATCAGTACTTAAAAACGATATAACATTAAAATCTACCTTGAGCGGCGACAAATCCTTTTCACAGAGTGCTAACGAATTCCTAATAATATCTGTTTATCATTTCATAAATGATACCAACCGATTCCTTTTTGAATATATATATTCTGAATGTTGTGTATTACATGTTTCATGGAAATTAAATATTGTTTACATCAGTTAAATTTGTTGTTTGCCACTCCCGTCACTATGGTCGCAGTACGGAGTAGAGACGATGCCATTATAAATATGACTCTTCTTGCAGTGTAGTAAATAATCCATCCACATCAAAATTTTCTTAAAATATTGAATCATGAAAAGATAATAAATAAATCAAATAAAACATTTCTTTGTTAATTTCACAAACCGATATAACGGAAACTATTAAAAACGTTAAAGAAAAAACATGTGTCAAAATGTTGACCATAGTGTGACCGAAGAGCAATAAAACATTTTACTCCAGTCAATCCATTATTGCATAAGTATTTGCCCCATGAATTCGTGCGATAGATATACATAAAATTACAGAGAGGAAGTTAATGTGATTGTACGCGAATTTACGCGCAAGTCTGAGTAGAGACGCGACACAGTGACACGTTGCTTTGATAAGCATACCCAGCTAGGCATCTGGTCTAATTATTCACGACAACACAAAATGTTAACTGTTCGAGTATTATAAAAAAAAATTGAATTCATATATTTAAAAACTGTTCATATACAAACTCAAAAGATTAAGTAACTTTCCGATTTATGCATCGTTCGTATAAAAACTTTCAATGTCACTGTCCAGGAAGAAAATGAGGGGAAAAGGTAACACCTATCAAGTTTCCATAATGAACAATAATAATAAGGATCATAGTTTGTTGTCTTTGATTTTTGAAACTTTCTTTTAGCATCACGATACTATTTCCTTTATTCTACCTTGTAAGTGTAAGTGTCTATGCAAGTAATTCATACCAAAGGAGATTATTGTTTTGTGTTGATACAGATAGTAATTATGCTCATTTAACCTAACTTAAGTCAAATAAGCGAGAATGAAGAATTAAATTTCAGTGTAATTAACTTTTCAGATATTAAGTATACTTTTCATAGTAAATTGTTATTTATTGATTTCCATATGCAAACATTTTACACATATAAGAAATAATTCTTACTTCTACATAAATAGTAACACCCTCCAAACAGTGTTATACGGGTTACCGCAAACTATGATTAATGAAAATCTAATATCGCAGAATCGATATACAAACTAGTTTTCTACCTCCACATATTCACAATATGTGAACTGAGCCCTCTATTAGCAAAATAAAACACAAATACAAGCGCAATGCCCTTCACAATCTAGAAATCGACCCCTATACTCCCTCAGTTTGACATAAAGGCAAGCTATGAGCCCTTCACAATCAGGGAATCGATCCCTATACTCCGTAAGTTTGATTTATAGGCGCGCTGTGAGCCCTTCACAATCTTGTAATCGACCCCTATACTCCCTCAGTTTGACATAAAAGCGAGCTGTGAGCCCTTCACAATCTGAGAATCGATCCCTATACTCCGTCAGTTTGATTTATAGGCGCGCTATGAGCCCTTCACAATCTTGGAATCGGCCCGTATACTCCCTCAGTTTGATATATAGGCGAGCTTTGAGCCCTTCACAATCTGGGAATCGATCCCTATACTCAGTAAGTTTGATTTATAGGCGCGCTGTGAGCCCTTCACAATCATGGAATCGACCCCTATACTCCCTCAGTTTGACATAAAAGCGAGCTGTGAGCCCTTCACAATCTGAGAATCGATCCCTATACTCCGTCAGTTTGATTTATAGGCGCGCTGTGAGCCCTTCACAATCTTGGAATCGGCCCGTATACTCCCTCAGTTTGATATATGGGCGAGCTTTGAGCCCATCACAATCTGAGAATAGACTGCTATACCCTCTCAGTTTAAATAAAGGTGAGCTATGAGCTTTCACAATCTGAGAATAGATCCCCATAATCCCTCAGTTTGACATATAGACGCACTGTGAGCCCTTCACAATCTATGAATCGGCCCCTATACTCCGTCAGTTTGACATAAAAGCGAGCTGTGAGCCCTTCACAATCTGGGAATAGATCCCTATACTCCCTCAGTTTGACATAAAGGCGAGATATGAGCGCTTCACAATCCGAGAATTGACCCCTAATCCCTCTCAGTATGATATAATGTCGATCTGTAGGCCCTTCACAATCTAGGAATCGGCCCCTATACTCCGTCAGTTTGACATAAAAGCGAGTTGTGAGCCCTTCACAATCTGAGAATAGATTCCTATACTCCCTCAGTTTGACATATAGGCGCGCTGTGAGCCTTCAGAATCTAGGAATCGGACCCTTTACTCCCTCAGTTTCACATAATGACGATATCTGAGCCCTTCACAATCTGAGAATTGACTTCTATTTCCTCTCAGTTTAAATAAAGGTGAGCTGTAAGTCCTTCACAATCTGAGAATCGACCCTTATACTCCGTCAGTTTGGTTTATAGGCGAGCTATGAGCCCATCACAATCTGAGAATCGACTGCTATACCCTCTCAATTTAAATAAAGGTGAGCTGTAAGGCCTTCACAATCTGAGAATAGACCCTTATACTCCGTCAGTTTGAGTTAAAGGCATGGAGTGAGCCCTTCACAATCTAGGAATCGACCCATATACTCCCTCAGTTTGATTTATAGGAGAGCTATGAGCCCATCACAATCTGAGAATCGACTGCTTTACCCTCTCAGTTTAAATAAATGTGAGCTATGAACCATCACAATCTGAGAATAGACCCCTATAGTCCCTCAGCTTGACATATAGGCGAGCTGTGAGCCCTTCACAATCTAGGAATCGATCCCTATCCCCTCAGTTTGTCATATAGGCGAGATATGAGCCCTTCACAATCTGAGAATTGACCCCTAATCCCTCTCAGTATGATATAATGTCGATCTGTAAGCCCTTCACAATCTAGGAATCGGCCCTTATACTCCGTCAGTTTGACATAAAAGCGAGTTGTGAGCCTTCACAATCTATGACTTGACAACTATTCTCCATCATTTTGATGTATACACAAAGAAAAACCTAAATAAACTAGACAATTCTCATGTGATAATGCAAGATTTACTACAAACAAGCATATTCCCAGATTGTAATCATTCCCAGATTGTTCAGGTCTCACAATCTGCAGATTGTTTAAACAATCTAGGAATGAAAAAAATTCCTAGATTGTTCGAACAATCTGCAGATTGTGAGCGAACAATCTGCAGATTGTGATCATTCCCAGATTGCACGGAACAGGTACATGTATCTTTCATATTTTGATATTGAAATTCAACATACTGATAAGTGGTACGAAAGTAAGATTATGTATCTCAGATTATTCTGATTTGACAGAAAGTTGAAATAGATTAGATGGAAATAATAACATTTCGGTGCCCCATGTGCTAAAAAGTTTTCGTGTTGTTTATTTATCCTTACCCAAACTTATCCAACAGTAAGAAAATGTTTTTGCCTTAACCACAAATAAAATATATCAAGAACATCACGTACATTGATTATTGTTTGATTGCAGCTGTATCCTCTGTTACTGTGTTGCGTGAATGATTGAATCGAGAAATAACTAGCAACCACCTTATGCCTCATGTACAGATATTGTATAAGTTAATGGCAACACCTCGTCAATTCTTTCGAGTGTTGCAAGACAAGAAAGTTCAATAACCAATGAGAATATTGCGTTTTCCTTAACGGTTATTCTGAAATATCCCTCACGAGATTGAATATACTCTATACTTACTTACTTTATTACTAACAGGAATGTTTGTGTCATGACATTAGCGTGACAGGCTGGTCTGATCTACAGGTCCTTGACAGCTAGACGTGTAATACAACACCAATTTAACACGATTGTGTCTGTGTTGTGTTTCTAGCAGCGACCAGCGCAGAATGATTCAGGTCATATGCCCAAAGCAACTTTTATATTTTTATGCGACACTTTGATATTGTTATCAAGCACGTGAGCAGGGTTAATCTTTACAAAATATTCAATGATGATTTATGAAATAATATATCGTGAAATAGTACAAAGTTTCATTTTGTTCAGCTTAAGTGTCGAATATGGTTATGGTTTTAGAGTAGCTGAAACAATTGCAGAGTGAGGTGAACCATTTATTTAGCGACTCGATGTATTCGTAGCCATTGTTAAAGCCTCAAGTGACATTCTCATTTGTAATTGACTGATGGTCAACTCGTTCCTCATTTGTAACCCTTGAGTGTCAAAGTACACTATCAGTTTTCAACCCGCTGCAAGAATACCAGACCTGCATATTCCTTTTCCAAAGATGGTGTTGAATAACGGCCAAATGGCGTGTTAAAATGACACGGTTATATGGTGACCTTTCATAGTGGCTTTAGGTACAGGCCTATCAGTTCGATCATCAGTGATTAGTTGAAAAAAATATTCACGAATTAATATTTGAGTCGAGTAGGATGACGGATGTAGGGTCAATGCTCCAAAATGGCAGATAGCAAATCCCTTATTTAGCGTCAAAATTAAATGATATGACAAGCGGTGGTGGATATAAGAATTTGTAAAGGGTCTTTACGTTTTGAGGAAAGGGGAGGTGGTTCAACTACATGTATGTCACGGTCGATTTTCTTTTTAAAAATTCCCCTCCTCGGATCCGCCACTGACTAGCATTATTGTTTATTGAAGTCACGGAAAGTTAAATACGTCATATGCTTGTAACTCGAGCAATACGGTCAGATGTACCATTTTTGTATCATCGCTTTCCATCACCTACTTCTTCTGTGGTGTTGCTACTAAGATGAAACCTGACTTAACCTTGAAAGAAGATACAATTTGCATGTATTTTTAATCTTTCAACGACTGAAATCGTTACCAATATTGTACTTAAACACGATCGATGAGAGCCACCTCATCAAACTGATTGAATGTGTGTCATGTATCACGTATCACCATGTGGTCTGCTTATTCAAGTTACACACAAACATGTTTCTTAAGAAGCATACGATACAAATCATCGAAGGTAATATTTCAAAAGAAAGTTTCATTCTATGTATCCTCACAGCTGGGTCTTCCAGACATCTTTTATTATTCCCAATAACGTCCTTAAATCGATCACCATGGCACATGTAACAATCCATCATCTGGTCATGTTACAACAATGTTACAGGAAAAACCGGCATACTAATGAAACGAAAACCAATCCCATCTCCATTTCGAGATGAACAAGAAAGAAAGAGTTGCTTTGACAGACAATGTTAAAACTGAGGGTTAGAATTACACATATTTCGGTTAAAGTATAAGTTGACATGGACTTTGTCATCAAAATCAATAATGTGCGAACACTGTATCGCATCCAACCACGCGACAATTCGTCATCTCTCTTGCCTTTTCTAATTCTTTATAATTTTCTAACTTAACACCTTCGAGGGAAAACATACCGAAGTTCCCGTGTATCGTCCTGACATCTCACCACGTCATGGTGGTGTACGGCTCTAGATACTCTTCGGCTCTAGATACTCTTCGGCTCTAGATACTTTTCGACTTTAGATACTTTTCGGCTCTAGATACTCTACGGCTCTAGATACTCTTCGGCTCTTAGAGACGATACTCTTCGGCTGTAGATATTCTTCGGCTCTAGATACTTTTCGGCTGTAGATACTCTTCGGCTATAGATACTCTTATGGGCTTATGTTTGAAATTATATTTATTTGGACATATTTCAATTTAAAGAGGGACTCCTGATTGGCTATTGCTTGACAGTGAAGTCAAGAGATCATTCCTTATTATACATATATATCATTAATATATGATTATTACTCGCCTGTGTAAGATACTGCAGTGTAATATTTATACGGCGATATACCGCTGCACGTATGACGTCATAATATTATGTGGTTGTGACGTCACTATGTTGGCACCGCCGTCACAATGGCGGCCAAGTCGCGGAAATGCTTCTTTCAGTACACTTTCATGCTTGATTACAGAGGTCAAGTAAATAACAGAATACTAAACTTCCTTCAATTTGATTCTATTAAGAAAGAAAACATTGCGAACTAAAGCCATTCTTTATCCCTACGATTGTAAAATTAATTTTCATTAATTATTTGTAAATGTGTGTGTATCCTTTCAATACATTATTCATTTGATTATGTTGAAAATTAGTGAAAATACAACGAAGTTTTATTTCATGGCGCTGAAAATAAGATGGCGCACGAGACGCTTCAATATATATTCAATACACATTAGATTAAAGTGACACGGAGTGCGCTGTAGGAGCGCTCATGTGTATTAAAACGTGCTAAAACAGTATAAAACCTGAGTTAAGTTTAAATCTCCTATCTCAAGTTATCTTTCCCCCCTCCCTTTATCTCTAAAATATAATATGTGAGATATTTCTTGTTTGCAATGGTTAATCGGAAAACGGCTACATGGATGTTAAAAGGTCGAAAGTCAGTGTTCCATTTATAGAGATTATTACCCGAGGAAGTGTGTCATATGACTTTTACGAAACGAGTGTGAATTTTTGTATTACCCGAGCGAGAGCGAGGGTTATACACAAATTCGCACGAGTTTCGTAAAAGTCATATGACACACTTCCGAGGGTTATAATTTCTTTATTACCGATTCTATTTCATTTTAAACACACGGAATGCGGCCTGCTTCCTTTCCGGCGGCCCGCTACAGTGACGTCACGAACAATGGTTTTATGACGTCACAGACGACGTAAGACGGTAACTCGCTCTGTAACAATCGTTGCTAGGCAAAAGTGATATGTGCACATGTGCTCATATTGAAAATATGTCACCGCTTATGATTAACCATATGGGTAATAAACATGTATATTAGTTAAATGACATATTAAACACTACCAATTCATGTTTGTCTTTTTATCTGCTGTAAATAAGTTTCTAAAATTACGTTTGAGGCATTGGCACGCACCATTGTCCGGTTTTCGATCACAAATCACGTCTTGTTTATAGTCACTATAATAAACTAATAAGCATAATGATGCTGATTTAAAAAAACAACCACTACTTCCCGAAAACATAACGCCATTTTGAAAGTTTGACATACATGTATGTGTCTTCAACAACATACCCTGTGCCCAATTAAAAACCCTTGTGATAGAATGTTTATGTCAGCATATGTTTTTTATTAGACACCATTAACAGTATATGGTATTGGGGCTTTTAAAACGAACGTTATATATTTTGTTTGTTTGCAGGTTATCGTGACCCCTTCTGCACGTTCTTTGAAATCAGTGAACCATGTCTTTAGTGAGACTTGAGTTATGAATAAATCCTGAACGCATTCATCTTTATCTATTTGATTATTGTGTGGTGTTTTGTTATGGGAAATCCATTTGGATAACACCGGTTGTGTGCGCATCATTTATTCAAACCACTGCGCTCGGAAAATTTATAGATCTCGAACCTTTTCATGTTTTGTATGATCACCATGCACGGCTTGATTCGATGTAGTTTAAAATTGGTAATACGGGCGGTTCTAATACAGAAATGGGCAAATCAATCATTGTTTGATAGGTTTTATCTTCTCAATAAAAGCCAAAGTGAATACTGAGTAGCGATTGAATATATCATCTTGTTTTGCACGATATAGCAGTAGCACAGGCAGCTGTAATCTAGCTTGTATGTAATCACAGTCAAGTGGACTTCCTTTAATCATTCTAGCTACAATTGGATTCATGTCTCGCGTTCTCTCGCCAATTAACGTGAAGTCGCGAGAAATGACCTTTCACATCATCCAATCAAAAGGAAGACAATTAATCTGAATCCTGGATTTATTTCTTGCTGGGAATTGATGTATTTCCGCTAGAAATGCGATTCTCACATATGTTTAAACGTTAGGTTGTTGCAGATATCGATAGTTCCATTGTGATAATATTAAGATAAGTTCTAGAAATATAAACTAAGTTTAAGTAAGGTGCATGTTAAGGAATATACACTTTTTTAACATGTCGTGTTTGTTTGAATCCTTTTGGGGATGATTTTTAAGTTTGTGATGCATCCAATCTAAAGACATTTTTTTTTTATTTGCATATCAATCAACAATCTTGATCACTGAATGTGAATTGTCAAATAGCATAAATGCACGATTTTTCTCATTTGATTGAGCTTATTACAACACACTACACAGCAACACGCCGTCTTGGCATGTGGTCCTGAGTATAGCATTGAAGTTCAGCAACAACGGTTGTGGCGAGCTGGATGGTGAGTGACTTGCTTGATAAAACTGAGAGTTTAAGGGTGATTCCCTATCCCACACTGAAACGCGATATAAAGACGTGTATGACCTTGGACAAGAGATTATACTGCAGTAAAATTGGGTACCTGGTTTGAAAGTGAGAACATGTAAGAAATATCCGTCAAAAGCGCCTATTAGGCAGCGGAACTGCAAACTTCCATGGAGGTAAGAATGAAAAAGGAACGGTGTTAGTCCTTACACCAGGGTGATAATGTACGTGTGTGGGGCTTTGAACATATCTCATTTTGGTGTGGAGTTGAGCGCATTTTAAGTATCCATATATATACCTTCGTAGTATTCAGAATATCAGTCCGTTTTGTAATGAATCAAATGCAGAACGATATGCACCATCCCCTCGTTCATTTCCAATGATATTAGATCACTAAAACACAAAAGATTTACAGTAAATGTTCCGTATTCGTAAACGGGTTTATATTTGATCGCCATGTCATAGATATATCTCTTTGACACATCGCCCTGTAGAGCATATAAAATATAAAGCATGTTCTTTTAAACACGGCGTATTTGACGCAAGCTGAAATACATTTTCTTCCAAAAGACGTTAACTACTCATGTCTATCCTTGAGAGTTGTTCCATTACTGGCTGATTACAAGCAACGCTACTATGAGAGAATCAGACATTTTGTTCACATATCCTTATCAGAGACTAGATTATCTTTACATTTACGAAGCTCACATATTTTCCTGAAAACATATTTTGATTTGTTAATAAGGACGATCGCAGCAAAGTTCCAATTCAAAGGGATATTTCAAATTAAACATTGAGTTATATGACACTGTTATATTGGAGGTTACATGTATGACTTTAAAGACTTTTAGAGGCAAAGAATGATGGTTTCTTTGTAACCGCCAAGTCCTAGCCCCGTTACATCAAACCGGGGAGAAACTATTCAGATGTAACACAGCAGGTTCTAGACTCTAGGATATATGATGCAAGCTGGTGTAAAGCAATCAATTTGCATTCACAACCAGACAGGAAGCACCAAGGACCTCGGCCCGCCCCGCTTCCGGTTTCAATGCCCGAGAAGACAGGCTGGCTGAAATCGACATTGATTTCTAACAAGATTAGCTAATCGGTCTGTCAGTGACAGTGTCAGTTTCATGTGACAACGAATAGACGACTGGTGCGGTTTTCATGGTACTAGATGTAGATCGATTGAAATAATCGACGATTAAATTGTTACTTCAACTGATGCGAAATAAATGTAGGGTATCTAATTTGTTTTGGAGAACGTAAGGTCAAACCAATGACAACTACATAATAATTTGCATCAGTGGATATCACTTTTGGAGAGAGAGAGAGAGAGAGAGAGAGAGAGAGAGAGAGAGAGAGAGAGAGAGAGAGAGAGAGAGAGAGAGAGAGAGAGAGAGAGAGAGAGAGAGAGAGAGAGAGAGAGAGAGAGCAACGAAGGGGGAAGGGGTTTGTTTGTGATATCACTTATGTCTCATCGAGTGAATGCAAGTGCTATATGTTTTCGAGTGGCAGTCACTTCTGAAAATATATGCTTTACTCTGTCATGAAATGAGAGGTAAGTGATATGTTACTGAAAACCAAAATATATTCTCCTTATTTTGTGCTTTTGTGGCCGAATACATGGTCACCTACGTCCAAAAGTGCTTCACGTCTTCTGGTTTCTTTGACTTCATAGCATTGCTGTATCGTCACTTAGCAAAAGCGATGACGTTGTAGAAGTGACGTCATATCACTGGACACGTATATATCATACATGAATGATAGAAAGCAATAAATGCCGTTTCCACTTATGTTATTTTTTACAAGTTTAGGTTAATGAAACATGCATTGATCACATACTCTGGCAAAAACTAATGGATCAATACGATGTTCATATAGCAATATTTGAAATTTCATTCGACCCTTTCTTTAATTTAGGCATTTTTTATATAGAAAAAATAAAACCTCTAACAATAATATTAATGGTGAAGCTGTTTTAGACAGAGCCAGACTTCCTGCATGGAGTTGATATGAAGTGGAGTCTGGTCAGGAAGACTCCAGCTTTATTATCCGTTGCTGCAGAAGCTGTTGGAACCGGCGTACAGTTAAATATTGATACACTCATCCTACAATCAACATCTCCTGCAGACTCGTCTCTTCAATGTACCTCAGACCACTGCTGTGCTTGATCCGTATTAATTATCTAAACATAAGAAACGATTAATTGCCGCAATCTAGCATGTTCAAACATCGCATGTTAGTTCAGTCACCGTGGTCGTATGAGATTAGGGCTAGTTCACCGAAATTCCATCTATTTTATAAAATAAATTATGTGTGCGTTTGCAGCCTTTTTGCGATATGTCTACACGAAGGAAATTAAATCCTGGGACCGCGTTGCTTCAGTGTTGGAAAGTGTGCACACGTGCTGTGGAAAGATAACACGCTCGAGGTGGAAAATAGAAGTCTACTAGTGAGTGATAAGAAGAGTTTATTAACTTGGAAAGCATGAAAAGAAGTCCTGCTTTGTTTGGCTTCCATTTGCAGAATTTATTGGAATTCTTCAAGATTGTATCTTAACAATATAAAAACAAAGCTAACGGACTTGAAAAGAAGCCTGAAATGTGTAAGCTGTGATATGAAATATCGGAAAAAGAAAATTTGGTTAATGCTGTTTAGATTTAAAAAAAAAAAAATTTTTGCCAAAAATTTCAAATAATTTTTTTTTTATGAATTGTAATTACATGTCTGATGGAGATGTCAGCATCAAGTTATAAATAATACGTCTTTCTCTTTACAAATAATATGAATTAAGGTAAGCAAACAAGAAGTTCAGCTCGCCAATGACTGACTGCAACGCTCATCATTATTTTTTTTGCTGGATAGAGAATGATATCCTCTCCCTTATACCAACAGTCTATAGAACTGGCAGATAGCAGATTGTCAACGTTCTCAAATAGACGATCACGCCCCATTTGTTGATAACAACATCTGCAGTAACTTACCGCCGATTTTATTAAATTTCCTACTAAAAGTTTAAAGATTCTTGTAATTGAAATCCCACGATATCTCAGTTCCACTAGAAAGTATCATCGTTAGACGGCTGGGTGACGTCAGCAGAATTTAAATTGGCGCAACAGTTGATGGTGATTTCATTAATATATGTCGAAACAAGACTATCATAAATCATTGATCGGTTAACTGCTATTTAATATCCACAGTCATGTATCAATGATGATATTTCAGTTGTTGGTATATTCTGCTTATGTTACTGAAATTCCCTCAATTTAATTTAGCAAATCCGTTTTGGGTAGTCTCCTGGCGAGTATTAAGGCAACATGGCATCTGTCAGTTTCGTAGTCTCTTGACATAACTGAGGGGATATTCACTTCCATTTTTTCATATATTGAATTGGATATTAGTAATTTTGAACTTTCTTTGCGTTTACACCCGTGTCTTAAACATCGTGTTTGCATAGGCGAGATGTAACTTTTGTCTGCCATTAAAAATTTGGGTGTACAGGTTACACTATTTTCATTGCCACGATGTCAATGAACATTATGTTTACGTCCCTGAAGGAGGTTTAGTTAAGGAAAGCTCAAGTAGCGCAGCAACTCATCTGCATTGCGTTCGTCAGCGTATTGAGACAACATCTCGTCATATTATCACTCTGTGTATTACTTAATGGCCTGTAAACTCAAAGGCATGGAATAGGGATGCTCTACCGTCGTAACTTGGTGTTGTTTGTATGATATATGCTTTGCTTTATTATGATCGAGGCATCGATGCTATGTTACATTGTAATCTCGCTTCACTTGAATTGCAAAATAGCAAGTTGTGTCGAAAGAAAATCAATTTCAATTAGTAAGTCAAAAGTTCATTACGATGATTTATAAACGTGGTTTTTTAAAACTTTTTTTGATAATTACAAAAATTAACTTGATAAGTGTTTATAATGAGAAGAGAGGAAATGCCCCGATGTCCCTTTTATCCCTGGCACATTGCTTCATTTCCGTTGTCACTATTTAGCAATTTCGTGAAAGTGTTTTAGTTGAATCTGACAATAAAGATAATAGACATTGCAATGAATACATTGAATGCTCAACCCAAAAACATAACAAGCACCCCACTATTAGGTATTTAAGTATCATATATCATAACTTGGACAATAGAATATAAATATCATTCAATATTGATAATCGGAGAGGTGAATAAGTATGTTGTTGAGTATATATTCGTGACGAAGAGCGTAACTATGGAAGACATAGCGAAATGTCGTTGGCGAGAGGACGATGTGTGCTGATGGCAGATGAGCATGTCAGAAGGGAGACAAACTGTGGGATAGCAGCTACATTCAATCTGTGGGGGTTTCACAAATGACATTGATTATGGCATCATCTCTTCAAACAAAAACTTAAAGCAGGTTTCTAATTTGTGAATTTCGCAATGGATACTATATTTATTTCCTACAGCGTCCAATTAAAAGCACATTATTTGTTTGAAGTTATTTAGGTTGCTGACGTTCCATCCAAATATAGCAGTCATTGATACGAGTTCATCTGTCACAAAGAAACATAACGTGGATGTTTTATTTACTGTTTTGCTTCAAGCAACGTTGTTATTTCGCAACCGCAATGCAGATGGCCGATTAACAGCAACGATGCATTTGTCATAACGACGTGATGCTGGATTTGCCCATATCGCCATCCAGCCAGTAACTCCTATCAATAACAAGATCGGGTACTCGAACCTGATTGTGTAAGGACAATTGCATATGAGTATTATCATTGTTTTATTGTCACTTAGCAAAGTAGAAGTGACGTCATACCATTGGACACGTGATGTGACGTGAAAATGATATCACACTGCAATAATGAGAAGGCTGTCCTCAAAGTTAGAAAATTCAGTCTCCTACCGCTTAGCGTATTTTGAAAACGTAACTGAAAGTAACATAGAGTATGTGAAATAAAATAATTTTTTACTTTAATTTCGTACTTTTGCACTGGTTCAAGTTCATCGCGAGCAACTACTATAATACTGTTGTTACTCTTATCGATAGATAGCTCTTGTACTCGAACCAGGTTGTGTAAGGACACTTTCGTACGAGTGATAGTTATAAACTGAGACCGAGGTGTTCACGATAGGTAACCCTCGCGCGCGTGAATGATGTATGCCGAGGCCGTTAGGCCGCAGTGTTCATGCTTCTTGCACGTGTTCTTGGGTTTCTCTTACTCGAACCCGAGGTCGAAGTCGGTTACTTGTTTACACACAAGCTAATCACTAACTCCAAAAGGAACGTGATTTTTGATAATGCATATCATACATCGTGGCATTTTCTAAATATTTTGTAACATTCAAGCGTTACCTCCTATCTCGCCGAATTGTGAAATTATTTGCAATTTCGGAAAGCTGATCTGGACATCTGCTTTATTAGCTTATGCTCATGCTTTTCGTGCTGCACGTGCACCTCGCTGAAATGTACAAGTTATCTCAATAAACTAATTGGCTTTTGTCCATATGACATATAGTTCACTTGGCCTGCATCAGACAGGTCAAAGGATACAATTCATGTTGTGATAGATACATTTGTAACTGTCTTGGTTTTAAAAACTGCAATTTTAAAGATTGACTCAGCTTTGATTTTTAAAGAAAAGTTTCAAATAAAATTAAATTTAAACAACAAATATTATGGTATCAGGTGTTCATGGATGAACCAGGTGTTCACGATGAACACGCGGTACGCATGATGAAAACCTAGGCACGTGCATACCATAAACAAAATCAGTCAGTATGAAAAATGAATACCCGAATAAAACAAAGGAGCTTGTGTGAAGCACGGGTTCCTGACATTTTGGCCCACACTTGCTGTTGTTCTCCTGCAATATGATTTTCATAATTACGCTGAACAAATCAAATATGACCTAACCCTGAATGTAAAGCATTAGATTTTGCACTTGCTGCGAATCCTGCTCTGTATCAGCATGAATCAAACAAAATTACCCATGACAGTGAGGAATAGATTTCTGTGTTCGGGATAATGGTTATTGCTGTGGTACGAGAACATTACACAGGCAGTATTTTAAATGCTTACGTAGAAGTTTTTTCTTCTCAAAAACATTAATAGCTTATATTTGTGGTTGTATATCTTCCAATTCAAATAGTTACCAATTGCATGACACTTATACAGTATAATCTGCTTAACTCATCAAATTCTACAAATGCGTGTGTACCACTAAAAAGATATATGTGAGTAAAAAAAATTGATTGAAGTTTAAAAGCGTTGCTTCAAATGTTTATCTGTTGAACATTCACCTTAATGATTTATATTCATGTTAAAATATTCACTTTTTTAAGATGCAGCTCAAATGGTAAAAGGTTGATTAGGAAAATTGTCATTAGGTCAACGTTGGCATTCAGCTCCACGTTCTTCCAGTAGAGATATTGGCAAATTTCCCCGAGAATTTGGAACTTTTTTCTCCTTTGACGACTGCAATAAAATCTTCAAGAGCTCGCTAACGAGTCCTTAGTTTGTGAAGAGGGAAAACTTACCTGAAATGGTTTTTTGTCAAAAGTGAAAAGCTCTTGGAAAAGAGCCACATGCTCCCCGAGGAATATCTTTAAAAAGTTAAACTTTCAATTATGCAATTTTACCAATTTTTTAGAAATACATTTTTTTATAGATAACATCGATAAACTTAAAAATCAGATATTGACCAGCATTAATTATTATCTTGTCACGTCATTAGCACAAAAATAACGGGGAAAGAAAATAGTTTACGCTGAAAATTTTCTTTATATCTTAGAACATTACATATCTTTTTTAACATTGATCATTATTAACGATTCGATGTACATTGATTACTTTCGAGAGATTTCATATTTGCAAATGAAGCAATATTTATTGATGAAAGACAACAAAATACACTTTAGAATACCTAATGAACATGAAAGGACGTTAAGTAGAGGCGTGAGCAGGAATTTTGCCTTCTAATCAATACTACAGTACGTGCGCTGCCACCTTTTACCAAATGTATTGTCGGTAATTTCGTTTTTTCTCCAAGATAACGTTATTGGGAAGGGAAGCAGCTCTGGGTTTAACAATAAATCATTTAATCATTTCGCTTCCTTTCTTCCCTGTTATTATAGGGTAGTTCTATTATCTCTGTAGAGAAACCAGCTCCGACGTCTCATGTTGTTAGAAGCGAGGTGACCAACTTAATGCCAGGAAGAGAGAGCGAGGACTTAAATCAATTGATCAAGTTAATTAAATATCTCCCTTCTGGGTCAGTGCCATCTTAGTGGATTCACACGTCTCATGGTTACCAGTTAAGAAATGTAAGCTTCTTCGTCGCGTTTGGTTTCTCATGCACACTAAGTAAGTGCCCCAAGGTTTAGGTATACATATATTTATAGAAAGGTTTTCCAGACTTAACTATGGTAGGCTTAGATTCCAATCAGGCCCGGTGTCCAAATCCTTACAGGATTTACAAGAACGTATGTATTTGAGGCATGTTGTCAACTTTCCATGGCAGGTTCTCAGCTTGCAATCAGTCCTGCTGTCAAAATCTTTAAAGGATTTACAAAGGAGCTTTGTGTATCAAGCAGGATAAATGTACGGATGTGGCAATATTACAAGTGTACACTTGAGTGCGGTGATTGCCATGGAGACCTATGATGCTATTTCCCAACAGAATTTGAAATGTTTGCTGAAATTTTAAACTATACAATCTGATATGTACATAAAAATGACGATTACCACAAGCAGTCTTGATCGTCGAGACATCTTAAAAGCCTTTCACGCGAAGAGACGTTTTATGAGAATATACAATGTAAACAAAATAAATATCTACTTTGACATCCCATATCAAGATAAAGATGTTTTCGTGTTCAGAAATTATACTGATAATGATTTTTCGTTCGTACTTAAAGACCAATCCTGTTAAGATATAAACAACTCGGGGACGTGGGGATCATAAGCTGTTTCTAAGCGGGCAATACGTTCAATAGAAATCAAAGCTTTATAAATATCACCAAGAGGGTTACGATGGTGGATTTTCTAAATGCGTTCTCATTCAAACTTTCCATCTTTACAAATTTTTCAACATTCTGTTTTAAGAAATAACTTGACGAGAGTTAAAAAGACGTCATCAAATTTATTCTTGTGAACAGATTTTGTTATATTTACATAATGTGTTAACTTTTTCGATAAATTAGTACTTGTTGCATACAGAAATCATCAACTCTTTGGAGCGATACTATCAAGAAGCAGTCGGCTATGAGAACGACTGTCTCCCCTGAGAAAAAGATGTTCAGCTTACGTTCATATGACCAGGTTGTTTAAGATACGCTGATGTTTCAAGATTTTCAGTGCACATAACATAAACACCATGATGTGTTTCACAGCAGTGTAATTCAGTCGATATACTCGAATGAATTCTTTTGTCTTTTTTGTGCATGGCGGAAGCTGTTTATGTTAAGCCAAGCCTATTTAATCCTCTGGAATCCTTACCATGTGTTATTTTGATGTTAAAAGGCTTATAAGACCCAGTTTAATGCAATACGTTCGAAGAGACGGCCTTGTCTGACATCACTAAAAATTCCACACTCCACGTTGCAACCAAGCCCATTTTGCCTTTGTATTGTTTGCCACGTCGTTAACAGTAGGTACTAACTTGAAATAACCACGAGCTGACAATTGAGCTGATGAATCCGGCTATCGATCGCGTTTTAGGATTCCATATCCGATGATAGTGACAGAGTTAGAGCTAGGTAGTATCATTACTATTAATTGAATGAAATGCATTGTCATCGATACATACATAAGTAACGAGGCCTATTGAACTGATGCAGCTTGTCAAACAGGTATTGACGTATTACTTTCCAAAGTCACTCAAGCAGAAGGCTTGTTGCAAAGCGATGGGATGCTTTTTAATGTAAGGGGCTTTGATGTGAAAAGACGCTAACGATAACCATGTGAATTAAGGAGACTTGTTTTCAGGTGAATCGATTTTGCTCGTTAGAATGTGAGAACATCAAAGAGAGACTATGATCAGGTAATTGCAACCAGGGACAGGTAATTGTCTATTTCGGGGCAGGAGAGTTGAGTTTAAAAGCAACACAAACGATGTCGTGGGGAAATTGCTTCAAAGTAACTTAAAAAGGATTGAAACTTCTAATTTGAAAAGTTACGACATGGTTTGAAGATCTTACAGCAAAGATGGTCGTTATTTTACAGAAATAAATCTTCAGGTATTCAAAACATTAATATTGATTAAAGATGATAACGTCATTATATTTCTTAATATGATCGCATTATATCAGATTTGAAATATCAGCCACAATCAGTGAAATGGCAAAAGTTATTTAATACCATTGTAGCCTAAACAAATCTTTTGATGAATAGATAACTGACACCATCTTAACAATATAACACAAAGCTTAATCAGATTAAAAATAAGGATTCATTTATGTTTAAGTGAATTTTTAGAAATACAATAGCATAGAAATACATTAGCTTTGGAAGTAATTTTGCGAAAATGCCAATCTAAACTATCTTTCTCGCCTCAAAAATATAATATTTCATGTGTGTTACCCTTATAAAAAAGGAAATTATGGTTATTTCTATGATTTATCGCAAACAAGTTATTTTTTTCAAGACATTTATAGAAGAAAAGTAGGAAGTGACCATAACCATACCTTGTCAACCATAAGTCACGAAACTATTAAACTTAACATCCGAAATGCCAAGGCACACCATAACGAAATACAGCATAGCGGTAGTAATTGTTTCATGTGGCACGAATTGATCCATTGAAATGTGATATTCTTATCAATAATGATAAACTTTTATCGCACTATTCATCCCAATAAAACTACCATACTTCAATATACTTTACTTATGTCCTATAAAATGAACTTAAAGTGACTAATTTACTTTTTTAGATGATGAGTTCTAAATGTCTATGTTAAAAGGTACTGAATAATTAATTTACAGCACAGTTTTTATTTGCGTACGTGAACATGAAAACCACAAATGCAGTTTGAATGATTGAATATGTGAAAAGTACATGGGTAAATAGCGTAACAGGTGTATGTAAACGTCACCTTCAAGGGTATGTTGTTAGCCTGTTTGTACACACAACAATTTACATTTAAGCCATGTTTTCAGATACACATTAAAAAACTTCAGTCCTGGATAGATGGTTAGTGGAATTCAAAACAAGTTACAATATTTAAGGTAGATATAAAAAGTAAGTTCCTATAAGATGAACTTTTGATTTATCTTTGAATATTTGACATGAATAACGACTTTCGCAAATCAAACCTTGAAAGTACAAGTATTGCTGGACAACAACAGGTGGAGACAGCTGGCCACGCATTTCATATATTGGCTCAGTTGTTAGTAGCCAGTGTGGTCCTAACCATCCTTCAAGTACAAGTACAGGTTAACGGGTATATCTGATCCCAAAACACAAAGTGAGACGGGAATAAACGTTGATACGGAAGACATATGGTTATCTTAGTGAGGTTAAAACACTGTAGAATATTATTTAGTCACTCGCATGTCTTGCGATGTTTATGGATTTGTCAAGGTAGAGGGTGCAAGAAATTATTCGTTTTAAAGATTGGCTTGCAATTCCATTATATCTGACATATCCGAAAATAACCAAGAGAGATGGAGTCTAAATTCTTTATTCTTGGCAATATCTCAAGTGAAGGCTTTTACAAAATATTCCATCTGAATTGTTCCACCTAAGACAACACAATTGAATAGTCATATACATATCGTTCAAATTCAAATTACAGCTCTACTTTCAATATGCAAGTCTATAACGCCGTAGTGAGCGTATTCACGGGACTTCTGCAATGCCGATATACATAAATCTCAACTGTCTACATTGAATAAAGATGCATAATAATATGATATATGTACGGCGTATAATGAAAAGCAAACGTGGTATAATCAACGTGCATTTAATGTATGATTACCGTGTAGGCATGTACCGCCCTCTGATGATTAGGTATGCACTTATTCCTTATACCGTGAGGGAGTATATCCTCAACAGAGCAGAGCAATCGACGAACATTGTAACTCCAGGAATGTAGAATATGTCATGTAATAATCTACGGTCCGGATAATCAACGAATCCTTATAATGGTATGGCGGACAGTCCAGGCAATGAAAACGAAACGGTCCGTGCAGTGATTGAAGCTAAATAGTTTACCAGTTCAGCGCCTTTCGAAAATAAATTCGTTGTAATGTTGCCATTTGGCCTCTTCCGTGTCCATGCCGGCTTTGAGTTCCCCGGCACTGTTGGTTCCGGATCCGCAGCTCCCGATCAAAGTAAATCCTTCCTCCTGGAGCATGTCAAACGCCTGCTCCAAGTATGTGTGTTTGAGGAAGTATCTCCCAGTGTATCTATCCATTCCTCCCCGATCCGGGTCTCGGCTTTCGTTCAGAGTCTCCTTGAACACCTCGCGACAGAGTGAAATCCTACCGCTGACAATAATCCTACTTAGTTTCCGGAATTTAACATCGGCGAGACCATCTCTCCCAAAAGCAAAAGTTCCCCTGTACCCGACGGTAATGTATCCAGGTTGCTTACCTGTTACGATGGGCAAGGACTTAAGAAGTGTCTGAGAAGTTCCGGTGACAGCCGAACTAACGGAAGTGCTCGATAAGGGCGTTAAATGCGCCGGTTTGGGCGACAGAGCACTCAGGCTTGATACTAAATCATCCAGCTCAAAATATTCAGCTTCCTGTCTAAGACGCTCCCGCTCATGGAAATTTTCTGGTAGAACGAGTTTGAGGTTTCGGAGATAGTCTAGAATATATCTGAACAAAACACCGTCTCTATCTATAAAGTACTTGCCTTTGGAGTCGCGAATAACATTCCTAGTTTCGTCTCCAAACATCTTGCCCAGTCGGCATTCCGTTACTTTCTTCAGAGTTGCTAGTGTCGTCGTATAGAAGACACCCCCCACATTCAGTTCTACAATCTCAGAACACTCGATAGAGTTTGTTTTATCGGACATCGTGTTGGTTTCCGTCTTGAGTTTGTACGCTAAAATCCGATATGAATGGTTGTGCTTGACACAGCACTTAAAACATATTGATAGCCAGCATCTCTATAACACAACCTATTCTTACGAATGGAAAAGAAAGCACGGTGCAGTAAAGCTCCAATCGACGACTGCTTGCTTCCACAAGGTTTCACGACAAGCAGCTGAGCGCTAATTCCCAGGGTATTGCGATGAATACTGGAGGTGAAGTCGCTTGATTCTATCTCTCTAGCCTAGGCGCGTGGATGGCAGTGGTATCGACCGAACCTAGTTTATGGCATTCTAAATGTACGCACAAACACAAAGACTCTTTTCTAATTCCTTATTGATTGTCACTGTGGAGGCATTGCATTCTTCTAGAGCTTCACTTATTGGAAAAAAGGAAAACAGATTAATAATGCGATTGTGCCCGGTATTTCCTTCAAGCAGTATCACTGACGTGTTCTATACGTCCGCTCTTCTCGCTGCCTCAACGGCTCTGATGGAAGACCGCCAAGGTTAAACGCGTTGCAATAACTAACGAAACATATTCACAGACGGAGCAGAAATGCCCGGTTCTCGCCTCTGATTGGCTAACGCGGCTTTGGCCCCGACAATTGGCGTTCGACGTCACTATAGCAACAGAATACGACTGATTTCGGCACACGCATGCATTTTTGCGTTTGATTGAAGTTTGAATGCATTGTTGATAATGATAATGCCGGCATGCATTTCATCTTCGTGACCTGAAACCACATTCATTTGAAATAATCATCAGCAATCTGATGGATTGATGTGATAACTTTGAGAAGAATCAAATTAAATTAGATTTGATGTCTGATCTGGTCTAAAATGGAAATGTAGTCAACCTTGATTATGTTTCGCAACAAGGTTCAAGCTACACTACATTATGTTGAAGTGATAATCACACTTGGCGAAGCATCAATATTGATAACGCACACCGTGCAATCAAGCACGACAACATATTATCCGTTATGCTGACAATCAGCTAACTAAAATAATAAGTCGTTAGCGAGTACTTTGGTAGTACAAGTGAACAGCGGAGTCACTTTCTACAAACCATCCCCATTACGAGTTTTGCGCCTGATCTAACCTTTCATCTTAAGCTTATCATGTGCTAAGTTCCATCTTAAATGATCCCATCGGGAAAAGCTAGAGACGCTCCGGGCCTAATGGATTTGGTGGGACAAATAGTCTTCAATCGAAGCGTGGCTTGAAAACTCTGGCATTATTTCCAGTGATTTCGTCCCTTACCTAATGACAGCCGCGTTAAGTGGATGAGAATAATTAGACGCTGCTAGTGAAAAACCTTGAACCAATTAGCCAATTATGAAGGCAAGTCGATAATTTCCAGCTACCGATTTCAACCCTTTACACTAATTGCATTTCAAGAATTTTGATGAGGGGGTACTATGGGGCAAAACATGAATCCGCAAATACGACCAATAATTAAAGAACTATTGAATAATTATTATATTGATGTATATGGAATTTCGGGATCAACTATCGTTGATAATCAAGTATTTCAGTCCGTTCGAAAATATCACAAGCAATTAATGTGTTTGTACAAAATGTAGAAGACCTACGTTGCATTGATACAGATTCCATAACACCGGATATCTTCTTTTGGCAATATGTACAGTTCTGATTTATGCGCACACGTTTGCATTAGCTGGTTATGATCATTATTGGATTTACTTGTTGAAAGGATTGAAGCGTTCGAAAAAGGTTTGAGGATGGAATTTTGATGCCACCGGATGAACGACAAAGGTTTGAAACAAAGACTTTCAGTATCGATGTTCAAGATTTATTAGTATACTCAATCATGTTTTGAACCACGTTAGTAACTGCAAGCGTTTCATGACCAAGTCTTGTTATGACTTTATAGAATCGAACTATTCTACATGCAGTAAGGTTTGGGTGTAATGCTACACCGGATTTCAGCGTTTCACCGCAATGCATAGCCACCATTGTCTTACGGTCTTACTCCCTTCAATAATAATAGCAGCCGTTATATAGGTGAAATACTCTTGAAAGCGGCGTTAAACTTTAACTCACCTCGCCTAGTTATGCTTGACATGCAAAATGTCCAATCGAACTTTTTATTATTAAAAAGGTCTAATGTAGTCTACGAGGTGAGGTGAGGTGAGTTGGTGTTTAACGCCGCTTTCAAGATTATTTCACTTATATCGCGGCTGCTAGTATCATTGCAGAGAGAAAGCCCGCAATACCATTGTGACTATGCATTGCAGTGAAACCTGCAAGCATCGACTGGAACTAGGGAACCATGGGTGGTACTGCGCTGAATTTCAGTGTAGCATTGTACCCAAACCTGACTGCGTGTAGGACAGTTCTCTACTGCAGACAAAGTTGCCGAGGCCCTGGCGTGTTTCGAACCACGGACCTCCTGATCCGAAGCCGAAAGCGCTAACCGCTGCGCTATCCCGCCCCCTTTAGTCTACGAAGCATTTCTTAGTGTAAAAAACTTTATCTGAACTGTACATACAATAGAGGGGAAATGTTTAAATGACCACCGAATGTTTAACGCATACTTACACAATATTCTAAGGCGTTCGTACGCCAAGTAATGAAATGTAAAGTTCATATTGTAGTCATACAGGTATTTGATCCATGTCATGGATCATAGACGATTCAGTCCATATGTTGATTGACTGAAGTGAGTGGATGAGTTGGGTGTATCAACAATACTTCAGATAAGAGATTAATACACTGCTGAAAACTTCTTTATTCTGAGAACAACGACACAAGAAGCAACGTCACGTTCTCAAAGCGGCGGTAGGTTGACTGAAATATTGTTGTATTCAAGTCAAACTCCATTACTTACTCACAAACCATTTAAATACATTTATTACAAAAAGTATTGTGTTAACATACACAGTGATGTTATAATGAAAGATTAAAGGTGATTTTTAAAATTATTGACCAAGACTTCATAACACGTTTTTACTTTAGTGACACCCTTCAGAGTTTGTTTTTTTTTATCTGAAATCATTGGAAAATGTTTTCTTTCCCAGTTAGACAGTGATGAAGTGATTACGCAGTTCGGCGATAACTACTGCTCCTTACTCCTTTAATCTTCACCAACTATTGTACTATAATCCATTATGATGTATTTACTACAGAGATATATTGCAAACTTGAAGTGATCGTCTCTCTCAGATTTCAAATAATTATCAAAGGTCTTCATCATGTCCGGATTAAAGTACTCTCTAGATAAACTTCATCATGTCGTGTCCAGGCGCAGAGCCAAACATTCACAGATGCCATTGATACGATAGTGTTTTTTTAACACTAATTCTAACCATTAAACGAGAGCAAAATATTGTATTGATTTTATGTTCCTGAATAAATTGTACAAAAACACTATTGCTAATATTTCTCTCATTACAACATTAATGTTTCTCCATTTACCTACAACAGATATATCCGCCAACATTTAAGCAACGCCATAGTGTAAATGCCAACCATAGACTCTGTTACTCGTGGTTGACACTTGCGGAAACGGAGGAATGCTCCGGTCTAAGTAATGACTATTGAACGTCATTAGGTTACATTTTTCTTTTGTTTTCAGATAACCGACTGTTAGCCGAGGAATCCGATATCGTTGAAGAAGACAGAATGATTAACATGTTGGTGGTGTGTCTTAGTTTAAATAGCAGCTGCCAACGTCATCGCAGCAAGTGGCTTCCAACCAAAGTCCTCCCGATCGTCCAAATAGATAATGTCGCCAAAGCGAAGGAAGTGAAATTATAAAATCGATAGCGTCGAACATGGCAGGGATCTGTTGCTATTTATACCATGCAAGGTTCAAACGTACACTGGAAGGATACTGCTCTGGCTCCAAAAAGACGTCAGTCCTTTGAGACAAGCTTTATCAAGTTCTCATTCTTTCTCGAATGACAGAATCAATTCTACGTTTACATTATCCTAGAACAATTACCTTTCCAGTCGAAATTTCAAAGACAAAATAATTTGGGCTGATTTGCTCAGCTGTGCCTGACTGTTTCGCCGCAGAAAATCCCGGAGAAGGAAATACCCGCGTCTGTTCCTACCGGAAATGAGAGTCTCGCGTGAAACTGTTCTTTCTTTGACATATGCATTGAAATGTAATTATGTGATTGGTAGGAAACCGGAAGCTGTCCTAATCGTACTTTATCATAGATTAACACGTCGTGTTTTTAGAACTCACGTAAGAGAAAAACGTCCTAGCAAATACGATTGTTTTTTCTATTAATGTCTCACGCACATTCATTTGGGCATTTGTTTGTGTTAGATTTATGGAACGTGCTCGTGGATGTATGCAGTAGCAAATGTGATCAATTTATGCCGCTAAAGACAAAATCCGTCATTGTAAATGCAACGGAAATGAAAAGTTACTGAAAGATAATTATCAAAAGTCTAGATTGACGCCCGCGTTGTGAATTGCTCCGTTTTGACTTTTATTGCTTATGAAAATATGAACAAAGATATGGGAATATGTTCTCATTATTTGTCAATCAATGCTAAATTGACAATTAATAGTTGTTTGCCAACAATTTAAAAATAAATAAATGCACTAATAGGTAACATGTACGTATCGGATTTTCAGTACTAGTGTTTGAAAAAACTTTAAAAAGATCTTATTCATGCAATTGTTGCTTGGTTCATTGACTGAACTTTTAGAAAGGATGGTATGGAGTCTGATTTACTTCACGAGAGCGTTTTGTCTTTTTTTCAAATCTAAAAAGGTTGTTTTAGAAAAGTCTCTACTCATGTTAAATCATAAAATGTTCATGTTAAATGGTTATCTATCAAATCAAGGCACTGTTAGCATAAAATAGTTCTTGAACAATAAAAATGAATCCCGAACTGATTTATGGATTCAGTGCAGCAATGTTGGGCAAGCCAATCTAATATCATAAATAATAAATTGTATCTGCGTCAATGTGCAATCAACTGTTTGAGAATTCGCCAATATGGATAATGCTTCGGCGCCTGGTATTCAGAAATGTCATACATTTGATAACGCCGAACCCTCAGCTTGATTAATGGTAACTTCGTAATAATCAAAGCACGCTTTAAGTCGAGGCATGTCGAGTGATTGGGATTGTGGCACAACTCGCCAACGCGATTAGGCTCTAATCACGAGGTCTACCCACTACCACACACTTGTGTTAACTGGTCTACGAGGAAACTAATTGACACGTTACTACAATAAAGCTCTGCAGCATTCTTAATAAACGTGTTGGCGTATTTAACTCGTGTGTATCCTTGATGAATACTGCACCGAGTAATATTCCGGAAGCTGTTTGATGTGAGGAAAGAGTTGCATGATGTGAGACTACTTATATCGTCCCACCATCGATCGGTCAATAATACTCTTTGATCTCCTTACAGTAAGTACTCAAAATAGTACTATAAGGCACGTCACATTGCATGACTGTGTTCTGATGTCACCAGTCGTGTCTGCATTTGGATATCTGTAGTATCGATTGAAGACTACAATTAAAAACTACCGCCCTTCGGCTGGTTTGTGTGTTCATTCGCCTTCAAGTGATGCTTAAATGCTGCAACAGAACACTCACCAATCACTTGATCGGGAAGGAGATGCACAAGTTCGTATAAAATGCTTCTAGAAGAGTTCATGTCGAGTGCCAATAATTGTTTTTTGCAATGCCAGTTAAGAGTTAAAAGTGTTTTAAAATATAAAAAAGAAAATAGAATTCATTACTTGTGGTAGGGTTATCTACCTGATGAAATAAACAATGATTGCGATTGTATGTCATGTATTTCATTTATTCCACTTAGTAAGTTTGTATGAAAGTTAACCCGCTGCCACAGATTTTTATAATGTAATAATTCATATCAAATATCAAAACAGTTCTGATTCATATAAGACCTGTAAGAATACTCTATATCTTGTTAACTACAAGGTAACGGGGTTTATTTTAATAAAACGAACCTTGATATGCTATTGGAGCTGCATGCAACATATTGAGCTTGATTGGGTGAATTTAAATGTTGTAGAAAAACTAACTTTGCTGTACCATTTTAGCAACAAAGCTGTGTTCCACAGGACATATCGATTGTGGGAGATATCGTTTTGATAGTATATTTTCAACAATGCCCTTCTACCGTTACATGTAATTTCATGACATCACAATTCTTTTACATCATCAAGTAATGACATCACAATGTCAAGACGTCAGAGACATGACGACGCGACAATGTTACGACATCACTGCACTTGGAGTCCTAGGGTAGTGCAGTATTTAGAAATGTATGTTTTTCATGGAAAGTTAATACCATATAATTTCGAATTATAAATAGAATAACAAACTGTTATCATGCGAAGTGGGCGTATATAGCGGTCATCCCGTCGTTCCATTCTGTCAATTTTTTCAAAAACCTGTTGGTGTATATCAACCAAGCTTTGCACAACTTTGTTAACCATGCCCTTCTCTAAAGTTTAAGTCGATGTGTATATTTGTTGAATTTTCCACTATAACGTCACTTTTTGCACGTAAAGAGTACAATCCGTTTAAAACTTACTTTTTGAAGGGGTTGTGTATAATTTTGACGAAGGGAAACAGGCAAATTGCGGCTGCTATGACAAGATGTTGATCGAAGAAAGTTAAATCTCACCGTTTCTTAAGTAGAAAGATTTTACTTTGCATATGCTTGCATAAAATTAAGTTTCATTACCGTGTATCATGGTTAAACCTAGGGTCTGTGTAATATATAACGTCGGAATATTATCAACTCTTGAAACTGTGACATATATGAATATTCATCCGCTGATATGTTCCCTTATAGGCTCAAAATAAAAGTAATAAAAACGCTTCATGTTTCTGGGCTTAACTGTTGTCTTTTTACAACAAACTTTTTATCAATGACTGCACATCAAGTCTTTGGACATCAGAATAGTCGGCGTTGGTTTTAAAATATCATGTAGTTACTACTTTCCAATATACATAGTTATTGATACCTTAACTGTGAGTAGAAGATAGATATTGTTGTTCTACTTAATACAATCTCGTGAAATATTTTTTTTCATATTATAATCACAGAAAATTAAAAATATAACTTCCATAGGCAGGCAATGAAACATTAGATACTGCAGAAACTGTATAAATAGAATGTCCATGTATGGTCTTCTGTTCAAATTTTATAACGGTCAAACAGGTTTTCTATTTTGGTTGTTTTGATGGGTACTGTGTCACATATTTTTAAAATGGACAGATTTTAAGAATAACTGACATTTCTGTGATTAATAAGAAGTCTTTACTGTATTTTTCTTGAAAAATCGATTCCGATCATCTGAATATCAACGAAAATAAGTTCAAATGGAACTTAATTGTTAGAGTTTTAAAGGGGTAATAATGAATTCATAGTTATATCTTTATCTGCCTCAATATCTAAGTGTGTGTCCTTCATCGTTTTGGAGATTTCAATTGCTCTTCATTTTTCTTCTTAATTTTTAATCAAGATTACTGTCATTCAATCATAATAGTATCCATCAACTTTATCCAATTTGACAAGGATGAAAAACGTCGTGAATAACATTTTTAAAATCATATAATGATATTGTGATAGCAGTTTGATATAGTGACAGAACAAGATAATGTGATTATTTCATTTGGTAAGTATATATTCATTTTTCAAAGAGGAAAACTATTTTTTTTATTTTAATACATTATTCTAATTCGCCAGCTCTAATTTAGTTTCGTCTAACAGAGATTCTGAAACTATCATTCTATAGAGGAGGAGATTACCAATTCCAGTTTCGGTAATGTGAATCTTGCAATAATAGGAACAGCATGGGGCATCAAAGATTCATAACACAAATAATACTGTATTCTGCATCGTTTAGCAATGTATATTGAGTTTTGTAAAAATTGATTAACATTCAATCAAAAATTCCATAAAAGTCCAATATAAAAACGTATATGCTGTCATTGTAAAGAATTAATGAAAAGTCATACAGTATGAGAAAACATAACAACTGATTAATGTGATTTGAGGTGGCAGAGTGCAGCAATCAGCTTTGATATTCAAAGGATAAATTCCATCTGCATTTCATTTCAATAAATGCTGACCATAAAAAACCTCACAAATCTGCAGAAAATGTCTTGTTGTCAAAACAACATATAATTAGACACGTCACAAATCTACCTTTGTGATTACAAAGCCATGATTATTTTTTTTATTTAGTTTTGGCTTGATCACGGGTTAAGCCATAATTAAATCCTATTCTTAGATTTACCTTAAATAATGGGAAGCTCATCAACCCATTAATACAAATCAAACCCATTAATATGGAAGGGGATGTGTGCCAAAAATGAAATACTGTAAATCTCGTAATTCGCAAGTTGTAACACGTTGTTCTCAACCATGCACTTCTCGAAAAGACAAGTCCAAGTCTGCAAACCTAACATTTCATTCCTGTAAAACTCAACTTTCTGTTGTCAACTTTACAAAGTTCAAATGTAATTCTAGAAATGTTAAGTCGAAATTCATTTTTGTATTTCAAATACGAGGGATATACACATATAGCAATGCTACAAATTACGTTTTACAATTGGTGAATGAAAAATGAAGAGTTGTAAAATCACCCTTTGGAAACAGACTTTTGCATCTGGAGTTTTACATGAGTTGCATGGTTATGATTGCAATGTTCCGAAATACATCTGTACACGATTTCGCATTGACCATATTTGGAAGTTTAACGAAGACTGCCGATGATTTCCGAAGATGATCGGTATTTGACAACAACGAGACCTCCCTGATCCAAGCTCCATGCAACGCTGTGCAAGCTTTCCTGATAGTGTTGAGTTGAGTCCACCTCAATGCGCGGAGCTTGGACATGCCGTCACCTTTTGTAAAAGTTTTTAGTAACTCGCGTACGGTGTTTTTGGACCCCTAAGGCAAATATCAACAATTGTAAGAGAACAAATATCATTTGCAATTAATTCTTATCTGACCATTATCCCAAAAAAATTTCGTGAATACGTCATTCTCTAAAATATACCCGTGTTTATTGTAAGAAAATTTCCGAACTCTTTTCGAGCCCCTCAGATGTTGTGACGGAGTCAACGCATATTAACTTTTCGAGGGCCGATTTCAAATGTTCAAAATACTTAATCAATTTCGTAGCATAACAAATTTTTTCAAAGTACATGTTTCTTGTTTAGTAATTGGTATAACAATGGAATATGAGCGTTTCCGACGCATTTAGAAAAGCATGATTACTTTGTAGACCATCTTTCAACACCATACTTTTGTGTCGTCTTGGCAATCAATTTTAAATGATTATTATTTTATGACATCACCTAATTATGATTTATCACTAGGAGAATAATGGTTTACATTAATTAACTGATGTGAAGTTTGATTTTATGCATGTACTCCTCAAGCCGCACTGGGGGGGGGGTGAAATTAGGGATTTAAATTGCTATCTCGGGGAGGGGGGGGGGGGGGGGGGGGGTAGAATAACGATTATACTTTATTGGTAATGACAGATTGTTTATTTAAGAAAAACTCCCGCTTACAACGTCGTAGAGACCAAATACAGGCAGTTAATGTTCACGTCACTCACAAAGTCATTAGTGCCTTTTGTCAGATGGCACATGAAACTTATGATATTCTATTTTTCACACAAACATTGAAATAAAGATAATAATGTTTTTTACCCTACGGGCCTGAAACACATTGGATAAAATTCAAGATATACACTACGTGAATCGGTAATTAACTATCAATTACGATACAATAGTCCTGTTTTTGTTGCTGTGCCACTTGTCTTGATGCGAGAAATCTAAGTTGTACACCCCTAAGTTATACGTATGGAAATGTATAATCTTGTATTTCAAATAATTGTTAGAATGTTAACATCTTGATGATAACAAAGGTATTTTGATTTAAATTGTATCTGATATCTGAATTTGCAAGAGCTTTTCGACTTAAAAATGGGCAAAATAGCCTATGTATCGAACAATGACCTGATGTTTTCTGGCGGCCTGCCAGACCAGGCAAAAATTGATAGACCGTTCGCTTATAAGACGACACTATAATAACTGTTGATCGGGCGGAGAGTTAAAAATAACATTTGATTTTGACATGTTCTTCAATCAAATTTGTTCAAACTGTTAAAAAGACGTCTGGTTTAGAACGTTCATAGCTTTAAAACATGACTTTAAACGGTATTGAATAAATGTTTCTTTTAACGAAATAATATTTATTGGTTTAACGACCGAATGAAAGATTAACAAAAGAAAAAAATATTCTTTTCAATGATTTTGGAACTTTCCCCTTACTTTACGTTGCGTAGTTATTTTTCAAACTATTAATTTGAAAGAATAACATGCCCGTGTTTTAAGGGTAACGTGGGTGTACAATATAGATATATTTTTTCTACCGCTATTTGTCTTTGCGAGACAAGTATGCCGTTGTTTCATTATTCTAAATCCAGTCTCGTAATTTGGTGAGTTTTTTTTTAGTGAATCATCTCGATGCAGTAAGTGGTGCAGAGATTTAGTGTCCAGTAAAGTCTAACCCAGAATTAAAGTTCATAATATTCTTTCGTGAGATAAACCTCGTGTAACCCTTACGAAAACAGTAGAAACAAATTATATAGATCAATAATTGACTGAGAACTTTGACAAAAGGTGAAGGTCGCATGCCCAAGCTCCGCGCATTGTGGCGTACTCAGCTCAACACTATCCGGAAAGCTTCTAAAGCGTTGCATGGAGCTTGGATCAGGGAGGTCTCGTTGTTGTCAAATACCGATCATCTTCGGAAATCATCGGCAGTCTTCGTTAAACTTCCAAATATGGTCAATGCGAAATCGTGTACAGATGTATTTCGGAACATTGCAATCATAACCATGCAACTCATGTAAAACTCCAGATGCAAAAGTCTGTTTCCAAAGGGTGATTTTACAACTCTTCATTTTTCATTCACCAATTGTAAAACGTAATTTGTAGCATTGCTATATGTGTATATCCCTCGTATTTGAAATACAAAAATGAATTTCGACTTAACATTTCTAGAATTACATTTGAACTTTGTAAAGTTGACAACAGAAAGTTGAGTTTTACAGGAATGAAATGTTAGGTTTGCAGACTTGGACTTGTCTTTTCGAGAAGTGCATGGTTGAGAACAACGTGTTACAACTTGCGAATTACGAGTTTACAGGATTTCATTTTTGGCACACATCCCCTTCCATAATTAACACGATTAAATTTTAACATAACATAATTTTAATCTTAACTTTAAATGACAAACTCTTGAGCTATTCATATTTTAATCTTCTTTCAATCATGGCAAATCCATAAAAATGTTTAGTCTGTATCGACGCCGGGTGGTTTTGTAGAAATGCAATGTGATCAGACTCTCATTTTGGTGTCTGGACACTAGCACTGGTTAGTCCTTCTGATCTTAAATAACAAATCTGTAAGGTAAGCAATTGCAATACTGCTACAATACAGCTCTTCAGCTTTCGTAAGGATCGTGCTGGCGTGTTATATTTGAGTGCATTTGATGAATACTGCATCATCCGTTTCTCTGAAAATGTGAAATGTGAAGAAAAACATTGTATGATGGCGGTCAATCGGTATATTTTCAACATCGACCACTCAATGATGGTAATATCACATTACGGTAAGAATTTGAAATAGCATTAGAAGCACAATGTGTTCTATTTCAACTGTAACACTCTGTCGCAGCACTGGGATTACTTTAAATCAAAGACTTCAATTCCCCCAAAGTAGAACAAGTTGAAGTCCCAGTCGTATCCCTTAGTTTTCTTGCCCATAAGAGATGTCATAATGCTAAATCATTGAACATGGAAACAAATTATATTAGAAATGACTTGATGTCAAACCTCATAACTTTGTTGTAAAAGACATTCTTTGAAGCTAAACAGGTCACATAGGATCGGCTTGTAGAGTGATTTGTTAAGTGAGAGGCGAAATTAGTATTTTTTTAAAAATAAACTCCATCATGCATTTAAGATAAGAATATTTAAAACCGCTGTAAACGAGCCGTTTGTGTACAGATTTGAAGAAACTGTAGGCGTTTCTTCGGGTAATAAAGGAATATTACGAAAAGGAAAAAGAAAGTACCAATTGCATTTAATCTCAGTTTTGATTAATTAAAGGAGGCCTACAAATAAGTTACCAAATTCGCTAAATTTACAATTGTGTACGCAAATCCATTCACCTTTCCATTAAGTTTTCACCTGATTCATGTGCGTGATACGCTAGTTAACGACTACGAATACTCGGGCTGCTATGTGAGATATTATTTTGCATAAACGATTTGGTAATCTATGAACAAACCTAAAAAAAACTTGCAACAGTCCTGGTCATTATCAACAATGGACAAGCACTTGTAAGTTAATTGAATATTCACAATAAACCATTATTAGGTAAACTTTATCAAGGTAAGATTTATGTCTTGGTTTTATTATGGTTTGTGTTTCACTCTATAATTGACTTTGCTACTCAATGTTCAAGTTCATGTTCTTTGCGATGAATGTCATCTTTTTCATTTAGTGCCACTGACTGTGTATGGATACAATTTCATAAAAAAATGCATTTGTTTTTTACGTGTTTCTTTTAGTTTGATTGTCCTTGTTCAGATCATGGAACAAAGACTCACGGCACAGCTTTCTTATGGCGCAAAGTTTGTTCAACACGGATATTTTTGCATATCCACAAGCTTCACCTTATAGCTACAAAAGAATATTTTATTCACTCTCATCTCATGAGTTTACTTTAGAAGGTAAAATTACTGAATAATGGAGATAGATAACTTGAAACACATGAGCCAATTGTAATCAATTACATATGAGCATCTTGAAAAGAATCTATTTAATGGATGTTTCGTATGACACTAGATGAACATGCTAGTGTCTATCGACTCACTTAAACTCTCTATATTGTGCATGTTAACGCAAAACGCCATTGTCAACATTTTGTTGAAACATGAATTACCCAATGAGTATTATAATGCTTTGATATAGAGTTAAAAAACATTTTTGCTCATTCGTGTTTTGAAGTTGTTTAACTTATTCCAAGAAATACATTCTCCTTGCCTTATTAATCAGACATATTTCTTATACAATAGCCCGAAAGGTTTCTTTTTTAAATACGCTATTATTAACTGTAATGGATAGGACAATAACTTATATAAAATCCCTATTAAAACCGGCCAAACGTTAAAGCCTTGCTAACCTATCACATTTCTTCTGTTTTCTTCCGTTTGTTGTCATATAATTAGGAAATTATTGTAGGCCATGGAGTATGAAAAATAAGAAAATCCGAGTTGGTGAATAACAATACAGCATGAAGTGGCATCCCCTCTGTGAATTATCATACGTTCAGGAAATTTAGCTTTTACTGGGGCATCTTGGGGACTTAATTCTGCATAGAAATAGAATTTTGTATCATAACTAAAAATATTACGTTTAAAAAATATTTTAGAATCTTAAAATAATGTCATCAGATTATTTTGAAAATAAAACAAATAAAAAAGGGGTGCACATTCAGTTGCAAGTGTGCAGAAGGAGAAAAAAAATTTTGCGAGCACTTCCATTTTCGAGAAATGCCATGAAGCACAGACGTTTGGTAACTGAAAAACACGCAACTTTTGATATATGAGGTGCAACAAGATGCCTGGCTTAACTAGATCAACAACATAAAGCAATCAGTTTCCAGAATGGTGCGCACTCAAGCTTCAGGTGTAAAAAAAACTTTAATCTACCAGGGAATAATTAACAATTTGTTGGCATTATCTACAGTTTCAGAGTTATACTACCACTACAGCCAACGTCATCTTTATTGACAAATGACAAACTCTTAAGCATTTATTTGATTCTCTTTATTGATTTCTCTTCAGCGTTCAATACCATTCAACCTCACCTCTTAATGAATAAATTGTTAAATCTAGGTTTTAACTCAAATATTATCAGATGGGTTAAAGAATTTATGGTTAATCGCACACAATATGTAAGTGCTAATGGATGCCAATCTTCTATTACATCAACCTCTACAGGAGCTCCACAAGGCTGTGTTTTGTCGCCTTTACTTTTCATTTTGTACACCAATGATTGTCAATCGTCATTTGATAATGTATTTACTGTGAAGTTTGCAGATGATGCTGCTCTTACTGGTCATAGTCAGAAGACTTGGTTGTTAACGCCAGTGCATAACTATGTTGTTCCAAAGGTACCATCAGACTGGCACAACACGGGACAGACCTCGAAGCGGCAGACCTCGTGTAACGACACCCAGAGAAGACCGCTTCCTTCGCACTTTGCATCTTCGGAATCGGTTCCTGTCAGTGACGGAATCGGAAGCAACGGCAATCGGTCGTCGGATTAGTTGACACACAGTAAGGAGACGATTACGTCATGCTGGTATCAGACACTACCGACCTCTTCGTGGAATGGCACTGACTCTTGAACATCGTCCTTGCCAGAGTTCGATGGGCACAACGTTTACGACGCTGGCAGCTGGGGTGCTGTTTACCGACGAGAATAAGTTTAACGTTTTCCATGCAGATGGGAGAGTACGAGTATATCGTCGTCTACATGAAAGAGCAGCTCCTAATTGTGTTCAAGAGGTCCATCAACAAGCCGGAGGTGGTATCATAGTTTGGGTGGAATTTGTGGGGACCAAAAGACACGTCTGGTGATCATACGTAGCAACATGAATGCACAACGCTATGTGGATGGAGTTCTGAGGCCAGTAGCTGTGCCATTCCTACAGCAGCGACCAATGGGAACCCGTCTACAGCAGGACAATGCGCCTCCCCATACAGCCAGGATAACTCAGGACTACCTAAACAACGCCAATGTCAACGTATTGCCCTGGCCAGCACGTTCACCTGATCTGTCTCCCATAGAGCACCTATGGGATGATCTTGGTAGAAGGTTAAGGAACCGTCCCAACCCACCAGCTTCTCTTCAAGAACTTGAACACGCCTTAATGGTTACGTGGGATCAGATTCCTGCTGACGTCATCAGAAGATTGACGTCTTCTATGAGAAGAAGGTGTGAAGCGTGTATTCGTGCCAGGGGAGGTCACACAAGGTACTAGTGACATGTTTACAGTTGCTAGTGACAATCTATTTGCTATAGACGTTTGCCACAGATGGGCGAAAAATGACTTTTTTGACCCCTGGTTGTCTTCAGAGACTGTAACTCGATAAATTCCACTGTCAGAAATTGGATTTTTGTCATGATTTACCACATATGAATGCAATAAACATATTTCATGATATGAATCTATTATGAGTTTTCATTTTTATTTAAAAGGTGACAAGTTTCTTTTGATCTTCCGTGTACATTTTTGCTTGAAAACGGTAAAACTGAGAAACTATACCGAAACGTCGCTATTAGTACAATAAAGAAGTTGATAAACCATAAAATTCCTTTTCTTCCTTATACTGACAACTTCTAGAATGACACCCAAACAGTTCATGATTAACGATGGTAAAACATGTTATGCATGTTCATTGATATGGGGTTGTTACGTAACTAGGCAACATGATTAGGGTCTTATTGTTATATATTCAACCTGTTCCACACTCGTCTGTTCAAATTACGTTTTCTAGTCTATGGAATGAATAAAAGACAGATGCTGTAATACACCGATGCAGCATTCATTATAAAATTACTTGTGTACTAGACCGCTGTATGAATTCTGCATAAATCCACTACCCCCGGAAGTGTTGGATGTAACGAAAGAGTTGCCTGATAAGGATTCACAGTCAAAGATTTCATTAACGATTTGTCATTGATAGTCATTGATTGCCCTTAAGTTCTCGGAACAGCACTCAAAAACACGAAACAGTGCATGTTTTCTTTCATCTGTCATTAGACGTCTCACACTTGAGTTTTATCGATTAAGACTACAATTGAAAGAGACAGTTTCCAATTTGTTAACTTGAAGTAAAGACTATGTAAAATGCTGCAGATCATCTGATTGTGAAAGAAAGCGGTAGAGGAACAATGGTTTTGAGAAAAGGAGATCTCTTAATGTGAAATTTCATAGTTAATATTTTTTACTTTTAATAAATATATACAATTTATATTCAGAATGGAAATAATGACAAAATATTTATCCTGAATATATCCTTATGTTTTGAAGATGGGAGGGTAGTACATTTGATATCATTAAAATTGTTTTACAACACTAATATGAAAAAGATTTTTTCTTTGAAAACCTGTATTGTTGGAATGACTTTTACATGGTTCGTCAGAACTAGGTATATATATCAATATAAAGCATATCAAAATAATTGAAGTTTAATAAATTGTCGTTCTTAAGTCTTAATGAGATGTTATTTCCCCCATCACAAAAATCTTCTCCAAAAAATACTTAAGATTATATTTGCTGTTGAATGAGATTATGACAGAACTACAAATCCTATAAATATTTTTGCCATTTTCATGCCAATTGTTTGGTTTTTTTAAACTTCACATAGCATAGATTAATGACAATTTATAAAAGGTGTAAGCAATTTTGCAGATATAAGTGATTTTACCAGCCCTTCAAAACGATAGCTCCAAAATAACTCCTTAATTTTGTTTTTTGAAGTGGTAAAGGCTGCCATATATATTTATTGCATCTTATTATGTGTGGTTCAAAAGATTGTTCAGTACAATACAGCATCGTTGAATCCTATTAATTGTGATCATACCATATCTGTTCAAAACAATACTAATAGTGTGAAGATGTTTTCTCTGTTCTGACATTATTTTTAATGTTTGTAGTACTGTAAATAATATAAAAGGCGCTAGAAAAATATTAACAGAAAATAACTTTTACATGCCGAAAATGATTTTTACAACGCGTAAACTGTTAAATACTTTAATACTACACAAATTCTTCCATTGTCAATCTCGATGTTTAGGCTCTGAACAACTTTTGCACATAGTTCTTTTAGCATCGAAACTTGGAAATTTTCTGTTAAATGTCAACACTATTTTCTGGAATGATTTGTGAAAAGGAATTTCTTTGCCTAGAGCAAGTCCCTTTGTGGAGGGATGCTGAATCGGTTCGTGACCTGAGGTATTGATGTAAAATTCTCTTGTTTAACTTTCACGTCAATATGCCGTGCTATTCTAATGTGATCTTTGTGGTTAGGTAAAAAGATATGAAAGAAAATAATTAAGATGGCCTTTGCTGTAAAAGCCATTTTCAACATGGCATAATCCTTAACGCTTGACATAGATATCACAATGGTTAGCCACTAGTGAATGTGAATGCATTATGAATCTATATTTGGAAACACATTTGCGAAAAATGTCAAAACCCATTGGTGGAATCATTTAGAATAGGAATGAGGTTTTAGGGAGCAGGTTATTTTGTTCAATATTGTTCCATCTGTTTTGACATGCAATTTTTAAGAAACATTTTCTTGCTCAACTATCACAAACGTATGTCATCCAATTCTTATGTCATTTCTTTGTAAATTATATGAAAGAATTACCGCAGAAATAAAGCTAAATACAACTAAAATATTATCAATTCAGAGGGGATAAGATTAGTAGATTAAGTTGTCACTTTTCAAGCAGTTATTTACGTGAATAATAATAGATTCATTTACATTAACAGAACTTTGCTTAATTATTTTTGGACTCCTATCCTATTTCTATCACTTAGAAATACAATATTTGTATTAATCTTTTATAGTGTTTAATATTGAATTACTGATTTTCAATCTGATTTCCTATTTGAAATTTGACATTTCACGGCGTTCCAAGAGCAACTGACATAAGTATCTAGATAAAATAACAATAGAATTAAAACGTTTGGCGTAGTTGAAAACATTTCCCTTTTCATATAGGTAAAAAGTGTTTCAAATAAAGTATATTATTTGTGACATGTGTTATCTCTATTTTCAAATATTCATAAACGTGTGAAGAAACAAAGGGCTCTGAAGAACCCATTTGATTAAATAAATATTATATGGATGTGGCATCACATTTCAATTGGCAGTGACAGAAGTTACTTTTACCCGTCTATGAAATGAATAATAACATGACGTGATGCTGCAGTAAACCTATGCAGTCTTCGTCTAATAGGTATATCTGTACTTGACTATACGAATAGTGCGTGAATCAATACTCAGGAAGGGTTGCGTGATGATGATTCACTATCAAAAGTTTCATTAACGATCAGTGACTGATAGTGATTGATGACCTTTAAGTCCTTCGAAACAGCAATGACAAACACGAAACAATGCATGTCTGCTTTTAGCTGTCATTATACGTTTCACACTTGAGTTTTATCGATTCCCACCACTGGACTCAATACCTTATCGCGGTGTGGTGGTTTGCGTGCTTCAGAGACCCTGAGAGCTATGCCAGCTGGAGCTAACATGCTCCTGGTAGGGGCACCCACGCTGAACAGGTCGACGGGTAGAAGCCAGACCAAATTTGAGTCCTTCTCAAACCTGTTGTCTATCTCTTACTATGCCTTTCTTTCCGTCTTTTCCCTCATCCTGTCGATCCCTTTCTCCCTTATCTGTCCACTCTCTTTCGGATGCTTGTCATCCACGTGTTTAATAACTGAAATATTGTTCAAAGCACGTTAAACCCCAACTCACTCACTCACTTTATCGATTCAGACTACAATTAAGAGACAACCTCCGTTAGTTGTTTCCAATATGTTCATTTGGAATGATGCGATTGCTGAATGCTATAACAAACTTTTCTCAAATTCATCTGATTGTGAAAGAGAGATTCAAAGGAACAGTGAGTGACTCTGAGGAAAGTGGATATTCAAATGTGAAAACTTTACATTGAACATTGAACATTAAAGATATTTGTGAGATCAACCTTACACGCATTCACCACAGGGCAGTATGAAAGAACCATTATTCTAACCTTGTACAGAAAAGACTTCTAGATATCTATTTACTAAAAAGCATATTATACATATGTTCCGTGCAACCTGGGAATGATCACAACCTGCAGGTTGGTCGCTCACAATCTGCTGATTGTTCGAACTATCTAAAGGTTGTGAGGTCTGAACAATCTGGGATTTATCCTAATTTATGAATTTCCTTGCTTGAAGTATATTTTGCATTATAAAATCAGAATTATCTAGCTTATTTAGGTTTATATTTGTGCATGCATCCAAATGATGGAGAATAGTTGTCGAGTCTTAGGTTGTGACAGGTTCTAGCTCGCCTTTATGTCAAACTATGGGAGTATAATAATCGATTCCTTCTCATATCTCATTCAAACTGAGAGGGTATAGGGATCTATTCTCAGATAATTATATACAGGAAATAAACCTTTCAATTCAGGTTCACCGATTAATTGTAATTAAAAAAATACCATAATCATTAAGAAGTAAGATTTATGGTGTTAACCTGTTCTCTATTGTGCTGACATAATTTTAAACGCAAATGAATACAAATCCCAAACAACTGTCATTTCAAAATGTAAACGTAATACTGTAAAACACAGCAACACTTTTTTCATTGTCAACCCTTATTTACAAGCAAAGATGAAGAGTACTACAAATGAAGGTTTTATGTTAAATCCCACTTTTGTCACTGCAGTTGACATTTTGCCTTAACAAAATTATCGATTAAATTTCTCTTGTAAAATCATATTTGTTCTCTGAGCTTGCCAATATGTAAATGATTTTGTAAAAATATTCGATCTCTAGAAAAATTATATTAATTGAGCTGAAACTTGACAATTTAATGTTTTTGGATATCATTTAACAAGCAACACAATATCACCAGTATTTTTTTTAAAAATTATGGATTCCGATATCTATATACTAGTATTTTATTTTTCATCTTATTGATCGATATCCTGAAAAATGGTAATGATTGCGTTTTCAAAAGTAGATATTTCATGTGGAATGAATGTTTTTAACTCAGCAATGTTTATTTTGCAAATGAATCAACACTCACTGGGAACACTCCTACACATCACAGTTCTTTTAGCATCAATACTTAAAAATCAATTTGCATTTTCTGTTAAATGTCAACCCCATTTCCTGGAATGACTTGTGAAAAGGAATGACTTTGCCTTGAGCAAGGCCCGTTGTGAAATGTTGATGCATAAGTTCGTGACGCGAGGTCTCTAAGGATCATTTTTTTGTCTAACTTTCACATCAATATGTCGTGATATTCTTATGTGATCTTTGTGGTTAGGTAAAGAGACATGACACATAATTAAGGTTGCCTTTTCTGTAAAAGCCATTTTCAATATGGCATAATCCTTAACGCTTGACATATATATCAAAATGATTACACACTTGTGAATTTCTTCCGACTGTAACTCATTTGTCTTTCTTCTCGTTTATTGATTCAAAATATAAACTATAGGTAGCAAATGTGCATGCTACTAAAATGTAGTTAACAAGATTCTTTACATTATGAATCCATATATGGATATACATTTGCATTTCGGCTTAAATATCAACCTCATTTGCAGGAATCATTTTTGAACAGGAATTAGCTATTGGGGACTACGACACTTTGTCTAATGGTGTCTCTCAATTCACAAAAGTATGTCCTCCGGTGCTAATATCATCGCTTTAAATGACACAATATAACTTACGCACACTTGATGCAAAATGAGGTTATGAAGCATAGTCCGATACCTTACAAACATTATCAGTAATATTTCAGCCTATCTGACCTGAAAGTCCTAATCTGTTTATTATATAATCTACAATTTTCGAACTGCCCGAGGAACTATACTGCTCTGTCTGCTTGTTTAGACTCAAGCATCAGCAATATTGCATCATACTTGTTTTAAATTAAGAACTTCTTAATACAATAACATATTGGATTTAAAACTGATTTCCTATTTGACATTTTAACATTTATATCTTTTCAAGATCATTTGAAAACAGAATAGAAATAAATATAAAGAGTTTTTTAAATCTTCTTTTGGTTGTTGGGAACACGTATGTATAGTTGAACATCTTGTCAATTTCCCTCATCATATTTGTAAACAAACTTTTCTTAAAGAAAACGTATATGTAAATAATCCTTTTCCAATGTTCAAACTTTTGGTAAACAATTGAAGAAACACTGGAGTGTGAGAAACCCATTTGATATGAGACATGTTTAATGGACGTGGCTTCACATTTCAATTGGCAGAGGTAACGATCAAGGCATAGTTTAAATGAGTAACATTTTAATTGCCAAATCTAAGGCCATAGCAGAAACCCAAAGCTAAAATGTTAAGCATGACCATTCATATGTGATTTTTTCATAACTAGGCATAATGATTAGGACGAAAACAATGATAGGCATGATACTGAAATAAACCTTTGCAGCATTAATTATAAATATACTAGACCGGTTTATGAATGAATCACTACTCTGGAAAGTGGTTGATGTAAGGAAAGGGTTGCGTGATGAAAATCATCCGTTAAAGGTTTCATTACCGATCAGTCAATGATAGTTATTGATGATCTGTAGGTCCTCAAAACAGCTCTCAAAAACACATAACAGTGCATATTTGTTGTCAGTAGAGGTTTCACACTTAAGCATTATTGACTTTAAAATACTAGAATCAAAGATACCAAACTCTTAGTTGTTGTCCGTGTGTTAACTCGAAGTGTAGTTTCAGCAATTGTGAGGTTAGATGAGGTGAGGTTAGATTGTGGTGACATTGTGGCTATACATTGCTGTTAAAATTGCGAGCATCGGTTGGAACTAGCGAACCATGTGTGGTACTTCGCTGAAATTCAGTGTAGCATTGCAACCAAATGTTACTGCATGACTGTTCTCTCCTTCAAATAAAGTTACCGTGCCCCTTGCCGGATCCGAACCACGGACCCATTGATCCATGAACGAGGGTACCACTGTGCTGCACTGCTGACATCATCCTTGCGTAATTAGGTACTCCATACGAAAGGTTAAAACCATGTTTATAGAGCGTCCATCCGTTTAAGCATCCTGCTGAGTCAGCGTAATTATACCCGGTCCACTCCTTCCTTGTACCCTGTCTCTTTCGGGCTATCCCTCGTATGGCTGGCGTCTTGATATTCGTGGCTATGCTCATCTGTTATTTTTTCAGCCAATGAAAAGTCGTTAAAAAGGAGCTTAAAGCTATTAGTTTGAACTCAATTGTAATTTCCCTCCGGGTTGCGACGCTGTTACTGAATGCGAGTCGTCTCATTCGCTTGTTAGATAGCTAGTGATACGAGGGTTTTAGCTAGAAAGTGATCAGGGTATTAGGAAGGGACGAGGGCGGATTCATATACGCTGATTTAACAGGATGTGTCAAGATGTACAAGGAAACATTAAAATACAACATGTCGTTAGTTGTCCCTCCTCATTTATTGTGTTAATAGCGCACAATGGAACTGTTTTCGGCCTAACCTTCGTCACTGCAACAAAAATAATAAATTTGTGTTCTACTGCAGTTAAAATCTCTCTGCATTTGATGAATAATGTTTTCTATGTCCATTGTAGGATTGCCTGTTTTATTGCCATATACAGTAGCAACTATGGTACTAGTAATGCAAACTAATTGTGATGTTATGAAGTTAGTTGTTTGAAAGTGAAACATTTTGGAAAATTATATATATCGAGTTACAAACTTAATCATATGATCATTATATAAATTCAGATGTCATTTGATCTCACAATATCTCTATCCAACTTTTGTTATCATGTAAATGAATATGCTGAAATATGCTGAAGATTGCATTTCAATGAAAATAGATGACCTTCAAAAGTTAAGTTTAAAACTAAATTTGTTTTTAAAATAGATATTTGATGTGGGAATAAAAGCTTTCCTAAACAGAAATGTCATGATCTTTAGTTTACATACAGCATAATGAAAACCTTCTGCACATAAATTTATTTTAGCATTTCTATTTGGAAATCCATTTGGATATTGTTAAATGTCAATTCCGTTTCCTGAAATGATTTGTGAAAAGGAATTAGCTTGCCACGAGCAAGTCCCTTTGTAAAATGATCCTCCATTGGTTCTTGACACAAGGTCTTTACGGAATATTCTCTTGTTTGACTTTCACATCAATATGTCGTGCCAGCCTAATGTGGTCTTTGTGGTTAGTTAAAATTATATGAAGAAACGTAATGAAGATGACCTTTGTTGCAAAAGTCATTTTCAACATTCTTAACGCTTGCTCATGATGGTTCGAGGAAGTCATCTAGTGAATTAGTGTTGATAGTAACTTAGTCACTAGCGTTTATTGATTCGACATATTTAAAACAAATGTAGAATACATATATATAGACCTTTTAAGGCCCATGCACTCTTTGCTACTTATAGTATCCACTCGAGATTCAGAAGGACAGACGGGTCGTAACAACTTTTGACAAGTGCACAACCACTTGAAAGCCATCCTGCTAAATAAGCGTATATTATACTGCTCTCACTCCTTCCATAAAGCCTGTTCTCCTTCAAGCGAAAAGCCTCGAATCGCTAGCTTTCGAACCAGCCAATGAGACGACTCGCATTCAGCAACAGCGGCACCAGCCGGATGGAAAATCCGTTGGTATTCAAGCCAGCATGCGCGGCTCCTTGCATAACGATATTATTGGCTGAAATAATAACAGTGGTTCACAGATTAAAGAACAAATTCATTGTGGGAGGTCTTCCAACATCATTTATTTCATGGTTCATGGAGTTCTGAAACAACAATAAACTCTCATAAGTATACAAAATCTCTTTCTTATCTCTTATATACCTTTGAAACATTAAATCTCTCCATAGTTCAGAAAATGTAATATGTCTCCAACAGAAGCTCTTAATAAAATGAAGCACTCGTAATATCCCTCGAAGTAACTACAGTTTCTCTCTGAATCTATGAACATTATAATGATAAGTCTATACAGTAAACTCTAAATCTTATATATTATACTCTGAATATCTAAAAACAATGAATAATATCTACTTCAACTCAAATCTTCACTAAATATAAAACTTTAAACACTCACACACAAACACCGCTGTCACTCGCTAATTCTCCGAAACGGTGCATCGCCGACTCTCAATTCCAAGAAATGGACTATTCCACCTAAGTCGCGGGGGTGACAGGTTGTCAAAACAGAGCGACAAGATTTTGATAATTTACATATAAATCCCCCTTTTATGACATTAAACAATAAACCTACTCATTGATAAAGATATAAAATGATAATATCTTAAGAAACACATATGTCTGATACCTATTTCAAACAATACCTATTTTATGATTAATGGACTCTTCCAACTTTTACACATTGCTCATATCAAAATGCAAAATATCGTTATAACTATGTTATGACAAGAAAATTAATCATCATATTAGAATTCTACAAACTATTAAATACCTGAAGAATATGTCTCCCAGCAATAAACATAGGTGTGAATCTTAGAAATCCCAGATTCTCCTTCTTCATTGCGTTTTCGAACATAATCTCTGCACCGAAAAAGACAATATGGCGCTAAAAAAGGGAGCGCTTATTTAACATAAACTAAATCGGGAGAAATCCTTGAAAATTATCCTTTCATCATATCAGCTTAATTCACAATGAATATTAATATTAAGATTATTAAAAACAAACAGGTTAACTAAGCCACGAATATCAAGCCGATCCAGCCGTACAAGGCGTTTGGCTTGAAAGAGATCAGGGTTTAAGGAAGGAGCGAGAGCAGGATGGCACTGGTGATGCTTATATAAATTGTTCCAAACATACAAAAAGCTGCATGTCTCACAAAGTGACTTTGATTATGTCAAATCCATTGTTGATCAAACAGATGTTAGACTTCTTCGAAGGCGAAAACAAATTACAAAATTTCAAAAATAATGTATAAGTAAAAAATTATGTGATTCTCGATTTTGTCAATTTGATTTATGATGAGTTTTCTAGAGTATTTCGGATTATGACTCGCTCGCAAATAAACAGCATCTCCTAAGGCACTCCTTACATAAGTTTTAACAATGATCCTTACGACTACGACAGTATTTTCAATGATTTGAAAGGGTTCCCACTCATTCACTAATTATAGTCCTTCTAAAACCTGTTTTCTATCTCTCACTATGCCTTTCTTTCCGTCTTTTCCCTCAACCTTTCGATCCCTTTCTCCCTTATCTTTCCACTCTCTTTTGGATGCTTGTCATCCACGTGTTTAATAACTGAAATATTGTTCAAAGCACGTTAAACCCAAACTCACTCACTCACTCAATTTGATAAATTGTGACTTGAAAAGTTCATGCAAATCCCTTACTCACAGGTCACACGTGTACGGGTAATAATCGTATTACTATAAGTATGATGATTTGTGTACACGTAATACATTAAACAAGACTAAATATGAATTGCCATAATGTCTTTATAAGATACCACTCTATTAACATTACCACCACTGGACTCAATACCTTATCGTGGTGTGGTGGTTTGAGTGCTTCAGAGACCCCGAGAGCTATGCCAGCCGGAGCTTAGCTCCTGGTGGGGACAGCCAAGCTGGACAGGTCGACGGGTAGAAGCCAGACCAAATTTGAGTCCTTCTAAAACCTGTTGTCTATCCCTCACTATGCCTTTCTTTCCGTCTTTTTCCTCATCCTGTCGATCCCTCTCTCCCTGATCTTTCCACTCTCTTTTGGATGCTTGTCATCCACGTGTTTAATAACTGAAATATTGTTTAAAGCACGTTAAACCCCAACTCACTCACTCACTCTATTAACATTTGCTGTTTTTCTTGGGTTTCAATTTATAGACCACTCAACCATACACATGGCAGGATAACATATATGTGCAGTTGTACCATACATGTAACACTTCATTACTAGAATTGATTTCGAAACATTTTCAATCAAGAACATAAAATTGACAGATGCACCCATCTGAATAAGTTTTATATTCCATTATGCTTTTATCAGCTTCCTGCAACATCGCGTGCCTTCTCTACTTAATTCTACTTGTTGTCTATCGTAGAGGCTATACCAGATTATAATTGAACTTCTAATGATAATGTTAAAGCATAAATCAGTTGCACTCGAGCAACATAGGAGTTACTCACTTAAAGGTTGCTCAACGAAAGGGATCGACAATTTATATCAACCTTAAATATATGTTTTCCTCCTCTTCTTAGAAACTTTGTCCATGATTCAAATGATGAATTTGTACTTTTGTTTACTTTCTTTGCTTGATCAGAAAATTAAAAAAGGTTACTTGAAAGCGATATTACTACCGATCTCTTTAGATAATTTAATAGATAATGAGAATATGTCTATATAAGATGGGATGTCAATATGCGAAGTGGATATGAAACAGAAGCCAATGGTTATGATATTGATTTTATTTTCAGTATAAATTCTCTGGACTTCGTTGCACTTTGCCCAATTGTCTTTGAGACTGTCTATGCCCTTGCGGTAGTAGTCTTCTTGTCAACTTGTGTACCACGCAAGTGTGATTTAAAATTGCATGCCCTTGCGGTAGTAGTCTTCTTGTCAACTTGTGTACCACGCAAGTGTGATTTAAAATTGCGATACAAGTCGCTTGGGCCACGAAGAAACATAACTCTAGCAGTTAACATGCCGCGCCTCTTTTTCTTGATCGCCGCTCTCATTTGCAACAAATCAGCATAGTAGGGTCCTGTTATTGTAACTATAGGAGGTTTAGTCTGTAAGTATCACGCTCCGTCAATTCCAGGAAATGATCTCCACGATCTTGCCAGGAGAAGGCTGAGTTACAAACGTCTTTGCTGCAGGAGATAACTTATGCTGCTCGGAGTCAGGATCCCAGTGATGAATCCACGTTCCATTCCCTGTGACCAGACGGGCATGACAGTTATAGGGATCCGCACTGTAGATTTCAAAGAGCATACAACTTGAATCAACTCGGGTCTCAGGAGAGTTTAAGTGAAAACGGGTTTAATGCCGCTTTCAAGAGTATTTCACTTACACTGCGGCTGCAAGTATTATTGCAGGTAGGAAGCTCGCAACACCATTGTGGCTATACATTGCGGTGAAACCTGCTAGCATTGGCTGGAATTTCTGCTAAATGTTAACCCTATTTGCTGGAATGTTTTGTGAAAAGGAATAATTAGCTTGCCGAAAGCAAGTCCCTTTGTTGAATGTGGTCGCATCGTTTCTTGACCTGAGGTCTTTAAGGAAAAATCTGTTGTCAATTAGTTGTGCCATTCTAATGTGATATTTGTGGTTAGGTAAGAAGATACGAAAGAACGTTATGAACATGACCTATTTGTCAAGTACTTTCCAACATGAATTTATCCTTGACATAAAGATCACGCTTGTTTGGGGAAGTTTTTTGTGTGTGTTTTTATGACTCGTTTATTTATTTTAATTTATTAATTCGAAATATTTGAAACTAAAACGTTTCTAGTGAACTATAAATGCGTAACACTGCTGTTTTGGATGTAGAAAAATCTATGTATATTTAAAATTGTTAATCGCAGTATTCCTGCGATAAAATATATAACTCGATAAGGCATTATATTTAAAAAGTGTCATTTAGAAATTTAAATCAGATCAGACATGTATTGTTCTTTTTATGTCCTGACACTAGATTACGAATACATATTTGGATTTAGGTTTAAATCTCAATTGCTGGAATCATATGTGTATAGGAATTAGCTTGTTGGCCCTTTGCATCAGGAGTCTTATCATTAATTATTTTGGTAAAATGATGTGAAAATATATAGCTAGCGTGGCTGCAGGTGAAACTTAATGTTGGACAGTGGAGAAAGCAATCGAGTAAGCTACCTTCATTAAGTAAGGGGATTAACTCCAACGTGAGTATTGACTCCAACGTGCGAACACATGAAATGCCTGAAATGCACGGTACCCACCTACACCTCAAAAGAGCACTTTCAAGCGGATAAGCAAAAGGGTATGAAAAGGCTGGGGGGGGGGGGGGGACAACTCTGGTAATGTTCTCAAAACTTATCAGTATGGCACGGCAACGTTATCAACAGGCCCGTTTGTTGTTTGACCCGTGTTGGTGTAATTTTACATCATGGAGATCAATTGGTCGGTATATCAGTAAAAGGCAGTACTTAAATAACTCATTTTGAGAGTCGTGGAACATGTTCCTTATCCATGCATGGTAAGGTTCAGCCTCGCCGTTCTCTCGCTGTGACCGTGTAACTTCAGAACAACATTGTCCAAATCCCCTTAACTGATCGAGTCCAGGTTTGAATCATTTGAAACTTGTTCTGGACATTCTTGTATGTGTAATATACTCACTGAGATAGACGGCAGGTATTAGAAAAACTCAAATTTGGTCTGGCTAATACCCGTCGCCCTGTCCAGCTTTGGTGCACCGCCCAGGTGCATGTCAGCTCAAGCTTGCACAGTTCCTGGACTCTCTAAAGCACACAAACGATAAGGTACAGATTCCAGTGATAGAAACAATGAATCTATACGCTTATGTATTTGTACAATGCTAGATCATAGAGAAAGAAAGTATTGAAAGAGAATGGGGGTAATAATGGAGAATATGAAGAAGAACGAGTAATTTCTTATGGATAGTCAACTTCTTTATTGCATAAATTGACTATCCATAAGAAATTACTCGTTCTTTTTCATCATTCCAGCTTCTAAATCGCTTAAGGAAAATGGAGTAGATAACAAATTTAAATATTAGGGCTGGATATTGCCCTGAATTTCATATTGCGATATATTGAAATTATCTTTAAAATATTGCAATATATATTGCGATATATTGACTTCAAGCTATGTGCTAAAATTCCATGCAAAGATCATCATCTTAGCAGCTGTATAAGTATGACACTTGGTAATATTAGTTTACAGATAATACAAATCAGTTTTGAATTGGTACATTTATTAATTGGCATAACTGCACACAACGAAATGGTACAACATTAGATAATTTCAGAACAAAGCACTGGAAAGCAGTATTTTACATTTGAAATCAGATAAGTATCTGAGAGTAATACAGACTAATGCAATGCATTATCCAGCAGGAGCAGCATTGTCCATTTAAGACTCGGCAGTTAGCATCTAAGCACATTGTTAGATTGCATTTATTTGCTTAATACTTGTTTGAATTGTGTCTCTCTTTGCTGATACTTAATGAAACCTTTGGTCTAGTTGTTCAACTAAAACAATTTTTGAAGAAGAAATAAAACTGTTTCTGGCCCTTTCTGCAAGCCCTTTTCTGTTCTGCAATCATTGTCAACCTTTTCATGAAATTCCAATTGATAAATGATTGATGATAATTGGTGCTTTAAAGAGCACACTATAACACAATAAATCACTGTTGTTAAGTTGTTAACAGTACAAACTAAGGGAACTTAAACTCTGACTAGCACTTCACTGACTTCAGCACATTAAAATAAAATGTGCAAAAACTCACAACAAAGTTCAAATCATTTTGCAAATAACTGGAAACTTTACAAGTAATATTTGGCTATGTTGTAGAGAAATCTTTGTTCAAAGTGGGTCTGAGTTGAGTTTTGACTCTTGACTAAAAACTTGTAAATTGTTTTAAAATGGGATATAAAACAGTTTGTAAAAACACAACTCAATCAAATGGCACAACTATTTGCCATAGGTCAAACTGACCATGTTTAAAATAAAATGTCAATGAGTCCAATAACTAACTTAGTTAGTAAGTAGAAAATAGTCAAAATACAAGCTCTTACTTCGTCTTAGAGGTTGAAATATTCAAGTTCAACATAAAACAACATGAACATGAAGCAAAGACAAACCATCTATAATCTCAATCTGACGAACGATGTCAAATTACTCGTTCCACCACTGTATTTGACATCAACATTGCATTTATTGCATACTGCGATGTTCTCTGCGATCTTACAGTCGCACATACGTTTTTTCAGCCCAAAATGCTTCCAAACTTCGCTTTTAGCGCGTTTGTTAGACACTGTTTCAAAGGCCACGCCGGAGCGGTCCGCCATTTTGTTGCTACGGAAACCAAGGGCAGATAATTCGAAGGGAGGTAACTCTTCATTGCCCAATATATCGCAAAATTCAAAACATATCGCGGTATTCATATTGCAAGTTTTTGAACCGGTATATACCGGTATACCGGTAATATTGCACAGCCCTACTAAATATGCATAACAACAATATATTATATATATAAAGTTCAATAGCGTATCCCCTTTGAGAGTTTATGGTAGATAGTATTTCACTTGATACGTCCCCCATATTCCTTTGAGACTGAAAGGTGAAATTGGGACCTTGCAATTGCTCTTCATTCCGAAATCTCTGCTGTGGTTGGTTACCACTGTACATACTTTCTCTTCAACGGAAATTGCTTTCTGTAACATTGACGATTTGGCCCAGGTTTATTCCACAATGCAACATGTTGGATCAATATGCATTGATACACGGAAACCTTGGGTCACAAGGAATTGAAACGCATCTGTTATAAATATCATAAAGCATTTTTCAGGCCATAACATTTCAAGATTATTGAGTATATCAATTGCTATGTTCGTCTTTGGCGTCAAATCCTCATATCAAGTCTGGGGGCGGGATAGCGCAGTGCTTAGCACGTTCGACTTCGGATGAAAAGGTCCCTGGTTCGAATCTCGTAAGGGGCTCGGCAACTTGGTCTGTAGTAGAGAACTGTTCTACAGGCAATAAGGTTTGGGTGCAATGCTACACTTATTCGACATAGCACTACCCATGGTTTGCTAGTTGCAGCCGATGCTAGCTGGTTTCACTGTAACGCATTCTCCCTGCGATGATATTAGCAGCCGCTTTAAATATGTGAAGTAGTCTAAGACTGGAAAGCAGCGTTCAACCCCAACTCACCTCTACTCCTATCTAATCATGTTATTTGTCGATTTCCCAGCCGAGAAAAAATTATATATATATATAATATTTCTTTAGCTAAAGGAATTTACATAATAAACTTTATAATCTGTTACGTTACAGCATTTTCTTGAAAATACGCCATTGTAAACATTTCTCTCACATGTGAATCAATTTCAGGGAGAATACAAATATGACAATGCTGTATCCGTATCTCAATTGAGTACAGCATGATGAGTTTTCACATGATGCATTTGGTCAGTTAGGTTCATTACTAATGGGTAATTAAGAAGATAATAACTCTTAGGTAATACTTGATGTAACATTGATGTAAGCACAAAACTTCGATAGGAACTTTTTGGCCTAAGACATACGTCGAAAGGTTTCATTTATTAAAGTCAAGACGTTTTTATTTTGGAGAGTTTTTACAAAAAAGGTCAACGTGATTATTAACGAAGTGTGTTTCCGTGTGATTAGCATCAAATTTCGAATACAAATTGCATTGAGTGATTAATAGACGAGCATAATAAACATATTATATAATTTACATACAAGACAATAACGATACGGAAACACACGATGTTAATGAATAGTTAACCCTGTAACGTCGTTCTGGACAAAAATTATTACTTTATATTTACAGAAATGAGAATGAGATAAAGGCTCGTTTGTTAAGTTGCAGACAATGTTAATATTGTATTTTGTCATTATCACATACCGTTTCTTAAAGAACTTTCGATCACTGATATCCAGTTAATTGGTTCATTACATTTGGTTCGGTCGTAACATTTTAGTTTTCATTCTGAACGTCTGCAGGATAGGGGAAGTAACTAATCATATTGTAAAGAAGCTACTTTGTGTTTCTAATTCAGCATGCTAATAATCGGATAAATAAACCAATGGCAATATAGTCAAGGTCGGGTTGTTTTTTTATTTATGAAATTTTTTATAATGTACTTTCGTGACTGAAAGACACGATCAAGACTTTATTTTAAGTTCTTAAAGCAATTCATTTATGCATGTCAGTTATGGAACATCTCAAATGTATCGACTATCATTATGAAACGTATCGATATCTTTTGAATAATTTTCAAACACATTAAACCCCAACACACTCGGCCATTAGATGCATCATTAAGTGGCTGTTTGTTTGTGGTTTTTAAAGCTACTCAAGATTTGTTCTAAAGACAATCTGACAATTCCTGGAAAACAATAAAATAAACCGTGTTTGATCCCATTCACTGTGACAGAAAAGATCTTGTCGAACCGGTAGAAGTTAATTTTATATTGATTAGATTCGAGTAGAAATCTTATCAGATGGATTTATTGAACTGAACCACCAGTACGTATCTGTTGGATTAAACTTTCAGACTATATCAATTGTCCTGAAAACACTTTAATTAAAATTTTGCGCTGATGTCTTACATCCAATGTTTTAAAATCGCCCGATGTTCTTACTTGTTATAATCATTCACACTCTCATTGTTGAAACAAACGATTTCAAAAAAGTTTAGAGAATGCTTATTATCTGTACCTGTACTCTCTATAAGATATATATATATATATATATATATATATATATATATATATATATATATATATATTTATAAGATATATAATCTGATGTTTAATACTTCAATAGTGTCAAAAGATTGTCTGAATTACATTGTTTATTCCCTAGACGATCTATGATCAATACAATTTAATATCATAATATTACGGATGATTATTTCTGTTTCATATAACTGAATGCCTTCATACATCGTCCAGACCTAGGAAAGACAATATCAATCAGTTCAATCAATCAGTGATGATAGCTGTTTTTTAAACAAGATTGTATTCTCTAAGAAAGAGAAAAACAGTTTCATTGTGCAAGGGATCATGTTGTAAAAGATAGCCTGGATCCAAAACAGTTGATATTCCACTGCCATTACCACTGAAATTTAGATCTTAACTTCTATATAGAATCGCTATACTAATCAGTTAGGAATAACAGTCCAGAATTAATAAATGATAACAGTGGATCCATGTATGTACAAATATTTACTAAGATTTAAAAGTGTAAAACTTCTTACAGAAAAAGTCAAAATCAGATATAAATCAACAAAGCAAATGCTTCTGGTTCCAATATAATCTGATTTACAAATTATTGAAATAATGGTATGATACAATTACGACAAGATTGATGATAACTTATTTGTTTATGATGAGCCCGGGAACAGAAAACGATTGGTAGTGTTAACTGTATCTATGTAATTCTTGTTCGAATATTGAATGTCTTTAAAGTGATTATTCTTTAGAATTCTATAACTCAATTGGGCAAGAAAGTATATGAAATGTTTAGATTTCGTTTATTGAACTGTTCAGTAGGAACCAACATCCTGCTCAATCGATCAGCGTAATTGAATCCGCTCTCGCTCCTTCCAAAGACCCTGTTCTCTTTCAGTCCAAAAACCCTCGTACGGATGGATCGGCTTCATATTCGTAGCTTAGTTAACATGTTATTATGTCAGCCAATGTTTTTTTGACGAAACGAACTTCAAAGTTTCAACTTCCTACATTTTGTATATCTACAAAAGTTATATTTTCACAGGTTTTCTCATACTGCTCTATCAGCGTATTTGAATTCGCAGAACGCCTTCCAAATACGCTGCTGGAGCAGGATAAGGTTAATTCGAATATTGCAATAAAATCTTTAATGTTTCAATATGGTGTGAAAGACTAGTACATTTTCTGGTTACATTTTTATAATACGTTGGAAGTCGAACTCCGATTTCATGTTGAGTAACCTGAATTAATCATACAGAGATATGGTTATCCTTTAACTGTCTCATGACTTAATGGAGTGCGGAACTGAACGTTTGAGCATTTATCAATTTATTGTACACATTCTTGTATCCAGGTTTGCAACAATATTTTTTCAATCAGGCCACAAGCTTAATTTCGTGCATTGATAATCTAATAAAGTTCTAATATTGAATATTCATTCAGGCCCTTCCTTGATACACATCCATTTCAATAACATTTCCAGGTTATTTGATAGAAAGAACTCATATTCAACTGTCCAACTACTGCACTGATTAATAACTAAACACAGAGACGTTTTTACATTATTGTTTGAAAGCTTTTACTTTCATGTTCAGTTCCAATATTTCTGATTGGTTTATATTGATTGAATTATTGACATGAAGCAAACAGGAAGTGTTTTGATTAATAACACCATTTTTCTTAACTGTATGCATTGTAATGAGATATCATGTTTTGCATGTTAATAGCATGTCTTCAGAGTCAGTCAGCAAAGAAAGAAATAAGATTGTTATGAAAATGAAAATGTAATGCAAGTTATTGCCGAGAGGTTTGAAATGGAAATTGTCTGATTGATTTGTTCATCTACCTCTTGTCGTCTCTATATCTGTATAATGTTTCACTTTTTACAGAAAACGTCCAGCTTTGACAATATCAACAAAACGATGCTTCGTGCATCAGCAAGTTGAATCAGCTGCCATTGATACAAAATACAGCGGATAGTGTTGGCGCGATTGACTTTTGCTATTTATATGCTATTTCCGTATCAGAGTAAGTAAGTATAGTGGCAATCAGCCCCAACTAAGGTCTGCAAATAATTGACATAGTAGCACAAGTAGTCACCTTTTCCTTTTCAAGAGAATGACATCTGTACGACACTTTTTTCTGTATTCATATAATTTTGGAGCTCTGTTCGTGTGACGATTTGCTAACACACACGTCCACACCTATCATTCTGTGTCTGTCGTAAATGAGCACAGCATTTTACATTTATAAGTGTTTAACAAGCATTTCAAAGTGTGTACGAGTCTTGCAATATATTTATTACCTTGAGAGTCCAGGGTTATTTATCTGTATGCAGTATTTTTCAATTCTTTTAAAGGTCAACAAATTTACGATGTATTGGCAACATTGGCAAACATAACTAGCTTCAGAAAATTTTCATTTAAGGTTTATTAATAAATCAAAAAGCTAAACTTTAACAGACCCGTTCAGCTCATGCTGAGAAATCCTCCTCATTGGCACGCTCTCCCCACAGAGGTAGCTCCATCTTAAATTCCTATACAACCTCTGTCTGAATACGATGGTTTCTCGAGCTTCAGGCAGTTCCTTCTACTGGCGCAATATTGCACCTTTTACTACCTGGCATTATTTCAGCCAATGAAAACACCGAATGCATGAATAACATATTTGTTGTCACATAGGCCTATACAATAATGCAGTCGCTAAATGAGTCGTGTGTGTTCAGTAAAGACGACTCAAATTGCAAGGTGCATTATTCGAATTACATTTAGCTTTTGGAAAGCTTACGGAAAGAACTTAGGCGATTTGAATGATAAATTTTGGAACGGCGTCGGTGATTGCACAACAAAGTATGATTGCATCTAATCTGTGTTCTACATTTCGTGCCCGAGAAACCTTCGTATTAAGACAGAGATAGTATAGGAATTAATGATGGAGCAACCTCTGTTGTTAGAGATGGCAGGATTGGTTGTGAAGTCAACATTCTCATCGCAAAATCAATTCGTTTTGTAACACGCCTTTTGAGAGGCTCGCGGGTCTAATCGATGTTTTGTTGGCTTATAAATAACAATGGCGTGTAATTGCAGTACTTATGTTTGTTGATGAAAATTCCCAGGGGTGCTTAAGTGAAGAGGGTTTCAACATTGAGTCCTGGTTAACCGAGAATGGACTTTAGAATGTTAAAACCCTTTTTGAAGATACGCTAGTAAGTGCAATTTTATAACCACAGCTTGCTTTCTATAAACAATTCCTGATTGTTGTAAAATGAAGTTGCATTGTTACCCGTGAATTAACAAAAATATAATATAATCTCGTGTATCCTTTATTGTCATTCTCGACCTAACAAGTAAAATTAGACTTTTCAAATGATTGATTTTTTTAGATGGAATAATGTATTTTAAGAACATGACATGCTCGGAAACTTTTCAGAATGAATTACAAATGGTTAATTGCATCTTCAATCGGCCAGGAAATTCGTTTCGAAAAACTCCCCAACTATCCAATTCGAAAGTTGCGTTAACTTTGATTAAACATTTGCTTGCCTACAATACAAAACTGTGTAAGTGAAACGTTGACTGCAAACTTTAGTGATCACAATTTCAACAGCACATTTTTTGGTTGTAGTCCCGCTTAAAGACGTTTCCCAATTCGCATTTTAAGTTAAGAAATTTTCCGAAAATTAATGATACTGACATTTTTCTCGTCTTTTTACAATTTCTGTGAAAGCTTCTAACAAGTGTAAATAAAAATTATCCAACATTTACAAGATCAATACTTTTGCATAATTTACAGGGGAAAAAACTTTTGGACAGTCGGAAATGTTAAAAGGGCCCAGAGTATGTTGTTGGGGTTTCTGAAAATTAACATTTAAGTGATTATCCATTCAGCATGGTGAAAACAAACAAGTTAAAATCGAGATTTTGTTATCGAAAACTGGACAGGGGCGCGCGCTAATAACACAAACTTAATTTTGGAAACTTTGTAACTGCTGACACGACATTTAGGTTGGTAGTGCTCAATAGATTATTTAAGGTAAAGGAAAAGAAAAATTACTACTTCTTTACATTTATATGGGCGCTTTTCATTTACAGTCGGAAAAAAGGAAAATATCGTAATGTTGACATTTAACAGAAAAAGATGTAACTTTAGAAAGTCGATTGGAACTAAACTCAGGTCACGTGGCATTTTGTTTAAGTCGCAAACAAATCTTAGGAAATATACTCTGTGTCACTTTACTCCCTGAATTCATCTGAGAAAAAGCAAGAGGAAAGGACCTTGTTTGAACCAATGGTTTAAAGAAAAAGCAGGATTTTAGGGCAAATCATATTGAATATACATCTCTTCTATGAACTAGATTAGGGAAACAACGATGACATATTTAAATTGTAAATCTTCACTAATTATTCAAAAACAAATTTAAATATTTTTTATAGTGTTTTGCTACAGAAATAAAATAACCATAAACCTGCATAATGCCTGTTGATCATTTAACATTATTGTGGAAAAAGAATCGCGAATATAGAATAAGCAAATGACAATTCACATAAAATCCTTTATGTATTAGTATAATATTAAGTATTAGTTTTGAAAGCAATAATGTTTTTAGTAGAGTATGCGTCTGAAGAAATAATATCAATATGAACATAGAAATGCGATAACTCTTAATTTAATGTTATTAAATCAATATTACGATTATATGACACTAGCAACTGTTGTGAACATGAAAATTGAGAAATGTTTAGATATTACAAACATTTAAGACCTCGTTTTCACAAATCGTGTGTGAAGTCATTTGGATTGTGACTTATCAACAAGATAAATTGATGAAACGAAGTTTATTTAGTGGATTTTGAATCTCCATCGTAAAAATAAAATTTACTTTCTGAGAAAGTTCATTTGCGCAAAGAAAGCGGATTGACAGTATCTCACAGTCATTCATCGATTCCCAATTGTTTTTAAATTCAATTAGATTTAAAGCATATAATTTGGTTACATGCCGCTGATTTTCAGTGTGTTAATCTCCTAAAGATACAAAAAAAACACATCGGTTCGCTTTCAGTCTAATTTGGAGGGATGTTAAAAACTATGACAGTAAAGTTAGTAACTCGATTCACTTCTTTAATGTTTAACAAACCAACATCCTTATCCTTGCATGAACAAATAACAATTTTTAGATTTCTTTTTAAAAAAGGCTTGTTAAAATGTAGTTGTGTATGTAATAATATAAAAACATAATTTGAAAGAACATTGATATGTTGAGAATGAGTATGAGCCCAAATCGAATATTGATAATTGACCGATTCATGATATGTAACATTGAACTGCAGAAGAATTGTTTCGAGTGGTAATCCTATATTTGTTATTTCATATGTTTACTAAGCTTTACTGTTACATATCCATATTTTCAAACTTTATGGAGCAGAAATACAAAGAAGTGGCAGTTAAAGTGAATCAATTCTTGTCATAATATATTTATTCTGTAGACGATATGCAAAAGATATCCAAATGGCTGTTTCTGCTTTTTAGGTAATGAATTAAGGCGCAATACATACTGTTTTTTTAAAGAAAATCACTACCATGTAATTGATAAGTACTTTCTTTTGATGTATCTTAATTTTACTCTACTCACCGTTGTCTATAAATATGTATATGTTCACTGTAAGATATGCTCTATTTTGAAGGAGAACGAGTTCAATTTCAATTTCTTTAATGCACGAATTGCGACGTTATCTACAACAAAACATCGCAATTCGTGCAATAAAGAAGTTGATTTTCAATAAGAATTCGTTCTTCTTCATCAAACCAGCTTTAAAAATGCCCCTTAAGGATGCTCTATTTTGAAATGCTTCAAGAAGTTGTGATGACATTCTTTTCCTACTGTATTTCATACCCGTGGGATAAAATGTATTATATCCATGTTGATAAATTAAAGATTAACACATAACAGATGGTATGAATTCTTTATCTGACGATAAAATCCCTTATGGCTTTTCTTTTCTTGTTAATGGGTTTATATTTCCTGAATTCAAACCATAATTATATGTTATATGATATTGTTGTATACACTAATTGTAAAATACTGTAGCTGTTGAAACATGCGATAAAAGAGTACATTGTTTAAAGCAAATGATCATTAGTTTCAAGACCAAGTATTTGGCTTGAAAGAGATCAGGGTATAAGGAAGACGCGGTAGCGGATTCATATACGCTGATTTAGCAGGATGTCTAATTGTGTGGTGCTGAAGTCAGACAGATTGATGCAAATCAAATTCCAATAAAGAAGTTTATTTTCAAACTATGATATTTTGAATAAAAAATTCTTCATGACGGACTCCTATTAATTCGACCCATTTTATTTGCTGGGTTTTAAATCAAATCCAAAAGGACCAACTTGTAAATGACCTAATGCAGCAGGCATGACAACTGAGCACATTATGCACAACAAAGCAATAGAAGTTGTGTTATCACCCTCGCTCTGTTACTTTGTTGCACATAAACATATAAAAATATTAAAAACATATACTTACTAACATACAGGTAACATACATGTATAAACCACCAACACACACAGAGGAAATGTCAGTAACATGATTAAAGAGGTGGCCATCACAGCAAACACTTACAACCAGGTCAAATATGCAAGCACATTAATATAACTTATGCAGTCGTTTCTTTAATCTAATTTATCTTCTCATTGCTATTGCTCAAGGCATAAGTAAGGGACGTGTGAGCAGTAGCGTCTAGACTTCGCAATTACAGACTCGTCTTTAATACTCCGATCCAAAACAACTCGGCTTAGCTGTAGACTCGAGCAGGATTAAATTGTGTGCCATTTGGGGTTTTTGGCGTAACCAAATTAACAATATTCCAGAATCTAAGGCACGGTATTGGAGAGTTTTTCCACAGCCTATTGAAAACAAATACAGATGAAAGAAGAAAATATGAAATCCAAATTGGACACCTTGCACTCCTATACCTGATAATCGAATATATCTGATAATTGTTTCATTTGAGTATACATTTTGTTATCACTTCATTGTTGTTTTACATGATTACATGCATTTGCATTATCTGTTTATCTTAATGTTATCTGTATCATTTGAAAGAACAAGTAATAATCACACTGTATAATGTATCATGATACAAAAGCCCCTAATTATAACAACCATGAAAAATAGTTGCATCAAAATTCCCTGAACAGATGAATAAAACCTTCTCTTGGCAATAGATTGTAATTTGGTTTAAGTGTATTGACAAATATTCTCAGAAATATGTCTATGAATTTAGGAAATATCACAATATTCTGTTTCCTTGTCGGAAAAGCGAAAGTAAATGAGCAAATTGGGAAACTGTCTAGGCTTTTAATAAGTTTCCTTTCAACTTAACTAACTTTGATAGCTTATAAGATCATAGTAATACTTCAAAGACGCATGTCTTTAAAAATTCCCTAGTCGGAAATCGAGCTTATATGACCACTATGAAGTCTGATAAATTTTGGCAAGGGAGGCTCCACGCAAAGCATTTGAAGAAAGTTCGTTAACATCTTTTAGTCCTTTTTGTACTTGTTAAAGACACATTTTCTTCAAGTGCATAACTTTCAAAGTAATCAAGTTTTTCAATTTTTTTTTCGAGAAATAACTTTGAGCCCGTCGAGTCATTCTCCCATTAACTGTTTAATGTTCCCTCAGTGCTACGGACGCCCTTTGCTCATGGTTATGACATTAAGTCACGGTTACTTAGGCTTAATTGGTTCTTTGAAAGTTTGTCCTTACCTCAGAGAAAGCACTTCCATAGATTGAATTGAAGAAAAAATTCAAATTTTCATGTTTGGGCTTTAGAAATACTTCATGCACGTGAATTATGGATTTCAAAGTTTGAAAATTAAGTTATTTGTATTTGCCTTAAAAGCAAAATTCAATTTTCATTACTTTTAACATTTGATAATCAATATCGTGTTTAAAAATATGTCAAATGCCAGTTGTTTTGCTATCCCCCGCTGCGCGTTTATTAAGCTTGTCAGCGCGATATCTCAAGAAACCTGCACTACAAATCTTCATATTCATTACGCATCCTCTTTTTTAGGAATACCTAGAACAGCGTTGATCGTAATTGATGGTCTCATAACAACTTAATATGATCATGCATGTAATGTGATAAGTATTGGATTCAAAGGTCAAAAGTTATTTGTGGACTTGCATGCAGTCGTTCTACAACTCAGGACCTTCCCACCTTCAATATTAACTGACTCACTATGCGCCAGAAAGAACTCTACGTTCATCGCAGCGACTTCTACTTGCCTGTCGATCCGTGCTTTAACTTAAAATCATTTGACAAGAGAACTTTCTCACATGCAGCAACTTCTCTATGGAAATCTCTCCCATTCGAGTTTAAATCATGTTTCTCCCTGTGTTCGTTCAAAAAATAACTCAAGGCCTATCTCTTCTTTCGATACTAGAGACTACCTGCCATCTATATATATATATATATATATATATATATATATAGTTTAACTGAGCTCAGAAAGTGCTTTGAGCATATCCAAGTGACGTGAAAAGGCGCTATATAAATGGTTTATTATTATTATTATTATAATTATTATTATCTTTTATACCTATATCGTCGCATCAGTCACGTTCCTGAAGAGTGCTTAATGCCGTATTCAAAGTTTTATCAGTTTATTTTAGCACCCTGTCTATAATTCATTCAGAGGTAACTTTTAAAACTAACCATTAGAGCCTTACAACGCTGCTTAGTTTTAAAACGAACCGATTTATGTATTCAGACAGAATAGTTTGGCCGGTAATTTACTAGTATATGACATTTGACATGACATGACATTTTGAGTCCTGGACAAAATAAACACTTGCTCATATCAACTGTGGTCCTTAATGTACACATAACATTAATGTAATGAATCTCTTCAAATTCTGTAATTAAGAGTTCTAGCCTATATAAACCCCCTGTTGGTTTGATGGATTCTGCAATCAGTCAACTGTTATATGTCACAAAAATGTCGCATGATACTCCACTGACATCATTTTCTGTTAAATTGGCCACCAATACTCTTTGAAGTGCGAGCTGTAAATACTTGACATAATATTATACGACACGCCACGTTGCATGTTCTACTGTCACTAGTCGTGTCTGCTATTGGATATCTGTCAGTAGAAGAATATGACTGAACACTACTGACCTTTGGTTGGTTTACATGTGATTTAATGCAGCAAAAGGAAAGTTCCTCGGCAACAAATATACCAGTGGATTTAAAGTTTTGAAAAGTTATCTTTTTAAGTTTCAAAGAATCAATTACTTTATAAACATGCAACAATAGAGATTATATTCATTTTGTGAAATGAAACAGTATGAGATTCTCATTGTAAGTTATTTTCAGTGTATTCTGAGATATTGTCACATTGAAACCAGTGTGAAATGAAATAACGTTATCACAAAAGTTGGTGGTTTAAATTTTAAAAATGACGTCATCTCCTCGGCACATTTCGAATTAACTCTTTTTAGAAACATGGGATTCATTCTACATGTTGGACATACATATTTGCGATCGCGATTCCAAACACAGTCGATGATAATAGAAAAGAAAATACGGTACACATTGTACCCTCTTCCTGTTACCGATTTTCTGGATTGATGCTAAATTATCTACCTGACTTGTTACACAATTAATGAAAACGGGACGTTTTTGTACGGACTCTTTTCACAGTTTGCAATGTTAACAAGAGTGGTTAGTGAAAGCTCATTTCAAATTCTATTGTGCTTCAGGCAACTGTTTATTCAAAAGAAACACAGCTCTGATACTGAAGTTTAAAAATATTTCAAACTCATTTAAGAGCGCGTCGATAGTTTCAATACCTTTATGAATTTCTTCTGTAAAGTCTCGAACAGCTGCTAGAAGGACTAAATTGATGTTTAATATTTCAAAACATTTTTGAAGCATTGTACATGTATGATACAATGCAACGTGTACTTTGTTTGAATAGATATAAAACAAACAATTGTCACTGGGTGACATAAATTCCCCTCAAATTATTCTTTGAATATCGAAAATAATGTACAAAAATGTCCATGCAAACTGAATCATCAATGAACAAGATAAGGTATCTTTAAATGTTTCGTTATGGCGAAACTCCATGCTACTTTCACAACTCACTGTGAACATGAAAACAGTGCCAATTCAGACAAGGTTCATTAAAGGTGAAGGTCACATGAAGCAACTTGATTCTACGTCTTGTAAAAGAAATGGTTGGTGCCAAATATGAAGAGACATAGAGGATACTAAACGACCTTCCATTTAATACTATTTTTATTAAACGAGTTAATGATTAAGTATAAAACGAGCGAAAGCGAGTTTGATACCAAATCATTAACGAGTTTAATAAAAATAGTATTGAATGGAAGGAAGTTTGGTATTCTGTTTATTACTTGACCTCAATAACAAGCTTTATTACCGAAAGTGTACTGAACGAAGCATTTCAGCGACTAAGCCGCCATTGAGACGTCGGTGCCAAGATTGTGACGTCACAACCACACAATATTATGACGTCATACGGGGAGCGGTATTACACTAGTTTAATATCGCCGTATAAATATTACACTGCGGTATCTTACACGGGCGAGTAATAAAGGGCTCTAGAAAAGGACAGTCCGAGCGTTTGTACGGATGAAATATGTCTCGATACGATCGTGTTAAAATTGTGAAGCGTATCACATACGCTCTTACAGAATAGCACTGCACCTTCAAACAATTATATTCACACGCATCCTGCTACATGAACGTAATTGAATTCGCTGATCGAGTTCCTTCCATAAACCCTGAGCCAAATCCTTTGTACGGCTGACGCTGATTGATGGATCAGCTGATGTAGCTGGATGATTCACACGTACCTACAATGGAAACAATATTTAATTTTCTTTTAAAAGCCAACAAGATTTAAGTAGAAATTCTCCTAGTTGCAAATGCAACATTGAAATAAATGAAATAATACGGCAACAACTTCGTGAAAATAAGAAGTGTTCTCATTGGCCGTTTATTCATTTGTTACATTTGTATATATTTGTATTTCTGTTAGGAAATAAAATCTTTTAAAGAACTAGTATAGCGCCTTATATTGATACATATTTAGGATATTTGAAGTATCTGAAGTACAAAAACTCACCGCGGCACTGAACCAATACAAACTATTGTTACATCGTTTGCGAAGGGGAATTTGACGTTGCAGTGACTAACCAATGATTAAAGGCATCTGACTAACGAAGACATCGAAGCATGACGGGGCAAAAGGCTATTACGAGTTGTTTTCTAAAAGAAAATTGTGGAATCAACTTTGCTGATGAAACCAACCCAAGTGAAAACCATAGTAGAGACCATTTTAGGTGATTTAGGGTTTAACGCCGCTTTCAAGAGTATCTCACTTATATCACAGCTGCGAGTATTGATGCAGGGAGAAAGCCCGCAACATCATAGTGACTATACATTGCATGTTACCTGCGAGCATCGGCTGAAACAAGCGGACCATGGGTGGCAGTGCATCCAAACCTCACTGTAGTAGGAGAGTTCTCTACTACACCCGAATTCGGATTCGAACAATGGACCCCTTTTTGAAGCCAAACGCGCAAACCGTTGCGCCATCCCGCCCCCGAGTGAAATAGCGTTTAACAAGTTAACAAATATTTAAGTTATTAAACACGTGGATGTCAAGCAACAAAACGAGAGTGGAAAGAATAGGAAGAAAGGATGAGAGAAAAGACGGAAAGAAAGTCCTGATGTTCTCATTACAAACAAAGAAACGCTACACAATTTAGGCCTGATATACTACTCTATGTTAATTGCTGTGGCATTTCATGCTCATCAGAGTGTAGCCTGTTATTGTTATCTCATTGTTAATCCTATTTGTTTTGACCGCAAAGACATCTGTATTATACATGTACTGGTATTCATATCATCATTTCTCCTGCCAATAGGCTTGAAAAACAATTAACTGATCGACACCGTGACGTTATGATTCTGTGAATACATGAATTAGATATCCTTATCCTTATCAACTTAAACTTCAGAGTGCCAATAAAACAATAAATATACTCATAAAGAAAATGACAACAATATGGCGTTTATCAATTTCGATGCATAACGAATGTACATACATACTGCTTGGGGGAGGGCACCCATGGCACGTTCCTTTTTTCAGCGTGTCTATCATATAACGTATTTGACTTCAAATGTTTTGCTCTCATAACGAGAATATTTTATGATTTAAACAGTCGTTGGTTTCATAGGCTTTAATCATATTGTATATTGTAAGCAAAGGTATTTTATTAGTAACATTTTTTAACAGAGGCGAAACATATTTTACCTCAGAAAAAACTTAAAGCATGTGAATTACAGTGGAACTAAAAACGTAGATGAATTATCAATTTTCCGGAGAAGAATTAGAATTGCCTCTCATCCCAAAAACACTGTTGTACTTGATTACTACTATACTTACTTTATATAAAATGGAAATTGGATCTGTAAAGAAGTCAACCAACATGGCCTCCGCCACTCTAAGTGTAGCTGGATTCTGATTCAACATGCTGACACATGATGCTTTGTGTTGTTGCAATTCCTGGAGCTGCAAGAACATGCTGTGAAGATTACCATATATAATCCTTCATTTACATACGATAGAAAATAGTGAACAATAAGGACAACATGTAAAACTTAAGTCGGACATATGTCATTAAAACAATATTGTATACCCTGATAACATTATTATACTTGTAACGACTTATTTGCTGAATTTGCAAGCAGATATATCAGTTACCTACAGGATAATATATCACATTACAGTGTAGCAAATGGGAATATAATAACTGTGTTTTTTTTAAGTTAATACGAGGACTAACAAGTAATATAGATTCAAACCAATCAGATGTATTTTATTTTGATATGAAAGTTGTCCTAAAATTAAAGTATTACAAATTTCGATTACGAGGTTGTTTGATACATGGTTGGGAAATGTCAAAAGTACAATATCCCGAAAACCTTTTGTATGATCGATTTAAAAAAGATGATTTGGTGTACTACTCTCAAATCGCTTCGATAGTTGAAAGATTTTATTAGAACTTTGTTTTAAACCTGATATACAGTGAATGTGTCCATCGACCCTTACAGCAAAACTATTTCTTAGTATTCACGTTCAATTATGATGTTAAGAAAGCTATTTCAAGCCCTACAACTTCCTTGAATAATGTAGTGCTATTTATTTTCAAGACTTTTTTACATTTTCAAGAGAAGCAGTGTTGAAGGCACTTGCACGCTAAATCACAGATGCGGAAAAATATTTGCTCAAACTTTGAAACACCCTGTTAAATCAGCGTACATGAATCCGCTCTCGCTACTTCCAAATACCCTGATCGCTTTCGGTCTAAATGCCTCGTACGGCTGGATCCGTTTGATATTGTCGGTAAGTTTACCTGTTATTTTTCCAACCAAATGAATGTCGTTATGCAAGGAAGTTGAAGCAAGTGTCAAGAACTCGACGGTGTTTTCCATCCGGGTTGTGCCACCGTTGCTTGAGGCGAGTCGTCTCATTAGTTGGATAGATAGCTGGCGATACGAGATTTTGGGCTTGAAAGTCATCAGAGTATTAGGAAGGAACGGAACGGATTCATATTCGCTGATTTAGCAGGATGTTTATTTCCACTGTGGTATTTCGGACTTTCTCCCTGGAATGATACTTGCAGCAGTGAGATAAATGAAGAACTCTTGAAACCGATCAAGCAGATACAGTAGTGAAACACAGAGAGTTATCATAGTCCAATTAAAAACTAGCTCGACCTGCGCTAAAAGCTCTCTCTGTAATTGCACACTAGCCTTGGAACTGTTACATATTCATTTTCAGAGAAGTCGGGTACGTTGTAATTATAAATCGCTTCGATAGTGCAGATCTGACGACTCTGATGCCGTTAGACGAGTTCATTATTCCTACTCTTTCAATGCCTAGATATTTTATATCTACAGCGAGACTCGATTTAGGTAACTTTGTGTATTTCAAAGCATACCAACCTATTTAAGGACATCAAGCATTTGAACATGGATTACTGTAAATAAAATTTTTACTGTCAGCAATCCTGTTTCTCTTTCTTGAGGAAATGAAATGGCAACAAATAATTTGTTAAATTGTTTGTATGAATACCATTGTTTTATTTAATCTGATCTTTTTCACATCTTAATTGGATGGCAGATTTGTAAAAAGTGTCAGCAAAACAACAATGTACTAAGTGTGTGAGATCTTTATTTATAAACTTCTTTACGCGTGCTCAAGCGGCGAGAGTATCATACGAGATATAACGAGAGTTGCTTCCTTTCTCAAAATGGCAGCGTGGGTAATCACATCGTATTTCAGGAATATAATAAATACTTAAAATTAAAGATAGAACTCTTAACAAGTAAGGGGAACATTTTCGTAGTCAAATTACTCATAACAGGGAAACTGACAAATATAAATTATCTCAATAGACAGAAGAATATTTGCACTGGTGAAAATAGCAATGGTCTTGCTACTTATATGTAAAATTGAAAATTGAACACAAAGGCCAAATACATTTGAAGATATATGAACCCGAGGCGACTTCATCTTCATGATTCCAGTTCCTTATATCAATTCCTTGTATCGATCCAGTATGTGGCGTTTCTTAACATAACATGTTTTTTGATAAAAACGATGAGTGTTCTCGAATGCAATTTCCGTTTCAGAGAAAGAAAGTACAATGGTAATCAACCACAGCAGAGATTCTCGAATCGAAAGAATTGCAAGGTCACCTGTTTTCACCTTTCAGTGCCAAAGGTATACACGTTTTTATTTCACACATTGATTAGAGTTATCCTTCTTGCTCGGTAGGGGCGCTAACGTCGGCCGCCATTGGGGTGCTGATTGACGGCTTGTTCATACCATGACGGACGCGCACACACAAGGGGAAAACGTTAGAAAATGATTAAATAACAATGGGATATGGCCTAAAAATTTTACTAAATCAAAACAATTTATATTTCAACAATAACATTGAATTGAATAGACGTCCTGAAATAAATGTCTTAATAAGAAAAAGACCTCTACAGCCTATAACAATTATCATTTTAGGCTTTGTCATACTTAACAAAGTTTGAAATCCAAAACAATACCTTTATCCCTTTTTTTAAATGTTGAAAAACTTAGAACTTGAAGTAAAAAAACACATTTTAAAAAAAATATTACACAATACGTAAGCCTTATAAGGTAAAGAGAAATTAAATACTTACCAAAGCCGTGTGTGTATGATTTTAAGTGGTTTAGAATATATAAGTTCGGAAAATGATAGTCTTTTTTTCTAAATAGTATTGAGTGCTTGAGGTTTGATTTAATATTTTAAAATATCATGAAAACAGACTGGTTTAGTTAAAGTAATTAACATTAACCGGGTGTTTGTCATTAACATATTAGGCCCTAGAGCTATAAGGTAACGAAAATTTGATTTATTTCAAGTTTTCTACATCTAATTTAGGTACGGGTCAACGTTACATCGAATCATATTAAAGGCACTAGTGCACGCTTTTACGGTTTAAATTGGCTATTTTAAGGTTTAAGAGGACTTATGCAATCACTTAAGCTTTCTATCGATGCAATGAAATACTTAAAATTCTTTACAATTGACCTGCAATCAACAATGAAAAAATTTAGGCAGCCGCTGTCGGCTTGGACATATAACAAATCTAAGGTTAGCTGTGCACTAAACGGATACATTATAGACAGTTGAAAGCGGCTGAACTATTATTATGTGCAGCTGTTGAATTTACCTAAACTCTGAACTGAGAACAAATAATAAATTATGTTTTATGAAAGCAATGTTTTAAATAAACCGACTTAATAACACAGCATTAGCATTGCTATTAGATTGACCAAAGCGGCTGCCGTTTCCGCTTTTTTGGTTATAAGCAAAATCTTAATATTTCCGATATCGTAGTTCATGCGGATTTATTGTACCGTAACATTAAATACTTCCGGTCTTCAAAAATCAACTTTACTACCTGAATACGTAAATATTCGTTAAATAACTTACGAGGTAGATTATTTGAGTGAGGTTCTTGAATAATATCGAGAGATATGCAGTATCTGTGCATTCGTTGTGTTAAAGAAATATCGGTGTGCACTAGTGCGTTTAAACTGGAAAATTTCAGTATTTAAAAACATTCCGTGGTTGACATGAATCAAATGCTGGAAGAAAAGCATTTTTTATTTGAAGCCAAACATCGAAAAACCTCAACCTCAGCTAATGAACATATTATCCTAGACGACGTCTGCGACAAGAACATGTATACGTGTTCATAGGTACGTGAATTTGTGTTGGTTAGAAAATATAAAAATGGAAGAATTGCAAGAAATGAAAGTATTAAAAAAATCAAAGCAAAATGTCATACTTGGAGTTAATTAGAAATGTGTTTGCAAAGTTCTGACGGAAGAATTAGAATACATAGAATTTGGGAGATAACTTATTTGCGCCTAATAAATCTAACAAAAAGCTATGATGTTTTCAAAGACAATGTTTGTATCAGTGAATATCAAATCATATAAATAAAACACATTTAACTTAATTAAATGCGTTATGTGAATTTATAAGTAATATATACTAAGTTATTATTATTTCCCGTTCCCCTTGCCTATATGATTTAAAAAACTTTTATTATATCGGTGATTGATTATGTACATATATATCTGTAAAACTGATGATAATAGTTTTTAAACAGGTAATTTTATCAGATAATTACATATAAATCATGTTCTTCAAGCTTAAATGATTTCAACCTGCAAAGTTTTCCAATAATCAAAAAGGAACGTACATAGTTCAAGAAAATTATTTATGCTTTACTAATTCAATATTTAAGTTCATGGCAAAACTTTTACCATTCGCATTTTAATAGCACGGTTCGGTAGATGATAGTAGAAATATTAAAACCTGTTTCAATCTATTGCCTGTATTTCAGCGTTTTAAATTTTTTTTCTACATTTCATAGCCTGCGCACTTAGAATATTTAAATGCGGGCGATACTTAACGATTATCTTGAATTAGTGACATTAATTATATTAAATATAAAAATATATTGAATAAAGACAAACGAAAAAACTTTTTCTTACATCTTGCGTGAAAAATTAATGAAAATAATATAATTTATTCAGTTATGATTTTTTATTCATCGCTGACAAAGTGTTGTTTTACTGACATAATTCTTTATATATATTTTCATTTCTTTTACTATACATATTGAACAATAATTTAAGTTAGGATATCGTTGGGTTTTCATCTAAAACGTCTGTGAGATGTGATAAAGCGTTCGGTTTTACGTCGCACCTACACACTAACGTCAGTTGGTTTGACGTTTTCTTCAGCACCTTAATGGCGGACGGTCACGTGACACCAAGATGGCGGCGCCCATGAAGTTGCGAATAGAAACGTGTATACAGGGGTCCTCGCAAGTGAATTAGTTTTTGCCATGAAATCTGAATGAAGGGTAATTCCATTCGTTACCAAAAAGATAATTTAAGATAAATTTCTCAGTTAACGGTTGGTTTTCTCAAAACATGTACTCTTTTTAATCATGATCTTATAGACGATATTCATGACGTGTAAATCGCAATGCACGTTTTAAGACGTTTCTCATATGGTCAGATCACTGTGTTAATATTCCTAAAGTGCATCTGCCTTTATATTTATGTTCATGTACCCGAGCCTTTTAAAGGCCGGGGTAAATCTCTAAGCACAAAGTGGGTGTGGCCAGATATGCTTGTCCAAGTGGTAGTTCTTAGTATGCAGCATCAACATCCACATACATTTCTTAAAATATATTAAAAACTACTTACCACTGTGTGATGATATTTAGCCATGGCATACAGAAGAGGATGGTGAAGACATATTGAGAAGATGAATTATGTAAAAAGTCCAGAAGTCTTATGTCTGTGAAATAACTTTTACTAATCGTTTTCAAAATTTGAATTTACCACTGTAGCAGTCAGGTGACCGGAGGGAGGTCCGTTTCCAAAGCAACATGCCCGTAAGACCTCTCCCAGTGGACAGGAGGGATTCATTCATGATATAGAATTTCACTCTCTGATCCTGCCAAGTGAGGGCTTCTTACCCCCTCCCTCCCCGGGGCCCCCTACCCTTCTCTCTCCTCTCCCTTCTGCACATATGTCGGGATTGTAAACTATCATGACAGGCGTAGGAGGGACATACCATTTCCCTTAGGGAATAGAAAGAAGGAAATGATGCATATGTCATATACCATTTTATCTTCACTATCATAACTAAATATAATCATGCCCATTATAATTCCTACATTTCCTATTTATAATGTGTCATAATAAAATAAATATGATATTGGAATTATAGGTTTTCATTAGAAATCTCATTGCACCTGATGTCACAATGAACCCTTCCTTTTTAGGGTATACTCAATTCAGAACCAGATATCAATCTATTCATTTATGCTTTTGGAGAAATATATCACATCTCTACTAGTATCTATTCACTGTCTTAGCTGATTTCATTCAAAATGGATCAAACTAAGCGATCTGCACGTTTCACAATCGAAGTACCAGGAGATCAAGAGGTCAAGGAAGATATACTTCAAAAAGTTAAACAGGTGAAAGCCCACCTGAAGACTGAGACCAACATAACTCCGAACAATGCTGTTGTTCTGGATCGTGTTCTCACATATTACCTACAGCACCATGGTCTACAGGCCCCTGAAGACCCACCAGTTACAAGTCTTATAGCTGGACCTGATGATATGGATGACAGACTGTTTGTTATATCTGAATCATCCATGAAAATGTGCCTGGATGTAGCGGAAAAACATGGAAGGAAATGCTGTAGTAAACTTGCTGTAAGTCAGACAAGTTATCAAGGTCATGTGTTAAAAATGAAACTTCGTTGCCGCAAATTTCATAGACATAACCTAGCTTCATCACCCTTTCTGCCTGACAACAAATTTCTTGTAAATGAGAAGTTAGGACATGCATTTTTCACCAGTGGTATGCTACCTATACAATATAACAGGTTCTGTTCAGCAGCAGGTATAGGAAGTCTGTCAAGGCACTACAGGAATGAACAATTCAAGGTGTATAAGGAATGTGTTGAAGCAGAATACAAGGATTCCTGTGAAACTGCTTTGCTTGAAGAAGTCGCTGGATATGAACATCTAAATGGCATTAATATCATGACAGATGCTCGACATGGCTGGCGAAAGAATGCCAAGGACAGTAGTGTTGTAGCAATAGGTGAACACACACACAAAGTTTTGACATGTCGACACATCACCAAAAAACAGGATCATGTTTCACAGCGGCATGAAAAGATTGGAACTCAAGAAATATACGACTACTTAAATGACAATGATGTTTCAGTCAATGTACACACTCATGACAGAAACTTGTCTATAAATAAATTTATTCGAGAAAGGGATATCTTGAATCAAAATGACACATGGCATGGTGTAAAATCAGTTACAAAATCTCTAACTGCAATATCCACCGGTCCCAAATACAAACATGGAAGTACCTGGCACGAACAGCTATCAGACAAAGTTCAACCAGTGTCAACACATTTCCACTATGCTATTCGAAGTTGTAATGGTGACAGTGAGTTGCTTAGATCATCTCTAATAAATGTGGTAGATCATTACAAGAACAATCACTCCAACTGCAGTCAATCATCCAGGTGCAGGACCGATCCTAATTACGAACCATCAAGGATAGTAATTACCAGTGAAAAAGCTGCTTCTTTGCTGAAAGGGGTCATACAAAATTCAGTTTTTTACAAAAACCCAAATGATTACAATCAGGCCAAAGATACATTCTATGTTGAAAGTTTCAATAACGTCATGAATATATTTCAAGACAAGAGAATTTCATTTTCAGACAGTGTTTATAATATGCGGTCCCTATTAGCTGTTTGCCATTGGAATGAAAATGTTAGCAGGGAGTTTACATCAATCTGGCACTCCCGCTGTGCTGATGGACATAGATGTCGAAAGAAGAAAAATTATAGATCGCTATCTTACAACTACAGAGGAAATGTGTGGAGCCGTTATGTGGGCCGTTTGTTTTGATTGCGTTAGTGTCAGGAGTAATACTGTTTAATTTATTAGAAACTTTTAGAACTCATGACAGCTTTGTTTAAATGGTTTAAGGTTTAAATGATACAATGTTTTACAGCTGGCAGTTGTAAATATGGTACGTGACCTTATGCATGTGTGTGTGTGTTGGGGGGAGGGGGGGGAGGTGTCTATTTATGATGTTCCGTGGATAGTTTTTCATTTGGGTTAGATTCATCCAACATGGACATTGAAGCAGAAATGCAGCCTCTTACGCTTATGGTAACCCCTTTACAAAGAGAAACAATATTTAATATGTTTCACCATCATAATTGGGATATAAGAGAAGTCACCCAAACCATTTCGGCAACACCAGTTGTGACATCTTCTGCACCTACTGATGACCCTGATGGTGAACCGGACTTTATCATTCCACGGAATGGATGAAGAGGAGTGCCCACATTGTTTATGCAAACCATGCATAACAAACTTGACAAACAAACAGATGTGGTGGGAAGAAGATATATTACAAGAAAATCAGAGGAATTCAGAACTAAGGAAAGCCCATTATAAGAGATTTTGGACTATGTTATTACATCGCGGGGTGTGGAGAGATCCACGTTATCAAAACAGAAAAAGACAAGCACTGGAAATGCATGCACACAGAAACAATTTTGTTTGGAATTGTACAAAATATAGACGTGATCTTATGCCTGACTGTGTGATAACTATGGTTCGAACATGGCTACCAAATCCACCCAACAAACCTTACATGGGACACACATGGAGCTATCAAAGATAATGACATTCTTATCATCAAGTGGAACTTTTTCAATGTGAAGTAGGTACCATTCAAGTATATACTCAACTTGGGAATTTAATTGAACAATATGTTGTGAACATAATTATCAATTTGTACTTGGATAATTACAAATAATAGCAATAGTTAATTATTATTTATCATATTCACATTATTCAGTCTCATTAGTACTCATGAATAAATCAAACATCATTGGAAGACAAATGATTCTCATAACACACAATATTTTGAACAAGCTTAGATGAAGAGACTTTACTATAAGACCACATGTGAACACTAGTAGTAAATTCCAATCTTAACCTTTGACCTTGCACAGCCCTAGATGGGCAGTTTAGCCGTTACAAGCCTGCCAGTCTCCAGCAGATAAAATCTGGTTCTCATGGGAGCAGCCAATCAGCTGCGTTTAGGAAACCCATGGGGAATTTGCTCACTTTTACTCCGGCCTTTAAATATTTTATTTTGTTGTGTTTTGGTGATGGTATTTCTTTACAAAATGACTCCAACGCGGAAAAGGGGTTAAGGAGATATTGATTGTCAAAATATTACGATGACTAAGGCTTACGCTCCTTCTTAAAAGTGACAAATTTTAGAGGTAAGGTGTATACTTTTACACTACGGGGGGAGTCAATTAGTAAATAGATGTGGATATAAATAGAAGCCAAATGCTGTGATATTGAGTCTTTCCAATATCCCCCTGGACCTCGATGCACTTTACCCATTTGTCTTTTGGAATGTCTGTGCTCTTGCGGTAGAAGTCATCTGACCATACACATTGGTCATACGTTTATGTATTTCGGTCAAATTCATCTTTCGTGAGAAACTTGATAACTGCACAATGCTAAGTGTTTTAATTTTCCATGATTACAGGAGGGAACCAGCGTTGAATAGGCTGTAAATCTCATGTAAATAATCGGGATGGGTTTATTTTATGTCCTTAAACATCAGTGGATCTATCTCAATAATGATATGAAAGAAGATGTCTTTATGCGTGTATTAATACTCACTTCTATGAACCTATTGAATTCCCCTCGTACCAGTTACATGTTTTGGAATCATGTCGGTTGCAGTGTGCATTTATTGTTCCATCTGGTAACGCTTTGCAGCATTATTTGTTAAGCAATTTGGTCTTGGACAAGAATGCATGTTCAAACAAATGGATGGCCCGGGAATGTCAATTATTCGAGTTTCCGAAAAGTGTTGTTATCTCCCCTTAAAATACAACCAAGAGTTATCTTTCCTGATGACTGATCTCTTCCGGTCAGTACTGATCAACATGGCTGACGTTGAAAGCGACAGAAGTACAATGAATTTTGACAGTATGTCAACCAAAACTCTTCGGAATTTTTTAAGGGAACGCAATCAGAAGGTTACTGGTGTAAAGAGTGAACTTGTTGCAAGAGCAAAAGGAGCTTATAAACTGAAGTTGGAAAAGGTAACACGTTCTAACATCGGCCCATGTGAACATATTGAGAGGTTGCGTACTCCGAGTGGAATACAGTTGCCCAATCCGAGCGATTTGCATACTGGATGGACTTGTGACTTGAGTGTTTTACCTGATTTTACTGAAAAGGATATATACAACTATCTTGTTCTAAGTACTCACAGAACTGTTGATTCACGTCCCATGCAAGCGATTCGTCAGTTAAAAGCGGCGGTTTTTTACCAAGACGGACATGTTCATAGCGTCAACGCTAACGCCATTTCCGAGCATTGTGATCATATGTTTGTGAGGTGTGCTGTTATTCCTTCTCTTCCAACTTCCAACATTCGAGATAACCCGGATCACAAAGTGTGGGTGTGCTTGTCGAAGGTGACTGGACGTGTCCACTCTGCATTCTGTACATGTGCTGCTGGGTATGTATTATTTATAATTTATAAATAAAATTTTTAATATGTCTTAGGCTATAAAATAGTTATGTTTTTCTATAAAACGCGGCAACTCATACTCCTGAACAATTTATAATGATTAGACTATAAACTATACGATATATACATATAGATAAACTAAGTTTAAATGAAAACTCCAAAATGCATGTGACATTGATGAAATAACAATAATAATCCTAATAGAAAATAACATAAACGTCATAAATTAAAGTAACAAAGAGTATGTGTTATCTATGTTTATACAACTTACATAAGAGCCAGTACAAAATGCCCAGTGGTTAGTTTAAATCCAAAAGTATTTCTTTGTGTCAACTTTCAAAGGTAGTATATGTCATGAGGAAAAAGTCTGTCTAGCACTGTTAAAGTTAATCAGATTGCAAGCGGTATTTCAATTAAATTTACCAATTATCTTAATGAATCAATAATTTTATGAGTTAATATTAATTAAAATATTATTGATTTGTTACTGCTTTCAAGTTGTACAGTTGTTTGTAAATAGAGAAGTATTATATTGTCTATTTTAACAATACAGTTGTAACTTCAGGTGCAGGTGTATGACCATAATGAGAAACAGTTTTATTGTATGGACATTTGTTGTATGAAATTGAGTATTGAAATAAATTTTTTTTCAGTGCTGGTGAAGCTTGTAATCACATTGCTGCACTCTTATATGGGCTTGCTGATATCACAAACAAGAAAGCAACTGGAAACTTATCATGTACATCAACAACATGTAAGTGGCAGATTCCCCGGAAGAGGAAACTTGACCCTTTACCTTCGGACCAATTACACCTGATGTCCAACGGTAGGAAGAGTAAAAGAAAAAGGGAAGAAAATGAAATGAGTGATGAAAATTCAACAAATAAATCTGATTTTCAAGTTAAAGAACAAAGTTCCAACACTGGCATGCCTAAATCAACCTTGGATGTTGAGAGATTTCGACAAAAATTATGTGAAAACCAAAGCAAAAGGAAATGTGGTTGGGTAGTTAATTCAGATAGTAATTTTGATGCACATTCTGTACAAAAGTGTCTTCCTCATTTAGCCAAGCCTGACTTCTGTTACAGTGATCATATGGACCTGAGGTCAGAGACATGTAAAACTGAATTCAGTATGTTTTTCAAAAATGTTAAAGTTTCAAAAGAAGATGCCGAGATCATCAATGATATTACTAGGGGTCAAGCCAGTCAACAAGCCTGGGCAGACGCAAGGAGAGAACGAATTACAAGCTCTAATTTTGGAAAGGTGTGTTTACGGAGACCATCTACTGAGCCCGACAAGTTAGTTCATAACATTCTTGGGTACAGCAACAGCTTCACATCTGTACACACTAGGTGGGGTATCACTCATGAACCCGCTGCAAGACGTCTTTATTGGCTTGAGAAGTCAAAGACCCACCCTAAAATCCAAGTCACACAGTGTGGACTTCTAGTTAACCCTGACTTTCCATACTTAGGAGCAAGTCCTGACGGTTTAGTGTCATGCATTGACTGTGAACATTGTGATTCCACTGAGGGTCTTGTAGAAATCAAATGCCCATCTGTTTTCAGGAATATGACACCAGCAGAAGCAGCATCAAATTCAGATTTTTTCTGTGACCTAGATGAGGAGAATAATATAAGACTAAAGGAAAAACATCATTACTATTTTCAAGTGCAAGGTCAGATGGCTGTTGCTCAGAGGCGATGGTGTGATTTTGTAGTGTGGACCTTGAAGGGTGTTGCTATACAAAGAATACTGTTTGATCAGCAGAAATGGGAGGACATGCTCAAAAAGCTTACATCATTTTATGTATCTGCAATCATTCCTGAATTATTTACCAGACGTGTACTCCGTGGACTCCCATTGTTTAAACATTGACATTTCTGTGTAGTCTACATTCAGCATAAATCTAAAACTGATTATGAAAAGTAAATAATTCAAAACATAGATGTTCATTCCCTCTTTAAAAACTTGTGGTGATCTCTATAAGACCTATTCTAAAGTTTCCTTATGAAAAATGAAGAACAAAAACACATAGAAGGAATAATATTTTATTATTGTTGCAGGTATATTTTGTAAATCCTTTTCAATTTTGTAAAAAATGAAATTACAAAAGAACATTTCTATGTGCATGTTATGAATGATGATTGAAATCTGATGACTTCAAAAGGATTATCAAATTAATAAATAATATACAGAAGTATATACATCAAATCAATGTAATTCATCTATTTCAATTTGTGAATTATTGATGACCAAATGAATTGTTGATTTCAAATCAGTTCTCGAAATGATATTTTAAAATGAAATGGAATTTTAGTATGAATATATTTATAATTCATTTATCACCTGGAATAATGTGGTCATTTTGAAAATATATTCTGTTGTATTCATAACTATCCAATAACCCTACAAAATTAAGTCATCCGATTCTTGATCATGGGGATACAAAGGAGGCAGTAATGTAGTAAGACAGTTGCAAATTTTCCAAATTTTGTTAACAGAGTTGGATATGGTAATTGGTATAACACCTTGTAAAATTCTGAAATTCTTTACTCTCTCCATATGCCTTTCTACATGTATTCTTAAATTTGCTATTCTTCTAGTCTTTTGTATCTCTTCTAAACATAATTGCTTTCTTTTTCTCTTCAATGGAGGAATTATGAGATGGAAACCTTTAGGTGTTGTTAAATCGGATATCAAAAAACCTTTGTCTGCCATTATGCCATCACCGAATTCACATAGATTTAATAAACCAGATTTAACAACTATTTGTCTGTCACTTATTGCCCCAGACCACAAGTCAGAAACAAAACTGACGACTCCATTAGGTGTTACTCCTATTAATCCCTTGTATGTTATGTGACTCTTGTAATGACTGTACATCTGAGATTGTCTACTCAAAGAATATGGCTTTTCAGTAAATAATTCAGTACAATCAATCACTACCCGTGTTTGTGGATACTGATCTCGGAATCCTTTTGGCATTTTGGCATCTATCACATTTCTCTCGGGCCAAGAAATTAAAAATGACAAATTATCATACATAAGATCAATCCATCTGTTGATAATATCTGCACATGTTGACCTCGAAACATTGAACCTGTTACCCAAATCTACAATTAGTAGACCTAATCTAAGTCTCATGAGTACCATCAGAAACTGGTCAATTAATGACAGTGATTTTGGCCTGCCAAACTTAGATGAAGGATAGTCTCTATCATATGCTTCAGAAAGTTCATCGAACAAACACTGAAATGTTTTGTCATCTCCAACACCTGTAAAAAAATTTACTAATTCTGGGTCTTTTTTTATGTCATGATATGTCATTGATGACAACATTACTTGAGTACTTTGGTCCAATGTTGGCACGTTGCTGGTTTGTACACAAACGCTGTTCTGAGTTGCTGTCCGTCTTTCCTGTGGGAATAAAGCCAGGAGAAAACTTTCATCTGTCTGGGTAGAAGTTGTACTCGTGCTGACATCCACTGTTTGGCATAATGTGTTTCTGTGGGTGGCTATGCAGGTTTCCTCAATAGGTCCACAGTAATCATGGAACAGCACTGACATCGCATCAAAGGACCTGTGAATATATAAACAAATAATGAATATAGTATACAGGTGTTTATATAACAATTTATGATTCAGGAACCCAATAATAAAGTAACAATGAAATAATATTTTTAGAAATACAAGAGTAAATAAGCATAACCAACAAGTCTCAACTAACAACTTGGGCAATGGTTCGAGATCATCAGTTATTATATAATGGCCTTGCTGTAATCATTTGCATGTTATTTATTTCTGACCTCATTTAAGACAAAATTATTCAATTACTTGATTTTCGTGATACACTAAGATTTCTTCACCTTGTAGGACAACTTATTTGTAAAGTTCACGTTAGGTACAGCACCTGTTGTTTTGTTTAATGGGGAGGCCGTCAGTTTCATCCATTCTGTCCACATTCTCCAAATCATCTTGATTATCCGCTACAATGTTTCCAGTAAGGTTAATCTGTAAATTATGAAATGAAATACCGTAATTACTCATATATTTTAATGGAAATCACCAAACATTTGATACAGACACTGATTAATTAAAACAAATCTTTTTTCAGTAATATTATAAAAGTAAACTACAAAACAAAATATTTCCAGATGTTATATGATACATAGAATTTACTTATGGACAAAATGAGACAAAATACAAACTTTTATCATGGGAAAAGTAATTTCCACCAGTAACTTAAAAAATCATTACATGAACGGAAATAAAAACTTCTGCTTAACTTATCGTTAACATAGGAACCTTACTGTAGGGAAATATATCTCTCCGAGTGAAAAAAACCAACGAAATGGCGAATTTGAATGGCGACAGTTCTGTTTGTGCGCCACTTCATATTAAGAATTTATTCACCTTCGTATTTGAATGAATAATGTCAGAAAACCTACCTCAGAAGTGGTGAAAGTCTTGTTTGGAAACAGCGACGGTACGTTGACCTCTGACGTCGGCCCTGCCAGTCCAACAAAGTGATCTGAACACAGCCGTGTTTGATTTGTTAACGTGAAATCCTTTCTGATCAAATTAAGTCTTCGGATCCAAGCTCTTCTGATTGAAATACGACTTGGTAATCGATGGAGAGATATCGTTCTTGGTCCAATTTGCTTTCCTCTATGATTAGAGCAAACACAACAGTAGTGTTTTCCCATTTCAACGTTAGTCTGCGTGACGTCGCTATGAACTGTACTGACCGGAAGCGGTATCTCCACGATTGAAGAAGGAAATCCAAGAAGGATAACTCTGATTTACTAGACTTTTCGGAAACTCGAATAGCTCCTAATTACAATATCTCACATTATTTGCAACCTTTCACCTATTGATAATCTACGTCTTGCCTTCATTGATTTTCAAATAAAAATACAGTCGATCCAATTTAATATGATTCGGCAAGTTTTATTTAAGCTCTATATAAAACCTATTTATCTAACTTTAAATCACAGATAGCACTTTTAACCAATTGAAATGATAATAGACAAGATTCGTCATAAGATGACATATCTCACATGTCCCCCAATATTTTTAACATCTTCATCTTCATTATCATAATACCGTATAATGAAACCACGGAGTACAGTTTCAGATAGATCTTATGAGCTTTTTTTAACGTTCTGCTCCAGACACAAAGCTACCCGGTACAGAGTCCAAATGTAACATCTTTCCAAGGAAATGGAGTTATCATTGTAATTAATGTTGTGTACTGAGTCCAAATTAAATTTGTTTCCATGGAAACAGTAAAAGAACAAAAATCCGAAAAGGTGCTTACATTTCAAGTTTCTGAACCCGGAATAAGGTATCCATTTAGAGATTCTTTATTCATCTGAAAGAAACGGTAACAAATACAATGTTAAAAAAACACATTAAATGTCACACTTCAGAAAGACTTGATAAAGTTTATTTTGAGATTTACTTCGGAAATGAAGTTATCCCATTTACAGATTCCCAATCTTAAGTGTTTCCATGGCAACGGTAAAAATAACAATCAGAACAAGTAAAATCTCATTTTTATAAGGTTTATTTGCTCAAACAAAGCTGTCTGTATACGCCGGGCAAATTCAACTTCTTCACAGAAATTTGAAACCTTCAAAATGCAACACGTCAGTAACTGGGTACACATGCAACGTTTCAGATGGACTTGATGAGTGGTTTGGGAGTTCTGCTCCAGACACAAAATTATTACGGACAGACAGACAGACAGGCTGACGGTCAGAAGGCAAATTGATGATTTTATGTTTCAAAGTAAGAAAACCTTACAGCTCATTAAGTATTGACTATGGTGATTAGGCAACTTTGATTAATATCTTACATTTGCACGATATCTTCAAATGTCACTTTTAATAATTTTCTTTGATCTCAGAAGATCTTATCATAATTTGTAAATTATTTTTGGGTTTGTAACAAAAGCTTTTTATAACGAGCATTATAGACCATTACTAGAGAAACTTGTATATTGGCGAGTTCACCTCAAACCTTTTTCATAGTTGACTGTGAAAATAGCAACGATGAAAGAACACATTTGTTTTAAATGTTTTCAAACAATTCCCACGTCAGGTGTTTGGGCTTATCTGAATATTTTTACGCCTCATTAATTGGACCAGAGAGAGTCACTACAAGGCATTTGAAGAAAGTTAGTAAAACAATTCTTCAACCTTTTTTGTATTTATAACGACAGATATGTTTCTCGTCAAGCCTATAAAATCGATCGAGCGTGTGAGCTGATAAAGTGACGTGATTTGAAAAAAGTGGTGATTTCATTAATTATGACGAACATGGGGAGTTTAAAAGTTATATGTATCGGATTTGCTTGCAACTGATACCAACGGGGCATAGAAATGACACTTAGTGATGATTAACTGCACCATTATTACTTTTTTGCGATCTAACCCTGATCTGAAAACCACAAGGAAGATGTGTGTAGAAAAAGCTATACTGAAAATAACATGCGAATTATCAAATTTTACATTTGAATAACGTTTACTGTATGACTTTTTTATTTCTTAATTTAGACGTCTGTGAACGTGTTTATTTTCAATAAATAAATATTTCAAACCCTGACTTTTATGTTGGTTTTCAGTTACAATTAGTGAGACACATTTGATTTTGTTAATTTTAAATTAATTGTGATAATATCGGTTTTTCTACATTTTCAGGAATATCTATTATAATACTTCATATTAAGAATATTTCTCCGGTAAAACAAGTCAAGTCATCGATGAACAACTTTTCGGTGATTAAGCAGTTCATGAAAATCATCCAAAACACAGTGGACAGATGAAAGAGAACATGGAAGACTAGATATTAAGGTGAGGTGACTTTGGGTTTCAGGAGTATTTCACTTATATTTGCAGCTGCTAGTATTTTTGCAGGAAGAAAGCCCGCAACACCATTGTGGCTATGTATTGCGGTGAAACCTACTAGTACCCACTGGAACTAACGAACGATGGGTGGTACTGCACTGAAATTCAGTGTAACATTGCAACCAAACTTTATTGCGTGTAGAATAGTTCTCTACTGCAGACGAAATTGCCGAGCCCCTGACGGGATTCGAACTACGATGCTCTTGACCCGAAACCGAAGGCATTCACCGCAGCGCGAAAGACTAGACTAGAGGCATTAACTATAAAAGTAGCAATAGAAGACTCCAGATGGGTTTCTTCATATTCCGGGAATGCAGAGGGTTGAAGTTTTTATTTCACATCATTTACATTAATAAAGTTGATCTTGAAGATAATCTGATATTTTTTATACATGTCAAGACATGACCTCACAGTTCACGTAAAGTTAACATGTGTCGTGACGCCATATTTTCACCCACGTTTTGTAAAACTGTCTTATCATGATATGTAAGTATTATTTTACAGACCTATAAACATGGATTTCCTTGAAATGTTTTCTATAATGAGGATAAATGAAGCAAAAACAATTGCTGCTGTCCTTTGGGAAGATATTCATATCAAAGCGAATTATGCGTTATTCTTTAATATGATGCTTTCGTGGAATGGTTATTGAGAAACCCCCTAGCTGCAAGCGAGATAACGTGACAGAAGAAGTATAGGAATAATTGGGCTTGAGAGATTTCATTGTCTCAACGTAGTTCAGATATCAACATCACTATATATGCCAAATAGTATGTGTTTTCTGATAATAATGGCCTTGATGATTATTCCATTTTGCTGTTACGCACGTGTGATATTGTTTGGAAGAAAAGACATGGCATGTGTTATCTAAAATGTTTAGATTTGAAATTGTCAAAAGGTCAATAATAAAATAAGCATAGTATGTAATTAATTCAACATTGTGAAACTCAGTTCTTATTGCATAAATGATGCAGATCATTTCTCATATTACTAAAAAATCTAGTCATAAATCAACTCGAAACTGAAAAATATAAAATTATAACGAAAATTTATGATCAATGAATTATTAAAATAATAATACCATGTCACATGAGAAAAACACATCCCTTGGCTGCCAGGCAAGATTTTGCTTGCAGTGTGCAGCAATCAGTCAACTGAATCACATCTAGTATTTGACTGGAAGAGAATCAAATAACAGGTTTTTGCTTACTGTCTGACGATAGAAAATGTCATGTGTTTGGTCACACAATTATCTATTTTAGTTACTGCGTCCTGCAGTAATTATGCCTAAACACATTATGTCAAGGAAGGTTTTACGTGTCAAAAACCTCTATTATTATCTAAATTCCTGAAAATTTAAATTGTAAATTTTAAAAATGTGGGGACGTTTTTTTTGCTCATGTGTTCACTTCCCATTACTCGATACGTCTTACAACTTGATAACATCCAAATTGCAAGTCCAAATCAACTTCTCCGTGTTTATTTCATTTACATTTTTAAAGGATATGTGCTGCAATAAAAACCTGCAACAAACGCTCTAGCTGATTTAAGTCTATTTAGGTTTGATGAATTGTGCAACAAGTGAACTGTTTGATGTGACAAATGAGATACATGTTAGCAGTCAAATGTTTTGATAAGTTATTATCTCACCCCATCTCATATCGTCTGCCATAAATTGCTGGTAAGAACGTGGTTTAACCGAGATTCATTTTAGGTTAGACCAGACAAATGTATTACCTTTCCATCATTACATAAGGTGAGACTTCCAGCATACAAATCAAAGGAGGATGCCTTGCTCTATTCAGCTTGACATAAAACTAGCAGACACGTCTCACTGCACATCTCTCATTCAACAGTCGAGTCTTCAACTGGATATCGATCTATTGAAAAGACTAAAATACTTATTGTTCAAGATTATCTCATATAGTAAAACTCTCATTACTAACAAAAGTTCCGCTCAAATCCTATTTTACTTGACAAAACACATCCCTGGTAAAGTTGGCTATATTATTTGTCATTTTAACTGTTTAATGAGTGTAATAGAAACTGTTTGTTCTTTCTTAACTCAACAAACAGTATATATCAATAAAACAAAAATCTAAAACTTGCTCTACATTATTTTGAGACTGATATACATAGGAAACATGGCGGCTATAGTTGGCAAAATTAGCTAGCGGAAAACATTGTACTTGCAATAAATACATTATTCATATTGAGGCTATTTTGTGATATATATTAGTAGACGCAATTGATATAAGGATATTGACACCAATGAGTAACGCATTGGTAAGAAGAGTAAAAAAAACAATCCGAATCTAATCGACATGAGTTATCATTTCGCGGTGCTTTCACCAATCAGAATCAAGAATATAGATGAGTTTTGTTTCAAAAAGTTTTCAATCAAAAATGACTTAATATGTTAAAAAATATATCAAACGAAGTCCTGAGCAGCAAACAGGATATTACAAAAAACGCCTTGGTTCTTCAAGACTAGACCTTTACAGATCGCCCATAACTAAGAAATAGCTATAAGGTGTCTTTCATTTCCAAAACTTTGTTGTGCTGCTTGCCTCTATACTTACTTTCTCTGAAACGGAAATTGCATTTGTAGAAGTGAGAAGTGAACCATCTTCGCTTCCGCCATTATGTTTGTTACTGGCTACTGATCTAACTTGCTGTTACATGATGCATTGCATTGTTAAAATTGAGAACGACATGAATTTATTATGTTCATTCATGTGTAAAAGATATTTAATTATTTCGATTATTAAAAAAGTGAAAATAGTGATGCTGTCTTAGATATGTATCAGACCTAAGTAGACAGCAGTTTTTAGAAATATCGGGTCTTAGTTTTAAGAAGCTGTTTTCAGCTAACTTCAAGATGTTTTAGTTGTAGGTTTGAGTTTTTATAATCTATATCTTCCGAGTTAAGATACAGCTAAGTTGAATGACTTGGCTTTCATTTTCCATTCGATGGTACGTTATCTGATGTCTGATCAGATCCTAGATTCCATACTGAACAGTCCGTAATGTGAAGGAAACAGAGTGTTGTCACACTCCAATCTGAAATACACTAAACCTGCACTAAAAGCTTTCTCTCTAATCGAATACTGGAGCGAGAACTGTTACATATTCAATTGCAGAGCACTCTGGTACTTTGTACTTAAACAACTCTTCAATAGTGATTTCCATACTGTTTGACAGTTCCTTACACGCTTTAAATTAACAACATTCATGCCTTAATATTTGATCCTGTGTAGCAAATACTAGTTGGCTTAAACTAATTATAAGCATAATCATCATCATCCAATCATGTAATGACCACAAACACAGGAACATGGATTACAATAAATTCCATGTTCAAGGAATCACCTGCCCCATCCCATGGATGTGAAAATTAATTACTAACCAGTTATATACTCAATTGTATCACAGTTTTACACCATTTTTTCGACGTGTGTAATCTAATAATATTTCACTGCATAATTGAACAATTGATTTTCAGATTTATGTATCCAATTATAATTTATGTTTGCTAGGCGTTTTTGTATTTCAAATGTTTTTAAAAAAGGAGAATGGTAAATGCAATTAAGAACATATTTTGTTTATATAAAGTCTCTGTTTGTATTCAAATTACCGCAGCGTTAAACCGAAAAACCATTTCAAATATTTGTACTTTGCAATTATAAACTCAAGAGAAATGCTCCAGAAATTACACTTAATCAAGCTAAAGAGATGAGTAGGAAATATTCATTATTTAATTGTTTTTCATTCAGCACTCCTCCTATTTCTTACTTCTGATACTAACTTTATAAGTTGATTAAAAGCTGAACACCCCCATTTAAATGATTGCACAAACGGGCAATTAGCGTCTGCTATCTGTTTTATTAGACTATAACAGAAATGTTAAATGACAAATTGAATAACTTGGCTTCAAGTGATTTTAACTACTGATAACTGAATAAGATTTTTTTTATTTAACAACACAAGATATTGACATTTAGAAACATTCAAACCCTGGCTTGCATATTCGTTCTGGATAAAATAGAGGGCTTGTGTCTTCAATATAATAATTTTCAGCTGTTAGAAGAGTATATATATATAGCTGTTTTTTTTATTAAGGAAAGGATTTTTTACTTACAGTTATTACCGCTATATGGTTTCATTAACTGCTTGTTAACCTGAAGCCTCTTTGGACTGATGTGGAAGCATATGTTATTATATTAGTCACTCGTATAACGACCATCAATACTGTTGTCAATGTAAGAGCACATAGTTATTGTGGTAACTAAACTGCCGACACATTGTCTAAATTTTCTAAACATAAATTTTCAAAAGAACTTCTCAACAAATACAGCCCGAACATTAATAGCTTCTGAAATTAACTTAAAAGGTTTTCTTAAATAAGTATAAAAGAATATCTCACTCGCACCTTACATTCAATAATATATATAAGTATAGAATTTTAAATATAGTCATTTTGATCAGTAATAATTGTCAGTAGTTTGTAAACTATAATATGTGTTTGTATTTTTCAAGGACATGCTGTTTCAAAGGATAAGTTGCAAACAAAGCTGGCTTACCCAATGTTCCTAATTTGAAAGCTTTGCTTTAAAGTTTTCAAAATATATTATTACTTAAGATATTTGAAAAGATCCTTCAATTTTATCGGTAATCTATCACAAAATCAATCTGATGAAGCCACGTGTCAACCCCCTTCTTTTAGTATTTTAACATTAAGGTTAAGACGCTAATTCTCATTTTACATGGGTCTATTTGCAAGTATTTAGAGAGGGTATGTGCAATTTTGGTTTTAGAGTAAATGAGAGGTCTGATCTATGAATGAGGTGGTATCTGAAACGTTCTAAATTCTACCCAGCCCTCCAAATATGTTAAAATTGAATAGTTCTGAAAACTAAAATAATTATCGTTATCATGAATATAGCTTGAAACGTATTGTATTGTTTTTGGTTAAAGGGCGATACATCACCTCTAAATCGTTTAATTCTTTTAGTTGGTATCAGTCTCTTTAGAGAATTGAAACCATATTCTTTTATTCATAAAAAATACACGTTTTCGTCCAATAGAACAGCCTAGACTGAATTTATTTGCAAATATGGTGATACGAATTTTCACTACCTTTGTTTGATATAATATTTCATCCATCAAAGCTATCCAAACTCCAATTTCTTCTAAAAAATCTGGCCCCAGACGAATTTGATTTGCTGTTACCTCTAAACACAATTCTCACTTACTGTCACTGACTTCGAGGTGGAATAAACAGTTTTGATAAGTTCAATGACTGGTTTCTATCTAAATACGGAACAAAATAAATAAGGAAAAAAGTTAAGAATGTGTTGGAATAGACTAAGTTTCCATGTATGGTTAGGACAGAAGAACAAATCCTTACAAGGTAAATTTTATTATAGTCATATTAAACCGATTCCAACCATTTTTAAGTCGATACATTGTATGAAAGAAAAAAGGATAAAGAAATTGAATTAAAAGAAATGATAAAATACATCTCAAATTTAATAATTGCCTTGGACCTTTAAATATTTAATACCTGATTTTAAAAAAGCACTATTTCAAAAGTGAATAGCATATTATCGTTTTCTTAAAGTTTTAAAAGAAAACAATGACATTAGATTAACAAGAGTCCACACTGTGAATCAAAACTACATTACGGTGAAATGGTATGTCACAGTATGACGTTTGGCTGACTGCAATGATCAAATACCTTTCTTGCAAAAGAGTATTCGATGCTTTAAAAAATATCAAATTATATTGGATTTAAAAAAATATTAAATTACATTATCATTATTTCTGAACTTTGTTGTCAATAAAGCATTTCGGCTATTTATATCTAGAATGAAGAAATTTAGAAAGAATAAAATATTCGATTTGTACATAATACATGAGGGCAAGTATTCTTCAAATGTTTCAAAAGTAATTTCTACTACTGCAATGCTCAACAAAAAAATTCCATGGTGTACGCATAATTGAAATAGTTCATGCGTGTATTACAAACGCACTTACACATCCTTCCTTTGTCTGTAAAATCTTCAAAGTGTAAGAGCGTACATGATGAATTTTATAACTCGCTGGTAAACAAATACATATCATGACAACATTATTGAAGCGGAACAAAAATCGTTCTTAAATGTTCACATATCTGTTAAAAGTAATAAGTTGCTATGGTACTTTAGGTAAAAGCATTATTGATCATCACAGAATCATTAATGAATGCCTTTTCTGTAGACAACAAATGTGACTTAGCACGCAGTGCGACAGGAAACTGTTAAAAGCATTAGGCAATATTAAACTTATTTAGTAGAATGAATTGGTTGGTTTCATGTCGATAATGAAATATATTTGTTTTGTAGTCAAGTAAATCGTTTCAAGTCTCAAATTCATTTGAAAAGTTCTAGCTTATTTATTTGCTATATTGGTTGATATTGTAAACTCTTTAGTAAGAGGAGAGAAAAGCTGGGACGATTGAACGACCATTATCCAACATTATATGGATAAGTGACTTAATTTTAAGTGTAAACCAAGCAATCATACACTTATAGACTGACAAAAAAGATATTAAAAACCAATTTTACGGGAAGAACTAAAGATAGATTTATGAAAACAAAAAGAGCATAATTAAGTAGCTTTATTTTAATGATATACACCTGTATGTCAATGTCTTTTGATTCACGATTCAAAAATGGTCTTGCTTGCAGATGTGTTGTTCTCGAGACACAAAAGATCAATTATCTAATGTCCTTTAATTCACACACAAACTGCTGAACGTTAATTACGGTTTGGGGTAGATCAAATGAGTTTTCATTGAGTTTAAGTTAAAGACTTTGAAGAGGAGAGGCTGATTGACCAATGCCGTAAGTCCATGCTAGACGGTCGGGTCGTAAATTGACAGCAGGTTTATTTTATTACAACCTTAAAGGAGATTGTATAGGAGAAATCATAAACATGACAAACTGGAATGACCATTATTATCAATGTTGAAAAAATAAAGCCCACGTCCTGAGTATTAGAAATGATATGAACCTGATTTTTTAAAAAGAATATGTGGATGGTGGCACGAATGGTAAAAGCGCATCTGTTTTGCTCAATGTTTGTGAAATACATTATTGCCCAATAAATATCCAATAATATTTTTACCGAAGACGTTCATTAAATAACTTACATGCATCAATGCATTTCAGTGCAACTTGTAGAAAATATTGACCAAAATGACCTGTGTTGCACAGTACAATTTCTGTTACAAAGAATTTAAGCACAGTGGCAATCAACTACAATTTCCCGAATGGAAAGCTATTGCCAGGTCACCATTTTCATCTTTCAGACCCACATTAATGGAGGCACGTTTCCAAGTGTGAATGCTGGGGTTGCACAATTGAACTTTATTTATAAAACCATCACAAACAATTATACTTAGTGCATGGTATATGATGATACTCCTGCACACGATAATAACAATCAACTTATCTCAGTCCGATCCAATTTGTGTCTACCATAATTTTACAAAAATGCTTAATGACGTATGAAACAACAAGGGGTAATGTTTGTTAAACATATACCAAACTGGAAAACATTTGGTCGTTATACTAGTTAGTTAGTAAGATTTTAACTTAAACATCTTCATTTCGTGAAGGTGGCTGAATGTAATATGACACTTTACATTCTTGGTTGGATGTTCAGGGTTGTTGGAGAAATAAGTTAGATGGGTTTTTTTTACTTTTTATTCATCTTCCTGGCTAATTTTGTTTAATTACCGTTTTTCATATGTGGTTTCTGTTAAATTTTTAAGCAACTGAAATAATTGTTTGAGAAAACAATAAAAATATGTGCATGTTCATGTATGCACGTTCCATCAATCGGATCACATCAGGACATGTAAATAGTATCAAACAATCCGAAAATAGCTTCTTTATGAGGCATTTTAGAAGCTGGAATGACGATAATGACAAGAAATATATGGATAACAACTTCTATATTCATTGTATGCGACGTTTCGACACAGATTCTTGTGCACCATTCCTTGAGAACGACACGACAAGAATCTGTGTCGAAACGTCGCTTACAATGAATTAAGAAGTTGTTATCCATATATTTCTTGTCATAATCCGAAAATATTGGGAAGCCGACTTCCACAAACCATGAGGAGACATGTCAAGCTTTTAGGATTACTAAATTTGGTAGAGAATTCTGAACTGAAGGGCGTGTTGAGTACGCGCACTCACTTTATTTTCGTATAGCGTGGGATTACATTAGAAAGACATGATATGTTGATGTGAAAATTAAACAAGATAAAGGGAAAAGAGAAGATTTCTTGTCAAGAACTAATGCGACGATATTCTACAATAGGACCTGCTTCTTGGTAATTTCTTAAATTTCTTGGCCACAAATGGGTTTGACATTAGATTCTAAATGAAACCTCCTTGACATCCTAATTCATGTTCAAAAATAAAGATTAATACATTTCTTATTATTGTGTAGTCTATGATGATCCGAACATCAAATGTCTTTAAATACAAATCTAATGGAGTTTTTGGATGTCAGATATTTGTATCGAAATAAATCTTGCAGATAAACATCTTTCAGAAATCCTATCAACGTCATTTTACTAAAATCTTTGAAGGACATTTATATAATCATTCCTGTCAAATAGTGAAGTCAAATTCTTTTACTTGTTAAATTGTTGACTTTTAACTTGTCAATTCAAGTCAAACGGAAACAGATTATTGAAAGTACAAAGATCTTGAAAAGTTGTATTCCTACATGAGAAGACAAGGAACATACAATTTATCCTTTTTTGTTAAGCTGTTCTTATCAATAACCACTCCTTAAACGAATGGCAATTTTTTACTTCTAGAGATAATGTATTTGAAAGCCTGTGAATCCTAATTGTCAAGGCCGTGAAGTTTTATTTTTATAACATGTATTGTAATAGTTTTTCAAAGGAAGCGAGAGTTCATGTTGATGTTGAGATATGAAAATAGGATGTCGGCAATGAATGAAAGTCATAACACCTGGTTAAAAATGTACATATTCCATACGCACACTAACAAATAATTGTTGATGTAAACGTTCATCCAGTGCAGCATCCTGCTTCATCAGCGTAATGGACTCCGCTCATCGAGCTTCTTCCATATACCCTGATCTCCTTTGAGCCAAATCCCTCTTACGTCTAGCCAATGAAATGTCGTTATCCAAGGAGCTTAACGCTACTCTTTTGAACTGAATGGAATTTTCAAACCGGGTTGTACCGCTGTTGCTGGATGCGAGTCGTCTCATTGGCTGTTTTGATAGCTAGCGATACGAGGCTTTTCGCCTGAAGGAGATTACACGGATGAAGCAGGATGCCAAAGCAGCCAGTTAATACTTCAGATATACCGGTGTGATGTCTCATTTCTTATTATGAAGATTTTAACACAAACTAAACCACTGCCTCAGCTTCAGAAAATCAATACTCGTTGATGTCTGACAGTTTGTGGAGTAAGTTTTCTGTGTTCAGTTAATCATTTTCCTCTAACGTAATTAAAATAATGTTATTGGAATGAACTTTATATAAGGTGATATAAAATCATGTTTATCTACAGTGAAAAAAATAGGTAGAAGTGTTGTGTTGAACACTTAGATACTGCATAAAGAGGTAAAAGTGTGCAAGGTGTAGGCCGAAATGGTTTATATACACCCGGCAATAAAAGTAATGATTAGGAGACAATTCGCTCTTTTTTTTAAGAGATAAGTAGTCAATTTGTTAAGCTGAACGTAATTTAGATGTCTTTGTAGCATCGGCCTTTCTACAAACATGCAATGCATGTATTTTCATTTGTATTTTGGTGTACAGATGCTGACTCTCAATCTATGTAATGTTTTATTCTTATGCATCAGTATAGCACATAAGTAAATGAGTTGAATGATGATCTTATTATTGCGTCATTCCTCTTACAAAAGGTGAAAATGAACTTACTATTGATTTTTTATGATATGAATTCAACACAATATCCTTATAGAAAATCAGAATACTTTAATTGTTATCCGTATGAATTCGAATTATGGTGATGTACACGTTAATTGAAGAAAAGTAAGTGTAGTAATTTAAGAGGATTGATAAAATCCACTCTACAGAGAAACTGAATAATAGAAACAATATATTTTTAGACATTGTAGTGCGTAAATGTAATCTTTTCCTGGAAGTGTAGAATTGAGATGCAAGTCAATGAAAGACATAATTTGTTTTTTATATATGTAATTAATTTTACATTTGAATTTAGAATAGGAAAATGTCCCCAATCAAACTAGCAAAATATGATAAACTATTGAATGTGATTACAACATTTGATTGATTAAGCTTACAATACAGACTTATTCAAATGCACTGTAGGTGATACATTATGAAAAGTCAAAATACGATAGCAAAAATGCTTGTTTAAACAGCAGTTGACACCATAAATATTGGCAGGTAAATCCAAAAGAGGTTGACAATAATGGCGCAGCAGAATGATCATGAAAATGTAGAAGCTAAATGTGTGGTTCGCTTTAAAATAGCTGGTCTTTATATAAACATTACATGGCTTCCAGATCCTTCTGTTGGTTCTAGAAAGATCTTAGAAAGATCACAATAAGCAGTGACGAATTGCTTGTTCTCTCTTATTTATGCATGATTGCTTCGTAATATGTAATAATCTGTTTATTCCCAGAAAAAAAAACGAAGAGAGGATTAGAGTTAAAATAAGTATGCATTAGTCCTGCATATTAATACTTAGCAGCACGTGTGCTTGCAAAGATGGGTCGCATATCAAGCGAGTATTCTGGTACTTTTAGGTGATGGAAAATGTATTCTCAAAGTCGAAATTTAGCTTGGAAAATGTCTTGGTTAGATGAAGAGAGTTTTTGATTTTGCGATCTATTTCTCCAAGTGCTAATATGTATTTAGCATGCGAATGTGAGTAAATCGCTCATCATGTTACTGAATTAAGAGAATTGGAAACTTATTATTTTATTCCTAACTTACGTAGATTTGATCGAAGCTGCTGTGAAATCTCGAACTCGAATCAATGTATTGACTGTGTTTGTCTGTCATTAGATGTCTTATCAGACAAGATGAATAATAATAGAGTCTCGTTTGACAGGAAGTCAATAATGATGATAGAAAGATCAATTGCATCCATCAGTCCTTGTAATCAGATCAGTATCATAAGGTGTTCAATACAAATACGACTATCTGTCAGTGAAGCGTATCATTAGAAGTATTATGATGACGTTGATAAGCACATAATGATTCAGTGATCCTAGACTTGAGAATGCAAACTTTACAACTATCCTTTCTATGGTTAGATACATGCTTTGTTGAAGTGTATGTGTACCAAAGCACTAGTACTATATAGTTATGACAACATCCAATACTTTTTCAAGACAACAAAGATTTATTTAGATATTTCCTTGATTACATTTGTAAAAGACTTAATTAAATTATTAAGTTTATGAAACCCTTTAGCTTCTGATTAATTTGATGTGATAAACTTGCCATTGTATTAAGAAAATTCTTGAAATGTTCAATTTCCTGATTCATTATATAAGAACTTGACAAAATTATATGATATGATACATCTCAGACTTCGACTTACGTCCTGTATAAAATCTGAGCATTATGACAGAGTTTGTTTGTTCGAGTAAACTCTTGGATAGTTTCTTAATGTCACATTATTTGGGAATTAACAATTGATTTGCATAGACGTAATTTAAAAATTTATTTTCTGCCTTTGACAAAATCCATTTAAAAACGAAATAGTGAAGCATGAAAAAATATTATGAAAGTTTTTGACATGCATTTCATAAAGTGAAAAGGCAGATGAACAAAATCAAATTTCTCTTGGAGATATATGAAATAATTTGCATTAATGACAAAATAATCCTCAGATTTTAATGCCGTGTATTCAGGTTGCAGGTTATTCAAAGAAAATTAATTATAAGGCAGATGATAACTGTTTGAGTTGTTCTTAAGATTAAAGTCGTTTGATGTTCAAATGAAAGGACAAAGTACGTTTAGGGAAAATAGATTCATTTTTGAATAAATTGAGAGGAATCTTTACTGCCAAATAAAAAATAAAACCATATATATATTTTTTTAAATTTTCATAATGATCTCATGTTGATGATCAGTTTTGATGGAAAGGTTTTGCAATATTTAAACAAACCCCTCTAAATGTATTATAATGTTGAGATTTGAAAAAAAATGTCCATTTGTACAGTTAAACGAGTGTTGTTATATGTATCATATTTTCAATACCAAAAAGTTGCCTGTAGTGTTTAAATTTATTCATACGAAATTGATTAAATGTAAGCAAAAATACAACAAGGCATCACATCAGTAGAGTTTATAAATTGTCAAACCACTTTTTTGACAGAAAGTCAATATGCCTGACAGATAATTAATCAAATATGTCTGGTTTTGCTATCAAGTAGTTACGAAGCCCACAGGCTATGAAAAATTACTTGCATAGAGGGCACCATCTGTCAAAATATTACACGATGGATTTTTTCAATCATCAATTCAGTGAATATCGTTCATCCTCTATGTCGATTTTGTAACATAAAATGCATGTATAACTGAAATGGCAATTTTTAATGAATTGAGAAAAGACGTCAAATTTCTGTTTCTATTCAAAGTAACGTTGTGTTATAATATTAACTGTTATGCTCAGAAATAATAAATCTTTATCTCATAGTTTTGATGTGCCTTTGATTTTATGCACATCTTACATTCAATTTATTCATAATCAAACATCCTTGGAAGGGAATTTCCATGAGATTTTTCATCAAAGTTTATAAATTAATTATCTGATTAAAGTATGAAACACGTCATGCACAAAATGATGATCACCATTTATTTCTCTGCAAGGTTTGTTGCCTTACCTGATCTATTGTCAGATATTGTCAGATTCCATACAGAAATACATAACACAAAGTGTGGCTTGTTGCCTATAAGGTGATATTTGTCCATGGTATATCCGGAGTTAGATCAAGACTATAATCAGACGGATTTCTTTGATGCTAAACTCTTAGGGGTTAATAATGGAAATAAATAAGCAGAGTACAGTCCTATTCCAACACTGTGTCGGCAGACCTTAGTTTAGGAGGCATACTGTGTTTGACAATCAAAAGAGCATAATATATTTTAATAGCTCTATGTTTGATCTAAAGTAGATCATGTACCTATTAATAATTTAAGTTACTGTTGTGATAAAACAAAAGTTTTAATTTTACTAATCGTTTGTAAATCTTTATTTTGAAATATATTTATTCAGATCCATGATTATGATGCTTGTTATTATTTATTTATTAAAGATCCATTTTCAACTTTGCATTCGTAATAACTCCGTTTTCATATACCGCACATCCGACTATACAGTTCTGTAGAAAAATCTTTCAACAATTTTTTGAGACCATAAAAAGAATTTATAATCAACGAGAAAGTATTTAATTTTAATTTCAAAGTATACCACCCTCCAAAACTTGCCGTAGCCATAAACGAACCCACAATCCGTGACGTCACAGTTTTATGTGTAGGATTTACCATACTTCCTGTTTATCGCGATCTCATTGTTATGGCTTCCGATCACGATGATGGATATTTATTTATTATTTATTCGAGCAGATAAACGTATATTCTATCGAACTAAATGCTGTTCCAATACATGAAAACGTTTCCTCACCTCCAAACTTTCTAAGAGTTTTCGACTCGGTCTCCGCGAACGTCTTGATTCGGCCATCTTTGTTTAGATCCTCTGTTTACGTCCCACAATCCTATGCGCGATCTTGCAAATAATACGCCCCTTCTATTTATAGTACCAAGTCGATTCGGGAATGCCCTTTCGTTTAATTGTAATTATTTTAATGAATTTTGGTCCGATTGCCGTTTTGTTTGAATTAAACGTTTTCTAATTTTGCAATGAATACGTTAAAATTACTTAGAAAATTATGCAAAGATGAAAATGGATCTTTAATCACTTTTAACATATCGATTTTCTCTCTTTAAGTGGTTAGTTTGACAAAAGTGTTTTCTTTGACAATGTTTCCGATTTTTTTTGTCTGATAACACATGTATTGATTTTAAGACCAATATATTTTAAGATCACCATTTAATATTGGTGTGACAACATATAATGCAATTTTCATAATCTTCGATTATATTTAAAGGTAAAGGTATTTTCTGTAATCAAACTCGAATTCAAATTTAATCATCTTCAAAAGGTTGAGGAAATGCTATAAACTTCTCTAAAAAGTGATTATTCAGCAAATACTTAAAATGTTCTTAGAACTTTGTTGAATACAGCCTCAGGGATTATTTGTAAAGAGAAGCGGAACGTAAAACCTTGATAAACTGCATGATTATAATTCATCCATAAACAGTATTCTGTGTTACAAAGGACTTGTTGAGGTCAGGGTTACTGCCTTCAATTTCCTATAACACGACCCTAGTCACACTCGAATAAAACACTTAGTATACAATTCTATACATTAGTTTTATTCCTCAACGGACAATATTCCTTACCAATAAATAGTTATTATCACTACAGGAATTTGTAAATGATTCTAATTGTGCCTGTATACATACCAATGTTTCCCTGGGTGCGAAATTCAAGCTGGAACAATATGAATCCTTAGAAAAACTCCCTTGACATATTCACCAAGAATTTCACTCAGGATGTTCATGAATAGGTCAATACCAGACAATTTGCGGCTTCCCTTATCATAGTGGATAAGTACAAAAAACTAATTCTATATCATTGGTTTTCCCAGCAAGCAATAGCTTCATATTTATTGGAGATGTTTTAAGAACAATTTCATTAAATAATATATTTTTATTAATTGAAGATGAAGTTTTCATTATAGAATATTTAATAAATAGAATGTAAAAGCACTGATTTATTAATATTTTTATAACGCGCATTATTTCTAGAATCACATCACAAACTTGTTTGTAATTTTAAAAGATATTCTAATTTTAACTGTGACATTTCATATTCATTGTGTTGTTACCTCTTCTGTCAATTTGCCTGGAAACGATAAAAGGGTATATACCGAATAAAAAAGTTGAATTTCCATAAGAATTTCAGATTACCAAGAAACTTCCCGCATGGCACTTGACCAATATTTTTCATGTTTGAGACATATGAAAATGATTACAACATACATAAGGTTTAATAATTTTAATGAATACTGCATACGTTTCTTGCAGCTAACCCGTCATATGATGTGTTTGACCTGCTCGCTATTGTAGTACGAATGAGAACAGTGTGTGGTTTGGACATTTGTTGGTTTTCATATGGTTGAAGTCGTGACTCGATGAAGCTAGATGAGGGTTGGAATAATGTACATATGTAATAAGAATAATGATTAATGTTCAACCTGTAATACACATGACATACAGATGCATATCAAAAGTTTGTTCACCTACTACTGTTTCTTAGTGCAAATATCATGTAATTTAGGTTTTCTTTGAGCGTCAATACAATAACTTCAGCAGAACTGACAAAGGATCTCCCTTTGTCATTGGATCTCCCTTTGTCAATGTGTAAAATAGCCATTATTTTACTGTTGGATTGTCTAGTCTATCGTGCAAAAATTATAATTTCAGCATGATAAAATAGGCAGAAGTGTCACATTTTCGAAATTCCGATTTCCTTAAATTTCGATTAAATATTCCATTTTGAATCTCTGAGAAAAAAATCAACAAAATCATATTGACTTGATGTTAACAAATGACTTTTGGTTAAAGCCGTTTGTAACTTATAAAGGAATTAGTAGAGAAAAAGTAAAAATTACAGCATATGAAAAAATTAACTTGTAATTGCCTGTCCTTTCCATATTTCTGTTGTTCTTGATTGCCACTATACTTTCTCTGGAGAAGTGAACCATCATCGCCTTCGTCAATCCTTGTCTTACTTGCTGCTGATCAGAACATTCTGGTACATGATGCATTGTGTTGGTGAAATTCTTGAAGCGAGGCATGGGACATTTTGATGATAACTGTAATCTTTCATTTACAAACACCATACAGAAAAATAGACAGCACTGAACATGTGTTAAAATCAAGTGAGACACGCTACATTACAACATATTTGCTGTGACAAGCCCTTTGTTCGGATAATGGTAACAATTTCATATCTTTCTTTGCTGCATTTGCAGAATGACATATGAATACGATGCAAGATTGGGATATCCAATTGCAATGCAGTCAAATGAGATTTAAACATGGTGTTTTTAATCAACATACTTCCTGTTTGTTGCATTGGTAAGTGAAATCAATATAAATCAATCAGACATATTGGATTTTGAAATGAAAGTTTATACTCTCAAATGAAAATATCAAAAAGTGTGATTGTTATCATACTATTCATCAGTATAGTTTGATACTTGGTGATGATATGTCATCAGTACAATATCCTGAAAAACATTTGTATGATTGATTTTATGTGCACTACTTGACGTACTTCTATCAGTGAAATGAAAGAGGAAGGAATTATGTTTGGCTTTATTTTTATTACCTTGTATTTAAACTTAGTATACAGTGAATGCTCTAATAGCTTGTCAAGTTGACTGTTTAGTTAATTTAAAGCCCTCATAATCAACATTTTGGTTATCTTAACTTTCATAAAATTAAGGGCCCTCAATATTGTCATTATATTAAATTATTATAAGATAGAAACCATTTAATGGTATCTAAACGCAACAAGTACTTGGGATATATCACTATGCACCATAGTGTTGTCAAAACCGACCATTACAAAATCATATTCTAGGTTGATAGAATAGAATAACAGTCTGTACAACGTCAAATTTGGGAAGCTATAAAATTTCTTTGTCATTGAAAGAAAAAGTATATCCATGAGTAATGTAGTATCATCAACTTTAATTACTATTTTTGACATTTTTCAAAAGAAGCAGTGTTGATTGCAATTATTTGATATCGTTGAGATGACGCATATGTTTTTATTTTCAGTTTATTTTATCATTTTCAAGTTAATTTTTTCTTAAGTTTTAAAATACTCTGGTAAGATCTTCTCGTCGCCATTAAGTATTTGACACACAGTATAATCACAATGCATTTCAAACCTAGCTGTAATATAAACTTATACTGTAATCATTTACAGAGCACTCAGGTACTTTGTAATTTAATAACGCTTCTGTAGCGGATGTCTTAGCGACACTGATACTTTCTGATGAGTTCATTAATCCCTTGTAATGGACAGCTGATGTCTTCATATATTTTGCCTTTAAAGAGGCCCATTTGACTTATTTTATTTTAAAGCGTACAAGCCAATTTATTGCAGTAATGTCATTTTACTGCCCTTATCAGTGAAGGAATCTATCTAGTGTTTGAATGGTAACACTTGGGCTATCAGATTTGAATCCATCCTTCGAGGTGCCATGCTGTTGAACGTGTTGTTTATAAGTCCATAATGAAAACACTATAGGTAGTAAATTGGGTACAGAGCACTTCGAGAACTTCTATTTTGGTAAACTCATGATACCTTTGTCTTACTTTTTTAAATATATTTGCTGTTTACATTTTTATGTTACATTTGTTATATTTGGTTATGCGTTACAGCAATTATTTCTGAAACAATTTGTCAATATGAAAATATTCAACTTTTCAAGTAAGGCATGTCCAATTAATTGGTTCACTAGGTCAAATAAATGATAATGAACAAGCAGAACAAAATCAATAGCTGACCTCACAACCATTGTGAGCCATAAGTCAAGCATTAAGCGTTACTTCGTGTGTTAAAGAACTATTGACTGAAGGCTTTGACAATTACTTTCTTTCGTAACAAAGAACAGGTTTCAGGTTAGCATGGCTTGCCACATTGATGTGAAAGATAAACAATAGAATGTTCTTTAAGCTCTCGTGTCAAAATCTGATGCGACATTATCCCACGAAGGGACTTGCTCTGGGAAAATTAATTCCTATTCACAAATCTTTCCAGCAAATGGATTTGACATTTAACACCAATTGAAAAATTGATTTCCAAAAATGGAACCTAAATAAAATGTAAGGCCGAAACTTTTTTCTGTGAGTGTTGACGTGTGTATGCGCAATTAAGATCAATAATTTGCTATGAAAAGCTATGATTATGATCTGAATCCTAGAATTTATTAAAAATAAACGGACGATGGTCACTACTATATCCCCCAAAAAGCTGGTTTGACTGGGATATGCTTCTAATACAATAAAGTGTTTGTTTGTGTAGGTATGTAGGGCATATACACAATTCAATCTATTTATTATTTTAGTTTGTTCAATAAAGATTCTACAAATTTCTAATGTTTGTCATGAAATCTATAAGAAATTACATGATCTGCGTTTACCAAAGGTATGTACTTCTTCTGCTAATAGCAAATAAGTAAAGCTGATATACGTTTTTAAATATGATTTTTTTTCCTAAATTTCCACTGTTTCGCGATTAATTTTCAATGTCGCTCTTGCTCTGACATAGCCATCCATGGATACGAAGATGGCGAATCGAATATGGAATAACTGTAGGGAGATGAATGTTAGCTTCAGTCTCCAACCATAGAACGCAAAGCCTCTTTCCACTACAGAGCGCCAAAATCATGTTACGTTGGTGGGACATGCCTGGGTTTAAAATACATTTGTAGGTGTTAGGTTGTCACAAATATGTGTTTTGACATGAACATTATGCCACAATATGCAGTAGCACCATGCACTCGTCAGAATAACTGATTTCATGACTAAAAGCAGCAGGCCCAGATGACGTAGTTAATGTTCTCTTCCACAAATCAGACCTTTTCTTAATACACGTTTTAATAACATTTTCTCTGGGGTGTTTTCCCCACAGCTGGTCAAAGTCAATACTAGTCTCATTGTATAAGTGGGGCTATCCCGACAATCCAGATAACTACAGAGGCATATCTCTTATGAGCATTCTAGAGAGAGTGTTTACAACAATACTTGATATTAGACTACAGAACTGGATTTCGTAAAGATTAATGTACAGCTTATATGCAACCATTAAAAACTGTCTTTCACGTATAAAACGTAAATAATATGTAGTCTTTGTTTATTTTAAGAAGTCATCTGACTCAGTAAAAAGACTTACTTTGGTATTAATTACTTTAAACTTGCGTCAATGGGAAAATGTACAGAATGTTAAAAGGAATGTATCTTAATGTTAAATCTTGTGTAAGAAGTGGTTGTGATGTTACAGATTACTTTGATTGTCCGGTGGGCCTAAGGTAGGGCTGTATTGCTAGTCAATTATCATTTTCATTTTTCATCAATGAAATGTACTACGATATTATGCAGAATGGTAAACATGGCGTACAATTGTTCCCAGACATGTTAGAAATATTCATACTCCTATTTGCAGACTTTGTTAATTGGATTGCAAAATCAGTTAAATATTCTTGAAAGTTACACTAATCTTTGGAACTGTCGGTCAATCATGATAAAACTAATATTATCATATCTAGAAGGAAGGAGGGAGGGTGTCCTTTGCATCGAAGGAGAAATGTTTTCTCAAAGGTAAACCCATTAACATAGTAAGTTAAGCCAATATAAGTATCTTGGTGTTTTATTGTCACATACACTAAATATGAAATACTGTATTAATGATTTGGGTCTTAGAGCAAAGAAGGCTTTGATTTCGGTTTTATTTATTTCACATCATTGTGGGGTCTTATCTCCTGATATTTATTAAAAACATTTTGATGCCCAAATACAGCCAATTTTGCAATATGGATCAGAGGTGTGGGGCTTTCAACGATTTTACTGTCTAAGATGATTTCATTTGATGGCTTGTTCTTCGGTGTGGCAACAACTACACCAAATCGTATTGTTAATGGCGAGTGCGGGAGATATCCCCTCTGAATAAATTCACAAATTTGAATTTTAAGATATTGGCTTTTAATACTCAAAATGCACGAAAGACGCCTTCCAAAAGTTGCATATGATATGATGGTCCATCTCGACAATATGGGTAAAGTATAGTGGGCATCAAATATAAGAGATCTTTTTTATGTTCTTATGGTTATGGTTTTCTTTGGCCACACCAGGGTGTTGGTGATATTGAAAAGTTTTTAAAGGAATTCCGTGATCGGTCAATAAATGTGTTTTACCACGAATGGCATACAACACTAGAAACACGCTCTCGTTATGACCTGTTTTAATCGTTGAAGACTTTTCTGTAACCAGAGCGTTATTTAAACCTTCTTACATTTAAAAATATTAGAATCTTATTCACACGATACAGATTAGGCTTGATAGATATAATGATGAACAAGGGAAGAAAAATGTCCGTTATTATAAGCGAACGTACATGTATATCCCCAAGCTGTGTCGCTCTGCAGTTGAGGATGACGTTCACTACACCATGTTATGAAATAAACGAATAAGAATTATTTCAGATACTTTATTTCAAAAACCACCATTGACAGCATTTATATCAATTGTCACACCTAAAGATATTTCAACTAATATAAATCTAGCTATGTTCGTTAAGTATGCTCGAGATTACTGTGCAGAAATTTTGTAACTAACTAATTTGTATTGTATATCATGTAATTAATACTAGTATGAATAAGATAAACATGTTACTCTTCTGTATATGGGCCGGGGGCCTCGAATACAATAAACGTTGTCTTGTCTTGTCTTGACTAGTGGTAGTGATAATGCAAACAACGTTTCTTTATCATGTAACAGACTAGAAAATGTAAGTTTATGATTAATAGTTTCAATTTACATTTTCTCTTATTTTCATAATAAAATTGGCGATTTGATTTCAGTTTTGAAAAAAAACTTTTATATGATTTTGTGAGTAACAAAGGCTTTTAGTAACAACATGGTCCTAGTTTGTCCTAATCATGTCCATTTAAAACTAGAGAAGCTTGTGAAGTGACGTGTGTACTTCGTTCAAAGGCTTATAGAATAAATCGAATTGTATGAAAACTGTGAAAATAGCCATAGCAATGCTTAAGGAAGCACATTTCTTGTCCATGTTTTCACACAATTCCCATGTCAAATATCGGCTTACTTGAACACTATTAAGTCTGGTAAATTGGGCAAGGGGGACCTCAACAAACGCATTTGAAGAAAGTTAGTTAAACAAGTCTTCCATCTTTTTTACTTACAAAATACACATTGTGTTTATCAGCATACTCTTTAAATAGATTAAGTTTTTTTGCGGATTGAGTCACGTGATTTGAAAAGGTATTGATTAAATGAATTGCGAGGACCCTGGTGTATTCTCTTGGTGCCACCAATGCTCTCATCTCATTGGAATAACATTAAGTAATCAAAAACTTTAGCCTTAACTATGCAAGTTAAACCTTATCTAAAAACCACAAGAAAGTAAGTAGAAAGGTAAAAAATACTAAACATTCATAAAAAAAATAAAACCCTGGCTTTTATGTCAGTTATCAGTTGAAATTATGTTTTGTTTATGAGAAGTTTCGATGGAAGATTTGAAGCTATTTAGGAACTGGTATACATGTATATTACATATTCTTCATTTTAAGAATCTTTCTCACGTGAAACAATTAATACGATGAGCTTTGTTTTTGTGGAGTGGTTGAGTTGGGATTTAACATGGAAACCACAACATTTCAGTGATAAAAACGGGGATGAAAATAATTCAAAAGAGAGGAGAGGGAGGAAGAGGAAGTTCAAGACTAGATATTGAAACATTAGCGATAACAATAGCCTAGAATACTCATGTTATCGATTGCTTTCTTCAGACTACGGGAATGCTGAAAGTTGAATTGAAACACGTACTGTGTTTACATAATGTTGATATTGAAAAAATCTGATCTTGTTTGTACATTTCAAGACTTTCCATAATGATTAATAATAATCTTAAATATCATGAAAGGCAACACCGTACTTTCAGCAATTTACAGCAATTTCTGTGGTTCCACGAAACGTTTTCAATAATGAGTATGGTTGAAGAAAAAATTAATGCTGTCCTTAAGATGGACATTTTCTATCAAAGTCTATGATGTGTTATTCTTCAATGCATCAAACCACTGGACATACTTTCGTGGAATGGTTATTGAGAAATCCCCTAGCAGCAAGCAAGGTAAAATGAAAGAAAAAATACCTGAATAATTGGGCTTTAGAGGTTTCAGTTTGTCAACCTCAACACCAATGTGATGTGTGGCAAACAGTATACCTTTTTTAGATTAATGGAATTGAGAATTATTTTAATTTGTCATCAGGCACATGTGATAATGTTTGGGAAGAAAACAACAAAACAAGTTTAAGACATGCTGATTCTCTTATCACTATGATCAACATTTTTGTAAATAGATATCAATCCATTTCATATTTCAGATAGCACAATTGTAGGTATCAGATGATCACATAATCATATCCTTTTCAATATTGAGGCTCAAATGGACTTATCTTCTTACTGGGTGATAATGATTTAGTTTTAGATCTTTAGATTAGGATTATGTTTGAACTAAAAGAATAAAGAGTTACAGCACTGCCTGCTTATTCCGGATAACCTGTCAAAGATTGTTTCACAGAGCATTATAACGAAAGGTTATGAGTAATAATAAGTACAAGTATAATGAGTAAGATTCTGTTTCGTGAGATTTTATATAAGTAACTACCGTCATTTATATTTACAATAGAAATTACAATTGTCAATGTTAATAATTTGTTTTAGCTACACTTGCAATAAAGACATGTCCGACTATAGTGTTCCATATCATATAGAAAAATGTATGTTAGTCAATGAACTGAAATGGATTTCTAAGTAACCCAAGAATAATAGGTTATTTAGCTTCAACTGAATAAACTTAAGCTTTTTCCTGTAATAATTCAAGTGTTTTCGAAAATGTTTCAATTGATCAATAAGTCAATAAAAACAATGAACGATAATGCAAAACACATTTTTGAAAATTCTTGAAATTTATTTCACAATATGATGCAACTCAGTTTCTAAGAATAAAAGACGAAGTTTCCTTTCTCATATTAACACAACTTTTGACATAAATCACCTACATATGAAAATTATATTTTAACAACTGATCAATGAATCAAACACTACCTCACAGGAGAAAAGCATATCCTTGTCTGCCAGGCAGAAGTTTGCTTGGCACTGTGCAGCAATCAATCATGCAATTGAATCATATTCATTAGACAGGAAGGGAATCATTCACCTAGATATTGTACTTGTTCATGTATTTGGAAATAGTAAAATGTCATACATTTGGTTACAGTTTCAATTTTGAGAAAGGGTATATATGACTTTTATTCTACATGAATTTAATCAATGTTGGATTAACATTTCTAATTGATTTCCTCCAAGTTTAATTATAGCTACATCGAATGAGTTGGCTTACATTTGTCATTCATTGGTACGTTATCTGATGTCTGATCAGATCCTAGATTCCATACTAAACAGTCCGTAATGTGAAGGAAACAGTGTTATCACAATCCAATCTGAAACCAACTAAACCTGCACTTAAAACTTTCTCTCTAATGGAATACTGGAGAGGGAACTGTTAAATATTTAATTGTGGAGCACTCCGGTAGTTTGTAATTAAATAACACTTAAACAACGACTTTCATTCTGATTGATGAGTAAATTACACTGTTATATAAACACAATTCATGCCTTGATATTTGATCCTTTCAGCAAAGCCACGAAGGTCTATTGTAATTAAAAGCAATAGTACTGTGAACTCATTTAATGACAGTTAACACAGCAACATGGATTACAACAAGATAATGTGGTGAAGTAGGAAGTTATACCATTGGTGTTATCACTTGTTTCCACTGTTCTTTCCACTATGTTTCAACTAATAAGATTTCATGTTTCTACATCACATTAAGAAGAGCCGCTGTAATTTGTAAATCACCTTTTTTAATTTCTTTTTTAACACAATACTTACAGTTATTACCACCATAGAGTTTCATATACTTCTTGTTAACCTGAAACCTTGGACTTACATGAAAGTATTCAATTATATGAAACCATATTAGTCGTAATAACGACCATCAATAATGTTGTTAATGTAAGATCACTCATTGCTTATAACTTCAGCACCTTGCAGCAGCAGTGATGTATCTTGAAGGACACAAGTTCATTTACTTTTACTATACATGAGGTTTGAATAACGCAATGCAATATTCATCTTTAAGTCTCTACATATCATACCGTAGAGTATTAACACATGGCTGCATCAGACATCAACCAGACAAATCACTCATGTCGCCTTCTAGAGATGATCTGGTTGATACTTCATTGTAATCACAATGTTCAAATCAAGACAAAAAATTAAAATCCTAGGTAATCTTTATTTGTGTTGCTAAACATTTGTGTTCATGATTATTATGTTTAAACTAGATAGATTTTGTCTGGACAGTGCAAGCTTTGGAAATGGGCTGGTTTTCTCAAATAAGTACAAAAGAATAGTACACTTTCACACGATATGACAACAACATTTACACCATACATTACAGTTTGCTTTTTTATTAATTTATTCTGAAAACGAGGGACCTCTTAGGTTATTTCCATAAGTACGTTTCAGTCAAAATGTGTCTACTGTATTAGATGTACATATATTTACAGTACACAGCAGAACAAAGAATTTCTTGAATACAAACTTGGCTCATCACATGTTCATAACTTTAAAAAATATTGAATGCTATATTTAATTGAGATTCATTCATATTAACCTTCATATTTGAATTATCTGCTACAGGCCCGACAACTTACATCAGATGAGAGGCAAAAGTGTTTAGCTCTGAAGCATACTGGTACCATATGTACTGGTGTCATATACTGGTAACATTTATATAGTTAATTGGTTTTAGTAATTGAGATCCAAAGGACATCTTTGCAGTAGGCTCTTTTGCAAAAACATGTTTACTTAACAGTTTATATCACAGATATCGTCAAAGGTTACCACGAATTAAAGAAAAATGTCTTCAAATGTTCCTTATGACATTTTTATCAAAGGTATCGCCCTTTATGTATATTCAAAATACGTTTATCAATTCATTTCTATCCAAAATATTGCATTCTTGAGAATTAAGTGATAACAAAGACAAGTGTAGCAAAGAGCAATTTCCGTTTCAGGGAAATAAAGGATAGTGGTAAGTATTGTAAGATCACCTTTTGCAAGCTTTATTCCTAACAGAATTCAAGGGACATAAGAACTGAATTGAATTATTTCTATGAACTCTGAGTGCAGGGTAACACCATTCATCTCCATTGAAAAGAAATATTTGAAAGTACGTATCGACAGCTTCCCAGCTATTTCCCTTGGTCTCTTCAAAAACATATTTATTATGTGAGCAAGATTGTTAAAGATTCAGCGATTAGAATTGAATAATTACAATGGATGCTCCTCAGAGGTATCGTCAAATGCATATGATTTGATTAGAGAAAGATAAGACCCTACGCATTTTGAAGTATTAATGTTCCTGATAATTTTTAATGTTTTCAAAATCAATTACTTGATATAAAACATTTTGACATAAATGGTTTACTTTAATCAATATTATAGCACATACTTAATCTGTGACACGTGTCAATTTGGTGCCATCCGGTTTGGTTAAGTGGGTAATTCTAATTTTAGACGGGGTTATTTCCCAGGTATTTAGAGAAGGCTTGTGCAATTACGGCCTTTGAGTAAAAGACGGGTCAAAATGACAAGGTAACTAAAATTAATGCAAATGTAACTCTGCCTAACAATAGGGCAAAAATACTCTTGTTCTGAAAGCTAAATGAATTATTTACAACATTATCTATATCATGATATATACCTTGAGACCTGTTCAGTTTGGTTGCAGGATGATGTATCACCTCTAATTATATAAATCGTTTAAGTCTGTTAGTTTGTTAGCAGTCCCTTGGCATGACTAAATTGATTTATAAAGAAAAAACATTTGATCAAATACTTTTCAATACCATTGTTTGATAGAAAATTGTAAACCAATTAGCATGTCTCGGTTAGTACTTTTGACATTAAATGACCGAAGCACTTTCCAAAGAAATTAACCCAACTTTAAAAAATCTTGCCCCCGCGGGTAATTGGATTTGAAATCTAAACACAGTTCTTACTAGCTGTCACATACTTTAAGGCAGAATAAACATTATAGAGAAGTTTAACAGAACAGAGCAGAGTTTTTACTTATGGGCATTTCCGATGTTTTAAAGCGTTCAAATGAATTATCTCCAAACGACAATAAACTACCAACTAGACCCTTACTATTAGGCCATAAGCTACAAACTGCTGAATGTAAAGTATGGTTTTGGGTTCGGCAGATCTTGAGGAGATTTTCAAAAGAGAAGAGGCATGCTCATAGGAACCAATGTAAAGTATGGTTTTGGGTTCGGCAGATCTTGAGGAGATTTTCAAAAGAGAAGAGGCATGCTCATAGGAAGTCGTAGGACAAACGATGACCCATACCAGAAGCCCAATGTCCTTTCAATATTAGCAACATGGCCACTTTTTTTTAATGTTTTACATGGGCATTGACTGTAACACATCAACTGAAATATCATCTGTTTTGAAATAAGGACATGCATTTTATCAAACAGAAAAATATTTCGAAAAACTCTTCAATAAAACTGAAAATCCCACTAGATTTTAAAAAAGATATGAGGATTGAGAGACTTAATGTGAAAGAGTAATTTTCTGCTCAATGTTTGTGAAATTACAATATCGCCCAAGCATTATTTTATGATACTTCTGCAAAATATGTCACCTTTCTTCATGAAGAAAGTTACATGTAGTCCAGCGCAACATAAGTATCCTCATTAACTACTCAGTTTTCTGAAATGGAACGTTCTTGTTATTTTAAACCTTGCAGACCATCCTCGGTTACTCGGGGCTTTGTGTTCTGATAATCTTCGAAATCAGCCCTGAAAAATTTCATCAAGAAAATCTGTACTGAAATTACCCGTCCTTGTTATGGAACAGTAACCCATGCGACAGCTTGATACGAGATGTGGAAATATGTGTTTGGTAACGCGGATATATAAACTTTTGTATGACTGTTTATGCAGATCTCTAATAGCTCATGATGAATGTTCAATAAGTCTGATGATTTCAGTGAGATTTAAAGTAACACATCTTGACTTTGTGAAAGTCGCTTAATGTGAAATGTATTTATCTTACTTCTAGTGATCGTGGTGTATATAAAGGTTCAATAAAACATAACGTTAGTTTTTTTCATTGAGCTACCTAGTCAATTTTTATTTTCATTTAGTTCCAGGGCTCCCAACATTTAGCTGAAAATCTTTACTATCTTCTTACTTTATGATGAAGTTGATATATGTTGGCAGAGACTATGAAGTGAAATATTTTGTCAGATGTTCTGAAGATTGAAAGCCATTATTATTTGTAAATAGTGACACACTTACGTGATTCATTGTTCAAAGCTTGTCAGTACTATTAAGATTTAACCTCTTTGTATAATTAGACTCATATAAATGTAAATATAAGTTACATGTCAAAGAAAAAAAAATCAGCAAATATTCCAAAGGTTAAAAATTAAGAGCTGATGTGATTATGTTGACAAAATTATTTTTATACTTAAGTCTTAAATCCCATTACTGTTGTATATGTATTTCATTACCTATAAGATTTAACACGTATAATCTGACAAATTCTGTTGTCAATATTTATGCATTTTAGTGTGAAAGGAATACAATCTGTTTTTTGGTTACAGTTTTTTTTAGCTTGATATTGTTGTTGATTGATGATGTTTATGGCCTGAATGGGATCAGGGTATTAGGAAGGAGTGAGAGCGGATTTATATACGCTGATTTAGCAGGATGTATATGTCCAGCATTAGACATTAATTCATTGGGTACATTATGTTGTACTGAATGCCATGGTAATTAAGATCTAACATATTATTTTTTATATAGAACCGGTATCACATTAGAATGGCATGACATATTGATGTGGAAGTTAACATGAGAATATTCCTAAAAGACCTCACGGGCACGCTAACTCCTGATCACACTTCATTCCCGCAAAAAGGGGTAGACATTTAACAAATTGATTTTCGAAAATGGATTCTAAATAAAAAGATATTAATATATTTGAAATTGTTTATGCTATGATCCGGACTTCAAATTTCTTTAAAACTTTTAATTTGAAATGTTTTACATCACATATTTTCACTGAAATAAATCTCGCAGAATCGGCATCTTTCAGAAAACCTATAAAAATAGTTTTGAAGGACAAATATTATTTTGCGTAAGGTCATACTATTTTATTTGTTGACATGTTTTTTATGAATTCAATGGCTTCATTGTATTTTATATCATTGTAGAGAAGGAATTTAATGTACAATTTATTCTTAAGTTGTGTGACAACCTTAAATGAATGACCATTCCTTATTTCGTGATGTACAGTAGTATTTATATAATCTTCAATGTAAAAGTATTTCGTTTAATATACATACCAAAGTTAACGAAGGTAGAAGGTTGATAAACGAATTTTAATAAGAGTTGTGATAAAGTGTTTCTCGGAAAGCCCATTTTCTAATGTCATTCATCTTATCAATTGATGAATCTGAATTTCGAAATGTTATGTTGATTTTCTGTGTAAAGAACACTAAATGTACATTGGTGCTAAAAGGTTCATTTCTTTTTTATTCATCACGTTGAAATGGCATTTACCACATCTAGAGAAATACAGGCAAATGAACAACATGTTTATCCCACTGGTAAAATCATTAATATTTGCTTTCTTTTCACATTTTAATAAATCGTCATTAGTTTTAACATTACATGAGAACAAACAAATACCTAACCACTTTGATTATTCGTAATTTGAAGTTCAGTACAAGCACGTTTCATTTATCATTGAAACTGTTAAATCCTTCTCATTAAAACATAATGACGGCAAGAATAATCCTATAAATTGTTTAAAGATCATTTGTTTGCTTGAAAAACAGAAAAAAATCATGCATACAATTTTAACATAGTAATTTTATCAAAAGTAAATGTGAATTTCCTAAAAATTGAGGCGTGTGTTCTTAAAACATTTTAGAAACACGTTTTGTTGGAAACAATTACGCATTGTCTTTGAAAGGTTGATACGTTATAGCAAATAATCACTATGGACTTTTTAAGCCTAAAAGTCTTTATAGTGTAAAAAGTTTCATAACAAGCTTCTCAATTCTTAATCAGATGAAGCATCTCAACACAAAAACTTGTTCATCAAGGTATTGGAATGCAAGGAGTTGGCCAGCATTGTATGTAAGGGAGCAATCTTTCTTTATTTAAGGTCATCAAATTTGTCAATTTCCTTCCTAAAACCCTTTGAATGAGTAAATTGTCATTTTGCTTGAGAGAAAACTGCTCTTTAAGCCGTAATGATCATTACTTGTTTAATTATAAAAAGGTTTTACCTTTGCCATACACACCAGATAGAGCTAAGAAGAAAAGGCACGCAATGTTGAAGGAAACCGCTAAAAGCATCATGTTATGTAATACTGATACACAGGATAAATAGTTTGAATTCATGGGCCTTGTTAGAAATATTAACAGAACTCTTTTTTATTATTTCCCTTTATATTGCACACTCACTTGTGGTGGAATGGCATGCATGTTATTTCAGGAGATCGGCACAAGAGCACATGTGGTGTGGATGATATCAAGTCATTTTATCCTATGGGTGAGACATATTTAAATATAGGAATACAGAAGCAATATCGCTTATGGTTATAGATCAAATAAGTTACACTGTTATGTATATTCGGGATACTCTGCAAAGGTTTTTTGCAAACATGGTGTAAACTTAGATGTTTCATGAGATAAAATGGCTTAAAATGTTAGTTGAAAAAACAAAGCATGCCATGTTGTTTTCTTGCTCTACTTTGCAATTATTTGCTATACTTTCTGTTTAAGTTGCTTGCTACTGAACAGATGCTTCACACCAATAAGTCTTTAAATCTTTACAATATTATCCTTTGGTGACAAATTCAAGGGCGTTCGGCAATAACTGCTGAGAAATCATTAGGGGGAGGCAATCTGTACATAACACAAAGTGACCTGGTTGTCTGTCTTGAGAGACCTATCTGCCTTTATTATCAATATAAATAGTTGAGAAATTTCCCATTAAACAACATCTACAACTGAAATAACTTAAATATTTGTGGATGAGTTTCCATGCAGTTTCATTAAATTGACTCTCTAATAAGTTTGTGTGATTTAAGCAAAAATACCTAAATGTCATCTGATTCACATACAAGCTACTAGCTGAAATATAGCTGCTTTTTAAAATTGTATCTTTAAGTGTACAACAGGTTTTGGGGGAAAGGAATGAGTGAGTTTGGCGTTCAACATGTCTTAAACAATATTTCAGTTATAAAACACGTGGATGACAAGCATTAAAAAGAGAGAAGAGAGGCAGAAAGGGATCGAAAGTATGAGGGAAAGACGGAAAGCATGGCTTAGTAAGACATAAACAGCAGGCATTACGACTCAAATTTGGTCTGGCATCTACCTGTTGACCTGTCCAGCTTGGGTGCCCCTACCAGGAGCATGTAAGCTCTGGCTGGCATAGTTCTCGGGGTCTCTGAAGCACTCAAACCAACACACCACGATTAGGTATTGAGTCATGTGGTGGCTTGGGGAAAGGAAGTAATAAATGAGACGGTGATGGCGTACAACATACCATGCCCATAGTCCATTTGATCTTTGCTATAAAATATTTTATAAAATGTCTTACCCTGTAATCGTTATTTCATGTCATGTTATATTCTTTAATATTTGTCTTATCATTTGATATGAGTATATACATGCATACATTTGAAGTCATTTAAGGAGAACTATCAATAGCATTACAAATATGTTAGTGTTGAAAGCACACGATTATATGCAGCTTTTGTTAGTTTTGAATATCAACAAAATGGTGATTGGCATATAGTGAAAACAAGAGCTCAAGTGATATGATTATTAGGAGAACAAAATTTGAAATAATTTATGCACATTTGTTTCATCGGATTTGCAAGCAATTCCTTTGTATGAAAAAGAATTACAATCAGATCAGCGTCCTACTGACCTTTGATAGCTTTCTTTATGGTTTTAAAGAGCGGATCAATGATTTTCATGACATTTAGCTTAATTTTTATATATTGCCTATTACAAGATAACTAGTTGTTATAAAAAAACATCCATAATCATGCAAAGAAGGTTCACTCAAAGTTAAACAAAGTTGTAGATAATCTATCAAAATTTATCAACTATCAATTGTCCTTACTTTTTCTTACTGTATATCGGTATAAATTAAATGTCACCTTAACGATCAAAATAGGTCTTAGCTCTCGTCTATGATTACAAAGTTATTTCATTCTCCAGACATCGTCTTAAGAAAAACAACTTTGTCATCATTTGAGAAAGATGGAGTTATTTCTGGATCAATCAGACTGCTTATTGTCGCTGATTAAACTGAAAATAGTATGTTGACAAAAATACTCAAAATCCTATTCCATTCATATCATGGAACCTCTACTACAGGTAGGACATATTTCAACCTAGGGACGTTGATCCTTTGAAGAGAAAAATCACTGTTACACTTCAGCACCTAGAGCACACACAGTGTCTAGAGCATTTTAACTCCTTATAAATCCAGTTATTAAAAAATATCTCACATGAAAACTTACAGCTGCATCAAATTCATTTGTTAGGCAATTTATAATTCCTTGTACTTAGTACTTAATTTTATGGCATGTAATGTTTACTCACTCCCAGATTTATGTAAAACTTACTGTGTTTATGATTTAATAAAATAAATCTTTCAACAAAATAAATTCCCTACAAATTACTGTATTCTGGCATTGTTTTTTTGTATTACATAATTTGATATACCAAATCAAGTCTTTCGAATCCATATTTCATGTTCTAGATAGTATCCAAAAGTGCAAGTAAATTCCAGCACAACGATCTCAAAATACATTTAAAAGGTCACCAGAAACATCACTGCAACAATACACAAGTCATTGTCAACATCTATGTTAGCATTGTAAGAAACCAACGGGAAAAAACAGAAAACTGCATTTAGAGTCCATGAGGTTATTAAGTAAATTAACACAGCCCCCGTGATTCCTCTGGGCGGAAGGTTAAACATTGCAATTGCTTTCCATTCGAGAAAACTCTGCTTAGCTTGATTACCATTGGCGTTGTTTTCTCTGAAACGGAAATAGAACTCTGAAACACTTGTCATGTGGGTCAACATTCTTTTCAACAATGCCACATGTGAAATTGTTATGCATTGATACATGCAACTTGAACATGAAGATCGGCGACATGTGTGGTAAATAATATCATAAATATTATTTGGGCGATAATGTAATTTCACAGACGTTGAGCAACTCAATTATGCTTTCACCTTAAGTTATACAATCCTCATATCAGTTTGATTAATTGTAAATAACATTCGAATCGTATTTTCTTTTGGTAAGATATTTCTTTTATTTTGAAATAATTCAGCCTACTGCAATGATATACTATAAATTATATCTCAATTATTATAACAGTTCACCTTTCAGTATGCATTTGTGTTGATGCTCTGAGCTAGTTTTATACCCTGCCTAATGTAATCTGTCTGGTCAAGATAAGACAAGCACCACCACCCCCCCCCCCCCCCCCCCCCAACCCCCCACCCCCCCCCCTCCCCCCGCCAGTCGGTAAAAATAAAGAAATATATGTTTAACCAAAATGTTCAATGCCCGGTTCATACAAGTCATTTATAGACGCAAACATGGCCCTGAAAACCAACTAACTAGCAGGATTTACAACTTCGTTATTGCTAAGATATGCGACGTTTCGGTGGAAATACTTGTAATATTCTTTGGGGTTAAATATTGTGCACGTGGGCTAGATTTCTCGACAATAATGGTGAAGCAAGAGAGGCCATTCTGACATCGTTATCATGCAAGTGATACTGAATGTTATAACAATGTGATTATATACATATGTTAAGGCATGTTTATACAAGTAAATGGATTGATGTACAAAATGTTACGCAAAATCAGCAATCTCCGATCGTATCCAGGCCCACCCTAAACACAACATTCTTTGGAACATCGGAATCCTTTAAACCAGTCACTCAGATTACAAGATCACAAAGAACACTTTAGAAGCAATGAATATTTTGAAATTTAACCCCATACCATCACTTGATCAAGTCCAATCAACGCTAGTCTCTCTCAATAAGTGACTACTATCGTCCATTTGGCTTCCTATCTATTGCAAAAACATTTTGTACATCAACAAAATCAATAAATTTCCTTTATCATACCAACTTCTCAGAAAACTAACTAGCAGTATCTTCCTTTTAGAGAAATCGTTTACATCAAGAAATCAATTATCGAATCAAAATAGCATGAAGAGTCAATTTGTACTCAACAATACTATTATTATCGCCTTGAGAAAATGGCAAGCAAGAATAAAATGAAAAAAAAATAAAAATCTGTTTATAATCCTCATAAACCTAATTAATAAAAACAGTCTAGCTTGATCGGCATAGTTGTTAGCAGTCTGTTATACAAAAGATGTTACATTTACTACCACTACAACATACACAGCTTTATTCATCTATCAAAGATATGACAAATGTAAAATTGATCTCTTTCCAACTTTGCAGAAGCACCTGTACATATTCAACATCTTGATATGACATAAATTCCTAAAAGAAACGTAAAAACAGGCCATATTTCTAATATTCATTCGGACTTTAAATTGTGGACGTGGGCATTCTACAGACGACCAGGTCAATTTGTGTCAAGTCAATGATTGCTGGTATGGTATAAAATCTCCTTTGAGTTTGTGATAAAATGAAAATACTGGAATTTTGTTTCATTCGAAATTTGTAGGTCGGGCTCCTCCGGGTTTGCAATTCAACTCCTCATCCATGCGAGCCGAGAGGTGATTCAGTAAGATCCATGTTCCTATGTGTGCTGTCATTAAATGATTTGATAATAGATATTATTTTAATCAAACTATAAAACGTGGCTTTGCTACAATGATTAAATATCAAGGACTGATTTTTGTTCAGTTGAGTAAATTTATGAATATGAATGAAAGTCACTTTCGAAGCGTTATTTAATTACAAAGTACTTGAGTCTCCACAATTGAATATGAAAAGGTTCCCTCTCTATAATTCCATTAGAGAGAAAGCATTTAGTGCAGGTTTAGTTTGTTTCAGATTGGACTGTGATAGCCCTCGGTTTCCATCACATTACGGACTGTTCAGTATGGAATCTGTTGTCTGATTAAGTCTAATGGGTATATAAGAGAACATCACTATTTTCACTATTTCCATATTCAAATTAATAAAATGCCAGATTCACTTAGCCAACAAGGAATTTAATATAGTAATGTCATTTATCAGCAAGTTGGATCATAAACAACAAACATAGTCGCAGAAGCGATAATAGTTTACTTATCTACAAATGCAATTTTCGTTTAAGCAATCAGCACGACGGACTTTTGGGATTGAAAGGCACGTTTGATTCTTCGTAGTTATGGGCAATCTCTAAACGTCTAGTCTTGTAGAACAAGAATTTTTTTTATGATATCCTTTTTCCTGATCATTTCAGGGATTTGTTTAATATGTTAGCCACATCCAGTCAAACAAGTTCAAGCTAGTACCTGTTCCATCATTTTTTATTCGAAACACCTATTGGAATATAACCTTTCTGGAACCCTTATTCTGATTGGTTTAATTGGAAACGTTGAAATTGCAGGTTGGCTGGAGGGAATCACCACGACATGATGTCGATTAGTTTCGGCCCACTTTAATCTTAAACTTTTTTCTTTCTCTTATTGTTACTGTGTTACTCAAATTTGACAGGTGTCGTTACTCTAATGTGTATACGTATCTATAACGAATTATCATCAGTATGGTTTATTTGTATACAATTGCAATGTTTTCCACTTGCTAATTTTGTCCAACGTTGAAGCCTTGTTTCAAACGACCGTTCTACACGTGAATCAGTGTCTCATTATTCTGAGGCAAGTTTCAGATTTTTTTTCATCGCTTTATAATGTTTGGTGAAAGGTTATATACATATTTATCTCGGTCTAAAATGACACAATTGATTTAAAACATCACGCTCTTCGGTATCAGGTGTTCACTATACATAATGTTTAAAGCCAGGGGAATTCAGATTTGGATAAATCTTCCCACACCTATCACAAAATTAGAACGTCGCAAAGTCGTTTCTAAGAATTTTCTTTTATTATACCCCCGCCTTACAGCGTAAGCGGGGGTATATAGCGTTCATTCTGTCCGTCCGTCCGTCTGTCCGTCTGTCCGTCACAAATCTTTGTCCGGAGCACATCTCCTAAACTATACATGCTAGCTTCACCAAACTTCATACACTTATCAACCATGATCCCTAGATGTGCCTTTTGAAGGTTAGACCAACAAATGATTTTTATTTTTTGCGGTTTCCATGGAAACATGACTAAAACGGTGACTTTACAACCAAGTCCTTTGTCCGGAGCATATCTCCTAAACTATACATGCTAGCTTCACCAAACTTCATACACTTATCAACCATGATCCCTAGATGTGCCTTTTGAGGGTTAGACTAACAAATGATTTTTTTTTGTGGTTTCCATGGAAACATGACTAAAACAGTGACTTTATGACCAAGTCCTTTGTACGGAGTATTTCTCCTAAACTATATATGCTATCTTCATCAAACTTCATACACTGATAAACCATGATCCCTAGATGTGCCTTTTGAGGGTAAGACTGTTTTTATATATTATTAATGCTTGTTCCGATAGCTGTCGTATTTCATTCACATCATCAGTTAAAAGGATATTTTCTATCAGGTATATTTTGTGGAAATGAAAACCTAGATATTAGTAGAAGGCAGGAGAACTTTTGCATTGCATTGCATTCATGTTTAAATTGGTACAGGTTCAACCCTTTTGATGGGTACATATATTTCTAGGTTTAAAAATTTGCATTAATATGTAGACATATAAAGCAGTTCTTACCTTTATGAGCTTTGCTATGTTAAAGACATAAGTAAAATACATCATTGAAAAGGAATAGAAACCCTGACTTTAAGTTCAGGTCGTATTTTCACCGAAATATCCCACACAGATAATGGTTTACTGTATCTGAAGAGTAATATGATCAATATAAGGTATCACGAATAGAGACATTTAAGGTAAACATTGAAGGTGTTGTTGTCATGACAACACACTCCACTCGCCTCACCTTTTGTGGCACTGTTAATGCACAGAGAGGTATAGCATGTGTTGGAGCGAGCCAGTTATTTTCATATCTGACAAATTAATTTTCATTCTTACAAGATAATACGTTGTAATGTTACTGTAAGAATGTATAAGCCTTTTTAAACAAGTAAAACTCAGCACTCTGTCCCATCTTAAACTCCTGTTCAGACTAGTGTAGTGAGTGAGTGAAGACTTTAAATGCTTTTCAAACTCTAGATGATCACAATGGGTGGTATAAGTGTAAGAGGAAAGCCCGCAACACCCCTACGGTCATGCGTTCTGATGAAACCTGCTTTCTAACGAACTAATCTGATAAATGCATGACTTTTGATTTATCAGGTCATGAAATATGCATATATATATATATATATATATATAGGGTTGTTTCATGTACACACAACTATGTACAGACAACTATGTTTGTGTTTTATTCAACCATAGGTTTGTCTTTGAAATGATTGTATATTAACCATATAAAGCACGTGTATTATTTGCTTCACTGGGTTTGACAAATGTTTTATACTCCCTGTTTGTTTCGAGTTTGAATACCATACACATTGAGAACAAACACATACACTCTTCTAACATATTTATTCAATCTAGGCATAAGTCATGATACAACATTAAGTAATTAAATCATGATACAATTAGGTTAATCAGTCTATACATGTAGGGAACGCGCTTGACCACACCTATTTCCAGATATAGGGTTTTTACACAGGTAGATGAATTAAAAAATTGTCTCTTTTGGATGCATAATTATCTATCCTTTGATCTCTATCCTATCCAATGTCCGTCGCCCAGGTGGTCCTCGCTTGATCACCCCTTTGACATAGAGAGAAACAGGTTTTTTCTTATCGTTCTTGTGGTTCTGTCTTAGGGGTGGGTTTGGTGATTTCACCACATGAAGCAAGCTTCGTTTATACATCCTGTCTCAGCAAAGGTAAAGACTGAACTACCAGTGGATGAGACTACGCCTTCTGTAATAAATCAGCCCTGATCACTCTCCTCATCACCAGCCGCGCTTCCATCTGTAGCCACGTCTGATTCCGCATCAGTGTCCAATTCAGGCCTATCCAGTCGAGTGAGAATGTCTTTCAATTTAGGATTGATAAAGCGTTTGATTTTCCCCTTCACCATGCTCTGTTCTGAGGACGGATCTATCTCATCCAGACTGGTGAGGATGGGTACAAACAGCGGCGCTTCTTTAAAATATTGAGTAAACTCGAGGACGCTGTTGAGACTGTCCATCAATTTAGTATTCCAAAGCTGTTTCATTTTTCTGTCTATCCAGTCTGTCGTTCGACCCAGCCGCTTATATTTCCTCCTGTTGACTGCCATGTCACCTTGATAAAGTTCATACACCCGCTTCCAGATACGTTGCAATCCGACGTTCTGCCACTCCTCGGCTGCCATGTCGTTGATGGGTTTCCAGTGACGAGGTAATGGTTTTGAATCATCTATACCACTCCCTTTCTGCACAGGAAGGTCACCATCCGAATCTTCATCGCTAATGTAGCGTTTTCGTTTTCTAGATATCAATGCCTTGTCATTGGCAGCTGGACACCAGGACTTGATGTGACGTTGTAAATCGTGCATGTTGTCAATCAAAACACCACAATCGGCGCAAGCTGTGGCCATAGTGAAAGGTCCCGACTCCTCACTGCTGCTTGAATGAGAAGCTGTTTCAATGGAGTCGTCGAGAAACGTCTGTTCAGCATGAAGGTTTCGAACTGACTGAACGTCTAGGGTCGGTACACGGTCTTTTATCTCACGTTGTTGGTCATGTATACCAGTTTGATGGTTTGTTGGATCGGATGTCAAGATATTAACGTGTAGCCTGTTCTTTTCGCTCGTAGCAGGTTTCAGATCTACAGTTAAGTTTCCAAAAGGCGTTTCCACAGCCGTTTCATAAAGGCTCATGAATTTCGTGATATCATCAGGGAATATTCTTCTTGCAAATACCTTAATTTGCTGTCTGTCTACGGGCGAGTTGAACAGGGTCACGTAATGCGAATTGAGAGCAATGTCACGTGATTCCTTGCCTCTTGGGAACAGGTTTTGCAAGAGTAAAAAGATCAGTACATTCTTATGGTGAGAGGTTTGGGTAAACAGACGTGATATCCGTTTATCATTCTTGGCTTCAGCCAGGAAGTCATCCAGGACCAATACGTTCTGTTTGTGGTCATCAAAGTAATGTTCATCCTCGAGATTGTAAGGTAGGCCTTTCACAAATTGCACATAGGGTAAGACCTGAAGGATATGGTCGTACAGAGGCTGCCACACAGCATAGCACCAGATAATCCTTTCTGGTTGCGGGTGGACTAATCCCTGCCGTAATACATTGAACATAAAGGTCGATTTACCGGATCCGCTTGGTCCGACCAAAAGACCACAGGATGCTATACGAAATTGGAATGGGTGCTCCTGCGGCGGCGGCGGCGGCAATGGCGGTGGCGGCGGTGGCTTTGATGCATAAGAGGTCACTGGACCAGGCGGCGGCGAGGTTGCCATTGAAGTTACTGAGATGGGAAGAGGCGGCGGAGGCGGTGGCGTAGCTGTGTTCGAATGTATATTCCTCCTATGCCGATACATAACATCCTTTCGTGAAAAACGTTTTCCACAATCAGGACAGGTGACCGCCTCCATGGCGATCTAAAAAGTATATGGAGTTAGTGTTTCTCAAGCTTCCGTTTATACCCTTTCTTAAGCCTCTGACGTTTCAAGGCAGCTGCAGCCCTGTTCACAACACCTTGTATGGTAGAAATGTGTCTTATGTGCAGTTGACTCGGGGATTTCCTGTGCTTGTTCCCTTTTGATTTAGAAGCAGTCCGATGTGTCTTCAAAGTAACCAGTTTCTTTGTTGAAGTTTTCAGCTTTGCTTTTCTCGGTTTGTCAACGGTGGAGAAAATATCTCTGGGTCTCACCCCTGACGTTCTTTTCATTTTCTTAGAACTGTTCTGTCTGCTGGTCAGAGAGAAAATGTCAATGTGTGCCTACTGTGACCGTGTTTTATACTGTCTGGTTAACACCACAAGTACACAGGGGAACATGACGAGAAAGTTTTCTTTTCACAGTACATTTGTCACTGTGAACTAAGAACCGGTGGTAAGTATACTTCAACTTAGTCTTGCAGTAAACACAAGTAAAACATCCACTGTCATCTTCTCCACGAACATCTACAGGGAGCAAGCCAAGACAGACAGTACACTGGAAGGACATCTTGAATAATAACCGCTCTTTTCTCATGGATGGTTACATTTAAATAAGGCGCATGCGTAGTACAGAAACTATGACGCATGCACACTTGGCCAAGTCCATGTTTACTCTAGAAAGAAATCTCTGGGCTGAGATGGCTTCCCTACAAAAGAATTTTTGGGTGAGCTCTGGCCTTCTAGTTGTAGACTGTCATCTTCTGCTTTGCGTTTGATAGCTTTGACTCGCTTTGGTGATCTCTTGGTCTTCTGTTCTTCAGCTCCGTCAGCTGGAGAACTAATGGTGATAATACGGGAACCAGCCCGAGCTTGGCCTCCTTTCTGTCCCCCACGTCGACGCTCGAAAAAGTCTATAAATTTCTGTGCATCGGGAATGTATAGTTTTCGTTCCATGGTAGACTTCATTAACACCAAGTGGCAACTGATCCGTTGATAGGCTATGTTGAAAATGAAGTCAGACTACTTTCCACATGGTTTTTATAGAGTTCAGTTCAACGGTAGAGTCGAATCTGATGCATTTAAAATGGTAACCTAGGGCCACGAACATCTGTATATCTATTCATGTAGTGTAAATGTAGTGATAGATCGTGATATAAAATAGCCAATACGATTCTGAACACATTTTATTGAAGCTGTATAGCTATGATCAACAGCTTTAACGTTTTAAAGGAGTATTAGCCTTTTTCATTTCAAACTAGTGACTATATGAAATTTCCATGTAAGATCTTTAACATTTAAAATATCCATTAAACAAAAGAGAGTCGACCTCCCTATTTTCTGCTGTTAAGAACCAAACCTTATTGAAACAGTGAGAGGCTTTTGTCATTCACTAGGTCAAAATCTTGACTAAGGGTATAAAGCAAAAAGCAACGTACCCACGTCTCTCGCCTCTGAGTCATGTCACGTGTCGCTAAAGATAGTTCTGGCGCGCTCATTCAAAACCGGTTTCTGATTGGACTGACACTTGTCTGTTTTAGGGTTGCCTTAAAGAAAGCTTTGTTTTGCAGTAATGACGACGAATCGCTTAATGAGCATCCTCGCATTTTACTCTCAACTGATTGGTCGACCTTTCTGACCTGTGACGTCATGCATCTATTACCATCTTGATGAGCTATTTACATAAATTAACTTTGCCTGCGGTTGCCTGCGGTTGGCAAACTGTCATTCTGGTCGTTATAAGGGATTGATTGTTTAGTCAAGCTTGAAGGAGTGTTCCATTCATCCCACTCACGCTCGAGTGATTCCACTATTTCCTACAACTTGGATGAGCAAGATGGCCGCCGCGCTCACGCTCGAGTGATTCCCTTTGTATTTCCATTGTTATTTTATTGGTTTGGATGAGGAGCATTGTCCTTGTCGTAAAATACTGTAATCTACACTACTCCTAGATGTGCCTTTTGAGGGTAAGACCAACAAATGATTTTTATTTTTTGAGGTTTCCATGGAAACATGACTGAAACAGTGACTATGACCAAGTCCTTTGTCCGGAGCATATCTCCTAAACTATATATGCTATCTTCACCAAACTTCATACACTTATCAACCATGATCCCTAGATGTGCCTTTTGAGGGTTAGATCAACAAATGATTTTTATTTTTTGCGGTTTCCATAGAAACATGACTAAAACAGTGAATTTATTACTTAGTCCTTTGTCCGGAGTATATCTTCTAAACCGTACATGCTATCTTCACCAAAGTTCATACACTTATAAACCATCATCCATTGGTGCACTTTTTGAGGGTAAGACCAAAAAAATTTTTTTTTTTTTTTGCGGTTTACATGGAAACGTTACTAAAACAATGACTATCTGAAAAAGTGCTTTTTCCTGAGCATATCTCCTAAACTATGCATGCTAGCTTCAACAAACTTAATACACTTATCAACCATGATCCCTAAGTGAGCTTTTTGAGGGTTAGACCAACAAAGAAAGCCAGACAATAGGGTATGTGAGCTGTGCTCACTTCGTTACTTGTAATTATGATTACTACTGGTCATATAACAAGATAGATAGACAGTTGGATTTGCAAAATTTCCAGGATTCATTGTTATTCAACACTCGCAAATTCGAACTAAGGCCGTCTGTTTAGAGTAAATTTGCCGTTGTTGACAAACTATGTCCCTGTAGAACATACATTTTCTTAACATCTATGCTGGAAAACTAACCCTTTCTACAACAATAAAGAAGAGCAATAAGATGACATCATTCAAGCTTTATTCCATGAAGTAGACAACCACAGAGTGGATTTATTCGGGTGAAAAGCTGTAAACAAAATTACAGTCATAAGTCACAGTCCAAAAATATACAAATTCAATCAAAATTCCCCAAAGAACAATGTATAAACATTTAGTAAACACACTGATTAATCCTGATATTGTATAAAAGATTACATATACTGAACAAATATCAATCCAAAAGAAATAGATGTTTACCAAATGAATGAAAATACTTACAAACATCCTTTAAATCAAGGGACGCAACTCTGCAGTTACAATAATTCAACTAGGTGATGAGTAGATATTTTATGAGCGCTTCAATTTTACTCTTGCGACAGCACTGACTTACAAAGAAAATAATTCTGCACAAAAATTACAGCCAAAGTTACTTATTTGTTGCCTGAAGTAAATTTATCATGAAATACAGGTAGAAAGCCTAAGTAATAACTGATATTGGGCTACAAAGCAAAATGAAAATATGCGTAAATAATGGGAGTGAAATAGATGAAATTACAGTAAATTTGCCTGATTCAAAAGCTATGAAAATCCTACAGAAATTGCAGAAACATAATATTATAATACATACACTTTGGTGGTTGTATCCTTCCGTAAAACATCTTATTCCTAAAGAAACATCGCTGGCCGTGACGGCTCATTCCGAAAGCTAACAGAAAAATGGCTGCGCCCTGGAGACAGCTCCAAGCAGCGACACTTTGCTCGTGATGCACGTGCAATAAATAACCGGAAGATCCTTACAAATAAAATTGAATGTTTCGTCACCAAAATTACATTTCGCTTGTACTTCTGTAATATGGGCTGAATGGCCTAATTCATGAATAAACATTGATTGTCTTGAATTTACAGCACTTTCCCCTGGCGGCACAATAGTGCAACTTTAACTACCTGGCAATATTTCTTACAATGAAAACACTGAATGTATATTCAAGTTTTACGCTAAAGTAAGGACAGCTAATTCTTTTCATCATCTCAATCATATCTGATAAGGCCTGTCGAAGTTTTGTTATTTCAATTTATAAAGGTTTAAATATGGTATTAAAAAGAGACTTTTTTTTAATACTCCATAATAAATTACTGCTGCACTTCAAAAGTTCTGTTGAATCTCTATAGTTGCCTACCTTTTAAACATTTTGACTTTATAGAAATAATTTGATAGCATAATTCAGGAGACGTGATGAATAGAATCATCCCTATTAATATATTGAAAACTTTTAAGTATTTTTTCTACGATAATTTGTTGAATCTATTTACTGTCACTTCATAGGAAATGAACACCTATAAGACAACGGGAGGTCCATAGTTTTCAGTTGTAGTCTATTTGATAGATCCATATCCAATTGACAGAAAAGGGACAGAATAACAGAAAAGAGAGAAACGTGCATTGAGGTTATTAGAGCAATGCATCCACGTTTCTTTCTAACGATGGACTTCTAATCTTGAACCGCCGATGGATAGAAACCATCAAGGAATGGAAATAAAAAGTTCTGGTCGAACCTACAATGACTCATGTTATTCCAGACGATTTATGGTAGTAGATATGAGATGGGATGATAGAATTACTTTCCGAGTGATATAAGTTGACTGCTATCAAGTATCTCATTTGTAACATCAAACAGTTTAGTTTTCAGTTTGGATCTTGTCAAGTTGAAAGAAGTATGAATCAAGTAACGGAAAATAAACGTAGAAGCAAAGAAACGTCTCATATTCTTAAAAGACTAAAAACACAAACACAGCTGTGACAGAGAGGCACATGCTTTGTAAGGAAGACAAAGATATTTTATGGATGTACAACTTTCCATTTACACATGACCGTGACATATGGCGACGTTTTTGTATAGCTTCTTTGCTTGAGAAGGTATAAGGATATTTACCGAAACGTCGCCATTGTGTAAATAACGAAGTTGTTCATGCATAAACTATCATTGTCTTCCTTATACTAGCAACTTCTAGAATACCACTCAAACAATTCACATGTTTTTTTTAAGAAGTATTTTTTTACATCAAGCATGATACTGTTGTCTGTTGAAATACACTTTATATATACACCAGAATGTTTCTTATATAAGTTTCAAAATTATCTGTATATATGTATTTCTTTTACATTAGTTTGTTAACTCATGATTACTGTAGGATGCCAAGAAAAACCCGAAAGTCGTATTTGATTCTCCTTTCTCGTGCAGTTATAGAAATTTTTTAAATGATTTACTAAAAGTCATATTTTTCAGTACAGTAATCATGAAAATTGAAAATACAGTATGGTTGGCTTCCGAAGATATATTGTAACAATGGTATAACTCTTGGATTAAATTATCCTGTATTTATATCCCATGATGACGTTTCTTTACTCGTGAGTTCATATTGATTAAGTCAATCATAGCCTTACTTAAATGAAAATTATGTGACCAAATGTCTTATATTTCATTTGTTCCACATACGTAAGCAATATCCAAGTGAACGATTCCATTCCTGTTAAATAATATATATGAATCAATTGATTGATTGATGCACAGTGCCAACGAAAATCCTTCCTGAGAAACAAGGGATATCCTTCTCTCATACAACGTAATATTATTTATTTTTATAATTCATTCATCATCTGTTAACATTCTTGCTAAGATTTTGCATTGTTACATTGCGAGTAGATTTATTACCAGATTTATTTAGTTATATGAGAAATAATCTGCATCATTTATGCAGGGAAACTGAGTTGCTTCTAAATGATAACAAGAATCACTTTACAAAGAAATGTTTTGTATTATTTTTCGATATTAATTTTGACCTATTGATAATATGAAACCTTAATATTTATATTTATATTATCATTGAATCACAATCACTCCAGCAAGAAATTTTGTTCACGTGTCTCAAATTTAATGGGTATGAATATATCATCTGAATTCTTCAATTGTTATGAATTGATATTTATTTACTGAAATATTTATTCTAGTGCGAAGAATTTCAGTATGCAATAAAGGTGGTCAGCAATAATATCACATGTGAATAACGTAAAACTGGAATAAATATTCAGGCCATTAATCTCAGAAAACACATAGTGTTTGCAAAATATGACAAAGCTTTTGATATTCTGATTTCATTGAAACACTGAAACCTTTAAAGAACAATGATTCAGGTACTTCTTCTGTCATGCTATCTCACGTAGGAGGTTACTCAATTCGAGAAATTATTACATCAAAGAGTAAGACATCATTGTGTTTGAGAGAAAATGTCCCCGAAACGACAGCAGTATTTTCTTTTTTACTTCAACCCTATTTATTATCGATAACCAATCAGCGAACTCTTATGTCGAAGGGTCTGGAAACAAAATTCTATGTATATAGGTCACGTTGAGGCGGTTTAAAATAGCTGGCGTCACAACAAGTGTTTACCTTTCTTGGTGTGTAAGATTATAGGTACTCATTATCATAAGTCTTGACATGTACAAAACACTGATTATCTGCAAGATAAACATTATCTAAACACAGTACATATATGCCTTGAGAGACTTGATGGGCCAAAATGGCTCCTGATCATGTCAGGTCACTCCTGTATCTATGTATCTACAAATATATTTTTATACCACCGTTTATAATCTTATCAAGTTATCAGTATAATGTACTGTTAGCGGTACTAGATTGAACCTGCGGAGAGATGAAAATAAATCAAAATAAAGAGTAATGGGGCTTTGTTGTCATTGTTCGGTCACGTGACGTCGTGTATTTGCTCAACCTTGGAAACATCTGTTCGAAGCGGCCCTGGAATATCTGTAATCGTCGCGATGGAGCGAGTGGGTTTGCAAGTGTCATACACATAGTTAAAACAGTAGAATGTACAGGTTGGTCTGAAAGTTTAATATTCAATTCAATGAACTGACTTGTTCACTTGAGAAACATTCTTATTATGAAGTTTATGCTAAATGTAAAATAAATATAAGTTCCTGAATAGTTTGGAAACCGAGAATGTCACAGCTTTCATCAAGCATTCTAAAAACATGTGTCTCACTCTTTTGCAATAGACATAAAGGTCAGGGTTTGATATATTCTAAAATGAATTATTAATCAAAAGAACATTTGATTTAACTTTGAAAATAAAACCATAGACACATTTTAGATTACGAAATCGATAACTCAAATTGCGAACTTAATTCAAATGTGAAATTTAATAATAGCACTTTTTTTCAATTGAGGTTTCTGTCAATACTTTCTACTTCCTTTTTTTTTAGATGGGTTTTAGCTCGCTTCGAGCAAATAATGCCTCAGTTGATCATCACTAAATGTCATTACAAGTAAACCCGCAAAGAACAAATAATGACTCATTTGATCACGACTACATGTCATTATCGTGGGCATCAGAAGCACTAAGCGAGTTTGTTACATATAATTTATAAAACTAGCCACGTTCCTCCTAATTCATTAAATTAATACATTTTCAAATCACGTGACTCAATCCGATCAAAAGCTCAACCTATTCAAAGAGTATCTGATGAACAAATGTGTCTTTTTTAAGTGCAAAAAGGTTAAAGAGTTGTCTTACTAACTTTCTTTAAATGCTTTGTTGGGTTTCCTTGCTCAATTTATCAGTCTTAATAGCGTTAAAATAAGACCGATATTTGATATGTGGAAATGTGTGAAAACAATGTTTTTCTTTAAACAATAAAATCTATTTTTACAGTTTTCATAAAATGGCATGTCTTCTCTAGTGATGTATTTATCTTATTGGAAACATTTAGAAGTTAGTTTTAGGTTGGCTTTATGCCGTATGAACAGACAAATTTAGAAAAAACGGTTGTTACAAATAGCCTTTATTACCCAAGAAAATGTGAAAATACCTTTGGTCGAGGGTCGTTGCGTTCAGTTTATATCAGTAGAAAACACAGCCATTTACCATATTTTCACAATTTGAAAAATCCCCATCTTTGCACGACCCCATTATTCATTAGAAATGATTATTATTAAATGCTCTCTCCAAAAACCCTACAATATCTACTGACAGAACACTTCGATATTTATGAAACTTAGCAACAAGCTTCATAAGACTACTGAGATTCACTTTGCAAGAAAACTTTGTGATTTCAAGTTATGGAATTTGTGATATTAGGACTGATATACTTCCCTATAATCATACCAAGTCAGAGTCAGCTTGGCTTGGGTCCACTCACCACTGGGGACACAGCCTATTGTTTTAAGACAATGGATGGCAATGCAAGCTGTATGGATTACCAGCAGTTTAGAGACACTTGTCTACACCTGAGGGACAAGTGTTATGGCCGTTTGGATAGTGAACTATGGACAAAACTTAAAATTCTAGGAATTTGTGGACATCCTGCAACAAAACGGGGTTGTCGTGGCGGATCTAATAGAAGGATACCCATCATCACTTCTTCGCGACTCAAGGAGAAAGTCATCCAGAATACAGATGGTGTGAACTTTAACAACCTGATATCTCTAACAGATAATACTTGTAAACTCAACTCATCAAAAACTTTCAAAATTGGTCTACAAAACGCTCAGTCTGTGCGGAACAAATCATTATGTCTCCATGACCTACTCATAGAGAATGACTATGATATTTTCGCTTTAACAGAAACATGGTTGAATGACAACGATAAAGGTGTGCTTTCTGATTTAGTGCCTCAAGGATACAAAATAGTTATGCATAACAGACAAGGTAACCGAGGTGGTGGTGTAGCAGCTGTGTTCAAAAGCTCCATGGTTGTTATCAAGACAAGTGTCCCTGTGTTCAAATCTTTTGAAGTTCTTGATATTACCTTAAATGTCAGGAATGAACAGATCAAACTTCTTATTGTCTACCGACCTCCTCCATCTAAGAAAAACAAACTCACAAATGACATGTTTAACAGTGAAATTTCAGAACTGATTGCAACAGTAACGGTCTCCAATGGTCATCTTCTGATCATGGGGGATTTCAACATTCATGTTGACAAAAGTGGTGATAAATTAGCACAGAATTTCCTTCAACTCCTTTCATCTGCTAATCTTCAACAACATGTGAATACAGCCACTCATAGGCACGGTCATACCTTGGATCTTGTTATAACACGAGAAAATGATAAATTCATTTGTGTAAAAAATGTCTCAGATAAACAGATTTCGGATCATTTCTTGCTAGACATTACTGTTGATCTATCTAAGCCCGACCCAGTCAGGAAAACGTTTACATATCGGAAAACAAGAAACATTGATGTGAGTTTATTTGCTAATGACTTAGATACTTGTGAATTAACAACAAACGTCTGCAGTGCAGATCACGTAGACTCTAAATGTAACATATTCAATGATAGTTTAGCAAGCATTCTTGACAGCCATGCCCCTCTTAGGACACGTTCAGTGATTGTGCGTCCAAATACAAGCTGGTATGACGATGAGGTTAAACACTTGAAACATCTGTGTAGATCTGCTGAAAAGATTTGGCGAGGAAGCAAACTCGAAGTACATCGTCAGATATACAAGGCTGCCAGGCAGAAAGTTAATTTAGCAATAAGAACTGCAAAGTGTAAGTTTGTATCGGCAAGTATTTCAAACAATAAGAACAATGCAAAAGAACTATTCAAACTTTTGAATCAGCTTATTGGCGGTAATACTGAACACAAGCTCCCAGTACATGGTGAGCCTACTGTCCTGGCAGATAAATTTGCAACATTCTTTCAGGACAAGATAGGTCGAATAAGAAAATGTCTTGAGACAATAAGCAGTCCATCTAGTTCTGCCACGGACGAAAGCGAGTTCTCTGGCACTGTGCTCAACAGCTTCGGACTTGTCTCTGTTGAACTTATGCAAAATATCATAAAGAATGCCCCATCCAAATCTTCACCACTGGACCCTATTCCTACCTGGCTATTCAAGTCTGTGCTACAGAATCTGGCCCCTGCTGTATGGGACATTGTTAACTCATCACTGTCATCCGGTACAGTTCCCTGCGTTTTCAAACACGCAGTAGTTACACCAGTTCTAAAGAAACCTGGGCTTGATGAAAACAATTTGAAAAATTATCGTCCAATTTCCAACCTATCGTTTGTGTCAAAATGTCTAGAGAAGGTAGTTGCTGTTAAATTAAGGTCACACTTGGAGAATAATAACCTTGCAGAACCTTTCCAATCAGCCTACAAAACGTCTCACAGTACGGAGACTGCTCTCGTCAAAATCAACAATGACATCTTGGTCAACATGGGGCGGAAGAAGGTGACAGCACTTGTACTTCTGGATCTCTCCAGTGCGTTCGACACGATTGATCATTCCAAGCTTCTACATCGACTCGAGCACCGCATTGGGATCGCAGGAACAGCACTTGATTGGATATCATCATATTTGTGTGGACGCACACAATCTGTCAAGATTGGAGATTCACAATCATCCAAGGTGACCCTTTTGTATGGTGTTCCTCAAGGATCTGTCCTCGGCCCACTTTTATTCACTGTCTACATTCTCCCAATTGGCGACATCATCAGGAAACATTACATTGGGTTTCACATATACGCGGATGATACGCAGCTCTACATTGCACTTGATTCAGATGATTTGGAAGCAGCAATCACTAAACTTGAGCTGTGCATTCAAGAGATGAAATCATGGATGGTCTCAAATTACTTGATGCTAAATGCTGAGAAGACAGAGTTTCTGCTAATAGGTTCCAAACATAACCTGATGAATATAAAGAACAAATCACCATCCCTTCACATTGGCACCACAGGCGTCAAGCCGTCAGAAAATACCAGGAACCTTGGCGTCATCTTTGATTCTTACATGTCAATGGATTCCCACATCACTACAGTCAGTAGAGCATGCTACTTTAATATTCATAATATCAGCAAAGTCCGTCACTATCTGGATAAAGACACCTGTAAACTTTTAATGCACTGCCTTGTGACCTCCAAACTCGACTACTGCAACTCCTTATATGTGAATCTCCCTTCTAAATCCCTTCAAAAACTACAGAGAATCCAAAACGCTGCTGCCAGATGTATCACTCACACTCCACGATTTGACCATATCACTCCAGTACTGCACTCTCTACACTGGCTGCCCATCTCCGCCCGAATTATCTTCAAAATTCTCGTCTTGACTCATAACTGCCTCTACAACACTAAGTCTCCTGATTACCTCAAGCAGCTCGTCCCTCTGTATGTACCCCTGCGAAGTCTCCGATCCTCCTCTGACACTCTCCTCACTACACTAAGATCTCCCAACCAACTCACTGATCGAGCCTTCTCCTTCGCCAGTCCTAAACTGTGGAATTCTCTCCCAAAAGATCTCAGAAGCATCCCTGCCATTGAAACTTTTAAAAGTGTTCTTAAAACTCACCTGTTCAGTGCTACATAATTATTAGACTCTCACTGTCAACGTTTTACTCTCCTTCACCTTGTCATAGCGCCACTGAGCATCTTAATGGTGGATATTAGGCGCTCTATAAATGAATTATTATTATTATTATTTATTATTGGAAATATTTTCCAGACTTAGTATAAATTATCAATATATAGAATAGTCAACCTATCACAACGCCATATCGAACATCGTTCAATTTTTAGATGAATTGGAGACATCAAACCGATCACGAAACAAAGTTACTACATTAACAAAATTATATTGGCCGATTTAGCAATTCAAAAAAGTTTTGCTCAAGTGATTTCTTCATCGGGTCATCTTGTATGTATGTATGTATGTATGTATGTATGTATGTATGTATGTATGTATGTATGTATACAAATCGTAAAAAGTAAAATTAGTTCTCCTGAGATATCACCTGATGTCTCAAATCACAATGTTCTCATTGAACACTCACAACTTTTGATTGAGTCCAATACCAAATTATTCCACAAATAAAAGAACCACCTCGTATTTATATCTGGTCTGTCACTTATGAAATGAATCTGAATTTTAATCAAAATATTTTCAAAACTAATGTTTGCCTCCTCCGGGTTTGAGTAACTCTGTAAAGAATACGATCACCAAAATAAAACCCAAAATACTGTTTTGAATTAAAGTTCACAAAAGACATAGATACACTAAAATTAATATTTCTTTCAGGCAGTTGCACTTCATGCACTTTCAATATTAAATAGGCTCTGTAATCCTTTGGGACTGAAAGGTGAAAAGAGGTGACCTTGCGATTCTTTAGGTTCGAAAATCTGATGTTCTTAATTATCCCTGTACCTATTTTCTTTGAAACGGAAATTGCACTTTTTGTCAACATTGTGTTGAACAACGCCACATATTGGATGAATACCAGACATTGATACAAACAACCTTATTCCTTGAGAATGACGACACCTTTGGTTCAAATATCTTAAAACACATTTGGTTTTCATGTTTAATAAATTGATTTTACAAAAAGCGAGCAAGACAATAGCACTGTTCTTCAGTACAAATATTTTCCCATCTTGTGAGATCACTAATATTTGTCCGTTTCCTTTTAACGGGTAATTTGACTGCTAAAATAGTCTTTATATTTTGTAAAAGCTTGATCGTTTTTTTCAAGTAACCTATTTGTTGTGTTTCTGAAGGAGACAGAACTGAAATACGGCTCCTGTGGCTGTATTCATACAAGCAATTTATAATGTGTAGCTATTGTCTAATGAGGAAGAACTATTAGTGGTCTAGTCTATTAATTATTATTAACTATTATTGTTTTGGCCTTATGTTACCCCCAGTTGCTTTAGGTTCTAGATGAACCGACACATGAAAATAATATATCTATATCTCAAGGAAGTAAAGCATTCAATTCGATTATATGACAAAAGATTTAATGAACCCATTGAATGCATTAGCAATTTATGTATTGTATCTGTTTTTGAACCTTATTTACAAATACTTTTGTTATGCTATCATACTGTGATCATACCTTCATTCGTTTTCTTATACACAGTTCTTTCGTATTTGGTTAGAAAATACAAGATGAGAAATTTATCAAAACCTTGCACTGTATAAATGTTGAAAACTAAATTATCCAACTGAATTAAGTGATTTCAGAAAAGTCGTTTGAGGTCTCTCTCGCACACATAGATGAGGTCATATGTAGTTTTCTTGGTATGATAATTTAACGGCATAATAAGAAATTATATTTTATGATACAAATAGTAAGTCTGCCAAGCAAAGCAGTTTTTTTAATGCGTTACATATAATTACCTTGACAGGATTCTAATTTAAGAGCTGCCAAAGTGCTGCTCATGTACACCCGTTATTTCAGGTACCCATGTATACAGCTGGGTAGACTAAGTGCAAAGTGAACAAAGTGCCTTGCCATGTTACACAGAATAGTAGTCGTGCTGTAAGGGTCAACCTGACAAGAAATTGGAGCTTTCACTGAATATTAGGTTTAAAACAAAGTTCTTATACATGATATCAAACATAGTTCCCTCCTTTTTCATTTCGTTGATAGAAGTACGCCAAACCACGCACATAAAATCAATCATACAAATGGTTTTCAGGATATTGTACCGATGACATATCATCACCAAGTATCAAACTTGAATAGCATGATAATAATCAGTCTTTTTTATACTTTTATTTGACAGCATAAACTTTCATTTCAAAATCCAATATGTCTGATTGCTTTATATCGATTTTACTTATTCTTGAAAGTAATAGGAAGTCTGTTGATTAAAAACACCATGTTTAAATCTCATTTGACGGCATTGCAGTGGGATATGCTTATCTTTCATCGTATCAATATTTCTTTCTGCACAAATGCAACAAATAAAGAAAAGGAAATTGTTACCATTTGACCATTGTACATAGTGTTTGTAACATGTTATGATTTGTCGGTTGTATTATATGAATTATTACTCTTATCATCAAAAACACCAAAAAATTCAGAAACACAATGCAGGCAATATCGATCAGCAGCCAGTACTACAAGGAGTTGCGGACGCGATCATGGTTCACTTTCTAGAGATACAATTTCTATTACAAAGAAAATAAATATATTGGCAATCAATTCTAACAGAGTTATGGGAAGGTTACCTTCCATTTTACTTTTTCCATAGTTAGGAAGAAACAAAACTGGCGTCACAAGTACTGTATACTTTTGTAACATATTTGTTTGTCGCAACATCAATGTTTGCTACTGACTACCTTTTTTTTTTGTTGGGTTCAGTTCACATGTGTTCATTTTTATACTTGCTTGTCACATTTGACTGAACACATGTTGTTTCACTCGCCCGGTATTAACCTACATTTTTAAACAAAGGTAATCTGTTGATAAAAAGTTCGTATATAACAATTGATATAATTGAATATATACCAGGAAAACGGTACAATGTATGAAGGGTTAACTAGTCTAATTATAATTAATATTAATATTATAATAAAAAGGATGTTAATATAAGTAACAACAATAATCCTTATCATGAATCCTTATAAATATCTTTCAAAATAAAGACTTGCAAATGATTTGTAATATCAAAACTTTTGTTATATGGCAACAATAGCATATAAATAAGTACATGATCAACTTTATAACTTTGCCATTAAAACAGTATACAATGTTGATAATGAAACACAGTATGGTTCCGAAACTAAGGTCTGTGGGCACATGTTCAGAATAGGACTGTACTCTGTGTCTTTGTCTCCGTCATTCACTCCCAGGAGGTTAACTTCAAAGAAATCCGTCTTATTATAGTCTTCATCTAACTCAATCTAACCACGGACACGTCTGATCTAGGCAACAAGCAACACTTACAGCTTTATGTTAGGGTTTCTGTTTGGAAGCAAAAATGTGATCCTGACGATTGATCCGGTAAGGGCACATAACTTGCAGGGAAATTAATGGTGCTTATCATTGTCTGTCTTTACACTTAAATCAAATTTATAATTGATAGAATAATCGAATGCTAATTCTCTTGCAGGGGAAATTTAATTTTCATTTTTAATTTGATTTAATACAAAATGTGCATTGAATCATAAAATAATGAAACCAAACACACCCAAACGCTATGAAATAAAGATTGCAGTTCTGTCGACTATACAAGGGGATTGTTTCTGAGGATAATCTTACAGTTAAAAATATGATATATTTGAAACAATTTGTTACGTCATTTCTCGCTTCATGAGTGAGTGAGTGAGTGAGCTGGTGTTTTACGCCGCTTTCAAGATTAATTCACTTATATCGCGACTGCTAGTATTATTGCAGTGAGAAAGCCATTGTGGCTATTCATTGCGGTGAAACCCGGAGCATCGGCTGGAACTAGCGAACCATGGGTGGTACTGCGCTGAATTTCAGTGTAGCATTGCACCCAAACCTGACTGCGTGTAGAACAGTTCTCTACTGCAGACAAAGTTGCCGAGCCCCTGGCGGGATATGAACCACGGACCGCCTGATCCGCAGCCGAATACTTCATGAATTATTGCCATTTGAGTCTTACATGTTCCCTTATGTAAGATGGCCCTCCTTGAGAAGCAACCTTTACTAAGGTTAATGAATAAGGATAATAATTTACATCTGTCCCCCGTTAACAGTTATTTTATGTACGTTTTCACTTGCCTTTTTATGTGACTGACTTTCATGAATATTCATAATAATTGTTACCTCAGCTAACAACGTCTGTACAAACAAGTAGGTAGTTTATTCAGCTTGAATATCCATATCCAGTGAATTTATCTCCAACATTAAATACCCTTATTTTTTACATGTACGTGTTATCCTTTTATCCTTAAGCATTCGAAACTATTAGAGACAATATTTTACATCATTTCTTGAAATATCTTTAACACTTTGTATTGAATGCCGACATTATTTAGTGTCTAAAACTCCAGAGAGGTTATATTGATGTTAACCCAAATAAAGATATTTAATGACTATTACAAGGTAAAATCGAGGTAAAGGATGAATGATGTTCACTAAGATGATGACCTAGAACGATGTTTAATGTAATATTTTTACAGATCAAGGTTAATGTCCTCTATGCTAACAATTTTCGTATCCTGTACACTTCGGTAACCACTTGATTGCAAAACCAGACAGACCTGATTAACTATCTGTCAGGAATATTGGCTCTCTGTCAAATACGTGCTTTTGACAATTTATAATCTCTACTAATATTATGCCTGATATTTGTAATTGGTTGTTTATTTGCCTTATTGAATCAATAGCTTATGAGTTTATATAAACGCTTAAGGCAATTCTTCTATCTTAAAATATTGCACATATTACCACACAGTTATTATTGAACAAATGACATGTTTCCAGAACTCAACATTGTAAAACATTTTAAGATGTTTCTTAGTATATTTCAAAAGCTGTCTTAAGCAACTAAAGTAAAAAATGTATATCTTTAATCAGCTTATCTATATTTATTAGGTAATGGTAAGTACTTTATTTCAATCTATTCAATTTTGAATATATTTTAGCTGAACTGTAAACGTCAGAGCCTACTTTATTGCCTAGATACCAAGATAAATCTGATAAATTATCTTTCAGCATATTGATGTTTTGTCATACAAGCCGTTTAGACAATTATAAAATCTCTTCAAATCTCTTCAAATATGGTATCAATTTTAGTGGTTGCTTTTATATGACTATGTACCAAAGTAAATGACTCGATATGGAAGGTACATACGATTCTTTATTCAAATAAATGATAAATAAAACTCTATTCTTATATATGCAAAAATTAACAATTTTCAAATCTCAACATTGTGATACATTTCAGTATATGCGTGAACATGTTTCAAAATCTGTCCATTAAAATCTATCATCTTACTTGGGAACATTTAAAAGAATGAAAAGGGTTTTTCAACTACTTATTTCTGTCAGTTAAAGTTGAAAATCTCGTTTATTTCTAAAATATTTCCCTGAAAAAATGTTATTCTATCATTGGAACATCAAATGCCTTTTAATCTTGCACATAGCTTCAACAACTATCATCTGTAAAATTGGACCTCTGTCATGAGATTTCTCTGATGTGAATTCTTTGTTTAAAAAGCTGTCACATGAATAAATGGCATTACATTATTGACATTTTTTTTTATTTATCTAAAATAACTATATTTCATGAATATTTCAATAACATAAAAAGAACGCTCCATCTATATCATGGAAAAGGTTACTGATTCGTAATAGGTTTTTGTACAAATTTCATATCAATTTTAATTTGACGTATGTCAAAAGCTTTAAACTGTTTTTGTTTGTTCATGCTTCGCATTCCTCATTTTAAAGAGGGATTTTGCCAAAAGCAGAAAATAAATTTTCACAAATGAATTGTTAATTAGCAAACAATTGACATCATGACGCATAAAATACATTGCTATTTATGAGGTACTAAAATATATATTTTCGCCAAAAATGGATTTATAAGGCCATATTCTTCTATGCAAATTGGAACATTAATGTCATGTTTTCATTTTAAAAATCATTCAAAGCACACACGTAATTAACCGTGCTACTTCAGTTGATCTATGTTTCTTATGCTTAGAGATGTATGATTATATCATAGTTGATTCCAATGTACCCTCTTATCAACATCCTGCACATGACGTAGTAGAAGGTTTGTATGCCACTGTTACCCTAAGAGCAACATCAAAGGAATCATCAATCATCAATGTTACTATAAGTCCAACCAAACTAAACAGTTAATAGGTTAGTCTCCAGACGAAAGATTGGTCATTTAACATCTGCAATCTAGGTCACTTATTTGATTCGGTGTTATTTCAAAGTCAGCGTTTAAACGTATGTATTTTGTCTTGTTATCATATAAATATAGGCATTAAAGCAGTGACTGAAACGTACACTTTCGAATATTTTCTTGTTATGATATTTTGAATTTGGAAATTTGTCAAACAATATCACCCATGTCATATAGTGACGTCATGATACTTTATTTGTTAAAATGGTTACTTTTAATTTTTCAGTTAAAGGCAAACGGAAACAATTCATTCAGAGTATACGCTCGTAAAGGAAAATATCTGTGGCTACATTGTATCGTTGCCTTTGTGTAGAAAAGGGATAAACAATTTATCCTATAGTTGTGTAATCTTGTGATAGTAAATAAATTTAAATAATGCAAATAACCACTACTCAAATGAATGGTCCTTCTCTTGATGTACAGCAATATCCATTCTTCATAATTATGATTGCATCATTCAACAAACCTGATTTGCAAAAAAAAATTAAACTTAATGTATAAATTTACACAAATGTTGTTCATTATACTTCATAAATTAACCATATTTAAAGAATATGTCTATTAAACAAGCATTTGTTATCTGGTTAGGCATATTAAAACCCTTAATGTCTGTTTTTCTTTTGAAATGGTAATAACTCATGATTAGTATCAAAATGACATGAATTTAACAAACAAGTCCTGAACCATTTTGTTTCTCGATATAATGAAGTACAGTACAAACACCTTTTACCATTGAAATTTGAATTTTTTTCATACAAAAGTAACCACAATTTTACATCGACTAGGTCACCGCAAGGTGAAGAGTCGTGTGATATTCGTAGTATATCATACAACGTTTGTGATAGGTTCATCACATGTAAAATTATCTTATGTAGTTTACATAACAAAATTGCGAGAGAAAGGCAAATATACACAGAGATGGTAAGAGAAGGAAAGAGAGACAAATTATGAGAGGTTGGGAAAATCGCGAGGATTAAGTTGAGAAACAGCAAGCCCATTTTCTAAAATGTCCTCATTGTCTTAACCGAACATTGATGTTGTTAAATAGGCCTCATTAACACATTATCATGGCAAACACAATTCTACAAAATGTTGAAAAGACCATTTGTTTTACCGGAAAAAGTATCAGAATCAAAGACTCACTTACAGTAAGTGGTAGTGAATTTCTAAAAGTGAAAATTCTACAAACAGTTTCCCAAAAGTTCATATGAATTTACCGATAATTGATGTTTGTGTTTTTTTCATACATTGTCTTTGAAAATCTGATAACTTATAGGAAATAATCACTATCGAATTCCTATGCTCAGAAATTTTTACTGTGTAATAAGTTAGATATAAAGTGTCTTAATTGATGATCAGATGAAGTATCTCTACAAAAAGACAAGTTCATCAAGGTATTCGAATGCAAAACGTTGACCATCATGATTCGAAAAGAATAATCTTCTTATAAATACTTTTCAATAAATACAATAGATTCCCTTAAAACCTTTAAATAACTGATCGTCATTTTGTTAGAGAGAAAATTGCTCTTTATGCCTTAATGACCACTTGTAGTCCAATTATATAAAGGTACTACTTTTGCCATAGCCAACAGGTTGAATTAAGACAAAAGGGCACGCAATGATGCAGGAAACTGCTAAAAGCATCACGTTATGTAGAACTCATATACAAGATAAATTGGTTAATTTCACGTTGTTAATGTGATTTTTTTGTTTTATAGTCGATGTTATAATGTTTGTACGGTTTCTAGGTTTACAATTCATTTCAAACTGAATTGATACATGATCTTGCATTGTTTTTGATTGAATATATTGAACTATTTACAACAGAAAAGGCAATCGTAATATGGGGTAGTATACAAGCAATCATAGAATCATATAATTTATAAATTGATCAAAAGCATTGATACTCTGAACGGATGGTAAAGATAAACATTAAATATAACGTATTCATCTCCTTTGTTGGAAAATCATTGCTTACCTTATGATCAATACTAAAAAATAAATGCAACATAGAGTTCCGAATTATATTTATCCATTATATGTAAACTAATACAATATAAAACCTTTTTTAGGTTTTCTTCTGAAACTCACCCCGAAAAATATCTATTTGACAGAATGCATCCGATTTGAGGAAAATTGCATGTAATCCATAGTATAGACCACCTTTAAATCGTGCAAAGTATTAAAAGATGCAATTACTTTAAAATATACAAGTTCCAAGTGGAGAATTCCAGAAGAGTTGAAGTTCTAAAGTTACCACCCCTCCCCAGCACCGGTTTACTCGGCTGCGTCACCTACGCCAATGAAATTCTGTGACTACAGCGACTACTGGACAAGTGCCTAGATTGCAAAGAATATCAGATCAGACAATAAGTAATCGTCTGAGAGAGGCAGGAATCCATGCCAAAAGACCTGCTGTCGGACCTGTGCAACGACTACGAAATCGACGTCAACGCATCAGATGGTAAATTAAAGTAATGTAAAGACCTTGAATCTGAGAAACTGACGACGCTTTTGGTTCTGTTATTTTCTTCATCATAATGTATGATAGTGTGGGCAGCGATATCCAAGATCCCAGCTGGTATGGGTGCAAGGCAATGAAATAACGCTTATGTTTATAGATCAAATACAGTTACTCAACTTTATTACTCAACCGTGGTGAGATCACTCATTAGATAACAATGAGTTGGTAACACACATGTGTGATACCATCTCGCGCGACCAAACGGAACTATTTTTGAACGTCACATGACATCGTCCAATCACGTGACTTGTAAGTTAGAAAATGGCGAGTTTCAAATTTTGCATTCTCAACGAGACGTGAATATCCAAAAATATAAAATATCCAAGTGTCAATAATCACTCTCATATTTCTGAAAACCAGCACTATTCGCATAGTTTTTTGGTGACTCGCCCAACTTCTGTGAGGTCGCAAGCTGTGTTACGTTCCGTCCCCCCTTTGCCGGTCGTTCCAAGCCAAACAGCCTGGCCCTTCCATCACCTGTTCCATCCAACCTGTCGCTTCCCCCTCAACAAGCACACAATCTGAACATGACATCTTGCAACTACCGTTCCCTTAGTTCAATATTTGCGGGTCCTATCAACCATTATGTTATTCATGTCAATGTTATCAATCCTTCTCAACTGCTGACGCTGTACGTTACGCCAACTTTTTAAAACTGACTGACCTAGCAATAGGTCGCATTCCGATGACGTCACGACTCAGGTATCGAGTGCACAGTGGCATGACATTTTTCGTTGCTTGTTAGCATTTGTTATATCAATGAATTTCTTAAAAATGAAATACTTGTTCACCAAAATGATTTTTGTTTCATGTTTTAGGCGAGTCACTTATGTAGACGACCAACAATTAGTGAACTATTCTGTTCTGTGTTTTGTTTGGCTGATTGATATTCTTACGCCGGTTCCGCGATCAGCTGACTGTTGTTTTGCCGATTAATTTATCAAAAATATTGATACGTTGGGATGAGTAATAAATAAAATACTAAACTCATGGTAATGTGATAACATTTTCATGCAACTCGTGAATGGAATTTGGTATCAGACTCACTTTCGTTCGTCTGATACCAAATTCCATTCACTCGTTGCATAAAAATGTTATCACATTACCATTCGTTTAGTATTCTCTATATATCTGTTCGAAATAATCAGCAAGGGTACTTAGCAAACATGGTGTTAACATATATGTTTTACTTGATCATATTGCATACACTTGCAGTTAATAAAACAATTCAAAATGTGCCCTGTTTACTGCCTGCCTGTACTTCAGCGAACTGTTGTTCAACATTTTGCTAAAGATGCATAATTCAGACCAGGTCCTTCACACTATTAAATCGTTAGTTCTTTTCAATGTTATCCTGAGATCACAACTTCAAAGGCGTGTTGCAATTACTGCTTGGGTATGATAGGAAAGTAGTAATCTTGTACATCACACGAACTGACCTGGTCGTCAGTCAGAGTGACCTGTCTGACTTAACCACCTTTATCAATAGTTGAGAATCTCCCAATAGAGGACATCAAACTGGAGAAGATTAAACACTTGGATGAGTTTTCATGCGAATTGAACTCGCATAGGGTTGTGTTATTTAAGCAAAAATACTTCAATGTAATGCTAGTGACATTGATAAATAAAATTTGCCCTTATGATTTTGTAAAAATTACTTTACAGTATTGTTTTCATGTAAAAATGTAGTAACAAATGAAATGGTTGATGACGCGCAAATAAGCATGCCCTTAGTCGATTTGACTTTTGCTAGATATAAGATAGAGTTTGCTTTGATATTACCTTGCTCACTTTGTAATCGTTTTCAATTGATCACATTGTTTGTGACATATATCAATGAATAATTGACATGCATAATAACTTGCATGAGCAACACCAGACACAATGTTGGTAATTTACACATAAATACACGACATAATTTAGATTATTTGAATGGATTCAATTTATGTTGTGGAATTTTTATTGAAACTGATATTCGTCTAATCATTTGATAAGTTATGCATTCATTTGAAGTCCTTATTGAGATATGAAATGTTACACATATGAAATTGATTGAACGATTACCCGATGATTGGTATCATTTTTCTTGCTTATCAACAAATAAAAAATACTACAAAAGTTTTATATGTCTTGCATGCAGTAAACATTGTCTATATCCAGCCATTGCATGACTGCCTTTCAACCTCATTCAGGTTTCATTTATTGATAAGTGTATAAACTCATAAACAATCATTATAATAAACATAACAATAGAAATTAACGATCTTGTGTTAGCACTAACTATAGCCTTATACTTTTAAACTCGTCATATCTTACTTTGCACGTTAACTGAAGGAATCGAAGTGTAGCACTATAGCTACTCAAACATCTATAATGACTAAAAAAGTCTTTTGCTGAGAAGAAAAATTTAGATTAAAGTCCAGAGCCGTAAGATTGTTGGTTTTAATATTTATCATTAAGATGTATATACACACAAATTGCAAAAACCAAAGTGCTCAACATATGGCAAATGCATTCTCTCCAAACAGAGCTAGCTCTGTCATAAATTCCAATACAACCTCTGTCATAATACGAAGGTTTCTTGGTCTAGAAATGAAATCGTATATAAGTATATATATTACTTGGTATAGAGATGAAATCAAAGTTAGTAGTAAAAACAACGACTCCGATTCTAAAGTTGTCATGTAAATCGCCTAAGGTATTTCCGTAACCTTTCCAAAAGCTTAATTTCATGCGAATATGCACCTTTCACTTTGAGTCGTTTCTACAGAACGCAAATGTCTTATTTTGCGACTGTTTCATTGCACAAAATAAATGTTATTCATGCATTCACGAAAACACTGCCAGGTAGTTTAAATTGCAATATTGTGCCGGTAGGGGAAACTGCCGGAATCCCGAGAAACCTTCGTATTAAGACAGAGGTTGTAGGGGAATGGGAGATTGGGTAAATGGAACTAGAAAAAATGTATGTGTTGGAGCTCCAAAACGCTGTACGGAAAAGGAAACACGGAATCACATCACCAAAACAGTGGACACCAATCAGCCAACAAGCCCCAGCACACACGTAACAAAAATGGCCGGAACACAAAATAAGCTATCACATGACAATTGCAGCTTGAATGAAACAGTGATTTAGTATATATATATATATATTATTCATTTAATTTTATCTAGCTGTTTTAGTCAAAAGTGTTTCTGATCATTTGAAAAGGAAGTTTTTTGTATTTCTCGCAAATAATCACATGAAGAGGAACTTTAGATAAGATAAATCCGAAAGATTTTACAGTGCCACCTGTTACTAATGAATTACTATTCCCACTAACTTCTTATCATACTTCTTAGACGTTAATCAAAACATGTTTCCTTCAAATCTAAACAAATTTCTAAAATGTTTCGACAGGAAAAAAGTCACCTCTACATAATCGTAACTCCTAACTACTGACAAAGATTACATATTAATCAAAGTGATAGGTATGTGTGTGTTAAAAAGAGACTCCTGAAGTATCAATACTTTTGGTCTAAAAAGATCATTTAAGAAATTACACTGACTGAAACTAATTTTGCGGGAATAATAAATTGGACCTAATAGCAGAAAGTTATTTCATATGTGGAATGTGTCTAATGTAGGTAAGGCTAATAAAACATATATTTTAATTACACCTAAATACGCAGTAAATAAGGTTTGCTTTTTTCTTTGATTTATTCATGATACATTTGTCCAGCATGGTCATACTTGGAAACTCACGTGCTTATGCAGAGGAGACACGCCCTCACCGAGCATATTCTGATCCTATTCGGTGTTCAGAAATGAATTCTCAAAGTAGAAATTTCGTTGGAAAAAATCTTAGTTTGATGAAAGACATTCTCTTTATGATCTCTTTCTTCGAGCGTCAGTATCTGTTCTATCAGCAAATATGAGTAAATCGCCCAGCATGTTTCCGAATAAAGGGCATTCGAAGCTAATTAAGTTATTGCTACCTGAAGTAGATTTGATCCAAGCTGATGTGAAGACTCTATCTATATAGAAGCTTTCATTAATGTATGGAATGAATTTGTCATAATATATATATATTTGATCAACAATACTCTACATCACTGACAAAATCCGTTGTTCTTTCTCATTTTCAAGAGTGATAAGCCTTAAGCACGGTCTCATACTGGCCGGCACTGCAAGAAATACTTCACGCCTAATTTACGTTGACCTATTTTCCATGACCAAATTCATAAAACAACAAACAACTTAAAATTTACCAATTGACCTATTCAGCTGGTAACATTAATTACCCTGTAGACATAGCTGTTTGGGTAATTGAGAGAAACAAACACGATGAAGTATTGGGTCACCCGGATAATTTTGATAAGAAGACGTTTCAGAGCAAACGAAACAAAGATCAACAAAAGTAAAACTGTTATGTTTTTGCTTTGAAGGTTTACAATAACTTGGTCTAATATCAACAATTTCAGATAAATATCTAGTAAAGTATATCGTGAGCGACAAGTTAGGGAGATTCAAACAAAATATTACATGAAGTTACAATGCCATCGCTTCAAAATGTTTGAATGTGTGTTTATTGGCAATAGAGGTTCTTCTCTATTAGACACATTATAATAAAAAATAATATTTTGACAGTTGATAATGTTTTGTTGTTTAAACACATTGAATATATCATCTAAGTTGGCTTTATGCAAATACACACTCTCAGTATCTTACCTCTTGCAATAGCAAAAGTATTTTATTCTTCGTAATGAAGAGTTTCAGTTAATTTTCTTCTACGACAAAATCCCTCTATAACGAAAAATACACGACATGAACAAAATCAAATTGATGAAAGATTTTGACATGCATTCAAATTTTAATGAATATGCATCTTTAAAAAATCGTATAGTGAATCGATTACCTGTACGAAGATTATAGACGAAGCTTTCTGTTAATTTAACGAGGATATCATTGAAATAATGTTTAATTTAGATTTATATGAAAATAACCCTCTATAATATAATGCCATGAATTCATGTGACAGATTCCTTAAAGAAAATGCATCATATCAAAGGAATCTCGTGACAGATGTCCGATACCTCAGATGATAGATGCTGAAGCAATTTTGAAGATTAAAAGACGTTTGATGTTCCTATGAAAGGACCAAATTTGTTCAGGGAAAATAATTTTATTATTGAATGAATTAAAAAAAAACACCTTTAACTGACAAAAGTAACTAATAAAAACATTCTTTCTCTCATAATGTTCTTAAGTTTCATGATCAATATGAATGGATTTTAGATTAGTTAACAAATAACTTAGCATGTATCACAATGTTGAGTTCTGAAAATGTACATTTGTTCACATATACATGTAAAGGTCTTGTTTTATATATAATTTTTGAGTACATAAAATCTGTCTGTAGATTACATATTGATTCATTGATATACATAAGCAACCACTTACATTGGGTATCATAGTAGAATAGATTATTATGATTGTCAGACCCACTTGCATGACAGAAAGTCAATATGACTGACAGATAATTAATCAGATACATCAAGTTTTGCAATCAAGTAGGTACCGACATGTATAGTTTATGAAAAATTACCAGCATAGAGAACATCAATATTGATCTGTCAAAATCCAATACCATAAATTGCCTCTTGAATTCCTTATCCTTAAATTGAGTGAACATCATTGATCCTTTATGTTGATTCCACCTTGTAGTAATAATCAAACAATTTCGTGGGTTTAAATCTTAATTTACAATTATATAGAGGACATTTGACATTTCTCGTCGAATACCATGTATATCTCATCGAGTGGAGTAAAAATTTATATTTTCACGAGTGGCGCAGCACATGTGTAAATATATGATTTTCTATTTCACGAGATGAGATATACTTGGTATTCGACGAGAAATGTCAAATTTTCTATTTAAAATATTTCCCAAAACCCCGTAAATGACCTTAACTATATGAATGGAGATGCTAAATCGCTTCGCTAGCACGGCCGTTGCATGACGTCATTCAACTGTTTCTTGACGTCACAGATGACGTCATATAATTGTTGCGTTGTTTCCCTGTGTAGAATACCATTATTTTTTCACCCAGAAAAAATACGGATTATATTTTCACCCAAAAATGGCGAATTTCACCATTAAAAATATAATACATTTTTTATCGAGTAACTCTTTTGGTGTCCTAATCAATACATTACATTAAGAAGGTTTCATCTAATAATCTTAGTAATCCAAATGGAAACCAGCAGCAATGGCGCAACGGATACATTCACAAAGGATTTGTTTTATTTTAAATGATGTGAGCATACGTCGTTTTTCAATGAAGCTTTGTAAAATACATTTCCGTACTGATTTGAATTCAGATCAATACCCTGGATTTTGCAAATTCATCAGTATACCGAATGTCCATTTCATTAAATGTTTACACAGAATCATGACTTGAACGGTTGTTTTTGTCAATGTGGTAAATATTAGGCATTCAAATGGTGATTTTTCCTAACAAGAAATATTTTAATTTGGATTTACATCATTTACCCAACTAAAATTATCCATATCTCTTTTTTAATATTTTATGTGTGCATTCAAACTTGATAAAATGCTTTAAAGGCACACAGGGAACAATGACTAATATGCTCCGTAAGATATTTAGAAACAATTGAACACATTTTCAAATGCACAAAGGTAACTGTTCTTCATTTAGATAAAAAATAGTCTCCGTGTTTGGAAACGATGTAAAGAAATTAAGAGCTGAAGTAACAATTCAAATATTCAATAGATTTAAAAGGTATAAAATGGTAATTACCGTTATCATTTGATTTTCAGTTTATAATGTACATTTATAATAAAAAGCAATAATTTCAAGAAGAGGGAAATGATATCATATTATGGACAGATGTTTCTACCACATAACAAATAGCTGTTAACGCGGTGATTACCTATTCAAACTTACATTGTAACATATCAGTATTTTTATAAATTCTTAGGGAACAATTCCCTAAAGCTTTTTAAATTTTATAGACGAGAGAATCTTATATCTAAGTTGTAAAGTGTGCTTGAGTGAGTGAGTGAGTGAGTGAGTGAGTATGTGAGTTGGTGTTTAACGTGCTTTCAACAATATTTCAGTTTTTAAACACGTGGATTACAAGCATCCAAAAGGGAGTGGACAGATCAGGGAGAAAGGGGTCGAAAGGAAAGTGTGCTTGAAAATACTTCATGATTTTAAAAGTTTTAAAGTATGCATATTTTGTTTTGAATGATTTTAATACAAAGGAGTCAGAGATGCTTAACCAAAACCAATGAGAGGGATTTGATAAAGATATTCGTTTATCAATTAAGTTTATCAACTAAACATCTGAGTCAATCATCAACAAGTACATCATTTACTATCTCCGCAAGATTTGTTTCCTATCCAGATTTTTTTTCCAGATACACATTTCCGAACTATCACAGCTCCCAGACGGAATAACCAAATAAATCTCCGAGTGCAGTTTGTTGTCTATAAGGCCAGACATGTCAATAGTGTATCCTGTGTTAGATCAAAAGTCTAATCAGACAGATTTCTTTGATTCTAACCTCCTGTGAGTGAATGATGGAGACAAATATGCAGAGTAGAAGGAAGTCCTATTCCAACACGCTTGTCTGCAGACTTTAGTTTAGGATGTGCAAGTGTCTAATTCAACGTTCACATATAGATATATCACATGTTTCAATGAAGCCACTAGAACTATCACAATATTGACATTTTAGTAAACTCTGTTTGGATTTAATTTTAGATATTGGTTTCTTTAGATTTTAAATTTAAACGAGTAATTAAATAAAATCAAGTATTAAACTAATTAAACACTGAATTGAATTTGATGTTAACAGATTTAACATATTCATTCATGTGAAAAATTTTTGGTATCGAAAATAATATATAAAAATTGCTTCGTTTTTCAGGACTCTGTGGGAGCACATACTAAACAATGTGGAAGATTATCTTAAATTAATTAAATTAAACTCTCGCTGCCAAAATTTGTTTCTGATCATTCTACGAAATTGACATAATTCTATGAACTAATCATCGACAACGATATCTACTTGTTGGAACAATGTTGACTATGTATCATGTTCGAGTAATGTTGGCTCTAAGGTACGAATCTAATGAAACAATGCATTAAATTCAACATATATCTTTAACATATATATCATTAAATGTTTGACATAATTTGTCAATCAAATGTAACTACTTTACTGCAAAGAAATGCATATTAATTTGGCCGACCTAATAAGGAATATTTTAAAAAGTCGTTCAAACATTTTCAAAACTTTTGATCTAAATTAAAAGATTCCTGTATTGTGTTATAAAGACAACCACCTCTGTTTGTGAAATATCCATACGGCAAGGAGTTATTCTGATAGATAAAGCAAACATTAATTTTTGTATATAAAACCGACAGTGAGTAAAAATCGCAAAGTATTGTAATGAATGTATACATGTTACTAAACATTACTTGTAATAACTATCGATCCTATCTCACACTATATGCCTAATGCAAAGTGTGTCTAACACAGTGGAATGGCTGGCCAATTGATGTGAAAATTACACAAGAGAACATGCCTTGAAGACCTCATGTCAAGAACCGCTGCGACAACATTCAACAAAAGGACTTGCTTTTGGCAAGTTTACTCCTATTCACACTTCATTAACGCAAATGGAGTTGACATTAACCCCAAATGCACAGTGGCATCCAGCAATGGATTTTAAATGAAATGTACAATGTTATGTGTATTTTAATCGAAGGTGTGTGCAAGATAAAACTCAACACAGTACTAACTGCATAATTCGAACTTTTCATTCCTTTAATTCAAATTGTTACCTATTTTCATATTGAAATAGATCTCGCAGTATCAACATCTTTCAGAAAATCTAACAACATCTAGCATATTTAAAGGACATTTTTTATCATCATCCATGTCATAAAGTGAAGTTAAATCCTTTTATTTGTTATTTGTTGTATGCCTTTGATTTGTCACATCATGAAAAACGGAAATAGTTATTAGAAAATATAAGAATCTTGAAAAGTTCTTTGGCTACAATGTTTTAGTACGTCTATGTAGAGAAGGGATATACAATATATACTATAAATATGTAATTTCCTTAGTTGAATGTTTATTCTGTATTTCTTCTCATACAGAGGTATTTGTGTTATATATGATACTAAAGTGCGCCGTCTTATGTATTTACCAAAGGTAGAAGGCTGGTTTATGTAACATGAGTTGGCACCAAATATTCGCTCCACATTTGCCAAACTTATATTCATCTGTAGCTCTGGGTGAAAATCAAATTGTTATATTACGATTGAAAATTAGCTGTAACGAAACATAAACTAAGTTGAATTAGATTGATTTTGAATATGACAACCCCACAACTTGAATTTTGGCTGGCTTAATTCAAACAATTAATTTTTTCAGTTATTTCTACATCCAAATATTCCCATTACAGATGTCCATCATGAAGGTTCATAATAAAAAATGCTACGGAATATTTGCCATGTTTTACCTGTTAAACCCTGCGGATTTGTTTGGAGCAAGTATTCTAGTGACAATATATTCGGATGTAAACACAGCCATTAATGATTTTGTTGAAATATTGTCTGATTGAGTCGAGTGTATGCTCATGGGTGTCTCTTCAAAGATTCAGAGCAACTATGATAGACAGAAATATTGCAAATATAGAAACAAGTATGAAGCTTGTTGTCAAACAAAATTAAAACTTGATTTCAAATTGCTTAAACATTTACAATGCAAGTATTACTGTATTGCAACATTTAATTCTTATTTTATTTTTCAATTCTAATGAACAACATATATCAAAGACTAAGGTCTACACCATGGGAGCACATTGATGTAAAGTGATTTCCAGGCTCTATAAGATTCCTCTTTGACCAGGTCCTGTTATAGAGATGGCAAATCTTTTGTATCCAACTCAGTAGCATTGAGCACTTGAGACACACACCAAACAATCTTTTGAGCTTGTAATTGCGTCAAAGCAGTTATTGACCTTAAGTGTATAGCTAGTTTAGAAATGCTTTAAATTGCAACTAAATTCAATAAGTGTGTGCCTCCGCTGTTAATGTAAAGTAAGAAATTTAAGGTGGAATTTGGAGTCTTAATTTAATGACTTTAACGGGGTTGGCATTTCTTGTCTTAATTCTAAGTTTTTATCAGTCGTTGATATTTTTTATTTGAGTCTTACTTTCCTCATCTATTGGAATACTACTTTAAGGGAATAATATTGATTATCTGACTCCAATTTGAATGAAAGTGGAGGTAAAATGATGTGTAAAGAGGTATACACCCACTAATGCATGCTCATGACCCATTAAGTGTTTACGAGACACACAGCATGCAGTTAATTTAATTATCTTAGTTTAATCATCATGTTTTTATTTGTCAGTTACCCTGATATAGTGAGGGAGTGAATGAGTTGGGATTTAAAGTATCGGTCAGTGGTCATTTACCTTAAACTATTTATGTATTTTCCTGAAGTTGATCATCTCAAACTCTATTTTCAAAATGTATCAACTTAATTCAGCTTTCGCCATATCATTTGTATGTATACAAGAATATATAATCTCGTTGTATATCTTAGTACATATTCGTTTTGTTGAAAAAAACAGCTTGAGCATTGACTGCAAACCTTCGGGACTTTTTTATTTTAAAGGATGTTCTTTATATCTATTGATATTTTTACATTGGTCTTGATATGACGTAAGTCATTTACAACTTCATTTGCATATCATTCTATTGTATCAAGTTTTTAAAAGGCTTTGCACATTAAGCTGGCTTATACTTAGACCTTAGTTAGTACTCCTTGCAAGTGGTATTTATCACATGATAAAATGTCAGTATAACTACAGTGTGTTCAAGCCATGACTTCAAAGATAGTGAATCCTTTATCTGTTTTGCATACTTGATGCTAATATTTTGATTTTTGGTTTAAATTTTCAGCAATTTCCATCTCCAACATTGTGTTCGCCATTATAAATTCCTGATAATAGGTGAGATACCTAATGTTTTGGATAGGACTTAATTACATTTGAAATCTTTCAACCATTTTCGGCATAATTTGGATCTACAGAACTTTGCCTGTCACTGCCATCAATTTAGCACTGATCACATCATCTTCGAAAGTTAAAAAAAAACATTTCACACAACTTTCAAAATATATGTAGTTTTCGAGACTATGGCTATTGATATGAAGTGCTAACATTTTATAATCTGATATCTTATGGATTCACCAGTCATGTGGATATGCGAATAGTAATTTGTTTTATTTCGTATTTCATGTTGATCAGACTGAGGACCTGGAACACTGTAAAACCTTTAGTTCAATGTTTGTTTGGAGCTTTATTTGTCAACTAAAAACAATATTAATTGCTTTGTGATACAGACCTGGATTTTGTTTTTGAAATGTCTTTTTTTATTATTGAAAGGGAATACTGTATTTATGATAAAGAATCGATATTCAATTACTGAAAAGATATTTAAGACCAGAAGCGCGATGCATTGTGGGCTCTGATTACTTTAGATATAGAGGATACTAAACGACCTTCCATTTAATACTATTTTTATTAAACGAGTTATTGATTAAGTATAAAACGAGCGAAAGCGAGAATAGAAATAGTATTAAATTGAAGGAAGTTTAGTATTCTGTTTATTACTTGACCTCAGTAATCAAGCATGAAGTGTACTGAACGAAGCATTTCCGCGACTTGGCCGCCATTGTGACGGCGGTGCATACATTGTGACGTCACAAACACACAATATTATGACGTCATACGTGCAGCAGTATTACACTAGTTTAATATCGCCGTATAAATATTACACTGCGATATCTTACACGGGCGAGTAATAAACCTACTTATCTTACTATTGACCTTTCTCTTTGATTGTGTCCTTAATCAAAGTAGTTACTCCTTAAAGAACTAGTGCCCATTCATCACCAACAATGACGTGCGACCACCTATTCATTAGTTCATTAACTTTATGGATAGCATTCTATTTCGGTATTTAACCATGCCGTCCAATGGACACTAAACATGTAGTTTATCAGGAAGCAAGTATAAATCATATATCTATTTTAAAAAAGTGTTGCCCATGACTTTTAATATTCGGTTCAATTCATCCCTTCTGAAAGTAACAATGTAAGTAAGTTTGCATGTTTCTTATCAATTTAATCTTAACATTCTGATATAGATTGGGAATAAATCTCTGAAACAATTCATGTAGAACTTGTCCGTCAACAAGAGCATTTTGAATGTGAATGAACTGTTTTACTCTTCCTTCTTTTCTGACTCTTAATGATACACAGAAAAATACAAAAAGGTTTCAATTAGGATGAGAGTTTATCTTCAGTTATCCTATGTTAACAACAATAAATTATTCTAAAAAAAAGTAATATAGGCTAAGCTAAGAATTTTACGCTTAATTTCTAGTGCCATAACTGGTAAATGATTGTACATAATTACCCTCAAGAATATCACTTTGAAAGACCATAATTTCACTTGCAGGTTTGCACTTCCCATGTTTAGGTACCTATTTCTACAGCTAGTTAGAATAAGTACAATGCGAATGAAATGTCTGACCCATAGAAAAACAAAACCGAAACCACTGCAAAACCAAAGTCACACTTTGGAGTCTCTAACTCGATTTGAACCGTTAGATCGCCAGAGGCCAATATGCTAACAGAAACAAACGAGTTATCATTGCATCATATGCATGCACAATAAGTCATCAGTTTAAAATACAATACCTTAATATTATTATTATTTAATTAAACAATGAATGAGTGTGCCTTAAACGCCTTTAAATTTTCTTACCTGTTGACTAATGACGTTTCATTGCAATGTTCTGAAAATCTTAAAAGGTTTCATTGTCAGGGATCAGCAGAGGGTTTATGATAAAGTGAATGGCATACAAATATGCTTTGATAAAGTCGTCGTTTTCATCCTGTTTATTGCTGAATATTAGCAAAGTTGAGTACTTTTGACAGCTCTTAATTTCAAAACAAATATTATCTCATACCGATATATAGTTTTATTCTGTTTACAATTCAATTGAATTCGTTGTCTTTTTTATGTTCAATTCCTAGTTACATCTGAAGCACAAATATTCATATTTAACTGATATATGTGTAATACCAGAACGTCATTGTTATGTTGTTTCTACTAGCCTCTTGAAACCCGAAAATTAATACCTATATTTGTAAATGCCGATTTAAATTAATGTCTGACGTTACAGTCACTCTTCCTAAAGAAAGGTCTGCCACCCTTTGTGTTGGAAAAGGACTTTCCTGTACTCTGGTTATTTGTCTCCATCATTCACTCCCAGGAATTTAGCATCAAAGAAATCAGTCTGATTAGACGTTTGATCTAACTCAGGATACACCATGGACATGGCTGAAATTATAGCCAGCAAGTCACACTTTGAGCTCTGTGTTTGGTTATTCTGTCTGGGAGTATTAATGGTTCGGAAATGTGTATTTGACAACTGATCTGATAAGGAAACAATTCTCACAAAGCAAATCAATGATGAATATCATTTTGCACACGTCTGTCTTAACACCTGAATTTATAGTTTATAGATTTATAGTTGATAACGATATTCGAAGAAGCGTCTGATGTGAATTCCTTCTCAGGTTCATTTGGTTTTGTTGAACATGTCTGATCTCCTTTGTTGAAACATTGATTAAAATGTGCATATCATATTAACATCATAACAAGTAAGAGACTAATACTGCGGTTAAGTTGACTATAGATGTAAAAAACTTAACCTCACTCATAGTGAGTAGAAATCAGCAATTATATACATAATGTTCAGAGTGTATCTAGCAGAATATCTAGCTACTCAAGTCATGGTTTCGTCTTGTAAATGTGCCTTTGTAACGAGGTTGGTGCATGTCACTCAACCAAAACTAATTTCTGAAACAAATTGAAAACAGACGTTGGAGTTGGTAAGTTATTTAGGTCAAATAGCTAGGATAGATGTTAATGGCTCATGTTATTTTGACTTCGGGGGGCGGGATAGCGCAGTGGTTAGCGCGTTCGGCTTCGGATCAGGAGGTCCGTGGTTCGAATCCCGTCAGGGGCTCGGCAACTTTGTCTGCAGTAGAGAACTGTTCTACACGCAGTCAGGTTTGGGTACAATGCTACACTGAAATTCAGCGCAGTACCACCCATGGTTCGCTAGTTCCAGCCGATGCTCGCAGGTTTCACCGCAATGCATAGCCACAATGGTGTTGCGGGCTTTCTCCCTGCAATAATACTAGCAGCCGCGCTGTAAATGAAATAATCTTGAAAGCGGCGTTAAACACCAACTCACCTCACCTCACCTATTTTGACTTCGAGAAATGGAAAAAGTGAGTCAATGAAAATAGAATGGTATTTTTTGGCATTTTCTGTTGAATTTTCAAAACAACGTTGTGCTTATGAATTTTAATCAGTACAGAAAAATATTTTGCAATGTTTTAAAGAAAAAAAGAAATATTTTCAGGTCATTTCGAATACAACCTCAGCATTGTGAATCTAGCCAGTATCGCCATTGCAGCTTGTGTTCAGTTTGATAGTAGATTGGTATGAAATTTGGATCTTCATTCAGAAAGGATAGACATGACGTTTGAATTCAAAAGTACAGGATCACTGAATCATGATGTGGTTATCAACTTAATCATAAACTTGTAAAAGTACACTTCAATGACAGCTTCTTCCACTGGCATTGAACACCCTATGAACATCTCTTTTGAATGAAAACATGTTAAATCCCGGCTCACTCACAAATAACTATTAATCAATAGTTCCTAAACACCACACTGAGTTCTGAAACAGCGTCAATTTTAGATACAATATCCGTATTCCCGGAAAGTATGCATGTCACTTTGTAATAAATCGTGAACATTGTATTACTGCCTTCAAAATATGTGTATGAAGTGATTGATAATTGACTTGTTAGGACATTATTCACCATCAACACTACATTTAAATATGGAACGTTTGTATTCATGTGATCTTTAACAGATGGAGTTTAGATGATAGCCCATATTTCTTGTAAAACTTCTATAGATAATTATTCCATGTCATATAACAACATATTTCCATTTTCAAACTAGATAAGGTTTGTGCTACACTAATAAGCAAGATGGGTCGTGATAGTTCTTCTGATACAGAATTATCTGTGTTGTGTCACATAGATTAAAGCAGTACATCAGTATTGAGAATATATCTAACAAAGGAAAGCAAAGTGCAATTGAGATTAATAGAAATGCAACTGAATCGATTTTATGCAGAGTTAATAAACTTTATGAAATTTTTTTTTTAAATTTTCAGGGCATTGAAACGGTCTCACATAATCTGGCCTTCAGTGGAAAAGAATACAAAGCAGCTGTAATAAAGCGATAGTTACTCTAAGGATCTTTCAACCTTAAAGAACATTGTAATGTTAGCTTTCATCACATGATCTCTATGTTTGTCATACTCTTTGGTACGGTTAGGGTTAATAATGTCTACAAGGGGAAATGTCTACAAGGAACAAATACCTACAGTGATTATTGTGACAGCGACACGCTTACCTGCACACATGTGAACTGTTCCATTTATTTGGAATAATGCCTACAATAGAGCACAAGCTAACAGATTAAGTAAAGTAAGAGATTTAGCAAGTGCTTTGACAACAATGTATTTAATGAATATAATATATTCCCAAAATATATGTAGATAAGAGACAACAAACAATTGTTTACACAGCAATGTCTTGGATAGATATATCACTTACTCTTACTATTGAGAAGGAATTGCTGTAATGAATTAAAACAATCCTTTTAATGTAAATCTAAGCAAAATTTTAAATTTCTGAAGTGATCTATCAAGTCATCAAGGAATTATCAGTTTTGTAAGCAGTTCATTATATGTGTTTACAAAATGTTTCTCATTAACCATGGCAAATCCAAAGAAAATCGAATACCACACATCTCAGAAAGGAGGACAGCAGATACTATTAAAAGGCTACAGAAATAGACTGAACAACAGAGGACTGACGTGCATACATTGGAAGTGTTTCAAAGAGGCTGTCTGAGTAAGTGCAACACAGACGGACAGATTGTTCGAAACCAGTCACCTCACAACCATCCTACAGAAGACCAAGTAGCTCTGAAGGTGACCACTGTTCTTATATAGGCCATCTACGACGAGGAGATTTCAATTCATAGCCAGGATGAAGCTGCAACAATCAAGGCCTTTCCTTCAGTGAAGAGTGGACTCTAGAATCAGAGACGGAAGATGATGCCGCCACTTCCTCAGACACTCAGCGAGGTGAATCTTACAGGCTGCTTCAAGGAAACTGCAGATGGTTTGCCATTCCTCTGCATAGATGTGACGGTGACGACGATTAAGATTCTCTGCTTTGCCACAAGTAATCGACTTACTCTCCTCCAAGAAGCAGATATCCTCTACATGGACGGCACCTTTTACTCTTGTCCAGCCCTCTGGGACCAGCTTTACGTCATCCATGGACTAGTCATTAGTCTTCTGTCTGCTGCTGAATCGTCAACGCCGCACCTATGAACGTCTCCTGCGTCTTCTGACTGAGAGGGTTCAGCAAACGACCGGATCACCTGTTCGACCTCATGCCAACAAGACTAATATTGAACTCGCTGCTATCAAAGCTGCAAAGACTGTCTTCCCTAACTGTGACGTCCGTTGATTTTTTCCCACTACACGCAAGCTCTCTGGGGGAAGGTTCATGGTTTGGTATTCAGTGAAACATACAAACAGCAACTTGAAGTCAACAGTTGGGTGAGGAAGACAGCGGCACTGCCCCTCCTGCCAGTAAGAATGGTTAAAGACGCCTGACATCATGAACGACGTCCATGACATTAGACAGAAGGATACCTTCCACGACTAAGTCACCACCGCCTAGAGTGATGACCATGCCAAGTTCTGAGCAGAACTTTGAAACCATCACGAGACCCAAGGCCCTAGGACCAACAACTACCTAGGGGGATGGCACTCCCACCTCAAAGACAGAGATCCAAACCGAACAGTTTCGCTCTCGTCAAAGTTGTTCATAAGATTGAAACAACTAAGAGGAACAAGTTAGTTCAATTATCCCATAGAGCCCGCCCCCAATCCCGTAAGGGAATCTACACCAGAGACTCGGGAGGCTGAAGGATCAACCGTCAACTGGAGACAAGACCTCGATGGAATTTCTCACAGCTGTTGGACATCTTATTAAATTGGCTTGAATGACTAGAAATAAACAAAAGTACTACGAATATCATGTGTATGTTGTAAATATATTGTAGAAATATTGTGATAAAACAAGTTTTTAATTTTTTTTACAAAATAACATGATAATAGACACATTGATTTTGTCACTTAAATGTCAATTAAAATATTGATTGTGCTAACAATATGGTGTTTCGTTTTCATTGTGGAACCATTGTGTTCCCAGGTAGAACATTCCACTTTGCTAATAGGGTGCATGAATATGCTTTGACAAGACTGTAGGCATTCTTCCATTAAGACATTTGTGAACATGTGGTAATAAATGAACGAACACATTTTTGAACAAAATATTCCAGTAAGTATTTCAGCGTATTGGATAGGTAAAAATCCACTGGGATGCATTGTGAAGGTTACTGCACATCTACATGCTAATCAACCTATTAACGCTTCTATCCCCATTACATTCTTAACACGACTCTACGAATTATATCACTGCGAAAAAAAGGATGAATGCCTTTGATGAAGAAACAATCCAAACACAGACAATTTTTTTAAAAACATATGCTTTGGAAATAACATTTTAGTGGTTTTCAACATTCAATTCTAATATAATCAAAGTCTTGTTTACATCTGTCAATATTCAAATCTCATAAACAGCACATTTCTCAGATTAAGAAGGTTTGTACCATGGGAGCACTTTGATGTGACATGATTTCCAAACATTCCATACAATTGCTTCAGGACTCTATAAGATTCCTCTTTGACCGGTTATACAGATGGAAAATCCTTTGTATCCAACTCAATAGCACTGTGCACTTGAGACACACACCAAACAATCTTTTGAGCTTGGTATTGCCTCAAAGCATATATTGACCTTTTGTGAATAGCTAGTTTAGGAATGCTTTAAATTGGAACTAAATCCAATAAGTGTGTTTCTCCGCTGTAATGTAAAGTAAGTTGGAATTTGTAGTGTCAATTTAATGACTTTCAATGGGCGGGGATTTACCTTCTTAATTTGAAGTTCTTATAAGTCGTTCACGTTTTTTACTGGAATCTTACTCTTACTAAAAGAATTATTTGCCGAGAGTAAGAGGGTACAATAAGAACATAGAAAAGTTATTAGTTACTAATTTGAATATTCACTGACAGTCAATAACAAGGAAGAGTAGATTTACAGAAGTATTATTCGGAAAGCGTTGGGTTTTAATGACACTGGAGGTAAACTGACACTCACTTTTTTTATGAATGATGTGATAGAGATTTTTCTGGGTTTTGTTTCGACTCATCATGTTTTTATAGTCATAATTTGTAAGTCACTTTTAAAGAGTGAGTGAATGAGTTGGGATATTTAGGTTTAACGATTTTTTCCTAAAGTTGATATCTTAAATTATTTTTTCAAGTTAATCCAGCTATTGCCATATTGTTTATATGAAAAGAAAAGAATATATCTCCTCATCCGAGATGATCTTCACATTCATGAATAGTTTTACATATCAGGACTCTTGTACACAGTCATAAATTAAAAATTCATTTGCTTTTTAATGTATCGAAGGATTTTTGCTTTGCTGACATTTAAAGTCATGACTTCAAAGATAGTTAATCTTCGGCCTATTTTGCAGTTCTTTGCAAGTTTTTGTACAACAAGTACATCTTGTACTGCTACATGTTCGCTATAACCCTGAAATGTAATGCTTAATTTGTTCATTTGGTACGTAATGGATTTTACAATTTATGAACCCTTTTTGTATATTTTGCATCTATAGAAGTTCGTCTGTCCCCTTAACCTTCTGAGCCCTTCATCTTAAGATTTTTTTTAAAACTTAAAAAAGAAACTTGACAAATTGGAATATACATGTATAGCTTTTCAGGCTTGGGTTATGATGCCAAATACATAAAGTTTTATATCCTGATATACAATTCCTTCACCAGCCAACATCCTTCCATGAAATGTAATTTGTTTTAATTTGTATATCACGTCAATCAAGTTGAGGACTCTGGTAATCCAGATATTTTATTAAATTTCTTACGTTCAATAAGAATTAGGAACTTGGTATGTCAATTAATTGAATTTTGTTTTGTTTTATGTTTATTTAAGTGTTCTTTCGGGAAGGTCCACGTCTGGAACAGAAAGGCAATACTGGTTTTACTATGAACAATCGATATATAATAACTGAAAATACGCGGTGCTTTGTGGACTCTTATTAGTTTCCTACTTACTTTCTATTGACGTTGATTTAGTTCTTAATCAAAGTTGTTACTTCTTTTTTCGAAACAAGTGCCCATTTATCACCAATAAAGAAGTGAAGGCTTAGCCTTTAGAATAGTAATCTATTTCAGTATTTACCTATGCAATCCTGTGTACAACAGACATGCATTTGATCTGTAAATACTACAAGTAATTTCGAGTGCAACATATATATGACATAAATCTGTAATAAAGTATCTGTTTTCAATGCCTTTTGATATCATGTTCTTTTCGTACTATGAAATGCCATTTCTGAAAATAAGTGGGATTGCATTTTTCTTATCATCTTTAATATAAACGCTCTCTTACACTTCGTCCTCTTCTGACTCTTAATGATACGCAGGCTTTGAAGGGCGATAGTAAGGCCTTACATGACAGTTTTTCTACACTTTGCGTAATGATCTAGTGCAGCAGACTTGGTCTCTATACAATAAGATAGTCTTCCATCCCCCTGACATGGACATGACACTGTTTCTCCGGATATAAGGCTGACGAGGCTGAGCTTTATTCAGACAGGAAGAAAGAAGGAAGTTTTGATTTTGCAATCGTTAGATTAGTTAACTTATTTTACGATACCAAACGAATTATTTGAACTTAATATTGCATTTTGTCATGTTGTATTTTGGCATGATTAACCACCACTGGACTCAATACCTTATCGTGGTGTGGTGGTTTGCTTGCTTCAGAGACCCTGAGAGCTATGTCAGCTGGAGCCAACATGCTCCTGATAGGGGCATCCACGCTGTACAGATCGACGGGTAGAAGCCAGACCAAATTTGAGTCCTTCTAAAACCTGCTTTCTGTCTCTCACTATACCTTTCTTTCCGTCTTTTCCCTTATCCTCTCGATCCCTCGCTTTTGGATGCTTGTCATCCACGTGTTTAAATAACTGAAATATTGTTGAAAGCACGTTAAACCCCAACTCACTCACTCACATTTGTCATGTTTAAATGGAAGCAACTTCATGACTCTTTAGGTTTTAAAATCTGCATCAAATTCTAATAATTTTAAAAATACATATTAAATTTTCAGGTGGATTTCCTTAATGTCTCTTGACCTACATCTTTATCCTTTTAGGTGAACAATACGTTTGCTGTTCATATTCGTTTAAAGTAAACATAGGGAGAAAGAAGATCATAGTAAGATAACAAAAAACGTGCAGTGAAGCTGCTTTTAGTTTTATCTTACTTCTTGACTTACTTGTAGTATTGACATAATTATAAAATCATCCTGATGTTTCCATTACCAACACCAAAGAGTTGACATGACAGAAATCTGTCTTATAGAATGAAATTATTGATATTTAGAAAAAGTTCTAGCTGTGTATTTAATACTTTCGGGAAGCCTTTTGAAACAATAGTTAAGCAAGCTTAACTTGTGTATGTCAAAATTATCTTAACCTATCTTCTCTGTAAGCTTTTAGGGTACATGGCAATTGAATTACAGATTGACGACAAATGTAAACCTTTTGCATCATGACAATATATCTAGGATCTTTAAAAAGCTTTTGATACGCAGAAAAAGCATCTTCCAGTATTTATATTTCAATATCTGTTTTGAATTTAAAATAAGAAAAGATTGCAATGAGGTTGAGAGATTATGTTCAATTATCCTACGTCAACTACATAAGATTGTTAAAAAGTAAACTAAGATGAGCTAAGAATGTTTAAGTATTTTGTCCAGTACCAGGACTGCTCAATGGTTGTACACAATTGCCCTGAAGTTTTCTTTGAAGTCATTTCACTATGTTTTCTTTTCCTAGAAGATGATGTTCGAGATTTTAGGGGGCGGGATAGCGCAGTGGTTAGCGCGTTCGGCTTCGGATCAGGAGGTCCATGGTTCGAATCCCGCCAGGGGCTCGGCAACTTTGTCTGCAGTAGAGAACTCTTCTACACGCAGTAAGGTTTGGGTGCAATGCTACACTGAATATCAGCGCAGTACCACCCATGGTTCACTAGTTCCAGCCGATCCTCGCAGGTTTCACCGCAATGCATAGCCGGCATGGTATTGCGGGCTTTCTCCCTGTAATAATACTAGCAGCCGCGATATAAGTGAAATACTCTTTAAAGCGGCGTTACACCTCAATTCACTCACTCACTCGCTCGTTTTAGATGATGGGTAATGATAATGAAGGACGAACCACTTTGCACGACCATGTTTACACTTGAATTTTTGAACTCATGTGTTCAGTTGCCTATTTCTACAGCTGGGTGTAATAGATACAATGCTAATGAAATATCGGACCCAAGGAAAAACCAAACCGAAAGCACTGTCAAACTAAAGACACATTTAAGGGTCTCAATACTGGTTCGAACCGTTAAAGGGTTAGATGCCATCATGCTAACTTGCATACAACTGTTGTGCAGCTTAGACAACTAGCGTGCACCATAATGTCATCAGGCATATATGGATTGGTTAAATTATTATTTGATTAAACAATGACAAACACCCTTAATCTTCTTACCTGTTTTGAAAATCTAATGAGGTTTAATTGTCAGGTATCAGAAGAGGGTTTATGATAAAGTAAACAGACATAAATATATACTTAGACAAAGTCATTGTTTTCTTCCTGATAATTGTTAACTGATAGCAAAGATGAGTGTTTTCAAAGGCTTTGAATTATAAGACAAACATTGTCTCATTCCGACATATTTTCATTTTCTGTTCATAATTCAATTTATTTCATTTTCTTTACTTACTTTTGTAGTAGAATGTCATTCTTTTGTTGTTCTATCAGCCTGTTGAAACCTGATATTAGTGTATGTATTTGTAAATGCCGAATTAGATTAATGTCTGACGTTACAGTCACACTTCCTAAACTAATTTTGCCACCCTTTGTGTTGGAAAAGGACTTTCCTGTACTCTGGTTATTTGTTTCCGTCATTCACTCCCAGGAATTTAGCATCAAAGAAATCCATCTGATTAGGCGTTTGATCTAACTCAGGATACACCATGGACATGGCTGAAATTATAGCCAGCAAGTCACACTTTGAGCTTTCTGTTTGGTAATTCTGTCTGGAAGTGTTAATGGTTCGGAAATGTGTGTCTGCCAACAGAATCATGAAAAGCAAATAAATGATTATTATCATTTTGCAATATTTGTCATGATACTTAAATCAGATATCTAGTTTATATGAAACATCTTACTCTTTCTCAGAGAAATTTGGTTTTGTTGAGCATATCGGACCTCATTTGTATTGAAATAAATTACAACAATGTGCATAGAATATTAACATCATACTAAGATATATACTAAGAACTAAGATATTTAGACTGCAATTGTTTTGTCTATAGATGTTACAACCTCTCTGCGGATATTAATAAAAACATTGTACAAAAAGTAACATCAATTTGTATTTTTTAAATATTACAAGGTGACCAAAATATGCTATTTTATTTATGCATGTACCTTAAATAACTGATCCCATTTTAACAACGGTTACCATTTTCATTTTCCATAATTTGCAACTCTAATTGAGGAACATTTACCAATGTCCCTTCAACAATGTGTTGTATTCTTACAGAACAAAGTACTAGTTGTACTTTTAGGTCATCTTATTGTCTGCATACTGTTATTTTTAGCTCATCAGGTCTGAAAGACCCGATGGGCTTATGGCATGGCATGGCGTCCGGCGTCCGTCCATCCGTCCATCCGTAAACTTTTCACTTTGTCGACTTCTTCTCCAGAACCAATGACTGTAGAGAGCTGAAATTTTATGTGCATACTCCTTGGCAAATGGGGATTCTAAATTGTAGATTTCGTGACCCCATGACCCCAAATGGGGTCACAAGGGTCAAAACCTTAAAAATCTATTTTAATCTTCTTCTCCGGTTCCAAAAGGTCCAGAGAGCTGAAAAGTTGTGTGTAGACTTCTTGGCCAATGGGGATTCTAAATTGTAGATTTTGTGACCCCATGACCCCAAATGAGGTCAGAGGGGTCAAAACATGAAAAACCTATTTTCATCTTCTTCTCCAGTTCCAAAAGGTCCAGAGAGCTGAATAGTTGTGTGTAGACTCCTTGGGCACTGGAGATTCTAAATTGTAGGTTTGGTGACCCCATGACCCCAAATGGGGTCACAGGGGTCAAAACCTGAAAAACCTATTTTCATCTTCTTCTCCAGTTCCAAAAGGTCTAGAGAGCTGAAAAGGTGTGTGTAGACTCCTTGGCCAACGGGGATTCTAAATTGTAGGTTTGGTGACCCCATGACCCCAAATGGGGTCACAGGGGTCAAAACCTAAAAAAACCTAATTTCATCTTTTTCCCTAGTTCCAAAAGGTCTAGAGAGCTGAAAAGGTGTGTGTAGACTCCTTGGCCAACGGGGATTCTCAATTGTAGGTTTGGTGACCCCATGACCCCAAATGGGGTCACAGGGGTCAAAACCTAAAAACCAAATTTCATCTTTTTCCCTAGTTCCAAAAGGTCTAGAGAGCTGAAAAATTGTGTGAAGACTCCTTGGACACTGGGGATTCTAAATTGTAGGTTTGGTGACCACTTGACCCCAAATGGGGTCACAGGGGTCAAAACCTTAAAATCCTACTTTCATCTTCTTCTCCAGTTCCAAAAGGTCTTGATAACTTAATAGTTGTGTGTAGACTCCTTGGACAATGGGGATTCTGAATTGTAGGTTCGGTGACCCCTTGACCCCAAATGAGCAATGGGCCTTCTTTATTTGATTGTGAATAACTTTTAACAAAGTTACCCGTCTCGGATGTTGGGACAGGCTATCTTTCCTACACTGCCCATGACCCCATGGTCTAAACCCAAACACCTATTTCTATCAAAAGTCTGATGAGCTACAGAGCCCATGGCTCTATTTTTTGTTTTAATGTTAAATAAACTTTTACTCTCTTGGAGAGAAAAATTCAGTGGTTAAGATAATGGTGTAAATATATCTAAATGTACTTATATTTTATTTCATCACCATTTAACACAACATTTTTTTGGAAAAAAATTTTAGATCAATTTGTAAAATAATTCTATCTTCACTATATATACAAGGGAGAGAATATTCGTATGCTTAATAGACAAATGGAAAATTTTAACTCCCTTACATCTGCACTGGAATGCTACACAATCACATTTTCAATAAATTTTCGGTCAAATACCTTTGTATTGGTTAATATTATCAGTATATATAACGATTCTTCGTATACAAAATTTAAAATTACATTTTACATAAATTTCATTCAAAAAACTTTGTATTTGTTAAGATTATCATATGTCCTATGAGTAAATTCTAAAGTATTTTTAAGTGACGCTTTTTATATGTTATTCAAAGAAAGTTATTGTCTTGCACTTTGGACTCCTGTGTTGCATAAATCACTGGTTGGTTTCATATAGTACTATAGAGGAATGTCGTTTTCTTCTACTCAAAAAGTCGTACCTGTTGACAGAAGTAATGAAACAAAGCTTTGTTCATCGATTGTACATGAAAGGTTATATTCTAAAGTGACAGGTAACAAAATTTGTTTAATATCTTAAAATATGAGTGTCAAATATTTAGGCAAACAAATATATTTCAAAATTGTGAAAAAAGGATACATGACTTTCATTCAACGTGATGATAAGGAATTTAAGAGGCAATTTATAGTGTGAGAGTTTGGCAGGTCATTATTGATGTCCTGTATGCATGTGATTTTACATCAACTGTAGGTGTCAGTAGCCACTTAACTGAAAAACTAGATAAATCTGATTAATTTTCTGTCAGCCATCTTCACTTGTTGTCATACAAATGGGTATTGCAATAAATAATCTCTACTTATAAGATATCTGTTGTTTGTGATTGTTTACATGTATGTACGTTTTTATATGCCACAGTCTTTTAATCACTCTCGACAATCTATCCGATAATAAAACTCTTAATTTGTGAACTAATATTTATTTTTCAAAAAGTCAACATTGTGATACATTTTAAGATATGATTAAACATATTTCAAAAGCTATTTTGAAACAAATTGATCATCATTTGTTAGGACATAAAGAAATTATGAGAAGGCTTTTTATCAGCTTGTCAGTTAAAAATGTTGTTCAATTTATTCTATAAAAATTTCTCTATTCCTGAACAAATTTGGTCTCATTAAAACATCAAACGTCTTTTAATCTTGCGAATAGTTTCAACATCTTTCATCTGAATAATCAGAAATCTGTCATGAGATCACTCTGATTTGGTTCATTTTCTTTGATAAATCTGTCACATGAATTCACGGCTTAAAATTACAGAGATTTACTTTATTGACAAATCAAAACATTATTTCATTGATATTTCGAGAGTTAATCAAAATCTAACATCAATATTATATGCTTCATAACATAAATTCTAATAAAGTCAGCAATATTAACTAAACTATTTAACTCGAAATATACAAACTCTGTTATAAGTACTGATAGTGTGTAATAAGATCAAATCCTTTAGATTTTATATAATACGTGAAATTAAAGAAAACTTTAAGAAATTCACAAGTCAAAGCTCGAGCTGTGTTTGAAATTTGTGTGATTTTTTATTTTGTAAGGAATCAGTAAATTGTAGATAAGGTAAACATTCTTATTATAATGGAAATTGTTAGATTGAAAATTTTAACATGACGTTTTATTCTCGATTGTGATTGGTTGATTTGAAAAAAAAATTACCCTGTGTTGAATGATAATGAATACCCGCTAATTAGCTACGCACGTGCCGGCCTGAAACTTTGCGGCAAACTTGGACTAAGTAAGCCAGTTGAAAATATTTTCGTTCTTCAAAAATAAATAAAATTAAAATTTATTTGTAATATCTACCGGTAGAAAAACTGCCAAATGGAGAACGGCACGAATTGTCTAAAAAACTGGAAAATTAAAACTTGAGTCGGGCTGGCAATATTATATGTTGTATCAATCCGCGGCGAATCGCCTTAGCTAATTTGCAGGTATTCATTGTCATTCAACATAGGGTAATTTTTTTAAATCAACCAATCAGAATCGAGAATACAACGAAGTCATGTGACAATAGTGAGTATTGGAAAGACAGCTGTTAAGTTCGAACTCTTAAATATAGGATAATTGAATCATGCTGTCGTTATCACTTCCTCATACCACGTTAAAGAAAGGTTCTCGTATTTGTATTGAACACCTTATGATAGTGAACTGATTACAAGGACTGATGGATGGAATTGATCTTTCTATCAGATTTATTGGCTTCCTGTCAAACGCGACTCTATTATGAATCATCTTGTCTGTCTGACAAGATAACTAATGACTGGCAAACACATTCAATACATTGATCAAGGTATAGACTTCACAGTAGCTTGGATCAAATCTACTTGAGATAGCAATAACTAAATAAATTTTCAATTTCTTTACTTCGGAAATATGCTGGGCAATATATGTTTGCAGATAGAAAAGATACTGGCACTCGAAAATAGGAAATAAGGATTTCATCTAACCAAGAAATGTTTCCCTCTAAATTTTGACTTTGTGGATACACTTTTCACAAAAATGTATTTCTCCATTATTACATTGTTAAGCATTTGTACCTATATATTTGCCATGTTGAGAAAACTCCACACTGTTGAAAAGACTTGCTATCAAGTCGAAATGCGACGCATCCAGTCATCATTAAAATGATATCTACAGCAAGTGTCGTCTGAAGTATTTTTGTTCATATATATATATATATATATATATATATATATATATATATATATATATATATATATATATATATATGAATCAAACAAATTCACTTAAATTTTCTGGAGCACAATCAAGTGTTGACAATACAATAAATGATTCATGTTCATTTTCCTAATTCACTAATATTTGAACGATGTTCTGTGTTGATATAGATTAACGATAAATTAACTTCATATCCTGAAATGTAAGTCATGTCTAAAAAGGTTTTGATTAAAAACAACATGGGTGACAAGGCTGCGTTAGTATCTTATGTAGTGATGCGTTCATGTTATACGCCAAAGGAAAATGATAACATTGCGTGATGGTAAAATATTTCTGTCAACTACAAAACAATGCTTATCAAATTTATGCAAATGAAAAAACATGTGATTCATTGGCAAAAACATATAGTCTCAAATAATGAATACTTATATAAGCATCAACGGTGAAGCTTTCCAGTTTTGAACCATGCTAATGTAAATTTTTCAAGTTTAAGTAGTTTTTTGAGGTTTTCTATTTTTACATTGAGGCATAGCTAAAGAGGGAGGATGCAAAATGCCACAATCATAGTTTTAAAGAAAACTCTGCACAAGAATATGATAAAATTGCTCACTGAATAGAATTTTTTCAGATCACCAGATCATCTATTTCAATCGTTATCATTTACTCATAACATCAAAGGACATTTGAGAAGATAGCAGCAATCAGTTTGGTACACAAAATGACCTGGTCGTCTGAATAGAGTGACCTGTCTGGCCCCATCAACGGGAGAAATCTCGGGGTACACAACATCAAGCTACAAACGATTTGGCGTTTGAGAGCGGATTCGTGAACAGTGTGTTGCTATTTGGTCTTACCTCCCATTGTTTTATCTCATTGTACTACGATGAATATCAATATTCTAATCAACCAACATGTGAAAAGGCGCACTTATTGTATGTCAATTTGTAAAGGTACCAACGCCGGAAAAATTTATTGTACAAGAGAAGCCAATGGAATTTGACTTCTGTGTGCATCTTTTAATAACTTTTCATATTACAGTCATAGACTATGATGTTTTGAGTAACACACTGCAGGCAAAGTTACTGACAAAGAATGAAAACTGTGAACAACCTTCATAAATTGCAAGTACAAGCTCGAACTTTGGATGTATCAAAAAACGGGACAAGATTGGTTATTGATATTAAATTTCTACAATAGAGCTTGATCAGTGTATCAATGAATATGTTAATATGTATCATTATTCACAATTTAAAACGTTAATAAAAAAACTTCCTACTTTTGTTCTATCCGAAAGTCATTTGGTTCTATTTTTGTCTAGTGAATTGCCATATAAATAGCACAGATTAAGCATAAGATCTTCCAGAACTTATTTCTTCTTTTTCATTAGGCCTTTGAAAAGAGTATTTCGATGTTGCTTTATTATACAAGTTTGATTAATCTGAATGTTGCATGATACACAACTGACCTGCTCTTCATCCACGTCTTTCCAGCAGCGAGTCTGTGGACTCCATCAAGCTAGAGGTTGTCTGCATGTTCGTCGCGGTTTAACAATTTGTACCAAAACACGCAAAGCTAATAGCACATAAGATAAGTGAAATGTAAGAAGAAAACTATATAAGTTAAACCTAATTCAGGTTGCCTGAAGTAGATACATTGGTAAGTTTTGGTCACGCAAGTTGGTCTACAGACGACGTCTAGAATTTATTGATATCAGGCAAGTTGGTCTTCAGACGACACTTGGTCTTCAGACGACGTCTAGAATTTATTGATAATCTGTCCTTTACGTTAAGGATTTCTTTTTGCTTTTAAGAAAATTGGTATTGTGTTTCATAAATCATACCAACTACCCTGAAATAGTTATTTCATACTAAAAGGAAGACCAAATTCCAAGGTTCTGTCCTGGAAAGAATGTTTTCAATGGAAAATACCACAAATAAATGTAGGAAGACGTTGAAAAACAAGGGCATCACTCTACATGATGAGTGTTCCTCATAGCGTGTCACTGAGCTACGCCATGTGGTTTTCATTGTTATATACATTTATTCTGGATCAGAACTAAAATTCTGTATGGCCTAAGAAACTTGAATAATGCAATACTTAGTATTTACAGAAAGTTTTATTCATAGCAGTTCTCATGAAAACCCAACTTACAATCAACTTCTGGAGAAGAACTCAGAACCGTAAGGCCTAGGTTATCGAAACTACTGATTATGAAAGAACCACTTTGTGTTTATGCGCCTTTGACTGTTTCAGTTTTCTGAAGGTTTTTTCAAGTTTACATGGTCATTTTCAAACACCAAACACTTTCAACATTTCATGTTAAACCTGTAAGATAATTTTTCATAAATGAAAATTAGAGGGATTAGCTCTGTAGAGTCTGTACACAAGAAATATTCATATTTGGCTTATTCTACCTTGAACACAAGACAGAAATGTTCTTTGGTCGGTTGCCCGTGTGGGTTAAAATGGTCACAACAGCTATTGTTTATAATTCCCATCAGCCAAGGGGTCGATAAAAGAGATTTAGCTTTCTCGATCATTCTTTTCTAAAAAAGCGTAACGTATTTCAGGATCACAAATCCATGAATGTAATCCTCAAATAGCAAGGAGTCTGTACAAAAAATTTCAGGTACCTAGACCTAGTGCTTCTGTTTTAGACGAAAAAATATGTTTTCAGGGCGTCATCAATGTGGACTTAAGTAGGGTCCAGAGGGTGACAAAACTACAAATAAAAGTATCCACTGCCTAAGGAGACTCTTCACAAGATTTCAGCACTTTAGGCCTTTTTCGTGCTGGAGAGGAAGAACATATGTTTGGGCGTGGAATCTAACGGGACGCAGATTTCCCCTCTCTGTCTTTTCGGCCTTTTTGTTGGAGGACAACAAAATTATGTTGTTAGAGCGTGCCCGTGTGCCACTTACTAGAGGCCACACTAGAGTCACCAGACCTAATATATAAAAATTACACTTCAAGAAAGTGTCTATATCAGATTAACTTTTCTTGGTCTTTTGATTCTAGAGAAATTAAAACAATTAATTTTCGGCGTGACCCTTGTGGATCTTACTAAGGGCAAAAAAGTTGTCAAATATGCAGTTTAAGATCACAAATGCCTACAGAGACTCTACACAAAGTTTCTACTTTCTAGAAAAGATATGACAATATCTGTCAACTAAGCAATAAAATCCTTGATGAAAAAATGTTACTCTTATTCTCACCTTTGATAAAAGTAAACATAAACTGAACTTAGCAGAGCTGTATAACCATTTTGGACAAATATTTTAAAACTTGGAACATACTAAAATTTAATCTGTCTCATGTTGCATGCTCAAATATAGTTTTGCTAGTTCTGTAAATAGAAATGATTCACATTCGAGCGTAATAATTAGCGAGTTTATACATATCTAAGAGACGTGATGGAATGAATGATGGCATTATGATCGGTCATTAACATGTGGATAAGCATAATCTAAAGTACAGTGGTCGGATCAGAGGGAAAAGAGATCGTAAAGTTGAGGGAAAATACAAAAAGAAAGACCAACGGAGGAAGAAATAGAGGGTTTTAGTAATGATTTGCATCCCTAGAGATTGCTACAATTATGATATCACATACGACAACACATACTAACTAGCAGGCACTGAACCTATCGTTGCTCGGCAAACATTTGTGCATTTGAACATTTTGTCATTGTGTTTTATCAAATATGTAATGACTTAACCTGTTCTTAAAAAAGACAAAGGTAAATTTAATTTTAAAAAATATTATATATTATTTACATTAGTAATGGTTTTTATTTAGAAATTCTTTTTCTTATTGATCATATTGATTGATGTTATTTTCATGCTTAAAGTCATTTGGATTTCTGATGGAAGTCAGTGTGTATTGAACATGCTCAACAAAGCATAATCTATTTGATGCATGTGTTCCGCTTTCAGTGGGTTTTCATCTAATCTCTTGATTGAAAGATTTCCCAGGAGATCCTATAGTTTGCCACTTTTGTAATTGGTCAAGTGTTTAATACAATACGAAAAACAAACATTGGAATCAACATTGATCGATTTAGTTAACATAAACGAATTGAGAAAGTTTGTACAGTTCAAATAACAATGACGGGGACGGTAAAGGAGAGAATAACAAAACTAACTGTTCCGTTATGTACACACGTTAGATTTCTAGATCGTTTCAATATACAGAAGATTTAACTTTTAACTTTTTAGGCTTATTGTGATAATATAAGGTTACGAAATCCAAAATGTACAATTTATCATCTGCATTAGCTAATCGGTCTTTACAAAATAATTCAGCTTTCTATGACTTCTGTTTCTGGAGAAGGTTAAAATTGGTTTGATAGGCGTGGCACCTGTAGCCCTAATTAGCGGCCACCTAATCGCCAAATAAATAATTCATTATCCCCATTGGTCAAGGTACCTATACACAATACTTAAACTGTCTGAATTATCAGCACTTGAGAAGAGGTTGAAAAAAGTGAACAATTATGGACGCATACCAGACTCCCTATCATTAAGAAGCCGTATGAGCTTTAAGACAGACATTTGTTGTATTTTTGTCTTCTCTTCACCAATGCTGTAACTTAAAATTTCATGCTAGGGTTAAAATCATATGGCGAAGGAACATGTTAACTTTTGAAATTTTTCATAATATGTAATATCCTTGGTTATCATTGAGTACAAATAAATATAATTGGATTCATCTTTCTATATTTTTCATATTTACTTTTAAGGACTTCAATAATGAAAGGCAATTGAACTTTGGTATTTTGCAGAGAGGAGCATATTTAGATTGTTCAAGCAACCATTATACTATTTGATCCAACTGAACCCCTATAAAGAGATCGATAGCTTCCCCTCTCTGTGCAATTAGTTTAGTGCTTTATGCAATAGGAAATGCAGACAATGGAATCAATCTTGATCGATTCGGTTAACATTCAAGAAATGCACAAATTCCTTCAATCAGGCAAATTGCAAAACAGACAAGAACTGGACGATATGTCATTGGGAAAGAAAAATAGGGTGTTGTTAACTTCAATCATTGTTCAGTGGAACCAATCTCATCAAATGTTTTTATTAAATGAAACGTCCGGATCCCAGATCCTCTGGTTTTCTAAAAGATTGTGATACCTGAAATGGAAACAAGACTTCAAATAACAACATACATGCAACAAAAAATATCTAAAAAAATTCAAAAACCTGTTATGTTGTGATTTTGTTTTCCTTACTTTACAAGGTGACTTTGAGGTCATTACGTATCGTGACACTAACTAATTAAAGTAAGACACTAATGGAAGCCAGAATTCTGGGTTGTTTTAAATCTGAATCAATGTCAGTCCATTATTTAATTACTTTAATAGTTTCATAATAATAATGAGATGTCACTTCATCTGCCTCAAAATGTGTTCAAGTAACATTATATCTATCCGACTAATGTCTGACACATTTATTATGGTAATAATGTCTAATTGTACTCGGCTTTAACTCCATGCATATTATTCCAATGATTGGTGTCAAGGGTAGTGTTGTTCCTTTTTCAATGTGGTAAGCAACCAAGCAGCCAAAAATAATTTTACTTTATGATAAAGTACCAAGTAATTAACGATTGCTTGGCAAAATTAAAATCTTCTTTCAAGGTGTTCAATCTCTACTAACATAATAATACATGCTCTTCTGCAATATTGAATGTACATCTTTCATTTCTAGAACATTTAAATGGTGTGATTTGTTTAACCGCAACAAATCTACATATATCTTTTATCTTAAACTTACCATAAAGAAGAAAACATATTGGTATTGACAGAAATGTCTTTTGGTATGTCTTTTTGCAAGTTGCTAAGCGAAATGCAATCAAAGCAGTCTGATTGCTACAGATAGGAACATTTTACTCAATGATTAAACATTTTATTCACATATTGTCTGGAACCTTGATTGGCCCTGTGGTAACGGTTATCTTACGAAAATTCTATTTTGGGCGTTATAGTGCGATCTAATATGAAAGAAGAGAGGCGTAAAATTGTTTCATACAGAGGTATTATATCTGGAACTTAAAGAAGTCAGTAAGAAACTTTACAAGATGGAAACATTTTGTTACTACCGACTGGATGTTTGACCATGTGTTAAGGCTTGTTTTCAACTCAAAAATACCCGCCAATATAGGCAAATGTTTCAGCAGTAGAGAACGTTTGGGTGCAATGCTACACTGAATTTCAGCGCAGTAATGGTTATAGCCAATGTTTGCAGGTTTCATCGCAATGCAAAGCCACGTTGGTTTTGCGAGCTTTCTCACTGTAATAATACTAGCATACTAGCAGCCGCGATATAAGTTAAATACTCTCAAAAGCGGCGTTAAAGCCAAAATCACCTCACTTCACCTCAACTCAAAACGTGTACATAATTATTTCAGACCATGCTACGGTAGATAAATATATCATTTCAGTAAATGTATTCTATCATATACCTGCTTCATACTCGTTTGTTATCGGCTACAATAAAAATACCTTGATGGTGTGGTTTGCTTTGAAGTTCTGTAAGAAAATTTTTAATGTGCGAAATTACACAATATTTGTCAAGCAAAAATACTAAACTGATTATCATGCTGTGTGCAGGACATATTCAATTGTTTGTCATTCCAAACATTCTGTCTGCATATATTGTTAGACTCTGTGACTTTCACAATGAAAAAATGATTAATGAATTATTCATAATCCTTTGATTTACCTTTTTTTGCCCTTTTAACGTGACTAATTTGCAAACACAAAACTGGAATATGCTTTAACTAAAACTTACGTAATGCAGAACATTACACAATCGTAACTTATAAACTGTTAAGTTCTTACTTGTCTCATGCAATGTTTTCGGTTGTATTTTAACATGACCTTTACTAACTGAACATAACTGCTCGATTCAATTAGTAAAAATATTAATATTCTTCATCTAAGATGTACTTAATATCTGATCCTCATGTTCATGTTAAGCGTCTGTCCTCTTTTATACAATTGACTTGGTATCTCAGCAAAAAACTCCCAGCAAAGTAACGCTCAAAATAGATGTTAATTCTCGAGCGTCTACCTTTATATCATAGAGCCATTCAGGTTTCCAGACAGCGTCTGAGAAAAATGAATTGTGTAATCATTTGAAAAAGATGCAGTTATTGCTGAATCAATCAGACTGATTTCATTGTGTTGGTGAGTAAACTGTAAACAGCCCAGAAAATATCAGAGGTCATGCAGTCTTATATATCGGAATTATTCCTCTCAGTCAATAAAACATCTGCAAGCTTTTTGGAAATAAACCCCTTAAAATAGTCAAATCTTTTCCAATAAAAAGAACAAGTATCTATACACAGATAATTTAAGTAGGAATCCGGTATTTTAAAAAATTGAAACGCGATGCACGTTGTTATGCGAAACGAAATTGATTGACAACTACACAATAAATTTTAGAATGTGTTAATTTGGCAATTTTACTGAATAGACATAACATTTCATGATTTGCTGATTTCAGGGTCGATTTGTTTCACTGGTTGATTTTTAAAAATGTCCGTTCCTTGAGTGTCATCACTTCAATTGAAATAAATACAGAAATCCCATTACAGAAACAAACGTCGAGTTTTATTTTCCATAATAAGGTTTCTTGTATTTTGACAACAAAATACCAAGATATTGAAAAAGCAGTTAAGCAGAGGCATTTTGTTTCTACACCGCACTGACCATATTCATTTTAAGAAAGTATGAGTGAATATATCAAAGCTGAACAGCAAATCAAATTATGTGATTAGAAATTGAATAACTAGATATATCATATAGTTGAGGGTGTTATCAGTTCAATGGATCTTTACAGATTAGGTCAAATTTATTTTCGCAACGTTCAATACATTTCATGCGAAAAAGATTACCTAACATTGAGAAGTCGAGTTAGAAAGGTGTTGGTAAACACATTGGTAAACAAAATGAAATTTAAAGTGACCTCCCATGTTCCCCTGTTTAAACAATGTTGAACAAAGATTTGTAGTTATTAGAGAAATAAAGGATTTGCTTATGAACTTGATATGTGGAATAAAGTGTTGATAGATTTTTGGAGACGTATATATCATTTTTAAGTTTGAAGGAAACTTTCCAGGCAGTGTCACAACAATTTAACCGATATTATGACCTTCACCTCTTTTCAAAATGAATGAATGAATGTTTATTTGTAATCACGGCCTCAAGGCATAAGCTGCAATAATCATGTATACATAAATTATAAGGTCATTGCGCAATTTTTGCGCAATAATTGGTTACAATATTGCATAATCCAATGAAGTCGAAATGAAAGGAAACGAACAGATTATTACGTAAAGCACTTTTTACAAACCATATAAAAGTAAATATTACTGTTATAAATAAGTATTAAGTTCGGGTAATTGACCTTCTTAATGTTAATAGAATTTCTGAACACATTTGCGGCCGTTTCATTTAAAACGGTTAAGAAAACCAATTATTTGGAGTTTCATTTCTAACAACAAGAGGGCAGTTCCATTGTTATTCCAATTCCAACTACAAGTGCCATATTTTACTGTCATATGATTTTTTGTAGTAAATTCCTGTATATTGTTACTGACAAAAAATTGTCTTACAATAAATTCAATAATTAATTGTTCTATTGGTTCATATTAAAAATGAAAATCAATAAAAACAAAATAAAACGAAAAAAAGATTTGCGAGTAGTAATGTGGAAGACAAAAGGAAGTCTTGAACTCAGAAATATAACTGTCATCAGTTCATTTCGGGACAAACCAGATGTTAAACTACGAAAGCCTTTTTGTCTACTGCATCAATTTTAAGGTGAAATGCTATTTCACCTTATATATTATTTTCGTTTATTTGTTCAACTATTTATTTGTAGCTGCTCAGTGGACAGTAATCTTTTTCTACCTATCATCACCAAATATGCAAGTTATTTTTCAAAAGGAAAGCGAGTATGATTGAAAAGAAATCTCTACAATAACGATAGCAATGAAATGCAGCGTAGATATTCGATGTTTTTTTTATTTCCTTATTTATCATTTTACTATTTATATTGTTCAACCACATGCGATGTTCAATTTATATAATTGCTAAAAAGAAAAATGTCAACATGCTTTGTGAAAGTCACTGACTTGTTTCAGTAAAAAGACCATCCTGTCTGAGGGTAAGACGTATAGCTGACGCTCCACTCTTCTTACCCTGGGAGTAAACCCATGCTTGTCATGCGTGTTTGATAACTGAAATATTGTTCAAAACACGTTAAATCAAAACTCACTCACTCGCTCGGTTTGAACTTGAAGGGATAGGCGCTGCCGTATTAAATTGCCGACTCGCCTTTCAAGCACAGTCATTGGTTGATTATTTTTAGAAAGTTTGTAGGGATAAGGACACGGCGCGAAGTTTTTGCTGGGGTTTACACCCAGGGTAAGAAGAGTGGAGCGTCAGCTATACGTCTTACCCAGAGACAGGATGTAAAAAGACATATAAGTAAACCAATTGACCTTTAACACATTAACACATTTGCTTTTGTTTTAAACGACCTCGCGAAACCAATTGATAGTGAAAGAGTTAGATCAAACAGATAAGGGTTGGTCGAACATTTTCAATTGGCACTGACTCTTCTGGAAAATACCAGAGCACCAGTTGATGTCTCCATAAAAATCCCTTAATAAACAGTAGGACAAATAACACTTTTTGGTTGTAGCCAATTCTTTACAAAGAACCAACTGTTGATTGAGGTGATGGTTGAATTATTGCATCTACATTTAAATTGTAGATTTAAATCTACATGTTAATATTTGTGTGTTTTGATTATGTGCTTCAATTCTCAATTTACAACAATATGAGCATAAAACTGATTTAAAATCTGATTTTACGAATGAATCAAGTACTTGTAAACTTTCCCATGAGAATTAGTTTTTCATTCTTGAAACATCATATTGTAAATACTTCAGAATGTAATCAGTTGAAGTCCTAATGTGAAATTTGCTAATGTTATTGATAATATGTCAATAATATATGTAGAAGTAATAGAACAAGAGTTACTAACAAAACCATTCATACGGAAAGGACAGCAAATAACTTTCCTTCTGTGAGCCTGTCAGGCTTATTTGTTATCCAACCACAGAATCACAGATATGTCGCATTTTAATGACATAAGCGATCTCTTAGTACTTGGTAAGAATGATGTCGCAAACAATACACCTATGAAATCAATTACAAAATCGCTGTCTTTATATGATAACTTAATTTCACTGACAAGGATACATTTCATATAAACCTGTTTGTTTCAAGTTTAACCAAGTCGGAATATAAACAGACTGTTTTGTAATTTCCCAGTTTATCATTTTATGGATAGTCATTAAAGTGACGCTTGTAAAAATCAAATATATTACAAGTTGAAATAGAGGTCGACAAGTGCTGAAAACTGAAAAACAAGAGGAAGCACAGTATGAAATCGTTAAAGTAAAGGACAGGTGAACCACAAGATCTAGTCCAGATTTAATTACCAAATTGCATAATAAAGATTTGCTGATGTATTTAATTTATGCAACATGAATACGGTTAATTATATAAAGTCCTCTTTTCACTTAACACTTATCTGGTCACAGATTGTAGAGATTAAGAGTACATGCAGATAACCTCCAAATAGATGGATAAGATAGGGTGGCCTGCTTATCCTTTGACGAGGACATAACAAAGTCTGTACAGCATTCTGTCTGTATTACTCTATTTGATTAACCAATTGTATAAAACAATTATAAAACTGTGATAATATTCTAATCATTTTTTATTTCCCTTATCAGGCTATACGAATGCGATGTTCCATGGTAAGGAAGAAAAATAAACACTCAAATGGTATGCCTTTCTAATAGATAGACAATTTCTTACTTGTAAAATTTGAAATGGTTCATAATAATATTCATTTATTTATTAAGACACCAAAATATCAAAAATTTAAAATAATTATCCATAACTGGTTTTGTTAAAAAAAATTATTTGGGACATATGCTGACTTTTGATTCCAGTAAAGTGAAGACTATTGAGGCTACAAACTTGACAGCCGCTAAATGATAAATGAATTGATTACATTAAACAAAGGAGGACATCAAAAGGAACACTGTAGTTAATCAAAGTTGACATCTGTTGTCATCTAGTTGTTATCAACTGTGTTTACGGGGTGCGATTCGAACCCAATAGTTTGCATAGTTAAAACAGAAACTTGAAAATACTTTTTCAAATGAGTGTTATTATGGTTTTTAAAAGGTTAGGAAATTATGTGATGGTCTTCCAAGAATGTTTTTTTTTCTAATATGTAATGGTACTTAAATCTAGATGGAACAACAGTAATCTACAATAAGACAATTTGCTCTTTCCCATGTCCATACCAATGTAGAGTTTTGTGTAGCCAATATTTAGCCAAACCAATTTATCAGTATTCAAATACTTTGAAAATTATTTGACAATACACCAAATTCACATTTTTCAAGCATTGGTACTTTATAAAATATACATTATAAAAAGAGGAAGTTTAATAGAGTATTAATGTTCATTATTGATACAAAAGCAAACCATTGGTAATCAAGACCGAATACTGCCAAACTGTGCACAAGACCTCTCACAAGCGTTCGGTCGCTTGTTGCCTGGTGATGTGTACTTGAACATTTCTCCCCTGTCGATGGGGCCAAACAGGTCACTTAATATAGACGACCAGGTCACTTCGGGTACTAAACATGATTACTACTATCTCCTTCACGTTATGAATACATGATAAAACGTGAGGAGTCAGGTCTGGTCATTTGACAGATATCTTGTGCAGTGATATTGATAAGTTACAGATTAATCTTCAATTTCTTTCTCAATTTTCGGAAGAGGTTATAAATATTTGAGCACGTCACAAGTCAGAAATTAAAAACTTCAATTAAAAAAATCCCGATTATCACTTATTTATCCCAAATGGTGTAAAGTTTTAAACATTTGAATTTTGTTGGTATATTTGAAAGTCATTAGAGTAGGCTTGCGTTATGAGTAATAAATCACATTATTACCCATGGGATCAGCGTATAGGCAGTTGCATACTAATCCCGTACGTCACACGAGTGTCGTATCGCATTGACCTGTGTCGTAACCATTTGACCCGTATTCTAACGATTTGATTGGATAACCGTTGACCTTTCAACTAGGTCATGTTCTGACGGAACTACTTTTTCATTCATAACAATCACGTGAATTTATTCATTTTACAACTTTTACTACGTCATTTTCAAGTTACATCTCGCATGAACGATAGTACTTTAACTAATCACAAGAACAGATGAAATTGAAATAAATACACCACAAAACATATTTATACGTATTTGGAAGATACTAAAAGTAATTTACATTTGTTTGGAAAATAAATAGATTGCTAAGAGTTCGTCTCCTTTGTTTTCTGTCTACAATGTCTTTGGAAAACATGGCGACTCCCATCGTGTCAATGACAGCGTGGATATCGATGGTACTATTCGAGGAAGACATCTGGGGACATTCAGCTTAGGAGCAGCATATCCTGTGACAGTGACCTTGTCCATTAGCAAACCATGCCACCCAAATCCAACGCAGTCACTGCCAGCACAATGCGACCATCACCAGTTCCGACTCAATCTCGTCCTGGGTTTGGGAACTCGATATTCTCTGCCCCCATCTATGGTGGCACGATAAACATTAACTTCTGTAGCAACCAATGTCAGGGTGAGGAAAAGCGTGAGAATTCCGTAACACGTCCTGTGATCGAGCCGACTCGAATGCTTAACTAGGTCAGACGTCAAGTGTCGTTGCCCCTTTGGTTTTGTTTTCTTTTAATTGAAAAACCTATATGGATTTATTCTGTTGCGCATACTCGCGAAGGTCAAAAGAAGTACAGTGGCCATTAGTCAACGGAAATTCCTCCGCAACAGCTTTACGAAACCGGTTTCGGTTTGAAAACATGAAAACTACAAAATAACAGTATTTCCCATTTTTTTGCATTTAGAACGTGGGTAATAAATAAAATACCACACTCGGCCTCATTACGTACGAATTATACGAAACTCGTGACCTTCCTTTTGTATCTGACCTGGCTTTCGCTCGGTCAGATACCGCCGGAAGGACACTCGTTTCGTATATTTCGTATGTAATGAGACCTCGTGTAGTATTCTCTATTAATCAGATTAAATCATACACAATGAAAATTCAATTACACACAACGTTGGGTTTGTCCAATTACATACTGACAATGCTTAAATTCTATTGAAATAAGATCAAGACATTTGCACAAATTTTTTTCCGCCTCAATGTTTTATAAAAATGGTGGATAGCGAATATTAAATCTTACGAATCCCAGCATAGTTGCTTGTCCTGTCGGAGGCATCTGAAGAATAAGATAGCCAATTGCGAAACAGATTTATATAGTGGATGATATAACACTCCATGGTTTAATTTGGGGTCATTTCCGGTAAATGGGTCACCATAAAACCGTTTCAAGCTTGTTTTATGTTTTAATAAAATCTCTCTGAACCGCAATTCTTCTTTGCCCATTTGTCTATGCTCTTGCGGTAGAAGTCTTCTGAATCAGTCACGCCTCAAGTAGTTGCCTAAGGTCATCACTATTGCCAAATCTTGTACCACGGAAGTGTGATTTCAAATTGCGAAACATGTAGAAGTCGCTTGGGGCCAGATCTTGGCTGTAGGGGGATGGTAAAGTCGTCCACAGCAACATTGTTGATGTGCATCCTGTGCAATACGACTCTTCTGCGCTGGAGCATTGTAATTAAGAATCATAAATTATTGCTGTCAGCATGTCGTGCCTCTTCTTCTTGATCGCCGCTCTCAATTGCTTCAACAAGTCAGCATAGTAGGGTCCTGTTATTGTAGTTTTAGGTGGTATATAGTCTATAAGAATTATAGTTACCAGGATCGGCATTGTAAATCTCCAAGAGCTCATTTCTTGTGGAAATTTTTCGAATACATGAAAACTTGCCAGATTTGTGGGAGTTGTTTTGTCAAGATGTTAATGTTAGTGTACAAAACATTATACAAAGAAAACGTTAAAAGTAGAAAATTTAACCTTTCCATCGAGTGTCACTTAAAAATGTTTGATTGTATGGTTACCCCCAATTCTTTTATATGGTTGTGACATTTGGGGTTTTGAAAAGACTTTATCTTCGTTTCTTAAATATTTAACCTCACTGCGGAAATGTACACCTAACTACATGGTATATGGGGAATTTGGGAGATTCCCTCTTATAAACGTTATCAAAAGCAGCATGGTATGTTTTGGGGCTAAACTTATATCTGGAAAATCTTCCAAATTGTGCTCCTTGGTCTATAAACTGATATTCAACGATTTCAGTTTTGGCAAACATGTACATAAATGGAAAAATTATCTTCAGACAACTTTCGATGATCTTGGATTGAGTTTTATTTGGAAATTTCAAAATTTTAAAAACATCTTCTGGCTAAAATCAGTTGTTAAAAGTAAATCAAAAGATACCTTTCAGCAAACATGGATATCAACAATTAAAACCTCTTCAAAAGCAACAACTTATAGTTTTTTTTTAAAAATTCATCTCTCAATTTTGAACAATACCTAAACTCCCTGCATTACAATAACTTGTTTAAATTCCGAACTTCTAATCATTATCTCCCAATTGAAACAGGTACATGGCGTCGAATCCCTGTAACTGACAGGTTATGTACTCTATGTGATTTAGACGCTATTGGTGATGAATTTCATTTTTTATTTTTATGTCCGAAATTTGAACTAGAAAGAAAAATTTATATTCACAAATATTTTTATATCAGACCAAATATGCACAAAATGAAAACTCTGTTTAATACCAAAAAGCTAGGAACTCCAAGAAAATTGTCCTCTTTTTTGTAAAATCATCATGTCGTATTTTAAGAGATAACATACTTAACCTTAGAATGGCATGTCAGCCTTTTATTATATGTATATTCCTCTTATGCTGCAGTTTGAAGTCTGAGTGTAATAAAGTTCAGTTCAGTTCAGTCCAGAAATGGTCTCGTACTTGTATTTGTTGTAAATAAAGCGAAGCTGTATAAGCGCAATATTTAAATTGTTGGAAGAATATACAGATAAATGAATATTTACCGTCTGTGATATTTCAAAACAAAAAAGATGATTATTCGAAGACCATTCAAATTTTACACTTACAGTAATTAACTCTCTCAAATGTTACATACATAATACCTGTTTATGAATTAAGTGTCTCATTTTCCAAAACTAGGCCAACACAATGAGCTAACATTTTTCATGAGGGAAGTTTTAGATTCATAATGAACCAATATTTAACGTTTTTCATTTTTTTTTTGTTCGATGATCTTTGTGTCCAGAATATCCAATGTAAGATATAGCCTGTTATGTAATGCTTTTAACAGATAATTCTCTTAACCACTGTAGCTACATGAAAGAATTTAAACACAATCAATTCCAACCACTGTATCTTTGAAGTAGATTGCTTTCGTGTTTCACTGATGGTTGGGTCAGACATGTTAAGCTTGTGTGACGACATACACAGTAGGATTGCGTCCTCCTAATTGCATCTGTGAAGCTGATGTTAGATGAGGGATGTCACACACAAGCATTTACTATGACCATAATTAGTTCTTTGATGATTTTTATTAACATAATTTCCACTATCTTCTTTAGACGTCTTATAGACAGAGGAATGCCGTCTGTGGATTATATTTGCAGGTAGTATGTATTAAGCTTAGATGTTCCTAACGGCATTTACAAAAAAGATAGGCGTGTATGCATACTTTGCTAACGTGTCAACATGAATAAATGGGCTTAATCAGTTGAATGTGGACTACTAATTGTAATGTTAATGATGCGATGTTAAGATAATCAACTCATTCTCTTTCTAAAAAAGAGCTAAAAAGCTACACCATTTTAAGATTTTAAATATATATCATTACGTAAGACGTAATGATGGACATGGTGAATGTCAGAGAAATTACATGATTGCGTAAAACTGAATTCCAAGTGCCAAGTTGCAATGTAATAAATACTCTAATCGAGAAGAAGATTTACGACGTTAAAAGACAAAATCTAACAAAATAAATTTCACAGCAATATCAAAATCAATCAGTTAATGAGTTAGGAATGTTCTAAAAAGAAAGCTTTTTTGTTACAATCTGCTATAGAAATATGCCATCATCTGCAATCAGCTCTTCCATGAGCAAAATAGCCTCAAAATGCTCAGTTAGTTTGCAGCGAGATATCTTATAGCAATCTATCAAGTCAGTAAATCCAAAGGTTAACTGACTCAGACTTATAAGGAACGATATACAGCAATCATTAACACATCAATCTTAATCAGGAAAACCTTCAGACGAAACTAATGGATAGCGAAAATAAAGGTAGTGGCTATTTTCATAGCAATTTCGGTGAACCGAGATTGTATTTGGAGAAACAATTTCCCTCACAATACGATTGTGATAACAAACTAGTTTTGCAGCTTTGTTCTGGTTCTATTCTGACTGACAGTTAAAAGCTAAATTAGCTATGGAATCTTAAATTCGTCAAAAGAAAACTCAAATGTTCTCGTTTTCTGGCTATGTTTTTCATTCTGAAAAGACTTTATAAGATGTTAAAGTATAACATTACATTTTTTCAAACACTGTGTTTGAATAAGCCACATGTTTATGGATTTGGTTTGTCTATATTCCAAAATACCACAAAGAAACTCATTTCATTTAAGAGGGCAAAATCATTATCTTATGTATTTTGCATGTATTGAACACCTTTATATCTATTATTTGATCAAAGTTTATTTCAGTGACTTTTAATTTCATTGATATCTGTCTATTAACTAAGAATCCACAATGGTGAATGTAGTTTCACTCCATACATGTTTATCGTCCGGCAATCTATTAGCGAGTTTTTGAAGACATTTCACTATCTACATGACCTATTTAATATCAAACATATGCCTGATGTAATGGATATTCCAATATGGCATTACTCTTATGATTATAAAATTACGCATACGCACTGCATAAGTGTTACATTAAATAATTGGCCAAACAAGCATTTCATTACAAACACTCTGAATTGTTAATTTGACTTAACCTCTTCGCCATTTATAATATACAAACGATTCCAAACTTCCAAATTAAATAAAGGAGAACTACTGGTTGTAAATCTGAAATTGTCATTTAATGCTTTTCAGTCCAGTAGAGTGAGAAAAAAATCTTAAAGTTGTTAATTGTAATCGAGAACCGTGGCAGTGACGCGCGTCAATGACTCAAACGTAATTTCGGAAACTTATCTACATGTACAACAGATATGGTATGGTAGTGTCCCATAATAAATACACAAGCAAATTGGACGTAGATTTCAACATCGTAACATTGATAATGCCGTTTGTCGATAGTTATTGAAAACAAGTAAATATAATAATTTTGTCATTTAAGGGATGACATTATTTCAACACGATTTGAGCTTAACGCAGGGCATAGGGTATATTGATAATTAATTAAGCGACATAAAGATTTTGAAACATACATTGTATACGTACAATATTATATTAGATAGACATCACAAAAGTTACATACTAGATACCTACTATGCTGGTTTTGGCGGATACTGTACCAGCCATAGTTCGCCCCTACATGTACAATCTGAAATCCACTTATCTCAAGTACAGAATCAATATGATATGCAAAGCTTAATCCTATATTTTAAGCAATTTCCATGTACTGTGGACACTAATGGTCAATTATATATTTTTTGTCGTCACTAGTGAATGTAGATAGATATCAATATTTGGGTATATATTTGACCGAACACCTCAGCTACAAACATATGGCACAAGCAGCATCAAAGTCAGCAAGCCGTGCACAAGGGTTACTGGTAACTCGGTCTGAGAGCTTTGGTGGACTCTATGGTTTGGCCGATGATTGGATATGGAGCTGCAATATGGGGAACAACAGATTATTCATGCGTCAATTCATGCAGTCCATCACCGTGCAATAATATTTTATCTGAAGTAGGAAAATACACGCCAAATTTAGCCAGCAACGGAGATTCCGGCTAGGTTCCACCCTCAGTCCGCCTCTGGCCGGGAGTTGTGAGACAATGGGCACGCCTTAAGAATATGCACAGTGATCGTGTTAACAGACGTGTATTCATGTGGACACATATAACACGTAAACGCAACTTGACCAACAGGATTGCAGATTTATGAACAACCATAATCTATCACATATATTTAATCTAGATAGAGATATTGAGCCACCGTTTCTATCTAGAACTGTTCAGAAAGCTGTTTTTGATGAGTATTTGACAACGTGGCATAACCGTGTTCAGTCTGACACTACACGAAATGGAAGAAACAAGTTGCGCCAATATAGAAATCTTAAAACAGAATACTTTGCTCAGGATTACCTATGCCTGATTGTCCTATGCCTCGTGCCCACGGGAGTGCCCCCGCTAAATTCATGTTCGGAGTTACCCCACTGAAGATCAAAACTAGACGATATGAAAACATCCCACTGGAGGATAAAAAGTGGTTTAACTGCACCGATGAAATTGAGGATGAAATCCACACATTGTTAATATGCCCTTGGATGAAAACGAGAGAGAATTATTGTTAAATGTATGCATGACTGTTTGTCCCAATTTTAATATTTTAGAAGATTATGAGAAACCTTACTATGTTTTATAAAATCCTAATGTAATGTTTTATACAGCCAGAACCTGCAATGAAATTTTATATAAACGGAGATGTCTTTTATACCTTTGATGTGATTTAGCTGTACAAACGTTCTTATTGCATTCCTTTTAAACGTGTTATTGTCTCTCATAAATGGCTGGGCGATTGATTGTGTACTCTTACCCAAATTATATTTTTTATGAATGTACCTGTAATGATTATGTACACAAGTGAGACATAAATAAACATTTGATTGATTAATTGACTTATTTATTTTTTTAAGAAACAAAGAAATATTTTTTACAGTAATTACCGCCCCATGTCAACAACACCTCAATCCTCTAATGGTTGCAGAATAAGAGATGAATATGATGAATGCATTATTGGTAATTTTGTTTTGTTACTCTGCATCAAAGTTCCAAACAAATCATTGATAAAAATTGTAGGTTACCGACATATGGTTGATGCAAAATTCACATGAAACTTTAGTATGTTTAAAAGTACAACAAAGGTAAAAAGCTCCGGATTTTCAATATCATGTAAAAAATAACAGACATTATTACTCGCCCGTTGAAGATACCGCCGTTTAATAAACCTACAATGTTATTAAACAATGCCTTATTACATCTTACACTTTGTGTAATTATTTGAAGTGTGTATGATTCGTCATAGACGGACGCCTTGTCCCTGCAATTAAACGACCCTCTAGCTAATAGCAAAATACACTCTTATATCTGCTCTACTAATAGATTTAATATATCTGTTAGAGATTCAGGTTCTATTAGATAGTGTTCGCAATTTTACACGGCTGTGTATACATATTTTGGTATTTTAAGTCTATCATATTTTACCTAATTTGCCAGAAATCTGTCATATGTGCATAATGTGTAAGTGAACTACTACTACATTGAAGAAAAATATATGTACATAACATTACATTTTATGTTCTTGTTTCGGGTCTTGTAACCGTGTCCATTAACTATGAATTTCCATTGCATTTTAGGTCTACAGCATTGATGTCAGATAATCTAAAATAAATCTGATTCTGCATTTGATTTTCAAAATGCATTAATTCTGGTACTTTGAATTATTTATCTGCATTGTAAATCTCAAACAGGTTTGTAATAGGCGGTTGATAATGATGAAATGTATTCCAAATGTTTCCACCTCGTGACCTTAGTTAGATTATATTTAGAGATGCTTGTCTTTGCATATTATGCTTGTTTCCAACAGTGTAACACAGGTCCATGGCTGACAGTGTCTATCTTAATCATTTATGGTCTATGTAGCATCCTTCATTCCAATCTTCTAAATTTTTATCTGGGAGTCATCAGCATTGCATATTGCATAAAACAGATTGCACTGTCAAAATGTCACGATACACAGAAAGTGTAATCAGTACATGTTTTAGTTGAGATTTTGTATGATTATCTATACATATGTGGTAAAAAGTGGAGTTCTTACATTATCTGCCTTTCTACTATTTTCACTGCATGAACATTTGTTCAAAACAAATATCCCCTTTAACTATAATCTTCCATAATTGTCTATGATTCCTAACTTCTGTGAAGCGTTTAGATGTTATTCATTCATATTTCAAAATTTTCAGAGCAAAAAATATTTCAACAGACGCAATCCTCTAAATACATACCTCATCATACCTTTTTGTTAACTATTTTCTAATTCATCGAAATGAACATTTGAAAGCGGCTATGAAATGCTGGTTTTAGTTCTAAAGGGCGAGTTGTTGCCACTTCAGTCTTGTTTGTTTGGTATTAACCCTATTTTTCAATAACATTAGTTTAAAACCGGAATGAGTGTAATATAATCAATATTTCATGACAGAAAAGACGATTCACAGTGTTAGGAGAGTTGGGTGGTGTTGAGGGCTCTAATTTGTTTGAATGGCTATCTACTTTCTATCAATGGTAGTCTTTGATTTTGTAATTAGCACCATTAACCATTCATCAACAACAAAAACACCTATTCAATAGTTCATTAGCATTTAGGTTAGTACCTATTTCTTTATTATTTCTTTTGAACATCCGTTAGATGCATTGTATTGTTAATTAAGACATACATGTAACTGATTCTAAAATACTTTCACTATTTTCGATATCATTATATCTAAGATATAATTAAGATAGGAAATTCCGATCCTTTTTAATTTTAGAAAAAAAGACATTTCTATCATTTTTGTTTTTCACAACGCGTTCTTTACAAATTAAGAAATTATCTGCACTGAATTCTTTTTTCATGTGCATGTAGAATGAAAAATGAATAGTTTATTTCAACTAACATTAAGCTATGATTTTGTGACATATGAATCTTTTTGCAACACCTGATTTGTTGTATTACAGTGAATGAATCTTAAATTTCCAGAAGGAGGTCATAGTTTTTCTCATTGAAGTTACAGGATATGTACCAGTACCTATCAACAGCTCTCATTATGCCATAGATTTATCTCTATACGAGAAGATACTGGCCCACTGATGTACTTGACTCCATTTTAATTCATCCCATATCAATGTCATTGTGCAAGCATTTCTTTAACATCATTGATAGAATTCAAATCCATACTGTTACCTTGTTTACTGTTTACAACATTTAAAACAATTTTTCAAGTGTTTATCAGAACAACGTTTTCTTCATTTGATGCTTAACACATCTTATGTTGTATGCAGTTTCGAGTGAACAAAAGAAAAACATTATCAATGAGTTATGATGTCTTCAAAGATATTCCTTCCTGTTACCACTATGGTATTTTGCATACTGTTACTAATTTTCCATACTGTTACCTTGTTAACTGTTTACCATTTTTAAAAACATTCAAAGTGATTTCCAAAGCAACTCTTTTTCATTACTTGATGGGTATCTCTTTTCAAGTTATGTGCAGTTCACTATCATGGAAAACAGGTAAGGATTGCCAGTAGTATATGATGTATTTGAAGATAATCCGTCCTGTTACCGCCAGAGTCTCTTCTATACTGTTACCGATGTTCCATACTGTTACCCCTAATTACTCTGCAGCACACAATCTATTTTATCTTTGAATGTTAATAAAGAATGTTTTTCGTCATTTCTTAGTATGTCACTTTTTTATGTTGCATACAGTTAATTACCATGAAGAAGTATGTAAGTAACAATCAGTCAAGGTGTACATATATATTTTTCTTTCCTGTTACCATAATAGTATTTCCTGTTACCAACATTTCCATCCTGTTACGATGGCAAAAATGATTCAAATCAAAAATATTTCTTCACTATACGGATATATTACTTCATGATGACAAGTGGTAATGTGTAAACTGTCTCAGCATTGAATTTTATTTTATTATTGGCGATTTCTCTGTAGAATAGATATTTTGTACATTTGCCTAAAATGCAAGTTTCAAATTTTCATCAACATGAAATGTGATATTTTAAATCATAATAGTTTGGTTTCATTACAAACACAATACCCTGAATCATTAATATGTGGGAGAGATATTATCTTGGTATACCCTTTCTCAGTTTTATATTTTTACTGTAAATGCAGTTTTCAACATGGTAACAGGATGGAACATTTTTTTTAGAGCTGATTTTTAAAATCATATTTTTTGGCCGAAAAAGTGTCATTAAGGTTGCATTTTTCTGTATTGGTATTTATGACAATCATTGTTATGAATGAGCAAATAAAAGTTGTATTTCAATTATGATGGCTTTGTCATTTTTGTACCTCTGAAATTCGCACGGATTTTGAAAATGACTCATACAACCTTAATTAAAAATATCCACTAAAAGTAACGGAAAGCCGTTTGATTTTTCCAAATGAAACCCTCTGGCAATATTCATAAAAATATGAAATAAAACGTATAAACAATATAACAAAATGTTATAATATGGATTTAGGATTTTACTGGGAGATGCGTGACGGTGAAAGGTACGATCTTATGTTGCAGACATTCATTCTATAAGATAAGAAGGGTCATTCGTCTTCTTGACAAACGAACAAAGTGATCCTCTGAGCACATGGCCGTCCACGCTGACCTTAAGTCGGACGTGGGGAATGAAATAGGTTTTGGTTCAGGAGGTAATTTGAATAATCTGATTTTGAATTTAATTAGAATTATTATTAATGAATAACATATTATAAAATTTGGACAAACAAGTAAACAGTTTTGAGGCAACGTTCATGAGGTATATTTGGCAAGAAGTAACACCTTATCCTATCACCAATAAACCACTCTTTGATTTGCCATCGTGAGAATTTTAATTTGTTCCAACATATACGGATATATCGGTTTTAGATAATCAATAATAGGGTTGAAAACTTGTTTGGTGGTGTATATAAAGTCATTATTATGAGAGTGTAAATCCATAAAAACAATAATTTTTCTATCTTTGATTTGAATCCGATTTATGTTCAGTGAAAAGTGTATTAGTACAGTGTACTGTTTACTAAATAATAGATCATAATATTTTTATATGTAAGATATGCACATGTATGTATCAAAAACCAGTTCTTTGTAAGAATTATCAGCAAAGTGACTGTGCCAAAGTAGAAGGTTTCGGAACTAATTATTACTTATTGGGTACTATAAATCAAGGAAACCAAATTTCCTTGTCAGACAGTAGTAATTAACAAGCTTAACTGGGCTCCGTCCAAGTGATCTAGTAACCTATCATCTCAGTAAGGGTCCATAACAATTGAATCACAGATTGACGTCAATGTAACACAACCTCTTTCAATTTCACTTAATTGTTAAAAGGATACAATATAATATCTTTTTTATAAATATATTTTCATCTCAGTAAAGTAGTAAAAAATAGTCTGAAAATAAATCAAATATCCTAAGCTAAGAAAATTCATGACCCTATGATCTCGGGTTGGTCTGGACTTCATTATGCGTTGTGTATATGAGACAATCAACACTCACCAAGATAATAACTTTAAAACACTATCTGTTCTAAAACAACCGTGTTCTTGTTGTCATTGATATATCAAAATAGCTTTACATGTAAATTCTAGACTGTGATTTTGTTCTGTGAAAAAAACTCATATAACTGAAATTTATCACGTGTACATCTTAGTTTGAGCTTTGGGGTTATTCTGAAAAGAAGTTCGGCTTTAACTTTAAAAACATCTCTTTTCGTTAATGCTTAGCCTTTAGTGACACAGAAAATTTGATTTTTACGTGGCTAGAATAAGTGTCAAAATACCATATATCCTTAGTAAAGGTAAATCTACTATAAAAACTTGCACCTTAATCTCTAAAAAGTTCAAATTATTTTTTTCTGTTCAATGATAGATGAAAAGCAGTCATATACATGTTAGGAAGTTGAAATTCTGTCTCCTATATACATGTGTAATGGTTAAATGACTAATAAACGCTACTCAATATTTGTGTTTGTGTCCGCCATAAAGTAGTTTTAAAAATTACGTTTGAGTCTCTGCCGCGCGCCATTGTCCGGTATTCGTTCATAAATCACGACTTTACTCTATTTATTGTCACTATTCTGAGCTAATAAGCACCAAGATACGGATTTTCAGATATCACCACTACTTCTCGACAAAATGACACCATTTATGAAAACTGGGATATTTGACACCAACTCACTAGTCAGTGGCCCTTAACAGGAACAGGTATCTGTATGTGTCACGATTGCTCTCGTTTCAGTTGATGTGTTTATTATTGTGATGCTTATTCATAAAACGTTTTGCATGAGTTAGACATTGATGATAAGTTATGATATAAAAAAAATCATCTTTATAACATCCCATACACTTAATATGAAAAATAAGTTATTCAACAGAAATGCACTTTGATGAAATAAAAAACCTCTTGATATCAATCATTAAAGCTATTCTTTTAAGACGATGTGAAATAACAGGTGATCGTCAATTTACAAAGGTGTAAGTAGTTACTTTCACCTTAAAGCATATATGTTAGGTGAGGTGAGGTGAGGTGAGGTGAGGTGAATTGTGAGTAAATAAAGAGTAATTCACTTATATCGCGGCTGCTAGTATTATTATTATCGCAGGGAGAAGGCCCGCAACACCATTGTGGCTATGCATTGCAACCAGCGACTGCGCTGTAACTCAGTGTAGCATTGCACCCAAACCTTACTGCGTGTAGAACAATTCTTTACTGCAGACAAAATTGCCGAGCTCCTGGCGGGATTTGAACCACGGATCTCTTGATCCGAAGCGTTAACCACTGAGCTATCCCGCCCAAAGTATAATGTTTAAGAATACGAAACAAATGTCATGCTGCTGAAGACATCACACAGTTTATCCTGAGGTTATTTTTAACAATCAACGAGGAATGAATAAACATTGAATCAAAAGGTGCAAGTTATACCCTAAATCCTAAATTTTTATTAAATGTTTAAACAACAGTTTACTATCTGAGGACTAATGTATTACCATTATTAATCACTTCATTTTAATTCGGTTTCCCAAAAGAAAAAGAATAAAAAGATTAAACTTCAAAGAGATTTTAGTTGCTGGTTTTCCGGAATTTTTTAATTGCGATTAGATTTGTGTCAAATCCTATTTGATGAGAGGACTGTAGATATCGTCAGATCACTTGAACCCATTTGGAAACATCAAACACAGTTTAAAAGGTATTAATGACACCTTTCTGTAAAAATTAGAACTTAGTTTGTTTTTGAGTCATTGATGATATTCATCAGTCCCTAGAATACGATAACTTTCTGAGAGTGTATCACTGACCTTCAAATCGGTACTCATTTGTTTCATAACTGAGTTAATATCTCTTTGCAATATAAAAGTTGTAAGTCCATAAAATGCTTATTTATTCACCATACCAACTTCTAAAATGCCACTCGAAGATGTATTTCAGACACCTTTGACTTTCTGAAGTATATTGACAAATGAGGTATTTGTTAAATTCAGTTTATAGTGAAGATATTCATGTAAAGTGGCCCCCAAATCGTTACTCAATTTCTTCATAACTGAGGTAGTATCTCCTTACTAAATAAGTTGTAACTCCATAAAGATTTTATTTCGTCATCAAACAAGGTTCTAAAATGCCACTTTAAGTAGCTTTTCAGTTTTGCAATTTCAGGTAAGAGTCAAGATATTCAAAGGTAAATGCGACATACAAAGTATAAGAATTGCAATGTCTTGACGCTTGTTACAGATGGATTACGATGAATGTCTGTCATATCAATATTATTTCCCCCATTTTGGTGTGAAGACATTGGTACTTGAATGGTACTTTCTGTACTGTGTTTATTTGACATCATTTTCTCCCGGTAATTCTGTATCAAAGAAAACCGTCTCTTTGTACCTTTTGATCAGATTCATTTTACACCATATCTGACCTCACAGACAACAAGCTACATTTAGCGTTGTATAATCATTCTGTCTGGATACACTGATAGATTTGAAACGTGTCTCTGGCAACTGATGCGGTTCTTGGAACAACTCTTGCAGAGAAAATGAAGGATGTTGAACATTTTGTTCTGGCCTTGGACTTGTCACCTTGTCCTGCAGACATATTATGGCCTTGTCATTTAACTCATTTAATTCTCACAACGGAACATGTCTTAGAATTGTTGCCTATTGATCATAGATTTTGTATCGATCCGATTTCTACAGTTCAAACCTATCACATAAAATCCTCAAAGTGTTTCAAAACACACCTCTTCTCATTAAGACTGAAACTACCATTAGGCCATTCATAATGAACAAAAGCTTTCAGGGAAGTTAACTTGTCAATTATTCCTATAGACATGCATGTATTTTACCCCTTCAATTAAATCGGAATGTTTATAAGATGAAACGAACCTTGCAGTTGATAACATTTTTCAAGTTTTTCTAGTTTATGTTTTACATTGAATGCAGTCAAAATTCTAATCTTCAAAACATTTCATTGACGGTGGGTTATATCAAAGCGTTATAAACGTCAAATTGAAAATAAATGTTTGAAATGTTCGTATGAGTTGACGATGTTGAACTTATAACAGCATCTTACACATCGAGTACACCTTTCAAAACAAGGTAGATCTCATCACTGAATATTGGCCAGTCATATTGACTCTCTGTGTGATATGATGTCTGACAATTTATAATCTCCACTTAAATGATACCTGATATCTGTGTTTATTGGGAAATAGAATCAGTTAAACTATAACAGACAACTTAAATCGATCAAGGAAAGATTTGAACAGATTTTATAACTTTGAAAGGTTGTGTATCCTGGATAACGAGAAACTGTATCAGTTATGTATTCATAGAGACCAAGCTGTTCATAGTAAATGAAAAGAAATGTAAATGTCGACATTAATACATTGAACTTGGCAAGGTAAATTTCCATCTTAGGAGATGGGAGAAACACAATCACAAAGGCGAAGATTTGTGTTTTTTATAGAAAAAATCATTTATTTTAATCTATACTTAATTCAATAGTAATTATATCTTCGCTGATCTAATTTGATCTTTTCATTGGAACTTCAAACGGCCCCCTCTCCAATTTCTTCAGCATCTATCATCTGCTCTGTCAGAAAGCTGTCACGAGATTCCTTTATTTGAATCATTTTCTGTCACCAAAGAAATGTTGATATCTTATCAAAGAAGGTTATTTTTCAGAAATCTTTAGATAACTGATAAATCCTCAAACAAATCCATGAAATAAATATAAAACATCATGCTTGTCTTTGATCGTGTTTTCATTGTTTCGCATATTGACCATACATTTCATGTTTAAGGTTTTTTTATTTATGGTTATGATGCATACATGGCGATTGTTTTACACAACAAAACTTATGTTAACATGATGTACAAATCCAAAAGTATTTCAGGAGCACCTGCTTGAAAACAAAATAATCATCCAGCTTACACATTAACTAGGGAATTATTTCACTCACATGTGCGAGATAATTCATGCGGATAAAAAAGATCACAGGCAACACCTTTTACAAATCATTTTGCTCTAATCTGGTGATAATATGAATTTCATTGGTGTAGGCATTTAATCAGTTTACGCTATCATCAATCTTTAACTATGCACGGCTAAGAATTTATGAGATTATAATGATGGTCTGTCAAATAGATACTTGTGAATAAACTAACACTGATACTGTTATTTATAACGCTTCGCGTATGTCCGAGGGTAATATACATAATACATTATTAGCAACTTGGTCTGTGTTATTGTTTGATGTTTTGACGTTTTTCAAGTAAAGCAAAAACTCATTTTGGAAAACTTTAAATCAAAATATTGAACATTTGAACATATAACAATCCACATCGCGAAGTATTTTTTTGCGGCATTTTAAACCTTTAAAACATTAAAAAAAATTAACAAATGGACAACAGTTTTTTATATTTGGTGTTGTTCTAAGTAATTACATCCAAAACCAATACTATAAAATGTGATTACATGCTTTAATAAATTATCAAATTATTATAATATATGAGCACTCGGACATAAGTTCAGAAAATAAAATAAACATCAATAATAAACAAAATTTCTTTGAAAGATAGTCTATGAAGGAGATCGATTACTGATGGATCAAGGTAAAGTATTCCACATAAGTAACTTTAATGATGAAGTGTTATTAACCAGTTTAAGAAACACAAAACTTTTCGTTTTGGTCTATATTAACAAACGTATTTCCCAAACAACTGAATGGTGTAACATTATACATGGCATAAAACTATCTTACATTATCATCATATAACATCAATCAATACATTCAAGTAACCAAAATATCATTGAAGAATAATTTATTTTTAATGGCGTACTGCCAGAAAAGTCTATCGTATTAGAATCCCAATGGTGTTTCAAAGTGCAGTAAAGGATTTGCAAAATGACATCAAGCTACGATTCAAATGTCATGGGTCTTAACTTACATGTAAAGGTTCCACACTGTCTCTTCCAAGCCAGGTTAAGCTTGTTAATTACTACTGTCTGACCGGGAATTTGTTTGACTTGATTTATCCGCACAGGAATTAGTAACTTCAAGCTTTGAAATCCCCTAAGTTAAACATGCTAGTCGATTTCCTGACCTTTGCTGAAATATGCGATACTGGCACTCATAGAGTGAGCTCTAATGAAGAGGACTACTTACTTGATTCAACTATAATATTCTTTCGTAAATCTAGAAAGAATCTAGACAAGTTTGTCAAAATATATCAATAGTCAGGTTACATTGTACTAATGGATTTGTTAACGAAGCGATCAGGGTTCTGGCATCTTGATCCGACATGTTATTGGCTATGTTTTCATCGGAGGGTCTATTTATAAGTATTTACCTTATATTTACAGATACAGGATATCATAAAATGTTCCAAATGACAAGAATGTCCTAAATGCTCATCTCAATCCTGGTCAACAGATGTGGTTGTCGATGTCCCGATGTCTAATGCGGTCTCGTAGGTGCTCTATAGGAGATATATCAGGAGATTTAGCTGGTAAATGCATGTTTTTCAGTTCTCTTGTGTGGAAGTAGTCTTGTCCTGTGATGTGGTGGTGGTGGTGAGGTGGTGTTTAACGCAGCTTTCAAGATTATTTCACTTATATCGCGGCTGCTAGTATTATTGCAGAGAGAAAGCCCGCAACACCATTGTGGCTATACATTGCGGTGAAACCTGCGAGCATCGGTTGGAACTAGCGAACCATGGATGGTACTGCGCTGGATTTCAGTGAAGCATTGCACCCAAACCTGACTGCGTGTAGAACAGTTCTCTACTGCAGACAAAGTTGCCAAGCCCCTGGCGGGATTCGAACCACGGACCTCCTGATCCGATTGTCCTGTTGAAAGAGGATTATTGGGTTCATACAAAGAAATGACATTACGGCTGTGAAATGAGGTCATTATACTGACTTTTTATGTAATGTCCATCATTGGTTACAATGTCTGTCTTCCCATTATCCCAATGTCCTCCACAACCATCACGCATTTCAAGCAAGTATATTTTTTCAAATTCGGAATGTTTTAAGGAAAAGTATGTTTTTACCTTTATTCATACTATTTGAAGGAAATGTGTCATATCATCTTTATGGGAAAGGGGCGTTCCTTTTGCAGTTCTTTTGTGAGTTTATTTGGTGACAATTAGCTTTTTTATTCAAATTCTTTAGCGCATGCATTCTGTCAAACCTATTCTAATGGTCAAATTCTATCTAAATCGCCCTAGGCCTGCCAAACAAGGTACATCAACATGTTATGGACCCGTCAAGCACAAAAACAGCATGTGAGTGCCCTTTTTTTAAATTTCAACATAGTCTCTCGGATGCAGCAATAGTAATACCATTTCTGTAAAACGATAGGGCTTTTTTCAAAAACGCTCCCGATGACTTATAAATATGCGAACACGCAAAGGCCTTTCAGTGTTAGAAAAGGCAAAAGGCTGATGGTTCCAAATCATCATATTATTGAAGGCGGGTGAGTACTTCACATCCACAAGCACCTGCTACATTGTCTGGGACATCTTATGTGTTGACCCGAACATATGAAGAATAACATCCCTGGGAAACTGGTGTAGATACCTAGGTTTAGAATGGAGAGCTTTGAAGATAATATAATGATGTATTATTTAATTATGCTTAGTAACTAAACTCCCTTATTCATAGTCACCCTAGTATACTCTAGTGAATGTACTGACCATCCAATGATAAAGATGATTACAAAGAGTGATGGATTTAATTGATCTTTCTATCACATCTATCGATTTCAAGTCAAATAAGTCTATTAATATCCATCCTAGCTGAAAAATTATTCTCGTACACTCGAGGTTAAGTCTTCATAGCCTATTAAACAAATTAACTATAGGACGAACAGCGTTTTGTAGTTTACTTATGAAAGCAGGAGACGGATTACTAGTAACGGGCCGATTTAGATAGGCAGTGGATTTGGACACATAATCAACTGACACTTGATGTGACATGTTGCACTGAAGTAGTTTAATGATTACATGGATAACAAAAGACATTCTTCACATTGTGATCTATATCATACGACATCATACAACTGCAAAGAGCGCGGAATTAAATACTTGTTTGAAACAAATATAGGCTCCTGCTCTAGTAAAGTTGCAAAAGAAAAACGGCCATATAAATTTAAAGAAGTCGAAATTCTGGATTCAGTTTAAATGTTGATAAGTAAAAGGATCTACTTGTCCCTACCAATCTATATTCGTCGTTGTTTTTGGTGTAAATAAGTTTCCGAAATTACATTATACGTCATTGTTGTGCGCCATTGTCGTGTTTTAACACGAATCTAGACTCAAACAAGTTTATTGTCATTTTACTGAACATAAGCATTGAGATGCTAATTTTCAGAAACAACAACTTCTCTACCATAAGGATAACACAGGACGAAGTTTGACACATTTGATCCCTGCAACATACTCAGTGTCCCTTTGACAAGAACATTCCGAATAAATGCTTTAGGTATAAGGCTCTCAAATACAACACATCATGGATCACGTTTTTCATGTGCTTTGTACAGTTATTAAAGGGCAACGCCCAAGGTTTAACGTCTGTGAAGTGTCGCTGGTTGGCTTCACATGTCAATGAGTTTACACAACAGGGCCTCGGTTTGTTTTACTTTCTTGCGTTGGTCAAACCAAAGTGTGATGTGATGTTGGACATTACAAATCAGTGGGAATTGTCAGACGATTGAAGTATGGAATTAGTGATGAAACCGTTCTTTCAGATTGTTGCAAGCTTCCGTTAGTGTGAAGGTTTTAAAGAAACAGTCTGGACACCGCAGTTTCGCAGTTGAAACATACAAAAGATCCAGTGATGCCCAAAAACGATATTTTTCTGAAATTCTTCTGTAAGGAAAATCGTCACTTACATTAGTAACTCCTTAGATTTTTCATTGAAAATAAAATTTGTCATATATTTGTCTCTGTGGGATGACTTTTTGACATGTTGCATCTAGATAGCATCATAGTTGGTGTTTGACAAGCATGTAAGCCAAACAAATTACAATAAAAAACGGAGTTTCTCTTTAATCGATATTCGATCTTGCGCAAGTGCATATATTTATCAACTACCCATTAAGAAATATTTAAAAGAAGGTTTTAAAACCCAACATATAATAAACGTCGTATGAATAATTTTCTCGTGATACTTTTCTGTAATTTCAATACTGTTATCGTCACTTGATCGTGTGTCTTGGCCTTGTTACAAATAACTTGATGTATTGTTTAATTTTGTTCAAAAGTCATTACACGAGTTTTAAATAAGTTAATTTTCTTTAGACGTTTACAACAAGGACACTAATTTCTTTTTCATCCATCTACTGTCTTCCACGCCAAAATGCCATTCAAAGGCTTAACAAAAACGCAATTTAAATTCTAAGAAATCGGTATTAGCGCTACAATGAAGGTCGTGAAATATATACGTTCTCAGATGTCTTGCCTCTCCTTGGGAATCAATACCCTGAAGAACCCTCTCTTTGAACGTGAGCACCAATGCGCCCTCCTCCAAATGCATGGGGATTTAGTATGACGCTCTTTTGTAGGTGATGAATAGCGAGAAAAGTTCAAAGAAGTAATGACTTTGATTCATTGCTCAATCAATAAGACAGAATCCCGGGATAGAAAATAATGAGCATTTCGTTGATGTGAACACCATTCTTCCATCTGTCTAAGCTAATATCAGTGTGTAATTTTAACTTACAGTGTCTCTTGAGTGTCCTTAGTGTTCTTTTCTAGTTTCCGGACGAATAGGACATTGGGCATATAATGAGAAAGTCCCGTATATGCGAAATCAATTGCCAAAACATGCTGCAGCGGTCAAAGGGAAGCAACTCTAGTGAACTTATTCCTTTAAAATACCGACAACTCGCCAGTAAAATACATGTTGAGGTCCACAGAAAGGTTGTATGAAAAGTTAAAAGAATCAAATACAATGGATCCCCGGTCATTCAGAGCCTTGTTTATCGAACAACCTGTTGAAATCGAAACTGTCTTCGACCCAATGTTTCAAAAGCCGTTATTTTAAAGATTTTTCTCAGAATCCACCATTGAATATTCCATTGGCATACCACTGGATATGAAATCATTCTATTACCTGCAATGCTCTGTGACGATGTCAACATAATCAAAACATCCTCCTTGAAGTGATTCAGTTTGTCTTTAGTACCTTTAAGATTAATTGATATAAACAAATATTTAATAATTAGCATGAGAATGAGTAGATATTCATATTCAAACATATTCTTTTGATATGTAAAAACAACGTAAGTGAACGATGAAATAACACTTTTTTACTCCTGCTACTCCCTCAGAGGAATTAGAAAAGATGACAATGGGAAATATACACAAAAATGTTTTGATTGTGGTGATGCGCATATAATGACACACGGAAACAGAGGTTATCTACATTTTTTAACTTTATCCGTTTGTTCGTTTTAGTAAGGCGTTACATAAAAAAATATCATTAATGTCGTATTTCCCATTTATGATATAAACTGCCGTCGGTAAAATTTTGTGTTTCTAAAAAAGGTTCACGAATATTTGGAAAATGTCATTTATTTTATTTATGCTTAGATATTAAAATGCAGTATTTCTATCGTTACATACAAAGCCATATTTCTATCATTAATAATGAAATTCATACATTAATTCAGTAATATCATATTGACATAAAATCAATTCATAACCCTTCCATGTGATGTCTGAAAAAGCATCGTCAAAGATATGTATTCCAACATACTTGAAGAGTGCTACTCTCAACATGACATGGATTCGGGTATGTGCATTCATTCATAGGGAAGTCTTTACTTTATCTAAAAACAATCGATGCCAAACGAATTCATGCAAAACAAACTAAACCACGTTCCCTAGGAAATTTTTTGTGTGTACTTGACAAGTACATGTATAACAATGCCATAGCCAAATCGACACTTATAAACATTAAATGTTAGTCACTAGTGTGAGCCAATACATAATACATAACATAAAGTCTACATTCAATATAAATCAGATATTTGGCACTTGACGTTTGGAGGAAGGTGATTGGTTGACTGGTGCTTATGAGACACCCAACAGAGGGATACGAACGCAAACCTCATGATGAACATGCTATTTTCTGCAAACAATTTAGTTACGTTTAAGACACTACGGTCGTAATTGTCCGTTAGAGTTTCATAAGATCTTTGATCAAACATGAATTTACCAGCAACAGCTTTTAAACCTTACAATGAAACCAATGTTATCCTTCATTACAATGTTCTTTCCTACTGTATTCAACCATACCAGCACTAGATTCAATACCTTATCGTGGTTTACAGGTTTTCCTGTTTCAAAGACCCCGAGAGCTCTGCCAGTGGGTGCTTAAATGCTCCTGGAAGGGGCACCCAAGCTGGACAGGTCGACGGGTAAAAGTCAGACCGCATTGGAGTCGATCTAAAACCTGCTGTCTATATCTCAGTATGCCTTCCTTTCCCTCACACCTTCGATCCTTTCTACCTTATCTGTCCACACTGTTTTAGTTGCTTTAGGAGTCTACCTTGGATCCAGGGTAAAAGTGGAGACCTATGGAAACATTTACTCTGGATTAACGAGGATGCTCATCATGCTGTACAGCGTATTTGAATCCGATAAGCTCCTACAACACTGGAAAACTAAGAAAGCAAATGCCTCAGGGGCCAATTGTACGTTTTATCAGTAAATCAAGTCATTTTGATAAGCGCCTCAAGTTGTATTACGATTAGCCTGCCGAGTTTCAATGAGCTTATCCTCGCTGTAACGCGAAAATCAGGTCTGCTGATCGCAGGAGAGATCGGCTGTTTAATATCGACCCTTCTCATCGCGTCAATATTAGATATGAGTCTCTGTTCATATTGATTGTTTGTTAATGAGAAAATGATGGGAACCAATACTTGTAAATCGAGTTCTTGCATTCTTTTTAACAGATTCGTTAAATGCCATTGGGAGTCGTGTCGCTTAGAAATAGCTCTGGGAAGACATATATGCCTGTTATATAGTAGTTGGGTAGGGTCTACAGGCATATATCTTCCTAACGCTATTTCTATACGGAAAAAAAGTCCAAGTGTCTAACGCAGTGAGTCAACATGACGCTTTCTTGATTTTGCTTGCCAAATGTGACAAAGCTGACATTTTTGGTTTTGTAAGATTTCGCTTTTTTATCAAAGAATTCAATTGCTTTTTAAGTATTGAAAGTTTAAACTGTCTGTTTTTACCGCATTTAACATTTGATGTTAGCTTATTGTCTTGTGAAGTGAGATGAGATTAAAGTGAAGTAGATCTTAAAATAAATGTAGGAATTCTGAAATAGTCGATTTATTGTACCAATATAACCGTTGTTCCTATGCTGATAAATTCTCTGAATTCGCTGGGTTTGATTTTTTCAAAAATAAGCTATCGGTATGTTGAATACTTGCCACAGACGAATTTCTAATGTGTGCATTGAACAATTGAATAAATCAAGTCTAACCGACAGATTGCAGAAGAACCGTTAAACAACGTGTCCACTAGATGTGACTTTAATGTGACTTTAATGTTACTTTATTCAATCAAGATTCAATATCCGTCAAGCAAGGAAGCTAATAATCAAAACATCATCAGGAGTTGATTAACATATTTAAAGTTAACAGAGGAAAAGCTAAGATTGAATTGAAAAATCTGAAAACCATATGACCCAAAATATGATATTTATTGTATGTAATATCTTTGAGATAATCATAACGTATCTTCATAAGTAAGGACAAATTTGTATTCATGTATTATTGAACAGTAAGAATGTACTGATTGCAGTAATCTTATATACATATAAGTGTTATTTTACTCATTCTATAATCCAGGATCCCATGTTTCGGTGATCAAGTTGAACATTCTAATGGACACAGACGCAGAAACCCTTGTTATGACCAGGCATGTGTATACAGAAGGGTTGACAATAGAGACAGTGGGTGCAGTCAGAGGTAGACAAGCACTCTCCTTGGCAATCATCCAGGGCTTGAGTTACACTGACTGTAATTGCATATACATCAATTATAAAGTACACAGCATCTTTAATGTTTGCCTGAACATATCGTCCAAATGAAGTAATACCATAATTTTTAAGATAAGATAAACACAACAAAAATGAGTTCAAAAAAATAACTTTAATATATAATTGGAGTATTTGATTCTGCACGATTTGATTGTCAACACACTGTCACAAATATACAAAACTAAATGAATTACAGAAAGGTTTCATAGATAACACTTAACAACGAAACTCTTCAAACAGAAGGTTTTTACATATTGAAACTTTCTGGGCATTAAGTCATAACACGTTGGTGCATGGATAATTTCAGGCGTTAAATGACTTATCGTCTACCTGTCTGCGTTTGTATCTGTCCCTTTCTATCATTTGTCGTCATATGAATTATTACATAGAAAGGTAGATCTAATATTTTTCAATACGCGACGAAAATATTATATATCTCATCATATATGTTATTTTATGTATATATTATAATAAATATTTATGAGTAACCATTTATGTAAGAAAGCTCAAGAAAGCTTAACGTTCATCACTCATTTTTTTATTTTCATGACACTAAAAGCCGGGGTTTTTTTTAATTCAGACAACAACAATAAAACAACAAGATAATCGGTTTACTCTGTTGTTATTATCGTTCTTAAGTAAAAGGATAATTTACCCCCCACCCCCAACCCACCAAAATACCGAAACAGACTGCCAATTCCGTAAAAATTTCATCTATATGTGTTCCGCATCCTTCATTTTATTTCATTAAATCACCATCTGAGGTTTGTTGAAAAGGCAAACTTTGGAAAACCAAGAAGAGCAAACACCTTGACGATCTCATATACATTATACAATGTATAACTTCATACACTAGTTACAAAAATTACCAGGATTCACTTCGCTAGGAGGCATTTAGAAGTTGGTAAGAGGAACTAGAAACATGTTCTGAGGAATTTCAACTAATTGATTGAAGCAGTTGGCATAAATGACCGTTTATTAACAAATACATTATTAAAAGATACAGCTTAGTTTTAAAAGACGTATGTGTAATCTTGATGACAGTATTAATATTTCACCTTTTTCACCGGTTGTACGATAGTTTAACTGTGCAGGTACGGTTATTTAGGTACCAGATTCTTTTAGTATATATCTCCATAATACAAGTTACAATAGCTTATTATTGGAATGTTTTTTCACTTATATCCACAAAATGAATATATTTATTCAGAATTGTTATACTCACTGATCGCACAAAGAAGAAGGACGGACAGAAGAACGAGGTATAGAGCTGCCTTCATGTTAACAGATTTGTCCGACTAATGAATTCAGTTATACTTATCTAGCCAAAGAAGAACAAACACCTGGACGATCTCATATACATTATAACTGTGTAACTGTTTACAGTAGTTCTGAATAGAATGCCCTCGTTCCCTGCTGGTGTAGTGTCATAGTATTAACAGACAAATATTTGTGAACAAGTTATGGTCAGGTTCATGTCATGAGACACGTTTACATTTGCAAAACAAAAATTACCAGTATTCACTTCGCTGGGAGGAATTTAGAAGTCGGTAAGAGAAACGAGAAACAAGTTCTGTGTAAGTTCAACTAATCGATTGAAGCAGTTGGCGGCAACGTTGTTGGTATCTACTACGCAACGTCGCAATAAAGACGGCACCGACCTTTTACTTTGTTGAGCGATGTTATATACATAGGACAATTTTTATGTGGTAATATTCCATATTTTTTAATTTTCGCCAAAGTCAACTTAATACTCAATCGGAAACAATTTATTCTGAGTAAAAAGTTCTTCAATGCTTGTTTTTAGTTAGTTTGTTATTGAGTTTCTAGTACATAAAACATAAAAACATCACATCTGTTCTCTATTCTTTTCAGGCCATTTTTTGGGCTTTTGTCTGCAATACATTGTTTATATGGTGTTGTATATGATGTTAATTCTGCATGGACATTTCTCGACCTCAAAAAAGACATACTTTCTCTTTCAGAAAAACATGACATGGACCATTGTGGACATGGCGTAACGGATAATTAAAGAAAAACAACAAAAATCCGAGTCTTTCAATAGGCATCACATAGAAAAGCGTGACAGCCAATAATTAAATTGCACTAATAATTTTGAAAACAGTTTTGGAAAACGTCTTGAAATATTATTCATCTCTTATCCTATTGCTTTATCCAAAAACGCATAATTTTCCTCAGTTGTACAAGACAACAATCGTAATATATCAGTCCTATTTCATCTACACCAAAATTTATAGTGACATTACTATGTGCAGAAATTTTACCTAAAACGAATGTACCTTAACAGTAGATATCACAATAATTGTTTTCGAAGTCATCAAACTTCTTTAATGACCATGATTGAATTCGTTATCAACGTTATAATCGCTTTTTGAAAATTCTCGCATTTACAACCGTTTACTTGTCCAAGTACGGAGCACATTCTTAGGCATCTTAACGTATACATTGCGAATTTAGCATTTTTACCTGACACTTGCTTTGAACAAAAATGCAGGAACATAGTATTTCGTTGTCTATACTACCACCAATGGTTCCAGCCGATACTCGTAGGTTTTACCGCAATGCATAGCCACAATGTTGTTGCGGGCTTTCTCCCTGCAATAATACTAGCAGCCGCGATATAAGTGAAATACTCTTAAAAGCGGCATTAAACCACGTACTACCTCACCTCACATCATTGTATATACAATTTTTACGCTCATTGTCGGGTTTAAACACACTGTAGTTGCTTTTGAACAACCAATGTAAGATTGCATCGATAACATTATTGTTAAAATCAATGTTTGCTGATTGGACTAATCCCGTTATTTACCAGATCGTGTTGGATAATTATGCTATGCTCTATAATGCCACGTGCTGTCAAATAGGATTAAGTCAAAGAGATAACGTCACAGACTACGTCGAAGCAATCAGATGGATTGGTCCATCGGAATACCGTATTCAACAGTTAGCTTGTTGAAATCATTAATATCGAGGGCCGAGCATGTTAATTGTATTGGAATTCAAGAAGTAAATAATTCATTGTTCGACATAAAATCTCACTTACCTCATTTTATTGCATAACCAGCAATACTTTTAAGAGAAACTAAAATATACGTATGTTGTGATAGCAGATACTTGTACTTTGATGTTGTTCTCTTTATATTTTCACACATAATGTACAAATTTAAATCTAAGTTAATGTTTCAAACAACGTTTTACCTAATTTAGATTTTTTAGCGTTGCAATTAATGACATTACCAGGAAAAATCAAATATAAATCCGAAGTAAGAACAGCGATTTGTCTGGATTATTTCCTGGAAATATTCAAAATGCCTGGAATATTGACACTGTCAGTGTGATGACAAGTTTGAGCGGATGAAGAGGACAGTTGGCCGGTTAGTTCCAAAGCTTCTGATTCGTTAGAAAACAATGTAGATGTGGAATAGGGGCATGGAGCACATGGAGTGATACAGTTGTTAGCCTTCTTCGCTTTCACGCCGGGTTCGAATCCCAGTAGAGGCACCAAACATTTGTAATCTGGTCCTTGTTCTGTGTTGTGACCCTGGATAAGACACTACCAAGCTGTTCAATTGGGTACCTGATCACTGGGAAGCATGGTCCTAGAAGGTCATTGGGCTCCATTGAAGTCCTATTCTTTCAGGGTGATAATACAATTTGTGCACTTTGAGAATGCTCTGTAATACATGTATTCGCGATACAATAAATCTATTATTTCCTCACGGTTAGCTGTCTACAGAAAGCTATGCATTTGGTGAAGTAAACATTTACTCATCAGCTTACGACTTATTTCAGTTCTTGAACGATCAAAATGAACAGGATTCAGAATATCAGTTTACCAAAAATTCAAAATTTAAACTGAAGACATCTTCTCACGCATGGCCTATACTTGCGCCAGCCCCAACGATTTTCAAAGACAGGCCTTGCCGTATTTCCCCAATGTCTCTGTTCTCTTCGTCCAGGATGTTGCGACCGATCGCGATCGTCCAATGAGAAATTATGTCAGAAATGCAATTCCACTCAAAACGTGAATCATGACGGCTTGGCAGTGAGATTTAAATTAGCCGGTGATAGTTACTAGTGCAACTTAAAGGGGTACGGGAGAAGATTTGAAATGCGTAAATGAGGCTTATTGTGCAATATACACCCAAGCGAACACACTTAACTTTCTCATGTGTAAACGACATTCTAAAAACAATGAAAGGTACACAACGTTCTAACTCGCTAATTTACATCCTAATAAAATCCATTGGGTACGAGGGGATATCAAAAAGTTTAAAGAGATTATATCTGTTTTAATGTGGGAAATATGGTAAGATAATCAATATATACGGGCTGGGTGGTGGTAGAAATAAGTTATATAATATTTCGTTTCATTAATATTTATTCATGGGGAGCTGGGTGGATTTTCATTACATATGTTCGCTAATTTGATTTAAAGCAATTGAGCTGGTTTTAACCACGTATTTTACTGTATTGTAGGTCATTTATCAAACGTCGTATCTTGTAGTCATATTTTCCACTTATTACCTATGTTTGGCCGTAAAATCCCATGTGGATTCCCTCGGTTCGTCATTTTGGTACCTAGTGTTTCGGCTGCGTTGTCCACCATGTTGTTTGGGGCGTGAGATGGAAAAGGAATTTCCAAACAGGCCACATGTCCCTCGCAGATGAGCCAACAAGTGGACGCCCCTCACTTACTGATGATATGGATGTCATCAAGAAGGTTGAGACGCTGGTTCAAGAAGATCGCCGCGTAACTCTACAAATGATAATGCATGAAACAGGTCTGAGTTGTGGCTGTGCATGGAACATACTCCATAACCAGTTCCATATGTCTTAAGTGTCAGCACGCTGGGTTCCTCGCTTACTGACTCCATTGCAGAAACAGAATCGAAGGGACATGTCACGGCAGGTATTGGAGCTTCTGGAACAAGACGAAGAGGATTTCTTCAAACGTTTCGTTACCATGGATGAATGCTGGGTCTATCGATATGATCCTGAGACAAAAGAGATGAGCAAAGAGTGGAAGGATGTTATGTCACCACCTCCCAGAAAGTTTTTTGGGATTGTCGTGGAGTCATCTTGACGGATTATCTAGCTAAGGGTCAGACCATTACTGGAGCTTATTACTGCAACCTGCTGAGCAAGTTACGAGATGCCATTACACAGGAGCGCCGCGGTATGATCACCAAAGGTGTACGCCTGTTCACTTCTCAAGCAGCTGCTGTGGAGATACGGCGATGTGGCTTTGAAATCTTACTTCATCCCCCCTATTCACCCGATCTTGCACCAAGTGACTTTTTCCTGTTCCTCGAGATGAGAAACCCACTTCGTGTACGTCGTTTTGAGGACACCACGGACATCATTCAAGAGGTGGCCTGGTTTTCCATGAAATCAAGGGTCTTCTATTCAGACGGTCTGCATAAGGTCAAGAAGTGATGGGGAAAATGTGTATCTGTGGATGGTGACTATGTAGGGAAGTCTGAGAAATAAATATAAAGTTTGTACCTTTGATATGTGTCTGTGATAATTGAAACTTTTTGATATCCCCTCGTATTTACCATTTTAAAAAAGGGGGATCAACTCACTTGAGATCATACAGTCTTCTCGTGTTCCTTAGGAATAACGCAACGTTCTTAACATCCCGGAAGTGCTCTGGATTTCAATTTCCATGAAGGTCAGAATAGATGTTGTACCGGGTCTTGTCACCTACATGTATAATCAAAGTCTTCCGTCTTTGACATTTCTTAAGTTTTTTAACAAAGCAGTTCACATTGTTTGTAGTTTCTGATTAATGTGCTTGAATTACATTGCAGTTATCTTGTTAATATTACGTAAAGTATTTAGCGCTGGGTCAACATGGTTTGTCACTTATGCGATTTTTTTCACAGAATTAAACACTACACTTTTTTCATTCTATTTTATAACAAGGAACTATAATCGTTCATCACCAAGCATTCCTCTTAAAATAATCTTTTTAAACCTTATAGCTGTGTCGTATAAATGAAGGCTGTTGTGATTGGCAACATTATTCAATATATGAACGAGGCTCTGGAAAAACGGTAACGTGTTTTTCTATGATCGTGTAATCCTTAATTGAGATATTAGTTTTCTACACGTAAATGTTTTGCAGAGTTCTATTGTTGTATATCACATTTAACAGTATTCCTCTTCATATTGAGGAGATCACTTCATTAGACTTGAACAAAACTCGTCAGAATTTTATTTACAAAAATCAATACACATCCTGTTGAGCATAATATAATCTGTTTTGCACATTCGTCAGAAATAAAGAACTAACAATGTTCAAGAACTGCTTACATCGGGTCATTTTAAAGTTTGCAGCTTACCCGTACACTCGTGCCCGGGGGATGAATCTCCGTTTATACAAGAACAAAAGATTATTAAATGGGGAAAACATGTCTTCAAAACTTTACTGTTTAGTCCGTGTCATGGAAACTGATGACAAACATTGACAGGATGTTCGTGATCCTGTACTGGCAGTGAGGATGGAGGCTCTCTGGGTTCTTCTCGGTTTCTTTTGTGGATTCCTCTCAGGTGAGAATTGTTTTAATTGCATGGATACAAGTTGGAAAATCGTGTTACCATTTAACGTTTTTGATAGTGAAAGAGATCTTAAGTGATGCTTAACAATTACTAAAAGATAATTTAATTTCAGATTGTAAATTAACTTTTATTTCATTATATTGTGTTGCGGGCTTTCCCCCCGAAATAAATCACCTCACCTCATTATGTTAATTAATCTGGTTGTGAACATCGTGTTGCAGAATTCAAGTTATAATCTTTGTCCTCAATTTATATTTTTTTTAAATTCTGAATGTAATCTGATGAAAATTGTTGCATTTTGGGGGGGGGGGGGGGGGGGGGGGGGGTAAAGATCGGCGATTAAAGTTGTGTGTACAACAACGGTAACTGAAATTTTAGATTTTCAAGATCGATCGATCGATCGATCGAGAGAGAGAGAGAGAGAGAGAGAGAGAGAGAGAGAGAGAGAGAGAGAGAGAGAGAGAGAGAGAGAGAGAGAGAGAGAGAGAGAGAGAGAGAGAGAGAGAGAGAGAGAGAGAGAGAGAGAGAGAGAGAGAGAGAGAGAGAGAGAGAGAGAGAGAGAGAGAGAGAGAGAAAGAGAACATGATTATTTTGCCTTTCATTTGTACATTTACTTTTCGCAACTCCCTCTAACTTTATTCACTGTTTTTTATGTTCAGTTTTCATTACAGTCCCACTCTAGTGTTCCAGTCACTTTTTTTAAGGCAGGTGATCTTTTAGAATCATCACTTCACAAAGAAATGACAAATCAATTATATAAAAGTAGTTTCGTTTCTGATAAAATTTTCTTCATTAAGTTCTTTTTTTTTTGTTAGGTAAAAGTGCAAATAACATCTGAGTGTGCCTTTTGTATTTTACATCCCGAGGTCCGTTATTACATCTAGTGAATTACATAGCAATGTTGCGAAGACGTGAACATCAACCAATCAAAAGAGATCTGGCCCAGCCCTTTGAATCGCATTCTCCGTCATGAATTCCTATACAACCTCTGTCTTAATACGATTGTTTCTTGATCTAGAAATGTAGAACGCATATTGGATGCAATCAAAGTTAGTTGTGCAATCAGCGACGCCGTTACAAAAGTTATAATTAAAATCTCTTAAGTTATTTCCGTAAGCTTTCCAAAAGCTAAATTTTATTCGAATATGCACCTTGCACCTTGAATCTTCTTTACAAAACACATGTACATATGCCTCATTTTGCAACGGCATCATTGCATAGGCATGTTTGACAACAAATATGTTATTCATGCATTCGGTGTTTTCATTTGCTGATATATTTCCAGGTATTTTTAGTTGCATAATTGAGCAGGTAGGGGAACTGCAGAAAGCCCAAGAAACGTTCGTTTTCAGTTTTATAGGAATTTATGACGGATCATTGCAGCTAGTTGTTACTAGCTTGTCATTTCACTTAATACATCCTGAAAGTGACTGTGTCTTTTCGGCACTCTAAACTGTGTTATTTGAAATATTCCGTGTTATTTAGTTGCTTTTTAGTCAGCTTTTAATACAATTAACGAATCTCAGAGTCAGTTTCAGACATAAAAGTCAAATATTGACAACCAAATGGTGGCGTTATTCATTCTTTACGACTATACAGACTGAATCATTACATCCGTTTCGTATAACGTTTTGCGATCAAGCAAAAACTTACCTCAAATATAAACAATTGTTTATATACTAAATCCACTTTATAATTGATTGTAATTCATGAGAATATATAATGTTTCCACAAGTGTGATAAGCAAACTTTTTGACATGAGGATAAGAAATTTTATGTGTTCATGATGATGAAATCATATTTTAAAACGAGCAAAACAATTCATTCAAAAATTTGCATCCAAACAAAGTCGTACCAAGTTGGATACACGCGAATTCAACTATTATCTAAAGCATTTAGGGAAGCAAATTTATCATCCAAAACTGGCTTGCATAAGTTGATATCGCTTGTATAACATCAAGTGACATCTACGATCGATGTAGATATCGCAACAATCACCCCATTAAAATGCTTTTGCATCAAAAGTTAATAATTACAAAATGACGTTGTTACACGTTTTTCGGCCATTTTGATTGGACGAGGGCTCTCAAAAACATGGAACCATTCCTTGATGAATGCCGGCGTTAAACACCAACTCACCTCACCTCACCTTGATGAATGCCAAACAATTTGCAGTTATTCCTCGTGCATTCATACATCATGACGTCACAATCTTACAGAACAAATTGACGCATTGGCTACTCCGGTTATGACAACATCGCGTTCTTTTGCAAAATTAGAAATGTACGCATGCCATCATCTTGAAACTGCGTTGATAACCAGATATTACTTTCTTCCCCAAAAGGAATTTTTTACCTTCACCGAAAACTCTTGATTTTAATAACTACGAGACCTGAAGTTTAATAGCTCGAATCGTTTCACAAACGATAGCCACTTTGAATGGCATGTGATATCCTAATGAGGGTTATTCCAAAAATGCGGACTCAAGTTATGACGAACTTTAATTGCATGAGCGTCTATGTTGATTAAATCATCTTCCGTTTTCGTACATGCATTTCTTTACTTTGATTCCACCATGTATAGTCGTGTGTAACAAACTGCAAACTTACCTAATGTTCACGATAATTATTCAAGATTTGTTTAAATTATTAAGAAAATCTTTGAAAATAGAGTTGATTTTCTAATTGTAAGGATTGTTTTACATTTTTAGTGCCTCGGTCGATGTATCACAGCAACAATTTTTTCAGAATATCGCTACGCTACGCGATTTTATAAAATTTCCTGCTGTTATACATCGAAAGACGCATAAAAAATTTAAAACAATCCTTAAATGCCCTCACAAAGCTTTGGCATCAATGACGACACTGCTTACAATTCTATGACTTCATAGTGTTGATAAGGCAACAAGGCCTTGACGTCAAAAACTGCTGAAGACGTCACAACGCTATAACCTCATTATTCCTGATGGCAAATGGAAGTTCTATTGTCAGAGATTCTTTAACTTACAGAAAACTGTTAGATTTTTCGGATGATAATTCTCACGCGATAAAATAAACCACAGGTCAAATTAAGCTCCATTGTTAACAAACATTTTAGTAACATTTCTATGAATATCTTATTCAGAAAATAAAATATTTTACATAAGGTGCATGGTTGTCTTTGCGTGTCAGTTCATATTACAAACCTGCCAAAAAATATTTTATTGATTTTTCGCTCTTTCCATTTTCACAGAAAAAACATACGTCTTAAGATCTAGAAAACTTTATTAAGCATATTTTGAAGCATTTTCCGATCGGTGCATTTATGCCCCGAACAAAGTCTGAGCAAACACATGTATCATAATGCTTCAAATGGTTTCTGTATTTTTTATTTCAAATCTTAAGTATGAATCAATAAAATATCTTTGAGGTAACCGCGGGCAAGGAAAACTTCCAATGACTGAACGCTAATGTATACAATGAACTGGCAAGTAAGTAGTGGAAGTGATATTGCGAAAGCATATTTTCCTTGTCTTGTGCATGTTTAAGATGGAAGTGTTAAATATTGGCTTGGTTTTCGTGCTCGAGTATGTTGCCTACGTAAAAATAAAAACACTTTCGAGTACTTTAAAAAGCTATCACTCTTGACTTGATTGCAATTACTTTACTTTTAACAAACTTTTATAAAACTGAAGATACAGGTATGATAACAACCGTTTATTGTGGACTTAGTGTTGTTATATATTTCTTAACTACTTGCCCTGCAGTGTAATACTTGGATGGCAATATTTAACAAGTGTAATATTGCTGCACGTATGACATCACATAAGAGTGCAGTTGTTAGTACACGAATCTGGTACGCTCCTTTATCATCGGTTTTGTTCAAAATAACAACAGAAAAAATGTTAAAGTCGTAAATAAATGTTTCACAACCTTGAATCTTAAATTCGATTCGAAACAACAAGACAACGTTTGAAATTCGACTTAATACTCTTCGTTGAAGATACCGCCGTTTAATAAAATTACATTATTGTTACACATTATATGATTACATCACGTGTTGATTGACTTCACATTACGTCACACTTGTTAAGCATGACGTCACAATGTTAGCGGCGAGGCAGCAATTGTATTCTCGGCGATTTTCACGAGTTTTCTTTGATGTAATTCAGCGAATAATAAATAAAATACTAAACTCAGTTCCGTTTAATTATATTTTCGTGAAACTCGTGAATGGTTTCTGTATCTTACCCGCTTTCGCTCGTTAAATATTAATCAACACACTCGTTTCATACAATTGTTATTAAACGGGACGTTGTTGAGTTTTCTCTATCTCTGACATGACAATCTTGAAAGAACGTAGTAAAGCATTAGTTAACATTATATCAATGATAAAAATACTTCCCTCCAAAGGCGGGGCTCGTCATGGATCGGATCCTGATAAAGTGATATTTTGCCCTAGGGCATTGTATTAGAAAATTATATTAACCTCGATATGATTGTAATAATTGTAGTTAGTATATTGCATAACAAATAAAACAGTTGACTATCCAAATAACTGTTGCCCCTCTATCTCATCAAGTGCTAAAATGCAAATCAAAGAAATCGCATGAACCTTGCTAGACTATAGACATACGCTGATATATAGGTGTTGAACTTACCATTATATCGATAGATAAATAAATTAGCCAACATCTGTGTATCTCCAAAGACGTGGTCCGACACGATTATACCTTGAACGTTGTATGTACTATCTGAGACCTATAGAGATGTATTGACCGTCTGCAAATATCACTTGGACGATGTCTGTGCTCCCGGGAACCTCTGCAGACAACGTTGATGCTTACTGTTAAATACCACTTGAACACTTGATGTTCCGCAAGGATCTTTTCAGACACGTGTGATGATTCTTCCAAATATCGCTTTAATGTTTCTCGGAGACTTTTGTAGAAACGTGTAATGGTTTCTATAAAATATCGCTTTGCTTTATGTTCCGCGTTAACCTTTTCATGCTTTTCAGACACGTGTAACGCTTACTGAAACTTCCGCTTTGTTTTATGTTTCTCGGAGACCTTTGCAGACACATGAAATGCTTACTAAAACTTCCACTTTGTTTTATGTTCCGCGGAGACCTTTGCAGACACGTGTAATGCTTACTAAAATTTCCGCTTTGTTTTATTTTTAGCGGACATCTTTTCAGACACGTCTAATGCTTACTTAAACTATCGCTTTGTTTTACGTTCCCCTTAGACCACACACGTTCATGCTTTCGCTGAATATCACTTGAACGTTAATTTTACCGGCATTTGCATGTTGATCTAACTGCTAGGTATCATTTGTACATTACTAGTTCTTCCAGAGACCTCCGCGGACACGTGTTGGGTGTATGACTACAAGCATGATACCTCGTCCATCCCTTACAAGCGTCCCTTCACCTGTCCATGTGGGTGCTGTGGGTCAACTTGGTCAAGGGAATGCTGTCCGTCAGAACCCGTCTGTCACCATAACAACACATTCCTGGAGGAGGAGATGGACACAAACCAGGACGACGAGATCAGGTCGGCGGGATGTTATTTTGATATACACCAAATGTTTGATTAACAGCATTATCATTTAAACTGCTTTTCGAAATCATAAAATATGTTTGATCAATAATACAAGTGTAAAATATATGAATGTCTACTATCATCAGATCTATTGACAGCAAGGGAAAACATTCGCCTTTAATGACTTGAAATCTTATGCGCTGAGATTACTTAGCGGTAAAATATATTCTTTTAAGAATAAACCAATGAAACCTATTGCTATGACACAATTTATTAGACACAAAACATATTACCTACGAGGGCAACCATGTTTGGGTTTACATTTTTCATACTTCAAAATGTCACTTTTCATTGTGACATTACGTGATAAACAATGCTTTTACGTCACTGTTCGCCTATGACGTTGCGTTCCAAATGTGACGACTTACATACTGCCAATGCCTGGAGGTTGATTTTGATCATTTCATTTGATTTCGCCACTTTGGTTATAAACAGAATAAGTATCATATTCGTGCCCTCGACATACTATGTTCACGACACTCGTGCCTAAAAATCAGTATATTCCTCGCCCTAGTTAGGAAAATACTAATATATAGTCACTCGTGTCGTAAACAAAGCATGTCATGGACATTCATATAATATCCTTTATTTATCATTTGGCTTCAATTTTCACTCTTCGTCTCAGAAACCAAGCTCTGATTCTGTCTGGCATTGTTGTGGGGACGTTCCTAGCCCTGGTGCTGATGACCTTTGGTGTTCATCTTTGCGGGAGAGTCTGCCTCAAGCCAAAACCTGCTCCAGCCAGCGTGGTCGTCTATAATATACATGGTAATTATCATCCGTTTAGCTCAGAATAATTTCTTTTAAAATAGATTAAGAAGAACCAACTCAGTTTATTTTATTGATCTGATCATAAGCAATTATAACATCATTTTCCAAACAAATTCGTTACAAGATGTGTGTTACCAGAATGGCATTGAAGAAGGTGAAACAAAACAAACGATTGCTTTCTGCGACTTGTGAGCTAACGAACTTGTTATGTTAGCAGATACATACAAAGAGAGCATAGCAAGAGAAATAGAGTTAATTCATTTCTTAAAGAGCCAATCCGTGAGTTGTTGGAGTCGTATATGCCAAACTTAATCAATGGTGTAATTTGATTGCGAAGTATCGGCTGTTACCAAAAAGAAACATTTTAAAGCTTGTTGGTTTACAATATGAAGGTACATGTAGAACGTCGCAATTATGATCAAAAACCGGAGAGTGGCGCGCGTCAAATAGTCAAACGTGATATTGGAGACTTATCTAAAACAGCCAGGAGGGCAGTTAGAAGTTGATAGTGTTTGTTAGGTTATATAACTAGTATCCATGTATATTGGAGGGGATATCTACAACTCTGTGCATTTATAAAATTGAAACTTGTTTTTCTAATTTAGATCTGCTTTAGAATCCGATTGATTCAAAACGGTATACCTTGCATGTTTTAACACGTTAACAAGAAATTAAGCCATTGAACTTTCATTTGCTAATTATGAACTAAATCACACCCAACATTGTTATTAAGACATTATGCTCAGATTTTCGATAATATAACAGTTCTGAATACATCATTGACATTTGTTTATGACCAAAAACTAAATGCCATTGACCTATTGAGACTTTGCCCGCCTTAATTCGCTGTTTCACATCCTTTTCTGTACATTTGCACTTTTGCATTTTCGCTGACGTAAAACATTTGTATTTTGCCTTCCAGGGCAACCAAATGATTCAATTCATCAGCCAGGCACGTCAATGGAAACACATGTACCTGGTAACCATGGCGACCCACCACCCTATAAGGTCACGACAACGGGACTGTGAGGCCATCAAAACGTCCTTTTGAAATTCTTGATGCAGATTTTGTAAATTATTTGTTGCTTGACACATAAGAATTATTAAGTAAATATGCTGTTATGTATTTGCATTTCGACATAATTATATACAATTCTAATAGTTTCATTATTGTAAACTTGATAATAACTTGACTGCTTGATAAGCTCTTTTGAAAGGGGCAGTAGCACGTTTTTTAGAAATTAAAAATCGTGAAATCGTGAAAACGATAATGAATGTTAACAATTGCAAGACAACATTTGATGATTAAAAGTGCCAGTGTTAACACGAAAGTACCATGATCAGATAAAGCATTCCAATAAACACTACCGCTAGTGGTGTTTGCTTGATACTTGATAATATCCTCTACATCTACGAATGATCAGGTTTAGTGATGACATGTTTTGACCCTCTGAAGATAATACATTTGGCATAAACTAATGTTTATTGGGGAAAATGTGAAGAAATAAATGTTATTAAAGAAAGTGCTACTGCCCCTTTAATGTATAAAAAGTGTAGAAATAGCAAATATTATAAGAATGAAGTGAACACAGATTTCATACACCGCTGGGCAGAAGAAACGCCCACTAGATCTCTTATCAGATTTCATGAAAGCACGTTTGCAAATTATGTAGCAATATGAAGTTGTTAGATTTGTACACAGCATTTCAATTTAGTTGAAACTGTTGTTCCGATAGAAAAGTTGAAGTGATTTAAGGGTACATGTTCACTATTCGACCAGCGTGTTATCAGAGAAAATCATTTTAAATAGAGTTACACAACAAGACAAACTCAGGTAACATCGTCTTGACAATATTCGCCTGTTCAGAGCGGGCCTAAGTGATGACGCTTCATGCTCACGGTGAGACACCGATCGCGCAATTAAATTAACCGGAAGTAGCGGCATTCTATGGTCGTGGTCACACGTGGACGTCCAGTTCTTGGTCCTGCTGTTGTCTGATCTGTGTCACGGAACCATTTTCCTAACGTGGTAAAAATGGATGAGTGAAGATACTTAGGTACTGGTACTGAGTCGCACTCAGCTGTAATTTCAAATGATCTCTCAAAAATCTACATTCGATAAAATTGGCATTGTTCTTGTAATATTTAAAGTCGGGAAGATCGAAAAAGACATATCGTTGCCAATTATTCATGCAACGAGATTTGGCATGCTTGATGTGATCCCTTATCTAAAATCAATTTTCATAAAAGTTATTGAGGCAAATCACACTTTTACAAAAATTCAATGTCATACTAATTATTGTTTCAGCATAACTTGGAGACTACGATTGATAAGATTGTAGAAAATTTACCCAAAACATCTATTAGGCGTTTCCGCTGCCCAATAGCGTATTGTTTACTACGATGTTTTCAATGTTATTTTCAAAATAAAACTATTTGATTATAATTTCACGTCTCATATTGTTTTAAATTCCTATTGAAGCTCAATTGGTGATATGTTTTTCAGAAGGACAAATGGTTTGAAACAGTTATTTCTGGCATAGTTTTAAATCTGAAGTTGCATATCTGCACCGTAAGTCATTAGACTATATGATTGAGAGTGAGTTACTCCGTTTCATCATGATTGCCGGGGAAATACCGGCATCTATCAGTGAAAAATAACCTTATTACTGATAACAATAATAACAATTTCGAATGCTTTATTCTAAAAAAATAACCCCCAACAGCGATTGTACATGAGCTTTAACAATTTATTACAAATCATAGACATATTGTTTCAGAGATGGACAAAGAAAGATTACTGTTAGTTTAAAAACAGATTTAGTTGGTGATATGAAATCCGAAATGATGTTGTTGCTTGGTGACGGGCTCTTTCAGTGGCGGGTTCAGTGTGATTGTGCTCTATTTCCTGAAAAATGCAACTAATCAGTCATAAAATAGATAGAAAAAATTTCATGTTTATCATGTTTAATTTTTGATAATCAAAAAGTTATTTATCATCACTCGTGGATGCGTGAAGAAACATGGTATTTGTCTAGAAAATTTTAACCATGCGACTTACTAGTATTTCATGTTTGATGAATATCAATCTTAAAGGGGCAGTCACACGGGGTTTTTTTAAAATGTCCTTTCTTCAGGTTTTTCCAATAAATATTAGTTATAGCTAAATGTATTATCTTCAGATGGTCATATGTCTCTCAACTCAACACGAATATCCATAGTTGTTAAAAAGAATTATCAAAAGTATCATGCGAAAACTGCTGGCGGAAATTTTAGTGTGAACAACGATTGGTCAACTGAGATTGGGAAATCTATTCGCGTACATCAACTAAAAACGTTACATTTGCTGTAGAAATGCTACTTTTGATAAACAAAAGCCATTTGCAATTTCTAACATTTATTTTATTTTTTGCGAGATCTCAAAATTTAGCTTAAAAAATGGCTACCCCTTTAGGGGTAAATAATGTTTTAAATGTTAATAGTTTCATAAGACAACATTAACAACTAAGAATATCTTATGAAACAATACAGATAAGTCTTTTGATTTATTGATTTATGGCACATGTATATGCGATAAATACATATTGAAATTAAATTTCGCAAAGGAGATTTTTTAATTATTTGGAGTCTTATTACTCTTTTCCAAAACCGGTTTCCGTTTCAAAACCTGCTTCTACAAGCTTATCGTAAAAAAACCACAACATTCACTTGTAGATCCGTGTGAATTGGTGAATGCCTTCGGTTGCATTTCAAAAGCCAGCTCATTCTCAGTTGGTCTGATTAAAATCGACCATGTTCCAAGGAACATACATTTCCGAAATATATCTAAACGGGCTTTCTAACTCAATCTGTCTTGGGGATTGCTCTTTAAAACAGTCTGGCAGCAGACACATTAGTTTCATGTCCTGACAATTAGTGTTGACAAACCCTATTGGCATTATTAGTACAAAAAACACATACTCGCGTTTAAAAGAAAGATGGTAGCCATGAAGTTTAAAGAATAGTTCACTGCAGTTACTTGCCCCTACACGTAGCTACTGACATCTAAGGTTTTTGTCGGAGTCTGTGCGATCCTAGCTGAGTTTACATCAGAACATGCAACAAATTGAGCTGCTGTCAGACCGGGTTGGAGAGGGAAAAACATGATGAAAAGAATTTGAATCCCGATTGAATACATTTTCCAACTTGTTTTCCTCGGAACACAGGCAATTTTAATCATGTTGTTCACGGTATAGCCGATCGGACGACTTTACGGAAAGTGCTAACAATAAGGATAGATGACTAGTAGGAACTCCGAAGATAAGACTTTGACCTCTATGTATCATTGATGATTGTGATTCACAACCAGTCATTTATGGTCATGTCAGAAAACGACTCTTTTGTCTGGTTTTATCATGTCATTACTCACGACCAACAAACGACATATCACGTTTGTTACAGATAAATACAAAAAACATCACGAGTGAGAGATGAATATCATAAAAATTCTACGAGATATCTTTATCGGTGTTACTTAAATCAAAACATCTTTTCATCACTCACGAGTTATGCGATCTATTTATTACAAACACGAATTGAAATATGTCTGTTGCCTCGAAACAACTATCAATTCATACGTGACTCCAGCGCAATAATATTCTGCTTAACCAAAGATAGTCCCGTTTTCCGTTGTTCTGATGTTTACTTATGAATGAAATGTCACATTTAAACAATCATTTTCGTACGATTTGTTTAAAATTTTACCATCACCAAAACGTAATAGGAACTATAGATCTAATACCAAAATCTGACGCTATTGACGTTGGCAGAAATCGCCAAACAGGATCTGACGTCACGTGACGTCCACATACAATTTTCCCTGCTGAACTTCCCTGAAGCAAGCCTTCTCTTGTGAGTATTGCGCTTATGTATCACGGCGGTGGTGATGTTGAATTGATTCTGCATTGCCTCTCTTAACTTAATCTTTTCTTAACTCAATTGTTTCTAAACTTAATGCATTTCTTCCATCATAACGGACTTTAGCAATTGTAAACAAAGGGAATTTACTCATTTACTAGATTTAAACAAAACATCGTTGTGCTTTTTCGTGGTTTACATACAAATTTGCCATTGAATGTTATGCACTTCATCTTTCTTTCAATCCAAGCAAATTAAGCAGAGAAAATCTATAGAATAGAAAAAAGATTAAATGAAACTTGAAACTGCGGTTCGACTCTCGATCAGCTGATTGCAAAGTAGTACGGCATTATAACGTCAACATCGTTGAATAGCATGTTTGATTACACAACACTCATTTAAACCCTTTCAACTTGTTTCACAAAACCCCTTTCAAACAACAAAAAAAGTTATCTCATAAGAAGATGTTCAGAACATGTAAACATAGTCAGCTATTGTAAAAATTGAAAACGTACATACTTGATTCAATCTGATTCAGGAGGTACGCATTTTAAAGTTTGCCAATTTTCGTTTTGAATTGATATATAATGGAGGTTTCTCCAAAACTTCAGATCAATCTAGAATTACAAAACAATAGAAAAAAATGTTTCGTCAACTGCAACGTTTTTTACTGCACGATTCTATATTTATATACTGATAATATTACAATACTGAAAATGGTCCAATCATAACAGATTAAAAATAAAACTTATGGAAATCATTATTCAAATACTTATTTCGTCCAAATATTGAATATAATCATAACAGATAAATCATTTAGAAGAAGTTAAAGCCATCACATCAGATTATTGTTTCCACAATTAAACTAAAATAAAAAGATGTAATTTCTAAATCAAAATTACGAAACACCTATAAACTGAACGTCGCATTCACACAGTCGAGGTCTAATCTTCTGTTTCGATTCAACCAATATAACTAAAATAGATAGAAGTTAGATAGAATGCTTTTTATAAATACACTTTCCCTCAAAACACGGGAGCACTAAAATTAAAGATTCAAAATAAATTTTGCATTTAAAACGCAAAATTAGCGTTTTCCAAGTGTTCATTTCAATGCTACGAAGCCATTAAAGACATCAACACAAGTTATCAATCAGTGACAAGCATGAAGATGTTAGCAATCACTGTAAAGTTGTAAAGTTGTAAAGTCGATACGATTTCGACGATGTCACCGTTATACGTTATTAGCAACATTTTCAAATCTGTTTGGAAGTGTACAGCTGCATACCGAAAGTTTGTTCACTTACCACTGAATCGTAGTGCAAATATCATGTAATGCGGGTTTTGTTTCAATGTCAATAGAATAACTTAAGCAAGTAATGTCAATGTGTGAAGTAACCGAAGTCATTTTGGCATTGTCTGGTCACTTGTGCAAAAATTCGAATTTTGGCATATTCCTATAGACAGAAGGGGGTCACATTTTCGAAACTTCGATTTCATAAAATGTCGAATAAAAGTTTCCATATCGACTCTCAGGGATTAAAACACATAAGCTGATTGTATTTGTGCTAAGAAACAACCGTGACTAATGTTTAAAGAAGTTGATAACTTATAAAGGATTTTATGGAGAAAAATAAAAATTAGTGTTTTCGGAATTTTGATCCCTGGTCACTTCAATGACCTGCCAAAACTGTTATGGGTAATTGTGGGGTATGATAAACCTTTGCCTTATAGAAGAATAGATCTTCATATGTGCATTGAAAATTCAATATCATTTTCGCTACGCTACGTTACCTCAAAGGCATCTCAAATTACGTGATATTTGCACTAGTATATTCAGGTATGTGAATAAACTTTTGACATGCAGCTGTATGTGCCCTGAGCGGTCCCATAGCATTTAACCTTCTTCTTGTTTAATAGTTTATACCGAAATGCCGATCGATGCAATCTTTTCGGAAGACGTGAAGAAGAACAACGTTAACGTAGTTCTAAAGAAAAAGAATAGGGTCTTTTGAGGGGCCAAGAGCTTTTGAGTTTGTCCAATATCCAACCAAGCAGTATTAATTATTACAACACCTTGTTAATGAAAATGCAAGAAAAAAGGCGAATTGCTTGACAAGGGTAGTTTTGACCTAGTTTTGTCAGTTTTCGGAGATTACACCTTTCTCATGTAAGTTTAAACAGTTTTTAGGTGATTTTTATTCGGAATATGACAAGCATCGATTATCAGTAATGGTTTTACCGCTGGGTCAAGTGCCTTTGCACACATAGCAAGGTCTCGTGATATTCAACTGTCACATTTTTCTACCAGTTGTGTGAATAATCAATAATTTCAATAAAAGTTTATAAAAAGTGAAACAACTCCTTGTGCATGTTCAATCTAAGAAAAAGAAAAATTATGTGAAATTTCCATCATAATAATAATAATAAGAAGAATAAGAATAATAATAATAATGATAATAATGATAATGACAATAATAATTTTATACCCGACAATAATAATTTTATACAGTGTTAAAGAGTCACTTATGCAATATGGTCAAGGATAGTCTTATGCCTGTTGTATTTGAACCACTGGTCTCGTAATAAAAAAGGAAGAAGTAGAATGCCTACTGAAGCATATTTTACATTTTATTATACATTGATGCATTACAAGGACATCTTAGAAACAGTTCTTTTTCTTTCATTGCGTCTCTCCAAGGGACATTATTTAAAATATGCGACAGTCCATAACAGCAAACAACAAGAATTCATTTCGAAAAAAATGATTATAGCAATCTATATCCACATAGGTAGCTCTGGGAATAAATTCCTACAATACCCTCTGTCCTTATACGAGCTCTTCTCGAGTTAGAAAAGAGGAAGCCTAATTGGATGCAATCAAAGTTAGTTATGCTATCAACGATGCCGTTTCAAAAGTAATCGGAAAGCCTCAGCCATTACCCGCATACTTTAGGAAAACAAGAATGTAGAGAATATGCACTTCGTAATTTGGGTCTTCATGACAAAAGACAATCGTCTTCACTAGCGACTATATAGGCCTCGGTGACAACAAATATGCTATCCTCGAATGCGTTTTATTTCATTATCTGCAATCCTGCAGCTATTTTGTGTGACAATTTCTGCCGCGTCGAGCACCTGCCTGAAACCCGAGATGAGCTCGTATCAGAACAGAGGTATTTGTAGGAATTTATGACTAGCGCTATCTGTGTGGGGAGAGAAGGGATTATAGAGTATTATTGAAACGGATCATGCTCGACTACCTAAAATCATTATCAAAAGTATCTCTACTTTCCTTTCAACATAAAGTTTATTTACATAATTAAAAACGCTGAATTCTATTCATTGTTATCTATCGTTATATATATGTATGTATACAATCAATAACAATTGTTATAGTCATTGAATATTATGAATGTACTCGTTGGACTGGAAACAAATTAATATCTACTTCAAAAGTCTATTGAATACATTTCTTTATTTGTTATACAGAAATACTATCTTCTACGTGCAATGAATGCATAATCTATTACTTTTATTCAAACGGCTCAGCAACTTTCTTTAATGCCATCTAGAACATCATCAATATCTATCAAAAGAACCAGTAGTTGTTTAAAAATTGATTCTTCAACCTTTACAAATAAGAATGCATTCAAAAGTCACATGATGTAGGTGATTAGTTTTCCCCGTATTTCTTTTCTTTCACAACCAAGTGGATAAAAGGACCTCTCTCTCCATCCTTAATATTGATAGATTAAAAAGGCACGGTGCGTTTTTGTAACGTGACATAGTTTCACTGTCACCTTTCATCGCCATCTTGTTTTTTAAACATAGTAAGGCAGATAGCTTTTGTTTCTATTCTTCCCGATAACTTTCATCTTGAATGTGTTTAACTCTCGGTAATACAAAAAAATACTTTGATAAGGACATTGTTTTACCAATATCGCCACATCGGCCTAGGTCCTTCTGGTGGTTTTTTCTTCTTCTTCTTTAACTTCACCACTGAAGCAGTGGACTTTTGTTTTTTCTCCCTATAGTCTTTTGGAGGCACATACGTGAAGGGCGGAGGCACGTAGTGTTCGGGTATTGCATTATCAGGTAGGAGCCACCCGTGATTGACGTTAGATGGTCCATCTTTATAGTCAGGACTCTCTCTGATAGAGCCGGAGAGATCCGACTTGTTAGATCTGTCGTCACCACAATCGTAGATAGACAAGATAGAATCCGAATAGGCACTGTCTATGGAAGGCGTTGATTTAGACACCCCTCTATCCTGGCTCGAATGACGCTCTTCCATAGCTTAATCTGAAAAACAATCAAATGTTAACAATACGTATTCGAACTTACTGACTATTTTGTAAGTAAAAGGTTATTTGCTGAACAACGTCTCGAGATTATATGCGATATCAGCTCAGGACAAAGGTCCACATTTACAGAGGGCAATTTTGCGTCCATGTTTCTGCAGTCACATGGAATCAATGCCCATAGATAAAACTCCGTCATACATTCCTTCACTGACATTGGTTGTGATACAAGCTCTTCTCGGACTTGGGTGAGATTCCCCTAGCAGCAAAATAATGCAACTAAATTTCAGCTAATGAAAATACCGCATGCATGGATATACAATGATCCATTGCTAAATAATGCGACTGTATTATGTACAGAATACTCAAAGGGAAAAGTGCGCAAATAGATTCATATACATATGAACATGTTATTGCATTTATCAAAAGAAATTTTGTATAAAAAGATTAAATCAAAAAGAATTGAAATTAGCACTTACATTTTAACACTTATGGGATGCAAGCGTATAAGTGTGAGTTTCAGGAGTTAAAACATTTTTACCCCAGATCAAATAGAAATAAGAGACCGTCACACGAGCCAAAATAGATTACAAAATGACATAAAACCTATTCGAATCTGAAGGCATCAGGGCCTACATTTTCGGAGCTCTCTTAGCGCTAAGATATTCGTAAGTACCACACATTAGCATTGGCTTACGATTATCTTAGCACTAAGAGCGCTTCGAAAATCCAGGCCCAGGAAAATAGCTACAATATAGCAAATGAAAGCAGAAGTACAATCCGAGTGTGTTTAATAACAACACATAATTAACTGTATCTTATTACAGTGTTATTTTTCCCCTTTCAATGACTCCGTTCCGTGGTACATTGTTAAAATGCTTTTTCTATAACGTTAGCTTTTCTGGGTTTAATTTTCAGTGGGAAGGTATGTATTGGTAGTCAGCCTTAAATAAGTTAGCAAAGACATCACCTCACAACAAAAACCTACGCTTCATGTGGTAAAATCATTTCGATAACCACGAAAAAAAATATTTGACTAATTCTGAAACAATTTAGAGAGACAGTTCTATGATGTGTTACTATAGTCGATTTAACGTTGGCCTGTATGAAAATATAGATATAATTCGTATTGACCAATCATGTATGGCGTCTCAAACAGGCCATTCTATGAATTATTCTAATCTAGTTTGTCAGAACCTTATATCAGCTAATGTCCAGTTCTCAATAAAATTGTGTCATATGATACCTCTGTAAAAATCAAATGATGTTTTATAATTTGTAAAAACTTGATGGTATGATGGTTGTATGAAATGATTTTTTGTGGCTAAGTAGAAATGAAAGGTCACTAAAACTGATTTTTAAAAAGTTTTTAATAATAATTGTCCCAAAGCTAACTGATGTCTTACTCTAAGAGCCTCTAGCACCGTCATTGTTATTCGTCACGCGTGGGTTTTTGTGCGTTGTGCAGTCGAATATTTGTCATTGTCGCCTTGACCTTACACATATCAATTTGTAATTTCATAAGACAACTTTTAAAATATCCCATCAATCGCACTATTCATTCAAATGCTAAGTTTGGTCGTTTGGTGTTTTCCAAATGGAGATAAACTCGATAAAACGACTAACAATTTTACGAGTCTGAAGAAGGCTCAAGCTACTTTTCATACCGTTAAACACCCACAAACAAAGTTGAGCAGGACGACCGGTCTAATCGACTGATATAAGAAAAAACTTTTGATCGAAACTCTAGTTTGACTGATTGGAGACCTCTTTCATATAGCTCCTAAATTTATCCTCGTTTTGTTCTATTAATATTGACCGTTTAAACTATATGCTCTCCCATCTGCATTGGTGTTTGAGGCATTTTTATTATCTTCTTGTGAGCTATCTTCAATGTACTCAGTTCTTTTATAGAATGACCTTATTGTACTACATGACCAGACATTCTTTGACATTTAAAATTGTGCGACGTTTCCGCCTATTATCATCTTTACTTATATTGAAAACAGGAAGTATCTGAGTACAAAGGTAGTCCAATGAAAGTTTCAGATTTTTTTTGTAAATGTTTAACATTTTTTTTAGAAAGTTTTATTATTGCAGTATTTCTTCTCCTTCACAGCGCCGTGCAAAGAAGGAAAGTGTATACCTAAAGACATCGCCTTCTTGTATATGACGTTTCCATATTTGTCTTTACTCTAAACAAAAAATGTTTGTTCATGAAAGAAAGCTTAAGGTTACGCGTGTGAGGAAACTCTCCAATCGATATCTACAATTCCTTTTGATTTGGAAGAGTCGAGTAGCATCGAAATCAATATGTTTTGTTCGAATGTATTGACATTACGCACAGCTTGAAAGAAACAAATTATTCTAATGACATCTTGAAAGACATGGTTTAATCTTTCTGATGGCAATAAACATAATGTCTCCAGGGATTCTTTATGTTGGAATATTGTAAACTAATGAGGAATATACATTTATGAATCATAAACATGTTATTATTTGGAAAATGTACCTGACAACCTTAGTTAATGCCTCGAGGATATAATCTGGGTATGCTTAAAGATATTTAGTGAACATTATCGATCAACACAACATCATTCAAACAATATTTTCCGATAAAACACTTATGATGTCATAATCCCAGCAAACTTACTGGGCCGGTGGTGGCCCTGTACCAACCTGCACTAAGGCCTGGTATTGGGCCAGTATAGAGCAAGTATCACGCCAGCATAATGCCATTTCCACTTCCTATAGAGAACTATAACAATATCACGCTAATACTGGTCCATTTAGCTTGGTAATAACGGTCCTGGTACCTTTGATAATTCAAACCAGTAAGTATCATATATTTGTATTCCCAGAAATCATGGAGTCATTGTTATTACGTTGTGCATTCTTATATTATTAATTTTACTAGTTTTAGAGTTCACGTACATCAATAACATCAGCATGGATTTTGTCTTTACATATGATTTGGCAGTATATCTTACAATTAATCTTAATGCTTGCATTTACTATAGAGTCAGTCATATACAAAGATTGATCAAAACATATATCATGGAAATAAAAAAAATATGTATTTTAAACATGTAGGTCTACAAACAAAAAATGCATTATTATGTAAAGCTCTTCAGGAAATGGAATTTTAACAACAGAAACAGTATTACACGCAAAAGGTATGAGGCTCATACAACTGAGCGGACACTAATATTTCGTCACGAATGCACAGATCATGCACATCTGTCGATGTTACTTACGATCCCAACTCTGGTAATCTACCTCGTAAGTTATAATTATAACAAATATGTACGTATGAAGGTTAAAAACTTAATTCTAAAAGACCGGATGTAATTAACGCAACGTTGAATTAAATCAGCATGAGCTACGATATCGTAAATGTTAAAATTTTGCTAACAGCCGGAAGAGCGAAAACAGCAGTCGCTATCCAATCACAATGCTTATACTACATATTTGAAACCGGTTAAGTTACAAGTTCAGAGATTAGGTTAATTCAATAGCTGCACACATTACTATCTAAGCCGTTTTCAACGTTTTTCACAATTTCTGCACAGCTGACCATAGATTTTTTAAATCTCTATGCCGACTTCGACCATCTCAATTTTTTCATTGTTGATTACAAGTCAACTATAAATAATAACAAGTATTCCATTGCAGAAAGCTGAAGTGAGTGCCTATAACCTAATATACCTTATAACCGAAAAAGCGTGCTATAATGCCTTTAACATATCTGGATACATCAAACGGATACTTGAGCGATGCCTTCTCTTGGTATCTCTCTTATGCGGGCCACAGTTTGAAAAGAATACTCATAATTTCCTAACGGGAAGTGCCATGCCAGAATTTACTGTCCAGTATGTTAATACATTATAAACTACAATAGGCCTATTCTGGGGTCACACAAATCTCATTGTTTGTCAGGAATGCTCTTTTGACGGTTCGCGTTGTCCTTATGAAAGGTCTGACGTTGCACGTCAATACCTGGAAGAAGATGTGGAGGAGAATTATTTTTATATTGTACACTCGTTAGGTTGCCTGGAACTTAACGACGTGCGAAGCTTGATATATCCTTGTCACGTTAACTCCTCCAAACCTACCTGATTGGTCCATCCCGTCTTCTGTTACAGAAACTTAAACTCTGTGTTGACCTATGTCTGTATCTAATAACATTTCATTTACCTTTGATACACTGTGAAATACTTTGTGTAGTGCTTTTAGTTTGAATTATGTCATTAGTCTTTCATATTAAACTCTACTGCGATACATAGAGAATCTCACATAAGTGTCTTCTGATATCAAATATATCAATTCGAGTTGATAAAAGTTACAAATGTCCGAGGCTCGCAGAGGATATTTAACTTTTATCAACGATTGTTGATATATCTGATATCAGACGACACAAGGGTGAGCCCTATCTATCATCCAAAATCCTTTTCATTTCGATTCCGTGAAAAATGTGTATTTCTGAACACTGCACTAGTCTTAGACTCCCAGTGGAGTGATGTCATAGCATTGTGACGTCATTATGTTTATGACGTCATAGCGTTGTGATTTCATTACTTGATGACGTAAAACAATTGTGATGTCATGAACTTGACAGTAATAGGGCATTGTTCAAAATCTACTGTCAAAACGATATCTCCTAGAAAACGATATCTCCTAGGAGATATCGCTCGATCTTCCTCCTGTGGAATACAGTTTCAGATGATAAATACACATTTACTTGTTTTCAATGGAAAACGAGGAACATTACATTTCCTGTTTAAATATTTTCTTGGCATATGGGCAGTTAAACACTATTAACCTACAAATGTCTTCTACTCTGCTTATAATAGCGTCCAAAATTACGCAACACTGATTGGAGCGCGAAGCCCGCAATACATTGTCCGCTTTTCGATAAGGATCGCGACGTGTTATGCTCATATTGTTATTTTTCTGGAGCGATTAGCATTAAAATGGTACTTTTCAGCAACAGCATATATTTATTGTTTAAACTACATCGTTAATATTTGATATAATTGGCTACCGCAACATACTTCTGCGGAAACATGATGATGTAGTAGGATGTCGCCGAGACGGGTACTCCTGACTTTCGGCCCGATCTGTCGACAATTCCGTGGAATTTCGGGTAGTCCTTGTATCTTGGTTGCTGTCACTTCAAATATGGTTGACCTTACACCCTAAAAACATTATTTTGCTGAAGGCTACCAATCAATAAAACGGACTACAATACAATATAAAATGTCATGGTTTGCAGAGTTATGCAAGAAGGTAGGCATTTATACCAAACAAACCGACATGCATATGTTCATTAGAGTTCGTATCCTAAACGTTCGTACTTGTATGCCTACCATAATTTTCGTTCGCAATTTACCTACATTGTTGAACATTTACGAAAAACTGAAAGAAAATAACTGCAGGTCGTAATTCCTTCTAATAAATACTAATCTTGTCGATCTTTGACAATTCATACAAAGAGGAAAACTAAGTTTTTCGCCTCGATGAAGGCCGTTTTTATTGATTTTTGACAGAATTGTATGTTCTATAATCAAACAGGATTGATGTGAAACTATACTATTAAAGCCTGCTAGAAACAATGCATATAATTGGAACATCAATTATTTCACACTCTCGTTAAAACAAAATATCAACTCAAATGCCATAGACCAATCAAATATAACAAACAGGTTTAAAAGATCAACTGTTTTATCATTTAACTAAACACCAAAGGCCCACTGGCACTGTAGCACATCAAACATATTATGTATGATCTCCAAGGTTGAACCAACATACCAAACATTTTAGCTTTTTAGATTTACATACTTACTAAATAGCTTTTTTATGGTTAAATTATCTTATATCATTTCAATTCAAATTCGCTAGGCAAAATGGCTGTGGTTACCATCAAGTGTGTTATCAGGAAAGTTTTATGGACAAGTATACAGATCACTTCAATATTTTTTAATTATGAGTGATGATAAAGTGCCCTCAGATGAGTATATAATTATGATTTAAATTTGATGACTACCTAAATGTACGATCTGACCAATTATTGTAAATGAAAGGATAATGAACTTTAAGGGTCAATCTTACAATTATGCCAAATGCAACATTTGTTGTGATATCATCGAGAAGTCACACAAATTAAAGTTGAAATAATTTGAAAGGTTAAATAATAGTTGCACATGTAAAAGATGCTGGTTGTTTTGGTCTACGATTTTAAGGCGATGTTTTGTTATCTAATATTTGGCGAGAGAGAGAGAGAGAGAGAGAGAGAGAGAGAGAGAGAGAGAGAGAGAGAGAGAGAGAGAGAGAGAGAGAGAGAGACAGAGAGAAAGAGAGAGAGAGAACACTGACCATAATGTTAAGAGTTTACAACAAATCGTGAACACGTAAACATATTTGTCAAATGCAAGTTATGATATATACATGCACGCCTGCAATTTCCGTGCATATATATATATATGCATTAAACCAATGCATTGAACCAATTCAACTTTTCATATATATATATATATATATATATATATACATATATACACACACAATCAACCATTTAAAAATAATGTTGATGAATTTTGCACATTTATATATTTACTTTTTATAAATTGGCAAAGATAATTTTTATATTATCCAATTGGCAAAGACAATTTTTATCATATCCACGCTACAATTTACACAATCAAATATGAAATAACTTACTAGTTCACCTGATGATTCCATGTCCTCCAAATCATATCCAGCTCACATCACACCCAGAACCACTCTAACGTAACATGTCTGTGACCAACTGTTTCAGATAATACTCCCCTCATATAGATACAACTTCAATCATCTTAATGCATACCATTGCGCTCAACGGTCGATGGTTTCCATGCCATTTATCATAATATATATGCCTCACATAAACAGCGCTGTCAATCAATAAATACTGAACGGTGTGAAATAGATAGCGTCTCGAACAGATCATCCGGTGACAACACTTGAACGATAGGCAGACCATATAATCTCGGATGTTGCATTTAAAGTACAAATACGACCACTAGTGCCAATCAAATAGAGAGACACAAAGACTTTCTATGGGCGTGCCAGGCGGTGTTCTAATGAAGACACTTGAATAGGTTGTAGACATAGTCGATGAAGTTATTTCGGGAGTACAACACGGCAATGTTTGTTGAATAAACATACAACATACAACAATCTTCCAATATGTAAATATTGATATAGGTTTTGAGTGTCTCGAACTATAGTCAAACGCCGGTATTGTGCCGGTGAATGTAAAACAAACATAAACAAAGACTTTAAGGAATGTGGTTGAAGGACGCTAGTGCAACTTTTGGTACGCTTACGATGATGCCATACTGGGCAAGGGTGCATCGAGAATACAACCTTACCTTAGTTGCGCCTATGGATGCAATGTCACTTAAACCTAAGGGTTATTGATAAAGGATCATTTCTCATTTGTGTATCGATGTGATGTTCTTTTACCAGCTTAAAATCCATGATCCGAATGGTTTGCTGACAAGGAGAACATATACCAGATGTAAATGAACTATCACTGCCATGTGAGTCGATAAGGGATATTTTAATTAAAAGAATCGGATCGGATTTTCGAAAATATCACCCCTTCTGTCTATAGCATTTTGCCAAAATTGGAATTTCGCACGAGAGACTACATGAGTTAAAGAATGGCTATTTCACACATTGACAATGTGTGATCCTTTAATTTTATTAACGTCCAAACTAAACCAAAATTACATAACACTTGCACTAAGATAAATGCAGCTGTAGACTACATCAACCAGCGGATGTCAGATTGCCAGCTGGTCCATCTCGCAATTGTTTTCAAAGAAATTCATTGAATTCCAACTGAGAGGAACATAGGAAGGACGTTTGTTGGATCTAAGCTGTATTTCCCTTGATACTTATACGACCATCTTTGGAATGAATCCATTGATCCTTCTGCTAAGACTAAAGTTTCAGTGACTTTTGGCTTGAAATAGCAGTTCCTTCCTGTTTGTCATTTTTCGACAGTGAATACCTGATAAATCTCCTTTTGATCCAATGATTGAGTGATCCAGCACCTTTAAGCTGATTCCTTACAATCTCTGTATCCAAGTTGCTATTTGGCAGACATAGACAATTCAGGACTGTTCACGTTTGACGTCACCTAGTATGGCAGAGCTAACATGTCATTTACGTCATACGATCCCTTTCGCAAGGCTACTTAACTGAACTAATTAATCTTAAGGAGCACAATGTTTATCACTTACAGTAATCTTTCCTTTCGCGTCTGCAATAGTAATTATTATGCCCGTTTTACAGGTAAGGGTGACACTGCGTATCGACGCCAGCCGTTTCAGCTCGCAGGGTAGCAAATCAAGTGCACCCGATATACTGGAAATCTTGTCATTGCATCGCCGATACTTATGACAGACGCATTCTTCGTTGAATTCATCACCTTTTTAAAGTTTACATAACCACAAACATATTTCACTATTTCTTTGGAATATATGAATGTCTGATTACAATATTGTATAGTGCGCCAAAGGTCGCTACTCAAATATGTTCAGTTTTGTAATGAAGGCCGTTTTTTAATACCACTTTTGATGGGCCGCTTAGATCTATCTGGCTATAAACCAGTGGATGTATGACTGGTCACACGTCCTTTTTGTGACGTCATAAACAGAATCATTGCCTCGTGATGATTCATCTATCGTAACAAGATCAGAGAAAAAAAACCAATAATTAACGATTGTCAGAGAATGTTTTCCACTCAGTTAGATACATCGTTTGACGATGTCAACTATGTGACACTATCAAGTGTTTGGTGTAAAAAAGATATCCACATCAATGGTAATTAAACAACTATTTAAGGCGAAATTTCAGTTGAAATAATGAAGAGCCACTCTGTACAGTCTATTTATTACGTCACATCCGCGCGAATTTTATGGTCCCTAGCCCATGTGGATTTTTCACGGCCGATAATTACGCTGTCTTAATGAAAGGCTAATTAAAGGTGTTTATTGAACAAATTTAAAAAAGCAAGCCCAGTTCTAATTTCTTGAAAAATCTTTGAAAGAAAATCGGGAAGTGATAAAGTCGAGGTTAGCCGTTGTTTAATGATCTCTCAGAAAAAAGGTTAGTATTAGGCATTTTACTCAGCTTGGAAATCCCATGTGTTCTACGCCATGGCGAAATAACGTGGTAGGCTCACAATCGTTTCATAAAACAATGGGCTGATAAAATTTCAAAGACTTATGTGACACATCAGGTTTTATAGCTTTTGAAACATTAATGGATTTATTGAGTCAGAGGATCTGCTTTGGATAACAATTTATTATTCATATCGTATCAAGGCCCTGGAAACAAACTATTGGAAACAATAGCATGATGCGCAATCAATAATATGGACATAAGCTTGTGTAACAAAGACGACATAACACCCTTCAGGGGGATGAAGTATCTTTTATATCTGATGATATCAAACTACAATGTTTTATGACATGAGAAAAGGTTTTTGACTATGACGCTGAAAAGCACAATGTTTTTGTTTTTCATGAGTAAAAAGATGTTAAGCTTATTGATTTTAAATTTATTGTTTTCAAAGTAATAGATATTCCAAAAGGGACTTCTGAAAATAAAATTTATAGATAATGACACACTCGAATCTATCTGTTATGTATATTTGGATTGTAATGAAACCAAAATATTATGGAGAAACTAGAGATCTGGATAAACAACAATAATAGAATATTTAGTGACGTATTTAACATCTGATCAACACAACAAACCAAAAACTTGTCTCTGAAAAAAGACATATCAGCTTGAAGGCTGAATTCACATCGTCAGCAAATTATCACGAGTTTAGATAATTTCGATATACTAAATTCACAAATCTAAATCCTATTAAATATGAATAATAATTCCCTTAATAAAATCTTAAACACGCTGTTCACCAAAGGGACAAAAGAGCTGCGAAGAGAAATATTGGGATAACATGTTTCCCTAACTTGTGCATATATGAACGCATAGACAATGTTCTTTTGCACACTTTTGTGTATCTACTGCCATAAGTAATATTGCATATGTGCAAATGTCGCTGTATAAACTAGACTTTTGTCTAAAGCTTCAAAAGAAATTCTTCAATAACATTGCACTTTACAAGAATGCGTTTAAAAGTAGATAAGATCAAAACGTCAACGTGTCATTTGGTAGCATCTCTACGGCATACATCAGTCGGTGATGGAGGCTTCAGTTGTTTAAGCTGTACTTTCCAGTCAGTCAAAATGAATAAAAGTGTAACTGTGAAACTTTTAATATATCAAGTCAACAACTATTGGCATGACATATAGCGGTGTCTTTCTGGATCGAACTTATTATGTTACATCGAAGTTGCCGTGGGGACGATTGGAAATTTTTTTTCATGAGTACAAATAACACTCACTTATAGTAATGTTTCTGGTCCTGTCACAATAACCATGTTCGATAATGAATGTCTGAAAGTGTGAAACATTCATAACCTTTACCTGAAACTCACTATTTCTTCATTGTCGCGGATCCGCCATTAGATATGTTCATGCTCCCGCATGTCCCAAAACTAAAGGAAGACTTTCTCTGCTGATGAGTTGGGGAATGATACTTAAATGGTGGTGGTACATGGACGTGGTACACAGAGTCATGAGGAAGTATCCATCCGTGATTTGGAGGTCTTGTTCCACTTCCGCAGTCCGGGGATTTCTGTATCGACCCGTCTTCCATTGGTGTCTGTATCTTGTCTTCCTGTCTGGGTATTGGTTCGTCGTAGAGCTCCATAGGTTTGTGGTTGGCAATATCTAAGTTCATATTTTCAGTCGATTTGGATGAATCCATACCCTTAACGCGGACACGTGCTGTAAAATTGAAGAGATGCAACAAAATGTCACTTGATATATATAAATATGTCAATGGCACACGTCGCATGTTCATTAAATGTTAAAAGAATCTAATCGGTTCGTAGCGTAAAAGATTTTTCTTTTTTGAAGTCAACATCATTACAAGCAATGGCTATAAGTCATAAAAGAACGCAAGTATATTGCAATATTATGAGATAGTTCAAATACCATACAGGTTCTATTATCATATAGGGACACAACGTTATCTCAGTTTTATGCAACAATAAAGCAGTTTATTACTAAAATTACTAAAAAGCGACCTATGGTACATGCAGAAGACGTAAGTATGCCCGAAAACGTCAGGAATTACCTTTCCCATTGCAAATGGCAGTTAACGGCATTACCATCAGCGGTGATTATCAAAGATTAAGTAAATCAAACATTGTTGGAAATTGTATTACATAAATATGTAATAAATCGTTTCATAGTGATACTTTCTGTTAAATGTCACCTCTTGTTTAGTTTGATTATCTCCGGGATAGGCTTATTCTCTTTGCGTAAAGCGGAATTATAATCATTTGCTTTAGGAACAAGGTATGAAACTACATGTTGCAACCATTTACATGATTACACAATCAATATGTTTTCCCTGCGTCCTTCAAATAGGTTAAGAATATTTGATGAAAAAGACAACTTACCAGTGTTACCCAAGACAGCTTACCAAGTTCACCATACGATTAAACATTTCAGGATATGTGCAATGGTGTGATGTTCCAGTTATACAGTTCCATTCATGGCCATACTCATCAATATACTCAATAAACGTCAATGTATATTTTAGATCAGTTGTATTTATTTACTCACCCATCGTGTCTGCATTTATCACAATCATTGTCATGAATGAACCTTGAAGGAGTTATCAATAACACGTTTCGCTACGATAGACTAATCATTGAGGTCCCTTACTTTCCCCTTGTGAAGATAACGATTAACGTGACGATAATGAGGTGGCTAATGTTTTGTATGCGAGGAGTAACTTGGGAAAAGATCGACATGGTTTTACTTTTATTTAGAAGATAGATGAATTGAATTCAACATATAGAATCGCTATAACAGGTTTTTGCTCTTTATACTATTACATTTTGACCATCGAATGTTAGCAGTTTTTAGTTGCAACATCTACGCCACGCTTGTGATTTCATGAAATAAACACAAAAAGGTAAAAAAGAAAAGAAACATATTTAATAAAATATTATACTTTAATTCAATCTATAATGATTTATACATCCATGAAAGCAAAATATTGAACAGTATCTTTTGCAATCTATTGATTCATGACCCTTGAGAATATATCACTAAATATAAGAGGGATGGGATTGATTATTTTGTGAAGACAATCATCATTCAAACGTCAGTTTTTTAAAAATCACAATATCTACCTGCAAAAAGAACGTCGATAAAACTTGTTTTCAATCTAAACTGAAGAATGTACATGTATTTCAGAGTGATGCAAGGATGCGTTTATTTCTACGATTTCTTTGCATTCCGGATTATTCCACTTTTTTATTCATAGATCCATGTACAAAGACACCATCTGCATGCAGGAAATTTCTTAAATTGCAAATCCCTATCACCTCTTCTCAATCATTTAGCTCTTATTGAAGTCATTTTACAGCACAAATATTTAATCACAATTGTTGATAAAAATGCTCACGAAATGCATTACTTTTATAGCACATGTTCATAATTTTGTTGTAATTGTATAAATATGACGTTATTAACCTAATACTCTGCGTAAAGTGGAAAAGTTGTCGTTACAAAGTTCTCTTAGAATAACATGTTCTAACAGACTGTTCTTTTATCAACAAATTCATGTCCAACATTCTACATATAGTTATATAATCACACTTATATTCGGGTCACCATATTATGATTGCATGTAAGTAAACTCCATCAGCAAACTTCAGTGTAAGTCTCGGGTAACTCTACATCACTATTAGCCAGTGATGAAGACGTGCGAATAATATCTTGCCAGGTGATTGACTTCACTGCTTATGTCCATCAAGTTGGTACTCCAATGCTGTTCGTATTTTGTCAACGTTGGTCAGTGTTCTAAGGTCACCACTCTTCTGCCATCATAAGTCGGACAAACTGACCCTTGGGTTGCTGGACATCCCGGGGAAGGAGAGCCAAATACACCGGGGTCTTAGCGCCTGGTTTTGAGAGAACAATAAGTTTACTGTTGTGGGTTAATCCAATTATTATCATTATCGTTATGAAAAGCTTACGATGGTACTTTGTGATGAAGTTGGCAATTTATTCATTCGAGTAACACTTAGTTCTTACCAAGGGTTGAATACATCGTTGATTCCACATTTAATGGAGGCAAATTCGTGTGAAATGTAAGAGAGTTTGAGGGTTTTTTCTGTATTTTCATTGATTACACATCTGTTGTTTAGAGGTGTGTTTATATGAGCAGAGATTCCTCATCATTTAATCAGAAAATTGTACGATGCAGTTGTGTTTATTGAAAGTGGCTATAATGGCTTACGGAGTTTGAGGTTATCGTATAGCTAATTAAGTTTAACATTGTCGTTAATTAAACCTCATGATGCAACTATATGGTTTGATAAGTAACTAACACTAAGAGCAAATGTCACATTACAAATATAATATTTTTCCAGACTAAATTTCGTTATGCTTTAATGTAATTCACACTGAGATTTCCATACTACTTTAGTCAATGGAAATGCTCCTTCAGAGTTGTCGATATGACGTACCTTGATCAATAGTGAGTGGCCCTCTGACGGTCGGCATATCTGTGTTCACGTGACCAGGGCAACACTGGAAACAGCATACAAATATCGCCAATGACCATTTAACTTACTCAATAAGATTTTCCACGTTTAAAGCTCATACAAAGTTGTAATATGTAATCAAGAACGCTTGTGTGATTAAAAGATGATTCCAAGCTCGAATTGGAAAAGGAGAAAAGCACAACATGATGCAATGAACATGCCCAGTATGACACTTTTAAAAACAAAATTCCATTTCCACATTTTTCATTACTTTTATAACATAAGCAAACCGTGAAGAGTAGACGTACCTCGCAATCGATTTGTTATGAAGTGACAGGTACGCGGAAAGTTAGAATTAGATTTACATGTGAGTTCTGCGAACAGAAATAGTAAGTGAACTTACAGCATTGACAATGATATCTTCTCGTGGATCATCAGTCAGTTCTCTTGACAGAATGAAGGCCATCAGTGTTTCTCCTATCTTGGACATCCCATACGCGCTAGAGGCCCAGCCCCTCTCTATGTGTTTGCCTTCACTTGCATCCCTGAATGATAACAATAAATAAAACAATGTAGACATGAAAAGCAAGCGCATATTCATGTTTATCTAATTGACTTGAGGTGACAACCTGCTATGCCTTAAAAGAACGAAGAGTATTTCTGTGTTGACGTACCTGACGAATTCTTCCATCAACTTCTCCAGATCGTCCATTGTGAGATGAGGATTTCTGAACTGACTTTGTCTGGCAGCTGAACACTTGACGAGAGCTCGTTTGGAAGATTCGCTGGATACTATAACGATTCTGAAAATTAACGTAAAATGACAAGAAATGCCCTTATTTGGTGCAGAGATATTCAAACCAATTGACTCATTTCAATTGTTTTAACCGTGTTAGTTCATTTTCTTAAACATCCTCCGTATCACAACTATTTAAAGTGTTGCAATTGGTGTCTTATTATCAGAATCAAGGTTATCTTATAAAGAAAGTCATTATGTCTTTAACTTTTGAGGATGTCTAATAATAGGGATCAAGGTTTTCATCCCTTTGACAAAAACAATTTTAAGTGAAAATCGAACATGAGTACATTTCCAAAATGAATAACAGACTTTCGATAAATGTATGGATATATATTTACAACATTTTGTTTAACAATAAAATGCTTAGCAGTAATAAACCTTATTGAAAAACATCGGTTCTTTTCGTTAGAAGAAAACTGTTGCAACTGTTTTGTTATTCAAACAACACAACCCTTAAATAGTCTTCATTTACCTTGCATGGGGTCTAAGGAGATGCCAAAAGGCTCTGGTTACGGAGAGTGTCCCGGTGAAGTTACACTTCATGATTTCTTTGGCCCTCTCTGGAAAAGGAACTGGCGACCCATCCTTGACAAATGATTGTATTCAATGTCAGTACGATATAGATAACTACCATTATATGGAACTGTCGATCAATATTCAGATAGATTGATGTTAATACAGCTTATAAACCACTTAATTCTCCAGGCATATTGAAGGTACTTTAGTATACATCTTGTTTAGAATTATTTAGTGGACACACAATTACATGATGATAACCATGTTGTATCAATGAAAAAGAAGGCGTATGAAGTTCATGTATTCATCGTTGAAATACAGATATAAAACAACCATGTGTTTGTAAATTAGGATTATGATTGATATGGCCAAGCATGTTTTGTTTAACAGGATTTTAGTAGGCTTATTCCTATTTGTAATAGTTAACTCATAACAAAACCAATTTGACTGTGTGTAAATTCTAAAATCATAATCAAATAAAACTTCCAAACATTGATTTCATTAATCAAGAAATTTCATAGGATATGGAATAAATATATATTCATGGTTATTTTCTTATACCAACCTTAAATGAAATTGCAGCGTTATTGACCAGGATATCCAGACCACCATAGTTTTCGTATATAAACTTGCTGAAGGCGTTGACACTGTCCCGGTCAGTGATGTCCAGTTGGTGGAACCTGGGACGGAGACCTTCATAGTTCAGATCTGAGACAGCCTGTTGACCTCGGTCAAAGTCCCTGGCTGAATGCAAGGGCATTTTTAAAGGTGTGGAGATATAAACGATTTTTCGGGAAATGTTATTGAAGTTAAGACCTAATGAACTCGACTTTCATAACGCACTTTTCTCGGGATAAATGATTCAATGTTAGATCAACGAATACAATGATAACAAGGTATGATAAAACAATGGTACTATATGCAACAAAGAAGTAGGCATTCAGGTGTTAAGAATTTGGAATAATACCAAGTCGAATTTGAATATATAATGAATCCATTAGGTACTGGTTATTGATTTTGTTGACTTACTGTGCGCTAACCTGTTAGAAACACGTCCCCGTCAAACTGCTGACACAGGGCTCTCACGATGGCAAAACCAACTCCCTTGTTGGCACCGGTCACCTTCAGAATACATTATAAAATAATCAACGAGTTTCAGAGAATGGCGGCTTATCTGTCCTAAACATGATTTTATTATTGTCATATTTCGTTATTATATTAATAAAATCATTAATCTCCAACCTCAAACTTGGCTCTCATGTATACTCTAAAAACAAGAAGAAGATAATAAGCGCCTGTTACTACTATTATGCTAGACAATATACGTTTTGACATCTTCAACGCCGCTATTTGACGTCATGATTAGTGACGTCAAAAAGCCATGCCATAATGAGTGTGCTCCAGTTTGAAATTTCATACGATAAATACGGCTCGAGAAACAACGTTTGAGCTTAATTTACTTTTCTGTATTTCCGTCGTGTATGTGACTTCCTATTTTTAGGTTTTAGATTGTTGATCTATACACAAAGCTACCTTGCAAAAGAAAGCTAAGTTGATATTTCTCTTCTTTTACGCTTGCATTATAAAAACGTAATTTATCAGTGTTTTAAGAAATGGAGATATATATAGATGTGCACTTCCTCAAACTTCTATCATTTTCAATAGTTTCATGAGAGTAATAATATTTCGTGATGAGTTTCTTTTGCCCATTGTTCAGAGGCAAAACCTAGATTAATAAAAATAGATGGATTATTTGTCATTGTGTTTTGTTTATTGAAGAAATGCCATTATACACTACTGAGAGTAAACATAGATTATCATTCTCTTCTCATTCTATATTTAATTTTTACTTAAAAGGGTTTTACTTAAAATTAATGGTATCAGTCATATTCAGGTAACTCTACTCAAACACAATAACAATTTGAATATTGTGGTCAACCATAATGAAGGTTTATTGTCGTTAGTGAGAAAAGAACCATTGGAGATTTTGGAGATGCTTTCCCTTTTGAATCTTTATTGTATTAATCACTATGTAAATAATTGACAGTTTCGTATGGCCTTATTTCTGTAAATACCTTGTACTACATTTTACAGTTAGAAGTATGAACTAACTAAACTAAAAATATTCACTGATAATACATAAATATCGATATTCCTAACGACCCCAACTCAGATGTTGGACATTTGAATTATTTTACAAATATTTACGAAAGGTTAAAAAGATTAATATACTAGACCGGAGGTATTGCAACGTTACAATCTCAATGAATTTACGGTATCGGAAGCATTAATATTTTCCATACAGCCTGTATACTGAAATATTTGGTTTATATAACAGCGATGTTTATACTGACATTACTCAATAAAAATATTTCATCTTTTTTCTAAAGTTAAGAGATTAAGGAACACAAATATTCAAAAACTTAACATATTCCTGCATTCTTAGTTCAACTGTTTTCAACAGTCGATATTTTCGATTTGTGCACAACCAGCAATCACTATTTTTATATCCCTTTGTGACTTCAACAGACTCAACTTTTTCATGATTGATTGCATGTTAATTGTAAAGAAAATTAAGCGCATGTCCTCATATGCCATTTTATAGGCATTTTAGCTGGACAATGATGTTCTAGAGCCTGTATAGATTGGCCATGCTTTGTAAATATGTGATATCTAATTCAGGGCCTTCTTTCACAAAGCCCTAAGGTGATCGTAAGTCCTTAAGGTAAACTTAGTGCAATGTTAAAGTATGGGAGTTAAGGTTAACCTTAGTTAAGGTTAACCTTAGTTAAGGTTGCTTTGTGAAAGCAGGCCCAGGTCTATACGGGAATATGAAGTAACTTAACCCACTTACTAGTGCGTGTTGTATCTGTCTGTCTGACGCTGCGCTGACCCCAAAGCTAGGTCAAAAGGATTAAGTTCGTGGCATGTAAACATACTTTCAAAGGTATCTTCATAGTTTACAGGATTTATAAATGGCTAAACCAAGGGTAATTATATCAAATTGTGAAGATATGTGGGTGTTATTCGGAATATCTTTCTTAGAATCACTATAATTAGCTACTGAGGCATTGTACGTGTTTATCAAGGAAAGTAATGTATTTCTCGTATAAAATACATAAGATATCATGTATGTATGAACCATTTGAAATGATAAGAGTTTGATAGGAATGAAGACATACATACCACAGCTATTTTCCTTGACCCGGACATTTGTGTAGGACACGATGTATCTTACAACATGATATCGCAATGGTATTTCTGTCCGTAATCATATAGGCCTTTTGTTATCTGTTGGTTAATATTAACCCTTGCTTTCTGGTTCTACGAATACGCTGTTACAAGTTCAGTGTTGTTGTAAAAAGATTATGCAAATCTGTCAACAGATTGAAAGACCGTTATCGTTATAGGATTTTGGATTGAAGGTGGAGAATGGATGTAACATAATTTTTTCTAGGTTAGTCAACCTTTTTGTTTATTATACATGTAGAAACCACGGGCCCTGATACATGAACATTAATGATATATACGATCAATCAATTTACATTGGATACGTAGCCCACATCTGTTGCATATCAATGATTCATACGTTTCAAGCAATCTGTGGCTTTCTATAAGCAGATTAAACATAAAGAATTTAGTACATATTTGAGTAAACATGTATTTTGTGTTTGAGGATAATCATGAGGAAAATATCTAATGAATGTTTATGCAGAAAAAAATAGAAATGATAAAATAAAATAAAATTCTTAAATGCCACATTTCATCCGAAAAGACTTCTCTCCACTGCAAATAATATCAATTAAGTTTAAAGTAGCTGTAACATTATGCGCGTCCAGGTGTCAGTTATTACATCTTATTTGAACTATAGTTGATATTAGAATGATATTGTCTTTACAGTAGTTTTGTAGCCCCCATGTTGTAAATAAATATTTACTGACAATGTAAAGACTGACTCCTTGAACAGTAAGAGGGGCATAGTTAATTTTGATCATTTATAAATTTTCTTTAGTAAACTGAATGAATTAATAGAGGATAGTTGACATTTCTCGTCGAATTCCATATACTGTATATCTCATCGAGTGAAGTAGAGATTCATATTTACTATTTATAGATAATTTTCAACTTCACAAGAATTCTATCCTAAGATATTTGGTATATTTTTTGGTTAATTTTATTTCTTTTTTTTCTTTTCTTTTTTGTATTTAGCGGTATGCTGCGCCAGGCCTGGGAGTGACGTCCCTTGGGAATGTTTTGTCATCAATGTTCAGTCTCTGCTGTCGGACAGTTTCGGTATTTAGGTCTCAGTTAAGGTGCATTTTATGTACAGTTTTTTCATGTGCAGTGCCTGCGGGAGAAGGGAGGAATATAAAGTGACCATCGTGGTGGGCCACTCGTGAAAATATCAGCTCCAACCCCACCACTCGATGAGATAAACATCGTATTTGACAAACTTAATCAAATAACCTCTATTAGTTTATAGTCACACAAGTAAAAATATAATTTGTAACAAAAACTGTTATACTAACGTAACCAGGAAAGTAACAGATTTAGTTATATAAAGTAATATTAATCAGTATTAAAGATGAGTCGATAAATTACAAACCTAATTATGCGAATACTACCTGTGTCATTTTTAAAGCAAGTCTAAAAGGCACAATTGTCCATGATATCTATTACGTCTGTGTATTTCACAAAACTTTTAACTGCAATGCTAGGTTCTAATCTTTATAGTTAATCAGCATTTTTAGACTTTCGTGCACAAAGTTTAAGAATGATATGAATTCAAATCTTTAAAGGGCAGTTAGAAATGACATACATAAGACTTGCCAGATTTTCTGAATAAAACGTCTTTATTGTGATTTTGACAATGCCTTTATAACAATCAGGTGATAGGTTAGGAACAACAAAATGTGATTTATATATACCATAGAAAAAAAACATCTAGAGGATATTGAAGGGTTTCATTGTGTACATAGCAGAAACTCAACGACCTGCCTCTGTATTTTTTTTTTTTTGGTTATACATGTCAATGATTTCGTAATTAGAATAAACGTGAGGAACCATTTTAAAGGTAATCCCGCTTCATGACCGTGTCTGAATAGGAGCCGTTAATACAGTTTATAGCTAGGTCCTCATTCAGCAAGATCTAGATTTGACTGAATACACATATCGAAAATGAAATTCAGAGCCGGAAGAAAATAATGTAATGGACGAAGGAACAGTAAATTATTAAAACTTTTCAAAGACTAAATTAAATGTTAACCTATTGTAAAGGTTTATTGTGTGGGTGTATTACTGCCTTCTAATGAGTGTCTTGTTTCAGGGTAAGAACATCCAACAAGTTTTAAATACGGATGTTATCGAAGTCGTTAGTGGAAAGACTCTTGACCTATCCCTATCAATTGGAAAATATATGCTATGAAATCAAAAGGACATAAACGTGGTCATCTGAAATTGACAATTAATGTCATGAGATGCAATGAATGTAATGTGATAATTATTTAAATTGATAACATTTGATGAAATTTTTGAGCTAATTGAAAACCTTTCGATTTTGTCTAAGAGTTTGTACAGCTGCATAACGAAAGTTTGTGTACTTACCACCGAATCGTAGTGCAAATATCATGTAATTTGGGTTTCGTTTCAACGTCAATAGAATAACATCAGCAAGACTGACAATGGATCACCCACTGTCCATATGGGAAATAGCCATTCTTGAACTCATTTTGGCATTGTCTGGTCGCTCGTGCAAAAATTCGAATTTTGGCATATTGATAGACAGAAGGGGTCACATTTTCGTAATTTCGATTTCGTTACATGTCGATATGATGTTCCATATCGACTCTCTGAGATTAAAACCAAAATAATCACAATGACTTTGTGCTAAGAAACAAACGTGATTAATTTTCAAAGAAGTTGATACATTATAAAGGATTTTATGGAGAAAAATAAAAATTAGTGTTTTCGGAATTTTGACCCCTGGTCACTTCAATGATCTGCCAAAACTGTTACGGGTAATTGTGGGGTACGATAAACCTTTGCCTTAATGAAGAATGGATCTGCACATGTGTATAGAAAATTCAATATCATACGTTTCTTTTTAGCAACGCTACGATACCTCAAAGGCATCTCAAATTACATGATATTTGCACTAGTATATTCAGGTATGTGAACAAACTTTTGGCATGCAGCTGTAGTTTGCAAATGCATTCAGTGTTTTTAATTATTATATTAGATCAAATATCATGGTGCATTATCGGTTTGAAACGAACGGTTTGACAAACCAAGGGGGTGAACGAGCATGTTGGTAGACATTCTCTCCCAACAGAGGTAGCTCCGTCAAAAATTCCTATACAACCTCTGTCTTAATTTGAAGGTTTCTCGGGCATCAGGCAGTTTCCCCTACCGGCGATATATGCAACTTAAACTACCTGGCATTTTTTCAGCCAATGAAAACACCGAATGCTGCGGAATGCATGAATAACATATTTGTTGTCATATAGGCCTGTGCAATGATGCAGTCGCAAAATGCGGTGTATGTTTTCTGTTAAGACGACTCAAAGTGCAAGGTGCAAATTCAACTAAAGTTTAGCTTTTGTAAAGCTTCCGGAAGTAACGAAGGCGATTTGAATGATAACTTTTGAAACGGCGTCGCTGATTGCATAACTAACTTTGATTGCATCCAATCAGCGTTCTACTTTTCGTGCACAAGAAACCTTCAAATTAAGACAGAGGTTGTAGAGGATTTTATGACGGAGGGAAAGAATGGTTGTTACAATACATGCAACTGTTTTAAATGTCAAATAACATGAGATTATATTTAGGTTTAATCACGTTTTACTGTGCAGACTCCAAACATAGTATATAGTTATTGTCTATTGAGTTCACATACGAGACCTAATTTGGTTGTACTGGCGAACTGAAACAAAGGAAGGTCTACGTAGCTGCTGCTACGGTCAGGGTTAAGCAGCGCTCCGTGGGTTGGGTGGCCATGGTTTGTTGGGGGGTTACCATGGAACCACTGCGTGTAACTGAAAGCACTTCCATCTGTGTATTCAAATTTGCCCGTATCTTGCGAGTAAAATCCTCCTGTCCAATATGCCCAGATAAACGGTGCTGAAATCATTTGTAATTAAAATTAAATAGTACAATAAAACCTTTATTTATTATTGCTTTATTCGATTTATGTTTAATGCTTTCACTATTCATATAACCCACATCGACATAGATGTCATAGCAATAATTCTTTCAGAAATAATATAATATAAAGCTCCTGGTAGTGGAGAAAAATCTACTTAATTTTTATTAATTTGTAAAGGTGTAGCAAGAGGCAAACTAAAAAGGTGCATCACAGATATGTATCTCCATCACAAACAAACTATTTAAGAGAAGATATACGCATTTATCAAAATGTTTTCAGTTAACCAAAAGAGTTTGACAACAAGGCCATTGCGCTTACCCTTGACCTCATTTGCCAGATCTTTCAAGAAGTCGTGTTCCTCTTTGGAGTTGACAGACACCAGGTTGCCCCCATGGATGTGACAGAACCTATTTGCTGTTGACCACTCAACTGCACTTGGACTCATGAAGTAACATTTGTCATTGAAGGGGACATACTGTAGCGGACAACCTATAACATTTGTCATTGAAGGGGACATACTGTAGCGGACAACCTGTAACATTTGTCATTGAAGGGGACATACTGTAGCGGACAACCTGTAACATTTGTCACTGAAGGGGACATATTGTAGCGGACAGCCTGTAACATTTGTCATTGAAGGGGACATACTGTAGCGGACAGCCTGTAACATTTGTCATTGAAGGGGACATACTGTAGCGGACAACCTGTAACATCTGTCATTGAAGGGGACATACTGTAGCGGACAACCTGTAACATTTGTCATTGAAGGGGACATACTGTAGCGGACAGCCTGTAACATTTGTCATTGAAGGGGACATACTGTAGTGGACAGCCTGTAACATTTGTCATTGAAGGGGACAAACTGTAGCGGACAACCTGTAACATTTGTCATTGAAGGGGACATACTGTAGCGGACAACCTGTAACATTTGTCATTGAAGGGGACATACTGTAGCGGACAGCCTGTAACATTTGTCATTGAAGGGGACATACTGTAGCGGACAACCTGTAACATTTGTCATTGAAGGGGACATACTGTAGCGGACAGCCTGTAACATTTGTCATTGAAGGGGACATACTGTAGTGGCGTCCTGTAACATTTGTCATTGAAGGGGACATACTGTAGCGGACATCCTGTAACATTTGTCATTTGGCCAAATCTACATGAAGTACAACTCAATACAGACGCATAATAATAATAATAATAATAATAATAATAATAATAATAGGCCATTTAAAACTTTGAGCATTTCCACGTCATGTGGATATGCTGAAAGTTTTATAATATTTTATGTTGGCAGTTTTCAAATACATTGACGAATTCAAAACGCTTAATCAGATATTGAAAGGAAAGGAAACAAACAATTTTTCTTTTTGTATTGCTCTTTCTTTTGTATAAACATGTTACGATTTTAACTTGAGTGAAATTATATATCATATTATTTGCAGATGCAACAGTCACTCACCGGAAGTGTTATTGCCTTGGATCACCTGTAGTGGAGAGATTGTAGTCACATGATTACCCTTAGTCACGTAACCTCCTGAATTTTTACAAAGATGGGCGTTGCAATCGTCTGTCTCACAACATTCGTAACATCTCGGGAGTGCTTGTCTTTTTCCAAAAAGGGACTTGGCGTCCACAAACAATTTGCATCTCTTAACAAATAAATAATATTTATGTGAGTAAATATGGTCCATTGTCATAACCTTTGCATATTGAAACATTTATAAGCATTTAAATGTACAAATGTAACTGTGGTATGATACACAAAAAAACCACTAAACCACAAAACGTTTTCCTTTCTCTTGTGTTAGGTTAAATTTGTAAAGTCGACATTATTTTGCTAGCATACGAAAACATTTAATTGTCAAAAGGAAGAATAACACCCCTTAACTGAAGCCAATTTCTTTAAATTTTCGGACGATTGTTTTTTTTCTAACGTCAGCAGGGAAGTTGTTTAAGGAAAGTTTTTAAAACTTTGCATCATGACTAATGAAGACAGTACTGGCTATCACGTTGTTTTAAGGAATACATTTGTAGTTTGTGAACAAAGATTCTTTTAAAATGTTTTCTTTCAATCTCAGAAAACATCCTAGCCTATCTATATAAAGATGAAAGTTAAAATACAGTATTGTATCTAAGATGTCATTCTAACGGCAAAAGGACTCATCCAACAGATGGTATTTCTTCAACTGTGTCAATGCCGTCTGATTTGTCCAAAACGTTGAACATCAAAGATTAATGAGCTCTTTAGATTTCTGTACTAGGTCTAAATATTCACTCAGTTACTATCGTTAGACCGATGGTCTTTTCATTTAAACTGTCATTTACGTATGTAGACAGCAATTTCATTATTATTGCTACTTTTCTGGATGTGAAATGTCTTTCTGTTGGACTCGAAATGTAGTACACAGTTAAATAACAAAATAAATTTGTTCTATCAGACTTTCCCAATGATTTCGTTTGTGATAGTATGTGATCTTAAATACATTAACAGTTAAACTATTATAATCACATAGGGTTTCCTTCTGTGCCTGTTTACACTCTCACACGTGTTTACTCAGCAGTAACAAAACTTCTACAATGAGTAACTTTGTTGGAGATTTTCAACATGATCATACACTCCCATTTTCCCATCAGCATATCTTTTCTGTTGACAACATACCGCTGCATTTGCACATCCAAGTCGATATGACAGAAGCCCATTAACAGTTGTATACTCCTCTGTTGAACATATCTGTGAAGAATATAAGTATAAACTTTAAAATGCATTTTATTGGTTAACTGACTGTTAATGTTTAATCTTTCTGAAAATGGCACTGTTCATGTTTCATGGATAGTAAATGTCAAATCACCAACGTTTCGTTGGATCTCTTTAGACATAATTCATAACACATATTATAACATTCAAGGGTTGGGTACAATGATATAAAACAATGAATGGCACAGTGAGGGAAAACCAATGTTTTCAGAAGCATACACCTCGTTTTAGAGACGAGAGAGATAATGTTTTTCACAAATGGAACACTTGAAAACTGTCACCAATCTGGTATAGCCTCCTCTGTTCTGAAAACCTGATGGTAAAATGGTACCTGATTAGGCCGTTGGGAATGGCTCTCCGTTCTTCAACTAGAGTCGAGGTTAACGTTTGTCGACTTCACGGACATAAGCCTACAAAATCAGTGATTTTACTGACACAACAAAACACTGACATTGTTTGCAGTTAAGAAGTCTCTTGCTGTGTTGGGGTAAGGATTGTCCGGTTTGAAATTTACTCTAGGATTCTTCGGGAGGCGGGTAAGCACGACAGGACGTCTAACGGTGTTGATATAGCCATTGGCATTCCACAAACAATCAGTTCTTATGCTTTATCCCTGATAATTCAATTCCAAATCATGAAGCTGAATAACACAACACGGGGCCGATTGCTCTCTTGTAAGACGACGCACATACAATCGGCAAATACATATGTGTATTAGGAAAACAAATTTCCTCTTCTGCCAACGCTACCCCTTTGGTATCGGTCGCGTCGGCTCAGCGTCATCCCGGGGAATGTATTGTAAGCTCGAAGGCGTATGGCCGCTGTCCTTCTGCTGTTGCCGTTTTTGACGCCATGGTCGCGAAATGATTTCATATATGAGTCATGCGTATGTAGCGGGTCATCATCAACCCTCGGTCTTTTACTTCTATTCCTGTCCTCTGTCCGACCTGTTTGCGTCATTCATGTTTAAAAGTTCGGATGCAGTTGAACATACGAGCAAAGTGGACGCGACATGCTCTCAACTTAAAATACTTAATGTCCTTTCACGTTCATATGCGCTTCTTCTGTGCACATAATTTGGTGTAGTCGTTACGATAGATGTACAGGGCATGTATATTTTATACAGTTCGTTACCTATTTTTGTGATGTGTATGTTTACCTCTTCGCTAATACTTATTTGTTTAAGCTAATTCAAATCATTTAGAACGATAAATATTATGTTTATAGTATCTTTTGCCCGACAGTTTTTATTTCTGGATTCAAACCGTCGACAAAGATTTTGGTTTCGGTTTTTAACGAAAAATGTTAATAGATTTAATCTCGACAGTCGCTTTGACATAGTTATTACAATTTTCAGAAAAACAAACCTCTTCATTGCCACAACCGCGGGACACGTTACAGTTGCCTGGTGTGTCGACATCTTGACAGTTCTTACAAGTCACACCTAGATAAAGAATTTAGCACATGTCTATGCGTGTTGCAGAAGTACATATAGTACATATTTAGGAATAATGCTTTGTTGTGAAACTGTTTCTGTGCAGACATTTATTGCACGAACACGTTAAACATAATGATTACAGCAAAATCTAAATCTAGTTTTTTAATCATATCTTTTTGCAATGAAACAATGCTACGTTCATAATACATGTAGACATGTATTGCATTCTAAGGTCATAGATTCTGTCATATGTTGCAATGAATTGCCTACCTTCAATTGTGTGCACAGCAGCCAAGAAAACAAGAAGAATGCCAAGGAATGTTCGTACCTCAAACTTACTGTTCTAAAAAGAAAATTTCGTCCATGCGCTGTCATTATGTATAATTATCTTCTGACCATGAACGCAGTTTTCATCTGACAAAATCATAAATATGAGAAATGTAAAGTTATGATATCGAGCGTTGGAAGTTAATGACCGAAAAACTTAATTAGTTCCCTCTACTCTCTGGGTCTGAGAAGGAATGGCATTGAGGACAATGACGGAGGAGAGAAACGATTGTTTAATAAACTGAAAGTAACGCAGTTCACTTTAGTCTTCCTGAAACGTTTACATCAGGGCCTTTCAGACGTCATGGGACAGCGTTATTTTTGGTTGCACTATGAAACCAGGTGTCGAAGAGCTGGCACAGGAAAATTTAAAGATAGCTGCAGGACGTGAACAAGACTGTGACTGATACTGTGCGAGCCATGCCTTTCAGGGGAAGGTGATTGAACACGATCATGGTCCTAGGCATAACCTATCCTCACTTGTTATTATTTATTCACTCTAGCAATCTCCAGTATATTGCACGTGTATCTATCAAATTTGAATGTCCAAATCACTGTATATTTTATTGAGTTAAAGTGTAATATCAAAATAGGTTTAGAGTGATTTTAGATTAATTTATCATTTTCCCATTGGTTACACATGGCAATGGACGTCAAAAGCCGAATCCAGACACTGTCTTAAAGCTCCATACCAAAAGTTAGTTCACATACCACTGTATTGTAGTGCAAATATCATGTAATTTTGGTTTTGTTTTGACGTCAATAAAGTAACTTCCACAAAACTGACAATGAATCACTTATTGTTCATTTGTACGATAGTCATTCCTTAACTTAGTTTGTGGTCGTCTAGTCTCTAGTGCAATAATTCGAATTTTGGCATGACAGAAGGGGTAAGAGTATTACAGTTCCAAACTCTGAGAAAGATTGACTCAGATTGACTTTTTGCATTGTAACAAATATGACTTGTGTTTAAAGCTGTTGATCACTTCAAATAGATTTTCTAGCAAAAAAATAAAATGACTGTTTTCGGAAATTTGACCCCTGGTCACTAAAATGACCTGCCAAAACTGCTATGGTTAAATGTTTGGTATGGTATAGGATTATGTTAAAATACAATCAATCTTCACTTCTGTACTGAAAATTCAACATTATCCTCTTCTTTTTCGTAATGCTATGATGCCTCAAAGACATCCCAAATTACATGATATTTACACTAGAACAGGCAGGTATGTGAACAACTTTCGGTGTGTAGCTGTATGTTCACATTCATTTCGCATGCGGATCCCGGTCAGAATCTGCTCGCGATCGACTGAGATCAGAAGTCAATCTGATTGCAAGATTTTTCAGTTGTAATTTTACAATGACATTTTGGATTTAAACTCCTATGATACTTCAAGGATCTCCTGATATCCGGTAGTCATTGTTACCTTCTGTTGAAATCGTTGTATTGGTTTCAGAAAATTCGATTCTATGTTTTCCTGTTAAACTAGTCTTCTAAAATCTGAATCACTTCTAAGATGGTAATATTTTTCATCTCTAAAATTTATGTTGATCAAATGAAGTAATTAGTTTGATCAATAAAACGTCATGAAGAGATTTTCACGATCATCAAAATGTACCGTATCGACATACTGTTAAGATGTTCAGTATTCAAATAACTCAAAACGATCAGAATTCAGATAATATCAAATATATCAAAAATGCCATGTAGGCAGTCCATTGACAGATCCAGTAATATTTAGTAATATTGGTCATCATATATCATTATTGTATAAATGTCTAACATGTGCGAAAAATACCTGTGTCATTTTCGCAGCTTGTCTGTCAAAACGGTACAATTGTCCAGAATGTCTAAAACATCTGTGCATTTCACAAGAGAGTTTTAACTGCAATCCCACTTTCTACTTTTAACTGTTTATCTGTAAGTAGATATCTCCGCGCAGAAAGTTTAATTGCATTGCAAATTAAATTTAACAAGTTCAAGTCAATAACTTCAACAAGTTCATGATTAACATATGAATTGAGTCATTTTCTGGAATAAAACCTCCCTAAAGTTATATTCGCGACAATTCGGAGTGTATGCCTAGATTGGATTCATATATGTATACACCATAGCAAAGAAACTTGTAAACAAGAAACAAGATCTTATAAAAGTGATATAAAAGTAAATACTTATTTTCGAGTTCAAAGAATTCACAGTCCGATTAAAATCGACCCTGTTCCGAGGAATAAAAGTTTTTAATTATCAACTCTAGCGGGATACGAACGTATTCAATCAGGGGCTATCCTCTCCACAACTTTTATTCCTCGGAACACGGCAGATTTTAATCAGACTGAAAGAATTCACTTTGTGTATTTGGGACATGGAATTTTCTCATTGTGTATATATAGAGTTTCCCTGAAAAGAGGGATGTATGGACCCACACGGTCGTGCTTAGCGCCAAGTAGCTGCTTTAAAAGTACACTTCCATCAGGGTACTTATGTAGGTAGCGCTTTGAGCATGTATTAGGACGTGGAAAAGGGACCATATAAATTACCACATTATTACTATTATTATCAATTTTGAACAACCTACCTTTGTATTGTAAGTTAGAGTTAATGGTTTGGTATAAAACTGAACTTAATCAACATGAACCCCTGTAGAGATGTTTAGATGTGTTGTGAAGAAATACCTGCTAATTACAAACTTGCATGCACATCTAGTTCGCATACTCAACGATCAATGTATACGAACCGATAAATTTACATACATTATCAAAAATCAATTATTCGTGTGTAGTCAAATGGTGTAGTGGTTGGCAAACTGGCCTCTCCCTCCAAAAACCCAGAAGAGGCACCACAAAAATTGTGACTCAGGTCTCATTTGTTGTGCTCCTGGACAAGGCACTTTCTCAATTGCAGTAAGTCTATCCACCTTAATAATGGGTACCTTAAAACAGTATGTTACGGACCTAGATGGTCGCATATACGGTTAAGTACCTGCTTTCAAAATAAAATTCACTTAGGATAATGGTATTGCTTGGAATCATCTCTAGATATACTTGAGTATATTAAGTGGAAATGCGCCCGAAAGGTTGGATTTCATATTTGTTATAATGTTGAAATCTTAAATTGTGCTTAATGATATGTGTCGATCACAAGTAAAACTACGCATAAAACTAATTGTGCACGGGGAAGAGTTTTTACACAGAGTTCATTCCTACACACAAGCTTAGCAATGAGTTTCAGTTCAGAACCGAGCCAGGACTTTTTATCCCCTCATTGGTCAACTGTAGAAGATTAAGCAGTCTCATTAAAATGAAACTTAAAATACTACACTATGTTACGATTATTTACCTCACCAGGCCCCTAGCCGTCAGGCTTATTTTAAGTCGGCCGCGCAATCAGCGAGTATTCTAGTGTTTTCAGGCTTTGTTGGTCAAAATGGTTAAATCGCAAGCTATGGAGTTATCTTTCAGAAAGCAATCTCTGCACAATGTAATTATTTAGAAGACGGGACCAATCCAAAATGCTATTTCTGGAAACAAATGCGGCGAATAAAAGTTTCTGCTTATAATTTGTAATATTCAATGAATACGGTATAAATCCGTGAAAGGAAATAAAAATGTTGACTATAGAATTACGCCAAACCACACACAAATACCAGTAAGAGGTTTGTGATCGCTTGAAGCAATCTACCTCAAGCCAATGAAATCAAGAGGTCAAAGGTTAATATAACGGCTTGAGCAAAGGGGCCTTGTGAGGTCTACAATCTGCGTAAGGTAGTGAAGCAATATTTTATTTTATTTTAATGAGATTGGCCAATTAAGCGATGTACCGGACAGGAAAAGTTGAAGAGGATGAACATGAGTTTATTACAGAAGTGTCACACCCTGATACAGAGTCGGGCTACTTAAACCTAGAACACGTAATAAAACAAAAATAAAAATCTATGAATTTCCCAAATCATACATACATACATACATACATACATACATACATACATACATACATACATACATACATACATACATACATACATACATACATAAGATTATCAGTGTTCCATCGGAACTTATAGTTTGGTTTTTATTAGCCGATTTATCGGGGTCCGAGAGGGACTGCGCAACTGGCTAAGCTACATGATTGGTGCATAATTCGACTTAAGGAAATCGTGTACAGAAGGTACCAATGGCTGAATGTGAGGAGGAAAGTATTGTATTGTTATGATATATTTGTTTATAGTATGGGTATCATTTTTTAATCAACTTTCAAAGAGAGAAGAGGTATGGACCCCGATACATCCGTTTATTTTATATAGTGACAGGTGCTTGATCGTCGTCCAGCTGTCATCTAGACCGTTGTCATCCAGAATATGTCCCTGCGAGACATTCGATCATGAATTCTTCAAAAGGAAGATTTCACAAGTCTAACAAAAAAAGTTTGACATGCGTGGTCCTGGGATGATCCAGACTGTAGAATGTCTGTCCATGCATCTGAAAGCAATGTGAAGATTCTTCAAGTCTATCATCCTTGAAAATAAGACAAATCTACTCTAGAGCCATTCATGGCTTCTAATGGCAAATTTTGAAGAGCACGACCGACCTCGCTTCTTAACAATATCATTCAACTATCTTGAATCAAGCTAACAGTTGAAAGTCTCCGACGTAATATAACAAAAAAAAAAGAGGCACAAGTGAGATATGATAACATTTTTTTAATTTTGTAAGTTTAACTGGTAGACTTAAACACCCATCCTGCTACCGAAGCGAATTAGAATCCCAAGGGATTATTCAATACCATGATGACTATCCGAATAAATGCCTTGTGTCGCTGTCAGCTGTAATAATCGTGAGTAATGACATGTCGTTAAACAAGGAGCAATATCTTGTGTCATAATGGTAACGTAATGGTATCTCTGTAATGTCGCAATTTGTTCTAATATTACCTTTGCAAAATTTTTTGGTACATCTCCATGATACGCATCTATCTTTTAATGTTCTGTATTTTCTGCAGCTATGCCCATGATGATGATGAATACTTTCTGTACCTCTGTTGGTTAAAGTTATTTAAAAATCCATCTTTAAAATTGTTACCATAAAATTTCTGTGCTCAGTGTTGGTCGTCAGTGTGAAATGAACTTTATACCTGGCCACTGACCTATATCGTCTCGCTTGTTTACATAAAGCGCTGGACTAATCTTTGTCTGATTCAAGCATACATGGTTAATTGGCGCAAAAGTCACAATCAAGTCGTGCGCAGTAGTCATATACCAATTAATCAAAATGTGCGCAAAAGGCATACGCCCGTCATAATTACATACACAGCGGTGCAAGGGTTTGTCGATTGATAGATATTAGGAGTTCTTCATATTCGAATTCGCTTATGTACATTGTAGGAGAATGTTAACTACCGAGCAAGGGTTTATGAAATACACGACAGAGGCTGTTAACAAGGGCATTAATTGAGATTTATTTAAGAATTGAATGTCAGTTTGTGTGTTTGCAATGGAAAATTAACGATGTCAAAGCTATATTCAAACTCTTGTGAACCAAGCGAGCTTGCGAGCCGACATTTGTTCGTGTCTCTTCGCCTAAATATGTAAACAACAGTCGTTCTAGCAAGGCTATTATTGCAAGGACAGATCATTCTCCCCTCACTTATCAAGTATGGATTTATCGTGAGTGTTTTATCGGGTTTAGTATACGCCATGGTTCCCTAAAATGATCGTGATGTGAAATTTGTCTGGCATCTTAATTCCAGAGGTCCATTTCCCATGAAGTCTCCGAATAAAATGTTCATACTTGTGTGAACAGTTTCTAGCCGATCTAGGTCGTGTGAACATTTACCGGAACTACTTTACTTGCTGGATGTCCAAGTCGAATCTAGTGACAAATTTATATAAATTCTTACTTACCATATTCGCTTTTCTTTATTCAGTAAAATGAAAAGAGGTAATTGAATATATAATTTGTTAGATTTAATTGTTTCTATGATTCTTGAATATGCATCGCATCAGGTGTTTTTGCCTTTTAAACTGAAGCGAACAAAACGAGATGCCCTTCGACAATCGCAAGACAAATTTCACATCACGATCATTTTAGGGAACCATGGCGTATACTAAACCCGATAAAACACTCACGATAAATCTATACTTGATAAGTGAGGGGAGAATGATCTGTCCTTGTAATAATAGCCTTGCTAGAACGACTGTTGTTTACATATTTAGGCGAAGAGACACGAACAAATGTCGGCTCGTAGCGGCCGCCATGACATGGTTATAATTATTCATAAGGCAGATAACTCTGATCTTGTGTACTTGTGTGGATTTTATTTCGGTGTACGCTTCATTCATTTTGTTTTAGCGCCGCTATTCCTCAATACAATGAAATTTACGGAATAAACGGGCGGTAGAATTTTTAATTGGAACTTTTCTCGTTGCACAATGTTACTCGTTCAGAGGCTAAGACAAAATTTGTATTACCCCGCTTAACAAATATGACCTAATATGGTGCGAAATTATAAGAATTGAATGTCAGTTTGTGTGTTTGCAATGGAAAATGAACGATGTCAAACCTACATTCAAACTCTCATGTGAACCCGCTCGCAAGCTCGCTTGGTTCACAAGAGTTTGAATATAGCTTTGACATCGTTCATTTTCCATTGCAAACACACAAACTGACATTCAATTCTTAAATATAACCTGAGTTATCGAGTAGGATAGTGTATGGTTTTCGCTGAGATCACTGCACTTGACTGATTACACGTGGTAAAAGTGCCGATTGATCTTCACCTATAAACTGGATCCATTCGGGGATTTTGCATGGTTTTAAATAAAAAAGATGACAATGACTGGAAGTCAAAGGAACAAAGAGGGTATCATAACACATGTCTTTGAAATCATTATAACAGCATAACCCCTGACTCATAGCTCCTTACACCGCAAATCTGTTAATAAAGAAGTTGAATATCAATGAAATCGTGTACTTTATTACTACTTGAATTTCTCTAATGCCACTAAAAGAGTTCACAACCTCAGAGTCGGGCAATACCTTCAGCATTGACTGTTCCAGCAGCTTACCAACTCGACTATCTCGCATTATTTACTATCTAAATGGCATGTATCTCTAATGAATGTTGATATGTTTACAGGATATGATGATTAGTCACTAGATTAGAAATAATGAAGACTAGGTTAGTTGTATAAATGGTGCAATACAATATTGAAGTATCGTTAAACTCAAGTTCAAACATTAAAGAAAAGCGTGTTCAATTAACATTATGGTTATCAAAGCTACTGAGTCTTTTAAAATGTGAAACTATGTATTTACCGGTTTCATTTCAGTGGATAGTCGCAATATTCTGTTTAATCTAATCCCCAAAGATTTAATAGTTATGTCTGTGAATATTACATGACATTGCATGTGCTCTACATTTAAGTTTTGTAGGGTTTTTAATTTTGCCGAGGAAGAGATAAGATTCATTATGAGATTGTCTCTCTACGTTCCATGATTCATAAGAAGTTGGCAAAAATACAATGAATAGAACTGAATGATTTAAATCGTAATGTGACACACCTTGTATCAGAACCTTCGTGGAGGGTTCACTTCCTGAGATGAGTTTATTGTGAATCAATTGTGTTGTCATCTGCAAAATCTATTTCATCGCCATTCAGTAAAAGCACTCACATTTACTTCTCGGTAACAATAAATGAACAAAAACTGTCATAACTGTCACTTGTACAGTGTTAAGGCTAAAATTCAAAGTGGGAAATGCAAACTTTAAATAATTTTATTGGATATTCAGCAATGTTGCGAAAGAAGTAATGGATGGTCAAAATTTAGGTAAAGCCTAAAAGTGAAGTAAGGGTAGGTGGTTTGGGCTTTGAGAGAAATTCACTTTATCACAGCTGCTGGTATTATAATAAGCCCGCAAAACTATTTTGCTATGCATTGTGGTGCACCGACTGGAACTATAGCGAACCATGGGGATAGTGAGAATGTAATTCAGTGTAACATTGCACCCAACCCTTACAGCATGTACAACAGTTCTCTAGTGCAGACAAAATTCCCACGCACGTGGCGAATGCTTTACCTCTTGATCCAAAGTCGTACGCGTATCACTACGGGTATATGTTATATGTATATATATATTTACAAATACTCTGGGGGGAAAAGCTTTTGCTAGTACATGTGGTTCCCGCTACAATATTAGTGCATAGTCAGACAAGGTGGTTTCAGTTTTCAGTGGACATTTTCCCGGAAAGTATTTCCTGGCCAATTGAGGACACAATCCACATGGGTTCTATGAATACCTCATTCCAAAGGAATGGCTCCTTGATGTGAATGTTAATGATACTGAATGATAATTTGCAAGATTAAATCCAATGACTGTATTTGTTTCATGTGCATAATGGATTTTATTAATAGAGAATCGAATAACCTGAAGAAAAAGGATTCTAACTAACCATGAAACATCAAATTGTTCAGTGTAGAAAAATTAAACCTCAAAGGTCCTGAGGCTAATAAAACAAATGATTTTATAGTTTTAGGGTTTAGATATTAATCAAATATAGATTATACTAAAACTATACAATTATTAGGTATGTCTATAACACTTGAGATCCTCTCACTGAAATACGATATACACATATTGGAGCTGTATGAATGAGGATGCAAAAACTTGTACAAATATATCGGTTGCTTTTACAAATATATCGGACTAAGAAACATGGATAGACATGAATATTTATCCATACCCCATCTATGCTCTCAAAATCAAAGTATAGAAACAAGACTGCAACTCTGCAGCGCACATATTATATGAATTCCAACATTACACAGGCACTTTCAGTAACAGCCAAAAAAAATATATTCTGGAAAAAATTGACTTCCGAGTTTAAGAACGTTTTTATGGTATATCCAAGATGAATCGCTTTTGTGATACACGCGTTCTTTAGAGGCCTTGGAATATTAGGGGTAAATCGGTAGAAAAGAAACTGTGCCATTGAGCCAATTTATCGTATCGGTTGTGTTAAGAATTTATTTATAAAGTAAACCCCTTGAAACAAATGAAATAGTCTCCTCAAAATATCGCTAAAACGTACTGGGGATGAAATGAAATACTCATTCGTTTTTTATCTTTTATATTATATTTGCTTGATGAAATGCAATTTTCACCAATGACATAAGGTATTGTGGGTCATATGGTTTCGTCAATGTTGTTTCATTCATATTAGACTCAACTAGAAAGATTTAAAGAGCCACGCCGTGTGTTGATGGAGTCACATAAGCCAAACTTAATCAGTGGTGTCATTTGATCGCGAAATATCGACTGTTACCAAAAAGCTAATTTGATTTCTACAGTGACAATACGTAGGTAGAAAGTTGCAATTATGATCGAAAACCGGACAGTGGCGCGCGTCAAACAGTCAAACGTAATTTTGGAGACTTATCTAAAGCCGCCAGGTGGTCAGTTTGGAGTTGATAGTGTTTGAAAGGTTATGTAACTAGTATCCATGTAAATTGAACGTGTTACCTCCGCCTCTGTGTATTTATAAAGCTGTTTTTAGATGTTCATGGAAAAACAGTATTTGACATATATTTGTCTTTTCGAGAGGAAAAGTTAAGATGTTTTGAATTTTTATCATGACCAATGACATTTAGGTTCGTATCAAAGCCAAATAATATGTTATGAAAATCACGGACTGGCTCTTTAATAATAGCTTAAAGGGAGTTTGTACGTTTACTTGCTTAACATTAGTTTGAAAAGCAAATATGAGATTTTATTTAGCATTCATGATATTTTAATATACGGAATCCTGTTCAAACTCTTTTGATCTCACATATGAAGCCATAATTGTCTGAACCTGCATTTACAGTCATAGGAAGATCTCTGTTTCTGCTGCTATAGACAGGATTTAACAACACGACGTAGTACAATGTGCTTTGGCTATAGCTTGTTGGTGGGAAGCCTGAGTACCATTGCGTGTAACCGAACGGACTTCCATCCACGTATTCGAATCTCCCAACTTCATGCGCATAAAACCCTCCTGTCCAATATCCCTTGACAAACGATGCTGAAATCACATAGTATCTTCAATTACCAACACAGTTGTGCATTCAGAGTATCTCATTTTCATAGACCAAATATTCTCATATAAGAACAAGTAAACAATGTGAACAAATATGTAAGAGCGTATGATATATTATATTGGATGTTAGATAGGAACCTATAAATTACAGAATTAAAGTTATTCTAAACCTTAAAACACTGAATGCCGACAGGTTAATTTAAGGTTTGTGAACTAATTGGTGTTATTCACGGGGTCTGATCATTATTTTTACACGTTTTATCGGGGGACATCAAGACGAATACACATCGAACATGTTCTTGACATTCAATCAATCGGGAGAGTGTGACAAAAGCTGCAGACATTTATAGACCTCACCTACTGAAATGGTTATATATGTCAAATATATAATCTTCAGTGGTAAAGTGGTGAAGCAGCATTAATTTTGTAAATAATAACTGTGAATAAGGAGTTGTTGTGGAGTTGTTTTAAATGAGAAAGATTCAAAGAATATGAGAGAAGATGCATGTTTAAACATACATGATAAAAAGACAATAACTGTTAATATTCAATGTTAGATACACTCAGTTTTTAACTAGAGCCTGTGAATTTCATCTTCAACAAAAATCTCGGAAAGGTAATTACATTAATTGAGTTCAACAACAAGTCTAATTTTCTCACCATTGACCTGATTCACCAAACCCTTCAGGAAGTCGTGTTCCTCTTTGGAGTTGACTGACACCAGATTGCCTCCTTGTTGGCGACAGTAATTTTGTGCTTTCATCCAATGTTCTTTGGCAGGGGTGATGAAGTAACATTTGTCTTTTAAAGGGACATACATCTGTGGGCAGCCTGTACCATGCAAAGGACAACTTTCAATTTGAAGTAAAACATCTCAAATCTTGGACTTCAATCAAGTGTCAATTATTGTGTGCGTACCTGAATTACAGCTACTGTGTACCACCTGCTTCGGAGGGGAGACTGTAGTTATGTGACCCCCGTGAATCGCTTGACCGCCTAATGTTTGACACAGGTTGGCATTGCAGTTATCTGTTTCACAACATTCGTAACATTTCGGGGATGTTTGTCTTTTTCCAAAAAGGGTCTTGGCATTCAAAAACAGTCTGCATCTCTATAAAAACAATGCTTCACATTTCATATAATTGACTATTTACCAAATGGTAAGTTAGAGGAATGACTTTCAATACTCACGTGACAATGAGGTTTTCATTAAAAGTTATGTCATGTCAAATTTTGAAGCCGTTCGTACATATAACAAGTGTGCATGTATAATGGTTGTTTGAAATTTGCTAGTTCAACAACTAATCAGTCAGATTCATAGTTATCTATTCATTGTTATTGAATGGATTTTGGTTTGACAATTATTCGTATGATACAGTGGACTGAAAAATACCAAAACCTGTCATTTTTTAGTCGTTATATCTAAGCTTTTGAGTTTTCACAGAAACTGCTGATTTAACATTTCTGATGTGTTGATCTTTACGTGAAAACTTTGTCAGCAGTACCGGCTGTATCACATCGACAATTGTATCGATCATACATCTTGTTGCTGATTTTTAATAACAGGAATTTACCCCAGCATTAGCACATCCTAGTCGATATGCCTGCTGCCTGTTCACATCAGTATATTCTTCTGTTGAGCAAATCTGGAAAGAGAATTAGATCATGCTTTCAACGAGCTCCGTGCTCACCAGAAGTTAATTTGGTACAAGCCAGTCGGTTACGGTAACTCGTAAATACAAACAATTATCATTTCAAAGAGAACAATTAGGAAAGGACAATTTATATAAATGAAAACGCTGACACAAGGATTTCTGTATTACTCATTATTGTAAACGAATTCTTTGCTTTTATTTTGAAAATACCTATTAATACTAATACTAATATGGTAAACACGATAACGTTTTTTTTTAAAATGTAATATGACCAATAGTTTTGCGTTGAACAGGGCTTTTGAAACAGTGTTTTGTCTCCGACACCTCTTTCCCTCCATCATTATCATTTAGTTCAGGAAGTTAATTGTGAGGTAAAGAAGACAGCAGTATGATTCGCCTGTGAGTACTGAATGCAGATATTCCCTTGAAGAATTACCTCGGCTTTATTGTGTTTTAAGAAAAGACGGATGCGAATAAATAGCCACCAAAAAAGGCATATCATAGCTATTTCATTGTTATTGTTAGTAAATTAATTCTGTTGTTGGTATGAATTATGAAGTATTCACAACACTGTGGGATAACTTGCTTCAACATGTTTGTCACGCGGTTCGAGCGCGTGTCCCTTTTCCCGCCTCTCATCTAATGTACTTTTATCAAACGTCACCAATTATTGTATATATCGAAAGTACATATTATGTACTTTACATTCATATATCCATTTTCCTCATTCATGTCATTTGCCGACTGTGGCTATTTTTATGTGTTCTAATGTCATTTTCATGCTCTATTTATCAGCATTTTTACAATGCTCGTGTTATATATTTTTTATATCTACTTATAGAGGAGTTTGTGCCCTTTACTATAAGCCATCGTATGACACCGAAACCCAAATATTTATAGAGCTAGGGCTAATTTAGTTTAGCAAAGAAACACAACTTCGTGTTATCTTGAAGTTAAGCCACTATCTCCCCATGGTTCACTAGGGTGTTTTCATTTACGTCCGCACTCAGTGTTTATATGCGGCCAACTCCTCGCTAATATGATGACCTACTTGGCGCTCGCCGCGTGCGGTCGTGTAGAGAACTGTCTGGCTGTTGCCAGTGCGAAGAACTTGGGACCAGACTGGGAAATTTTTTAAGTTGGATTGGTGAGGTCAATATACCCTTATATCTCTGTTCCTTTCTGGAGTATGTGATCACTTCCTTATAAGGCTTACAGTTTTACCTTACCATCACTTTATTTTTATAAGTCCTACTAAACCTATCTGGTGGTTCTTATTTATTCACTCACTCAAGTAGTGATCAAGGATTGTTTAGAGTACTGTGTACTTGTTTCTTTATTCATCCCTATTTAGTCCCGGCCCAATAATTTAAGCCAAGTGTTGATTTGTCTGATTGATGCTATCTCGTTAAGACGGCCATTAGCTTGTCTAGTTGTTTCACCGTCTGGGTATTAGCGATCCTACCTTGATTACCTAGTCTATGCTTTCTAATTGGCCTTCTAATCTAACCAATCAACGTGTTCGTTGCTCGTTTTTGAAAAAGATTTTCTCCTTCAAGAGAACCTTCTAGAATTGGAAATACCTGAAAGCGTATTTAACCGATAGAAGCTTTTTATTTTCATTTGACTTTACGATCATTCTTCAGCGCGAGCCCGATTCATAAAGTCAAGACTCAAATGCTTTTTGACCAAGGACTTTGGTGAACATATTACATTTTAAGTTATCATTTCACTTTGTTGATTATTACTTCGATTGTAATAATCATATTCCATTCTGTATTATATTTTGCTGGCTTGAATTCGGGCACAGTCACGGAAGTGACTATTTCTTGTCCATTTTGAATCCTTCTCTCCAAAGTGTCGGTCTTGCGCTTATGGAATATAAAGTCTTATGTTCGGGATCACAAATTACTGTACTCTTTCAGGTCGATTCCCTTGCACGATTCAAACTCACACTCTCAGAATGAAGTACACGATTTTATGGATATTCAATTTCTTTATTAAAGTGACACAGATAATGTTTCATGAATTTTGTATGTGGCTTGAATAGAAGCCAAAATATCATATGACCTAAGGTAAATTCAAATCTAGTATTCAAAGTTATATTTTTATTATAATTATTACATTTTCTTGTTTCGTATTGTAAGTTCAAAACAGCCAAATACAAGTTAGGAAGCCGAAGTTCAGCGTCACATTTACATGAATATTAATTAGATGACCTACTCAGGGTCGGGGAACATCTTCAGCATTGACTGTATCAGCAGCTAACCATCTCGACTATCGCGCATTATTTACTATCTAAATGGCATATATCTTAAATAAATGTTGATATGTTTACAGGATATGATGATTAGTCACTAAATCAAATAAAGTATTCTTTACTACTCGAAGATTTCAAGTTGCTTTTACGGCAAAAAGTAGAAAATTATGTTTCATACATTTATCTATACCGTTTCATGCTTCTTGTAATCCACAAGTTCAGAGGCTTATATCAAAATAAAACATAAGAAAAGACTAACTTTTTATACAAACTGTATTGAAGTATCGTTGAATTCAAGTTAAAAAATAAAAGAAAAGTGTGTTCAAATAACATTATAGTTATTAAAACTACTGTGTCTTTAAAAATGTTTATTACTTAAATGAGGTGATAAGATAATAACACCTATGCAAAAGTATTTACCTGTTTCATTTCAGTGGGTATTCGCAATACTCTGTTTTATCTAATCTCTAACGATTTTATCAGTTCATCTGTCAGTATTACACGACACGTGCTCTTGATTCAAGCTTTAAAGTGTTTTCATTTTGCCGAGGAAGGGATCAAATTTATGATCAGATTGGCTTTCTATGTTCATAAGAATTGAAAATGAAAACGTTTACCAATGGTAGGACGAGTTACAGTTCTGTTTCTAAAATAACATTGAAAAGTCGACTATGCGACCTTCCGTCCGTACAGACACAGAACCGGTTAACCGGCAGAAAACGTTAACTGAAGGAGCTTCATACTTGTATTTTTAATATATAAATATATATATCTCATTCAAGTAAAAATCAGATCATTTAGTTTTCATCCTCATTTATTGCACCCCCATATCGGTTGTTTTAACTGAGTATGGCAAACAGGGAATGTATAGGACTGAATGAATTAAATTTTAATATGATATCCAACACTGTCAGAACCTTCGTGAGGTCACTTTCTAAGATGGGTTTAGTGTGCATCAATTGTGTTGTCATCTGCAAAATCCATTTCGTCATCATTCAGTTAAAGCACTCACATTTACTTCTCAGCCGTTTACAATAAACGAACAAAAACTGTCATAACTGTCACTTGTACAGTGTTAAGGCTAAAATACAACGTGGGAAAAGCTACTAGCATACTATAAGAATTTTTAATGGATCTTCAGCAATGTTGTGAAAAAAGCAATAGATGGACAAATTGATTGAGTAATGGCGTTCAACTTGCCTTGAAGAATATCTCACTCATGCAGTACCTGTACAAAATCAATACCTTTGCAGCAACGTAGAAAAAGGATTTAGAAATTGCGGTGGATCTGATGCAAATGTGTGGATTAAATGTTACATTTAGAGAGAACTTGAAGATATGATGGATCCCAGTTGTGAAATAAATATTATACAGATGTACAACAAATGATACTTTCCAACAATTTCAAAAGATGGAGCTGATAGAGTTACAAATTCATGGTAGTGACACTTACAGTATTACATATCTGGTTAAGTTGTTACAATGAGATAAAAGTAATTTAGTAAACGATGCTGAAATCACATGTGATCATATATGATATGAAATAAACAACACGAGAGATACGAATTTACCTGTTTAAGTGGGTCCAGTTCATTTTATACGACTCTTGGATGAATGTTTATATTCAAGACTAGTAATGGATGATGGGTAAAGTTGCCATTAGAGTTTATAAACTTCACTTCTCGACATGTGACATGTCAGGATAACACCCAATGCTTAATCCATATATTTAGCGCTTATTATATCCTTAACATTTCAATTTTCTTTAATAGGACAGAATTAACAGATATCTAGTCTTTTTAATCAGACTGTTATATGTAGCCTACTCTATCGGAATTAATTCTTTGAAAACTGAAGTTTTTTTCATGTTACTAAGTTACTTCCATAAAATTTTACGACCACTCCATTTTGCACGATATAAAATTGGACCAGTGGCGATCCAAAGGGGGGGGGGGGTTCAGGTGGTCCGGACGCGAGAGATAAGTTGTTCTGAAATTTCTTTGCCACTGCTGACAAGATAAAGGTGACAACATTTGTGCTTCTTTATCTATCTATCAAGTACTTATGAAAGGTAGTATTGTTCTTCTAATACGACACGACCAGTGCACCGGGACAACAGGATGTTCATTCGAATGTAAGTTCTCATATATAGATGAAGGCACACAATCCATCATTCACCCTTTTTGTACCTTTCATGGATCAGTTCGTGACCCATTTTGTATGCAATCTAATTTTCCAATTGGTGACAATTCAAAAGTCCTTTTATTGTTTTCCCAATAAATATCTGATGCTCTAAGACTTTTCAAGAATCTTTGTGTCATCTTTGATTCCAGCATCAAAACATTCGATCATTTGGGGGTGAAATTTAAAAAGGCATTATAGTAGAACCGCCCCTCTTGCCTTCATACTACTACTGCACCACCTTGTCAATTCAACCCTTTCATTTTGTAACTACTTATATGCCCAATTCTTTCAATTACTCTAGTCAAACTACAGGAAATTTAAAACGCTGCTGACCATATCAACCAAGCACTGCAGTCCAATCAAATCCCTCAATCTACGCTAGAATTCCCTTCATAGTTATGTCATTGGTCACTGATGCATTGTTATAATTGGTCAAACCTTTCCATGGTTATGTATCCTTATTCACACTTTAATATTCCAAAAAGAACTTTTTGTGTAGCTTTCCATGTATTCATTGACTGCTTTGAAATCTTTCTGGAAATGGTAAGATTTAGAAGCGACGTAATATATGTACCTAACTACCAGCCATTTTATAATAGGATTAGTCCTCAACTACTGCTTCACCCAGAACTTTTTGACTCATTCGATATTATATTACCCATTTATATCTGTCTTTTTGTAACTTAATGTCTTTTTATTATTGCTTTAATTGTTGCCATCACACTTGACTGTTTCAGAGACTCAAATACTACCTTTTTCACAAATTGTAGGAAGTCAACTGTAGCTCGTCTATTTCTTGCAGGTCATACCTACATGAGTAACTATAAAGGCCCACACCATTACAGAATAACTAGCCTTCAACTTTTCCTACGGAACAATGTAATTGTCAGGAAACAAATGAATCCGGTAAGCGAGATTACCTGTATGTGAATGTACAGTACGTACATGGAATAATTCAAAATAGTTTTTAAGGATGCTTTCTGATCATTGTTTACCAAAACACACAAAAATTGATTGTTAGAGGCGCTTAACACACCAGAGTTAAGAAAACTCATGTTACCAGAAATCATTATCAGTTATCAATAAATTCATAATCAATGTGGTTGCACAGTTGTTTCTTCATTACCATCAACGACCAAATCCGAGTTAGTTCCTTTAATGCAATTTTTGCCTTGAATAGCCAACGACTAACAAACGGGAAATGTGATGGTCATAGTATTGCTGTTATGACGATTTTGTTATTGAAGTGAAAAATGACAGAAGGTTTAAGGTCGTTCACAGAACTGCCAAACAGTATTCATAACTATAAATACAGATGGAAAAATGTACCACTTCCAGAATTCAGAACAAAAATGTGATGCTCTGAGATTGTTTTCACTCTTGACTTGAATTTATTTTTTAATATTATTTTGTGAAAGGTTTTTCATGATGACATTCATAAAATTACGACTTGAGTTGTGGTGGTACTGATTTGTCCCAAAAATAGCTTAAGGTATCGTCCTTCACAGAAACAACGTGATAAAGTGAAGGTTTCTGATATCAAAACAACATTGTGTCATCAAAACACCGTTAAACTTGCCAAATGAGGGAGTTTCAGCTTGTTGAAATGTTTTGGGACAATCATTAACCGTGTTTTACAAAACGACTATCATAAGACGAATTTGGAATTCATTTGGGATTTTTTAAAACTTCAATCAGATCATTAAATGCAACTCTTTGCTTCGGAGGGATCTTACAGTTGACAGTGACCAGTTTTTGCTGTTAAGCCTCTTTTGTTGAATATATGTCTTTCCGAAATAAGCGATTTAGACGTTTCATAGTGCTGTAAGACACTTAAGTTCGAGCAGTTGGTTTAAGAGAATACCAACTACCAGTATTCAATTTAATTTCTCAGGCTAATGTAACATACTTTTGACACTAAAAGAACAGTTTTTCATAAAATGCGAAGGTCCAAAATTGTTTATATTTGGCATCTGAATCATGATATAGACCTTAGTACTTTTTTTAGGGGGAGGGATGAACTTTCAACAGAAACAATATGAAATAATATTCGTTTCAAGTACTGAAGCGACGGATAGTTTTAAAATGACTGTATTTCTCACGACAAAAAAAAACAAGTTTATTATTAGTCATTGACAGTACTGCAAAGTTGACCTGTTTTATCTCAGCACACACATGAAACACATCACCATGATGTTGTAAAGGTCCCTATGTTTAACGTCATCGAAATATCAGAAGGTGACCATCTTTGAATATTACATGTTCTTTTGTCTTGAGTTTTACTGAAATCTTTTTCTGAAACATTTGTGTGAGTGTGTACATCATTAATGCCATTTCCAAGCAGCAAAAACAATTCGTTTCCTTTTTACCCAAAGTGGCAAATCAAATGGTAATAAAGAATGTAACCCCTGCAAAATAAAGTATTGAAGCGACAATAAAGATATTAGTTGATAATTACTCATCCCTTGGCAATTTTTGATGCTTATAATATTCAATGATAGAACACACTGTGTAATACATAACACTACACATCTTTTATCTGTAAACCGTAAGAACAACACAAGCCTGAATATCTATTTTTATAATTTTATTTTTATATTATGATTGTTAACACTGACAATGCTTGATCCTGACTGTAGAAGACTTGTCTGTCTGTCTGTCTGTCGAGACTCAGAACTGTACAGTCTCAGGCACAGTCTCTCGTGTGATCCTCAAACCTACCTAACTAGCTTTGATTTATCATCTCTATGTATCACAATTCATTAGCATCACTGACGATTTCACGCTCACGCTACGCCACTCCACATTCCAACATCACAGCCATTGTGGAGATTCTGGGCACTGATTTCGAAACTCTTTGAGTGCAGAGGGTCCTGTTGCACAAAACAATAAGGTAACCTTTGAAATCTAGGGTAGCCTTAACGCAATGTTGAAGAATGGCACTATGGTTAACTGGCTTTTTACAATGACCCCGTTATAGTCCGAATATTGTTATATTTGCAGCGGCAACGACTATGAAAAAACTAAGATGGCTCCACGATACTAGAGCCTATATCAACATGAAATATATCACAACCAAACCTGTGTTTCTTACACATATCCGTCAATTATAAATAAACAAACAAAGGAGAAATATAAACAATCTCACAACCAAGGTTCTACTTAATGAAATAAATCTTACAAGATTTCTAGGTGTGTCCTTCAACATTACACAAAGTAAAGATATCTAACAATTAATACAGGATCACACGAAAGACTGTGACAGGTTGTATTGTAATGTTATAGTTTTAACACCGATCCGAGTTTGGTTGATTCCTCAAATTTCATAAATAAATTGCACTACAATATATGCACTTTATAACATGCTGTCGATGCCTTGCCTTGTCTCTAGACTAGATCTGGGGGGTTGGCGGGAGGGAGGGGGTAACTTCTTTGCTCCTGGGTAGGGGGAACTGTACACAACTCTCTGTACATATGTACATATAACTATAAGTGTATAGGACACGATGAACCAGTGCAAGACTGACAGGTTCAGACTGATGAGACACTTGTATATATTCAGTCCAAAACATTTCCCATCAATTGTTTCACCAAATCACATGACAAAAGGTTGGTTGTTGGTGAGTTTCGTTTTTGACATGACATTAATTGACGACATTCTTAAATAAGACAAAGTTAATACGAACATTATAATTTGAACAGTGTCATTTCTGCATTTAATATCTTACAACTGCTAAAATATGGTATTTTAGGCACTTAATACTTTGATTCTAGCAACAATAATCACATCCTATAAAGGCAGAAATGTTAATGTCTGAAATCCTTTACAGGGAGCAATATACTTCAACAATTCTGAACAAGTACACAATGAACAAGGATCATTCGTTGCTCTAATGACATTTATCAACCACTCTTGAAGAAAGAATGGACACTTGCAGTGGAGACATGAGGAAGATCATTACATGCAATCTAGCCTTACTGAACACTTTGCATATGAAGATGTTGCCTTCACTAGGAACCAAAGGTCATGAATTAAGAACAAACAAATCTTATGTACAGCAGTCTTAACTTAAAGTACAAAGTACAGAGAAACAAGACCCTTCTCGAAATGCACAGCTTTGATTTACCAGCTGAACTAAAGGTGAACAAATACAATGGATTGATTTCTTAATATGGTTAATACTGAGTTCAACCTGAAATATATCACACCTACTACTGTTGATAATCCTTATAATCCTCAAGAACTGACTACAGCAGGGTAGAGATACAAGGTAATTATTTATCTTTATATCTGGGACTAAAAATGAATAATTTTTGAAAATCAAAATTAAAACAGTCTCATGAAATTGCATTTTTCTGGCAGTGAATAAATAGGCAGTGATAGTTTTATTTATTTTCATGATGATAAATCTGATTATAAAACATCAGCTAAAACAATTAAGGATTTCCTTTGTTTATGGACGAAATTCAGAATACAGCTGTAAAATGACATCCATATCAACCATGGTTAACAGTTCTGAAAACAATACTTGGATATACATGTACAAAAGTGTACATATGTACATAAACTGTACTGGCATGTTGTACTTGATGTACTCCACTCTGATTGCCTTGAAAAAAATCATTGACTATCCATTGTTTATAAACATAAATCATAAAAAATACTCCAGGGTTAACTAAAATATAATTAAATACAAAATGTCATGTTTATCATGTATATAAATTGAAATTGCATCAAAAACTAAAAATAATCTTAATATTTTACTGAAAATAAATGCAGTTCTTCCTGTAAAATAAGATATGATCTTTCATGGGACTACATATTGGTGGGACATGTTATTTAAATATATATCACACTGGGCTGTTGTCATTGCAACATTAATTGGATTTCATTCTGTCATATTAAATATCAATATCTTAAAAACATGCCAAAAAATCTTTCATAGTTCATACACTAGCGAAAAAACAAAGTCACTGAAATGTGATGGCATAACAACAAGTTATCTAAAAGGTTTATCTTAATTCTGATTCCGATAACCCAAGATATCAACATACTGCTCAAGTTGGAATAGTTTATGGTGAGTTTACACTTCAAAGAGTAATAAAACAATACTTATCCAAAACCTTGAATGCCAAGATACAGAGGAGAGAAAAAATACAGATTCATATATTATTAGTATTATCAGGGCCTATATCTGAGTTATCTTAGCACAAAGAAAGTCGTGGGCCAGTGCAATATATGTTGCTTGTCTTAGCTTTAGAGTTCTTTAAAGATTTAGGCCCAGGGCCTAGGGAATTGCTTTATTTCTTCAAATATAGATAAAATACAATACTATATTCTCAATCAATCAATTTAATCGGGACATGTAGCATGTGGGTGATCAAGTAAATTAACCCTTGTGGCAGCAATGGTTGTACAATGCTGGAGGATGTTGACAACCACGATCAATAGCATATGGAGGCACTGAGCTACCACTGGATATGTAAAAGAGAAATACTTTATAATGACAGAAACAGTTTTCATAAGCAAGATGTCATGGACATTGAGAGAAAGAGAGAAAAGAAATGGGATATGTGGTGATGAACAGTCAACAGGAGATGTGAAACTTTGCATAACACCACCTACTGATTTGATATATTGGATAGAAGTGCTCATCTAGAAGCAAAGCATTAGTCACGGGATAACTCGTGTTCAACATTGATAAGTTTGAGATGACACAGGCTTGAAATGCTAACACAAGGCAATGATCAGTGCAGCTAGCCACAACAGTGAAGGCATGATATGAAACAACACAAATCTTCTAATTTGACAAAAAACTAGATATAAATATTAATAAATTTCACATCTCGTAGGTGCTGGTGTCTGTGGACAAGTGAGTGTTGCACGACACAGCTCACAGACTACTAGCTCTCTGCAACATCGTGTTACAGTGTGTTGAAGTGAGCTAGCTTGTATCCACTGTCCTCGTCATGTACCATATGGTATAACACTTGTCTCCTGTACAATATGAACATAATAAATACACATATCAGATTTAATACACGCATGTACGTTCACAAGGTTTCAGTTGGGAGGAGACAGAAGGATAAGGCACTAACCACAGAGACACAACTGAATGTCTGTCCGCTTGCCTGTCCATAACAATACTTCTTGACTCAGGGCTATATTCCAATCCATAGATCTACACCCATCCTCAAGGTGGAATCCCTCATCCAGCATGTTCAACTAACTGCCCTTGAGTTAACCTGATGGATTAGCTTGTTCACCATGAAGTCGGATTTGAAGTGACTGTCTGCTTGAAGAACTGAACAAAATGGATGAGGCATACCTGAGGAGTCAACCCTTCACAGAAGATTGTAGTTTCTACCCCAGGTGGCCTTCCTGTTACCGGTTCAATTTGAAGATAAAGCAGAGTAGGGTATTGATAAATTTGTTTGCTGTCCAAGAGTCACTAATTAGTGTTTCCCAACTTTTTTAATAGGCTGGACAGAGAGGGCAGGTAACTGAAGCAGGAAACAATGGCTTTGTCCAGCCTCTATGTGATATGTAGATCTACTTATTGGATTGCTTACCCCGAGTTATCAAGAATAGCTGGTTGCTCCAGCTAGCACTAGACACTATCGCCACAAAGGGGAGACAACTCTCATTTCCCAAGACTGTAGGGGTACACTTGCACAAAGTTCCCATTACATGACACCTTAGTGTTATGTACAAGACTGGTTTAAGTGATGTTCTAATGCTAAAGGAGCTTTGTGTAAGGGCATCCTTGGCAGGTTTGTCTTTCTCTGATGCTTGAGGTGTTTTTAATCAACTCATAAAATTATCCTGGATACAAATACTTATTATTCATTTTATAATTGTACTGTATTGATTTTTTTAAAAATCAGACTTTAACATGTTGAAAAATGACTTAAAAGTTGATTTTGTTTCCCACAAACGAACACATACTGATGATTTTTTTTACCTCGCCGCACAAAAAAGAAAGTAATCTTTCAAACCAATGTATCAATATCTTCATTATTCTTTTGAACATACAAAATCCATGATTTTGACTTCCCCTCAAAGCTCAAGAGACAAACCATAAAAACAGTCTTGATAACAATCTTAATTCTTCAAATCAACAATTTTAACAAAAACAAGACATTTGGCACTTGACTCTTCCCAGTGTATATTCACAAATCTAATCCGAGGAGACATTCATGTGTACCTCTGTTTAGTAGAGCTACCTTGTAGCTACCTTGAGTTAGACGCGGCTTTCTCTCCATCAGTGACACTCGTACAGGGACACACGAAACAGCCAATATCACATGCAGGCAAAACATCATTCATCTCAGGTGTATTTTTAAACAAATTTTTTTCTACAAAATTTCCAAATTCATATACTATTAATCTTAGAATTCAGGGTTTAACTTTGATTATTGTTACAAGATTTATGATTTTTTTTATGTTCGATATCTATATCAGAAGTCAGTGTATGCTATAGATTACTTTCGACTTTTGTAGCAGGGAAAGCTGCTTCATATAGATATCAACTTATCCTTAAATATTAACAACAATTCAACATCGGTCATTTGGATTCAATTCCAATAAATAATATGTATTAACCTGATCTCTAAACATTTTAACTGCTGAAATAATCGATGCCAACCAGTCTCAGTGGCCAATGTAAAGGAATCTTGTGAACTAATGAAGAAACACACTGGCCACTAGCCAACAATATGCTTTACAAGAATATCCTGTTACGTTTAAGTAAACATAAAATAATGGCACTTTCATTATCAAATCTGAAAGATAAAAACCTGAAATGAGTCCACATTGCGAGATGTCATGTTGCGCCCACCTCCTCTCATCAATATATATTTCTAGACCAGCTGTCTAACTGTACAGGGTTGACTGACTATGTACAACAGAAATAAATAGCAATTTAAAATACTTGCAAACAAAATACTTAGTTGTGGTTGTTGAACAAATCACAACCAACAGTTCCGTGAGCACCGTAATCCAATGGAGTCACACACAGCTGTAGAGTCAGGCCGGTCAGTCCTCGATGTGTCGCTTCTAGCAGATCTTGTTGAGAGGGGTTACAGTTTTTATCCTTAGTTACAGTGTGAGTATAGATTAGATTATTTTTCTGAAGTCGTTGTGTTATTCTTGTAATTACATGAAACAGCAAAACAAGAAGTTCTCAACATTTCATTTCTTGTTTCTTGTTTTTGTATTGAACTTAGTTACAATAATCTGTCATGTGCTTTTTTGAAATTTTGAAATAAAATAGTATTTACATTTATGATCCAAAGCATTTAATTATAATGACAGTAACTAGAAATTTTTCTTTTAAGAGAAAATGTAACTTCCATACTTTTAAAGCTTTTCTTTTTTTTAAATCTTTCACAATTTTGCTCAAACAAAATTTGACATAATTGAAAGGAAAATGCTTATCAAAAACTCCCAAACAATCTGTTACAACATTTCTTCTTCTGTAATTTTGAGGTATCCAGAGCTTAGATAATCCAGCAAGAAATAAACGAACACATATATCCTTCACAGCCTCAGCACTAGATACAAACATTCACTCGTCCATTCCGTCAGTCTGTTTGTCTGTGTGTCTCACACCTGCCACAAGAGAAGATGATTTGTGCTATCGTCGCGGCCGGCTGCTTCGTTTGCCGATGTGTTTCGGAAGTCCTCGTACCCATCGCCGCCACTAATCACTAACATCCGTGTTGCCATGGTAGGGATTGTGGCAGCCATTGAGGATCGTCTATGTAGATCTGGCACAGCAGTTCCCTCCCCTTGAGACTCTTTAGACTCGGACTTTGGAGCTCCAATTGCAGAGAGCTCGACGCTCGTGAGGAAACGCACATGACCCGTGTGTCCGTATATCAGACCTGGTTGTAGATGGGAAACAGTTTGAATCATCGAGAGTCAATTGAAACAAATCTCCATACAAATTATTTAGAAATCTTCAATCGGGGTGAAGGAGGTTTGAGAAACCTTGGACTTGCCATGTATGTATACATGCATATTTTATGATCAAGATTGCAAATGTAACATTTTAACCCTTTACAAAATATTAACATCTCATAACAAAACTTTCCGAATTATTAAATGAGTTATAAAAAAAATAAAGAATACTAAATGTTCTAGATAAGATCCTTCCAGACAAAGTCATAGGTATAGGTATATTCAACAATGTCACAGCTGTTGCTAAACCATTTTAACATATTTGAAAGAAGCACAACTCGGTAACAAAGCAACAGTCTGGAATAAGCCATAGAACAAAGAGCTATAGGCCATCCAGAATTAATTCAACACCCACAGGTAAAGGTTAATAGTCTCTGTCTCCTGAAACTTACCTGTGACGGAGGGGGTGGGGAGGGAGGCGGTGGTGGAGGTGGAGGTGATCTTGGGGGTGGGGATAGTGAGGATGACCCCCGCGCTCGTCCCCACCCACAGCAAGTCTTTACAGATGAGCAACGCTGTGATCCGCAGACACGCCGCCTTGTGCTGCCGAATGATGTCGTCCGCCGCTACAACACAGAGTGAGGCAGTCAGAAAAATATCTTTTAAATAGAGTACTGAGACAGAAAGTGTGTGTTTATCTACCTCTGTGTACTTTTCTGGCTTTTTATCGTAGTGTTATACTTTGTTTTTTAGCTCCACATATTGTTTTTATTTTAAATGCTTTTGTTGTTGCCCTTGTTGTTTAAGATTATAATGTGATTCTGTGTTTTCCTTGGAATCATATGTAGAACTTAAAGTCAACCACTCACAACCTTTCCTTATCATTGCTTTACAACTGACAGGGATCTGTGACGGAATATCACATTCTCATAAATAAAGAAATTATCATCCATACTCATACTTAACTAAAGTGTGTCCCTTTTAAATAATGCTAGACCTTGTCATTGGTTTAAACATATATTCTTGAAGAAGAATCTGGTTCGGCAAACAAGCAAAACTCTGTTTATGTTAATGCCTCACCAGCACATACATCAGATAAAGAAATACACAAGAACTGAACACAACGTGTGACAACATAATCCACAATGGAATGAATGTATGTGTACAGCATGACTTTGTCATTCAGAGTTTCCTATAGGTTCTGCATTATTCAGTTCATAAATACAAAGAATAATGAGTAATAGGTTTAATCTGATTCAAATGAGTCTGTTTACTCTCAATTTGAAATCGGTGCTACTTATATTATAAGCGGAGGGAGCTAAGAGTGCTGATTACAGTATTCCATGGTTTGTGTTATGACAGTACTCACACTGCAGTTTGGCAGAGACAGCCTGTGCGATGCTGACGTCCATGAGAGGCTCGTATGTGGTGGCATGGAAGAGACTGACGCGAGAAGACTGCTGTGACGCGACCCACACACCCTGGCCTGAACACACCATACACTGCACCGAGCGGTTCACGTCCGAGCTCGCCTGGAAAGTCTTCTGTAATGAGCAGGGATAGGGAATTGTTTTTTTTTTACATCATCAGGCTATTCAATAAATGCAGACATTCAAAATTAGATAGTGTTTGCCATCAACATTTCCACCACGACAGCTGACTATCTGATAGGCCAATCATGCTTACATACAGATTAATGTCTTCTGAAAACCAATCACTTTTAAGCATACATATTGTGAAAGAGATAGGCAAAAGATAAATGATAACAGAAATCTGCCATTAAACTATCCTAAGAATTTTGTCAAAAAAATAATCTCATCTTTCACAAAACTTTACATCAACACTTGACAAAAAAATCATGAGAGTCATTTACTGCTGTAACAATCTCTATGGATGAAATATGAAGATGCTACAAAATGGAGTACAATTTCCTCTTTGTATTTACCTCCACACTTAGTGTAAGGGGGTTGATGACGTGAATCTCATTCTGACATCCACACCAGAGTTTCCCCGCAACAGCAAGCATCTTAGTGATCGGAGACATGGCACATCCCACTGTACGTGTGTATGGGCGCTCCGTGTCCCACAAACCATCTTGAAGAAACATATCAAGTCAACATAAGAAACATCCACACTTTTACACACTATTTCCAAACAAAAACTTTTTTTTTATATTGAGGGGTTCTTTTGTTGAGTAGAGATAGATACATAAAGACCACATGCATAGGGAATTTTAAGGAATTTTAAAAAATATTAGTCAAGTAACGCAAACACAATCATTTCCATCTTGACATAGTAAATGTCCTGTCAAAATGACTGCATAGATCATTTCAGTTGATTATTATCATTTTGATTTCAATAATAAAGTCATTAAATAGTTAAAATGAAATCCAAATCAAATTATACAATATGCCATAACAAGCTTCTAATTAGACTGAAAGAATCCCCTACCTGTGAAGTTGGCATTCAGGTCTCGTTTGTAGACAATCAGATCGCCATTTGCTAACGACACAAACACTTTGTTATCAAGATATCTGAAAGGAACATCAAAATGGACATATAAGTGTTTTTTCATTTGACCTTCTTTCCATAATTATCAGATTTCCGTACTATGTTGATCTGATAAATTTATTGCACTGATAACACCCTCCACTATCGGATAATATATTTTAACAGAGATTATCCTGAATTATAACAGTGTCAACACTGGTTTCTGTTTAGGATACTTACACAATACCATACACCGGTGAACCATGCTGAATTTTGAGTTTGTTTTTCGTTGTTTTGATATTGTCTGTACACTGGAAAATATGGATGCTGAAAAGAAGAAAATAATTTGAACTAATCCATGATAAAAAAACACAGAATCATAAAAGGTTTTCAAAGTAAAGAAATCTGCAAGTTAAATATGTGCAGGAGAGCTGATTGCTAAGAGAGGAATGCAGCAGAGTTGTTAAGTTGTACCTACTCATTTCAACATTTGGAAATATTGGAGTGATATCTTTGGCTTTCTAATGTTCTTAATTCAATCTAACTAGCTCAAGGGAGGTAAATCTGAGAGATTTCATTTGTTCATATGTGGATTTTAAAGAACAGTGCTTTGCCATACCAATTGTCTTACTTGATTCTCAATTTTTTTTAAAACACACTGTTTTTAGTAAAGATTATAACTTGTTATCTATCATGAAGGGGATGGTAAAGCACTAGGCTAACAATCAGTCTCTGAAAAAATTCTCAGATTTTTGTTTATCAAATATGTGAAAGGAATCTCAGATATCTGTGTTTTTCAGATTGAATTCAATTAAAGAGCTGCTTTTCAGAGGTTACCGCAAGGCAAAAACAATAACAACCAGAAACCGCCTCCATGTTTGACTAGACTATAAGTGTTCCTTCAAGAAGAGAAATATGGCTGCATGATCTAGACAAGTGATAAAGAAATGCCTACCATCCATCCTCGGTGCCCAGCCACATGGTGCTCCGATGAGCATCCTGTAACCAGTTGCCGGTTGTAGTGATAGGGTCGGGGCTGTTGGTTGTCAGGGGCGACACAGTGGGGCGAGGCGGGGCGTCGTCATCAGAGGCTAAATCTGGAAGGGGGAATATTTTGAAATTGATCAACAGGAGAATTAATGTGCTTTACGGTAGGAGTGTAGGATATCTTTGAGTGTTAAAGTTCATTGAAAATGTAGCATCTCATGTATCAAGATACAATACCACATCAAGTAAACAATAAATAGATGATTCTAAAGATACAATACCACATCAAGTAAACAATAAATAGATGGTTCTAAAGATACAATACCACATCAAGTAAACAATAAATAGATGGTTCTAAAGATACAAAGATTTCCGTGACTGCTACGGTTTTTAGGGTAGTACTAAGAATGTTTTACACTATTCACAGGGCTACAGATAAGGGTCGTACATGCGTAATGTACACCTATAAAATTACTAAGTACGGCCCTAAAATAAATTCCATGCGTATCATGTACGCACATACATGCCTGTTTACGCTTGGACATTCATTTCCATGCGTATCGTATTTCTAAATTTATCAAGGATGTTCTGAGTCATGAATATAATAATTTCATGTTCAGGTTCATTTGACAAACAATTATCGATTGTTGATACCTTGTAAAATGTACTTCTAAAATTATGTACAGCTTCGCTAGTTTCCGTCGGTAATACATTGGCGATTTCATTGGTTGATTACAACACTTTACACCTTCATAAACAACATATATACAAACGTGCTCACACTTTGTAAGTACTAAAGTAGTGAGTACACCCCCAAAAGTTTCAGTACACCTCCATTTTATATTCAAGGTGTATGTAACACTCACACCTAAAAAGTTATCTGTAGGAACTTAATGGCAATATTAATCCGAAAGTATATAAAGAGACTTCCTTTAAGAAGGTAAGCTAACGAAACTATACTCAAAAAGTACTCTACATGAATTATGTTTAGCCAAATAAGAGTGAGGACCACCCACCTCCAACAAACAGATCCTCGGTGCAGGGAGTGAAAGACAGGGGTTCATCGTCGCTAGACTCCGAGTCTGACTGGTATCCATTCTCCGCGCTGTTGTCTGCGTCCTCTTCAACTCTCTCCACGTTTATTCGTGGAGCCTCGCAGGGAGAGCCGATTGAGTCGCAGCGTGGGGGAGGAGGAGGTTGTCTTGTTCGTCCCTTTGTACTGCTTCGTCTGTAGGTGGGGTGAGAGTAATTAAAAACAAGATATTTTGGGGGTATTTTTGTGCATATCATACAATTGTGCTGGATGATTTTCTTGCAAAATAAATGCATAAATTAGCTAGACTTGATTGGTAAATAAAAAATGGATGCTATTCCTCTATAGAAAATTTTACAAGCCAAACAGATTTCCTTTGAACTTCAACAGTCATAATTAAATACCATCAATAACAATGACTATCTAAGTCTTCATAGTAAACATTTAAAATCTGTTTGTTAAGACAATATTATTATTACATACTAAATATTTGACAATACACGTTTTGTATAAAAGTTTATGATTTCTTCAAAACAATTATAAATAAACATGAAATAATTTAAAAAATCAGCAGAATTAGTATAACATTGATATTGGTTAAACAGGTATTGATTTGAAAAGGAAATTATCTGAAAATCAAAACGACTTTAAGATATTGAATTGTAGAATTTTATATATAAGACCAAGTATCAACAGTTTTCAATCCAGAGGAAGGAAATGAGAAGAGAAGAAAGGGTACCCAAACCATGGTTAGAAAACTATCGAATTCAAAACAGCTGCAAACATTCCCAACAAGATAAACAAATTCACTGTTATATAGAATATATTTTCTAGTCCTGTCTGTTGTGCTTACCTGAAATTTTTATTCATTATTCAAAGACACTTTTTGCCTGTCTTTAAACAATTTGACCTACACAATCCGCAAAACAAACAGTTTTTTTAGACCTGATTATTCATACGCTGAGTGTAGTGTGATTTTTTAGTGATTTCTTTGAGCAGGTTTTAAGTTTGAAAATAAGCATGGATACAAAAGCTAAGCCTTTTAAATTTGTAAGCTCAATATAACCTTTGCACCCTATATACCAAATAAATTGAATAACCTTAACCATTTTGAAACAAATACCTTGGACAATATGGACAAAATAATATGAATATGACCATTCTATGTTATATAATAATCACCATTCTATGTTACATAATATACCTTACTGACTAAAGCTTACTTTTAGATTACTTTTACCTGTTTTCATAAAATTCCTTTATGTACTAAAATAGTAATGAGTAAACTAAGAACAGAGTTTTCAAAAGTCAAAATATCCTCCCAATTTGAGCCCCAACCCGGTTTCACTTACTTCAGTCCCTTCTCTATTAGTAACTGATATACAATGACAACTATGAACCCAGCTGAACCCTACCTCCTGAATGCTCCACTGTATGCTGGCACGGCGCAGATACACAGGATGCGTGCATTGCACCCTGGGACAGGGGTATTGAGAGTGACGATTGGCTCAGGCTGCAGACTGAGCAAGCACATGTGACCTACGTATCCGTCACTGTTGCACACCCATACATCCCGATAACCGTTAGCATTCAGGCCATCTATAGGGGCCGCACAGGAAAACTGGAAGGCAGAGGGAGATCACTTAGTCATGGGAGGTAACTCTAAGATGGTAGATAACTTTGAATACAAAAGGGTACTATTTCTCTACGTAAGGGGAGATAACTCTTTGATCGAGAGGGGATGGGGGGATAGCTCCAAGGAAGGGAAATAAAACTTGCAAGAGGGGAGGTAACTACGTGTGTCTGATGTGCACTCAGCACTCAACTAGATATATCATGCATGGTGAATATCATAATGACAGGTTTTTCTTGCTTCTACAGTGCTAGATCTAACAGAAGTGGATAATCATGCAAACTATGACAAGGTTTGTCCACCCACGTGGGATTCCACATTGCTTCTACTTGTGCGTCATAAACATAAATGAAGGAGATATATCAACAATTAAACTTCTATTTTCTTTTATATCTTGTCTCCGTGCTGCAGAAATGAAGCCAAACAAGGAGCAACATGCTTGCTAGAAATGTCCACTGTAGATGTGACTGTTAGTAGAGAGATAGAAAAACACTGCTAAAGAACCCAAGCTTAATGGCTATAGAAGCAAAGGTGAATACGCAAATGCTGAGAAAAGAAAAGCTTTATTAGTACATAGATCAGTGGCAGATCCAGGGGAAGGAGGGGGAGGTCAGAAGTTATTTTTGTAATTTCTAAAGCAACCACTAAATTGGTGACCCCCTAGGGTGAACCTATCTTTCCCCATCTTTTGATAGGTGACAACCCCTTTTAAAATTCCAGGATCTGCCACTGATTATTCTAATATGCATATCACAACATTGTCTTACAAGGTAATATTTTCAAATGGAAATGTATGTAATATACATGTATATTCATGATTATCATGTATATCAATTAATTATAAATTCAATTATATGTTTACTTTATTATTCATCAGATGAATTTATCTTATGTCATACTGATTTGTTTTCACAGATATTAATGAATTCGAAATATTCCATGAATTGGACATCATCAAATTCAATAACCAGATGTACCAAAGCAAACAAACCTCTGCATTTCAAAACAGCAAATAGATTAAAAGAAGCTCAAGAAACCATTTTGGTAATGTTTCAAGACCTACCTGCATGCCGGCACGAGTTTTAGTGATCTGTAGAGGCTGCTGGAAGTCTGGTGCTCGCTTGTCGGACAACAAAGCTGAACAGAAACATGAGATAACGTACAAATACACGTATGAGATATAAAATAATCTTTCAGGTCTGCAAAGTATTCTAGAGCATTTTGACTATATACACTTCTATTATATAACACATGCAAAAGAATAAAAAACCTACAATTAGGGTCTGGGCAGATTTATCAAGCTAAGCTTAAAGATACAATTGACAATCATTGTTCGAAGTATCTAACTAGATCAACATGCGGTGATCGTACAATGACACTAAAAAGGTGTTACAATCTCCCATAATCACCAAAGCTAATTACAACATTAAGAGTAAAACTCATTAAAAATTGTCAACAAGTTTTATCAACAAAAAAATCAACACCTAAAACGATATGACAATGAAAAATAGATAAAGCTAAGTACCGCGGGCCAGTAATACAACCAGGAGGGATACAGGGTGAGAAAATTTATTGTTGCAAGCAAAACTTAAACGCCATGCGGGCGTAGCAGCAAGACTGCAAAAAATGCCACCTGGTGGTCGCCGTCAAGGGAAGTCACTCTTGTCTGAATTCTAAAAACCCAAGCTGGTCTAGGGGAGGCAACTTGTGATTGTCAAAAAACATTTTATACTTAAATAACAATTTGGGTGTTGTAACAATAAAGTGTTGGTAATAATATCAGCTATTGGGATATTAGTCCCGTAACAAGCCAGAGGCTCATAGAAGGTAATATGTGTGCATTAGATGGTTTGTATTGATCTCAAAAGCATGGACATGGAGAAACCACTCATTCTTCGAACTCGATGTTGCTTTGCTTCCATGACATCTTCGTGTTCAATACAAATGCACACATACAATGTTCTATACATATATCTTTGGGAGTGGGTCTTATTCCTGAAAAAGATGCTAGGACGATATCACATCTTGAGCACATACAGAAGTGTAAATATACTACAAGGACCCCTCTAAAATTGTGACAGCATAGTTCTAATTAAATAAAATTGTCTAAGAAGTACTTTTGAACAGGCATGAGTTTTTACTTCTTTGAGAGGCATTCAAAAGTTTGATTAGTAACTAGGAAACAAGTTCTAAGAATTTGCAACTTCTTTATTGCTAGTAACTTTGGCCATTATCATCATTTGCATTATAACGATGTTTGTATCTACACTGTAAGGTCGCACTCTTGCAATAAATCAATGGAACTTGATTGTTTCTCATTCACATCAGTCTCCAGTCTTATGTCTAATCATGCGAGACACTTGCATTATATGATAAAGATCTGCCATCAATGTGAAGATAAAGATATAAAGGTGACAAACTTACAGAGTTTATTCTTGGCATCGGTGAATGCAGCCTCCCAACTGATTCGCTTCTCCGTGGACGGGAAGACAACCACAAACTGGTGCATGTCCTCTCTGGTGGGGAAGTAAATGGTTATTTTATCTTTTTGATTGCAAGGTTATCAAATGATTAACCCTTAAGATGCGGGTCCCGGAATATTCCGGGATGAAATTAGCTTTGCCCGCAAGTCCCCTTAGCGGGATGCGAGTAGCACACTCTATTTTTCTCACGCTAACCAATTATGACCGCGGGTCTCGGTAGCGGAGCCCGGAAATTTATTGCCTAGCAGTAGTCTCAGTTCAACGCTTGTATTTTCGTTCCAGCTCTCGCTAAGCAACTGTGTTTTGTTTCGTTGGTGTTCTAAATAATGCGCGAACATGCTCCGAAAGTTATGAGAGTGTTGATAATGTTTATCGTACCGAAAATAAGCGTTAAAATCACTCAATTTTCCCCCACTCCCCGCCGCACGTGCTAATAGCCTGTGGGCACTTTCTCCCCGCTCGCACGAGCTTACCCTCCCGCGCGTGCTATCGTTTGCTTACAAGCCTGCACTCACACTAAACGTACAACCTTATATCGCACGCCCTATGCTCTGAACATTTGGGCGGATTTCAATACCGGTTGGATCATTTGAAAGAGCAGAAAATTGTCTTCAATTCAATATAAAATACATAACTACACTACCTGAATTGAAGATACAGCATGTGCCGCAAAAAAGGTGATTTTTACATATTTTTAGTTTTACACCATTTTGTCACACCAATTTTTACATGATGTGCTCAACGTATTTTGACAATTTTTATATCATAAGACAGAGAGAAAGATTGTCTTTCTTTCCATGTAAAATGTGTACATGCGCAAAAATAAATAAAGACACAGCAAGCGCCGCACAAAAAGCTAATTTCTCGATTCAAATCATGTAAACTGAACGGCGATTTTGACATGTGCCTTTCTTTCGCTCATATCTTCTCAACAGCTAGGCGTATTTTGAAATTGATTACCTCGTGATAAAGAAGGAATAATTGTCTTCGATTTGATATAAAAAAATTATATACACCATATAGAATAAAGATACAGCAAGTTCCGCAAAATTGTGACTTTTGTTTATTCTTTACGTTTTTACCATTTTCTCGCACTTTATATCACATAAAGTTCTCGGTAAATTTTGCAATTTCATATATCAAAATATAGAGAAAAGGATGATCTTTATTGCAATATAAAATTGGTATGTACAAGAAAATCAGAAAGGACCCGGCGCGCATCGCACAAACAGGCAATTTCTCTATTCATATTTTGTTGACCGAGAAGCGATTTATTTTCAACTGCTTTTTACACTTCCTATCCATTTAACGGCAGAGCGCATTATCAACATTTTTATATCACAATAAAGAGGAAAGGATCGTCTTCAATTCTATATAAAATTTGCAAATTACAATTAGACAATAAAGGAGCGGTTAGTGATGTCGCAATTATCAAAATCTGTTCTAAAATACCCGAGGGTACCATCTTTGCAAACTTTATATATTCCAAACCAAGTGGTACATATTTATTATTTTCATATCATCGTAAAGCAGAAATAAATACCTTCATTTTCATGTGTAAGTTGCCCATATTTGAATCAAGATAAAACGTGTGGAAACGATGCGACGTATGTTAGGCGTAGGCGATTATCAAAGACTTTATTAGTAGCTATACCCACGTTTCGTTGGTAATAACTTCTAATTACAGTGCAAAAGATTGTTATGATTTATTTCTTCGTAAAGAAGAATAAATTGCCTTCAATTCCATATATAAATTGCATGTATACAAAGCGAATAACATGATTTATAAAGTTGGAAATAAAGACAATTTATATTGTGTGTGAGTGTATGTTTCAACGGGGATACCCCGCCTGCACGCGCTGAGCGCGTGCGTTTGCCCGGGGCTATTAGCTTAGTAATATTACTGTGGGGGTCAGAACGTTATCGGGATGTATCACTACCCTGTTTTCGTAATTTATATCTTTCGTTTAGGATGGCGTATCGTAATAAAATTTATCGTGAAATATAGAGCAAGAAATTAGCTTCAATTCCGTATATAATTTGCATGTGTGCACTCAGTGATTAAATGATTTTATAATGTTTGAAATAAAGACAATTTTTCAAATTTTGTAAAATTCGTTCTAGACATATTATAAAAATAATTTTTATATCGATGTGAGGAGGAACTATTCATCTTTAGTTTCGTTTTGATTTCGCGCATGCGCTCTTGAAATTTATTGAGTTATGGCGCCCAAATTGAAAACAAGTTTACTTCAGTTGTAGAAACCGTTCCAGGGGTGATAGAAATTTCATTCAAAGTGTCAAGTAAGTATCATCCATTTGTAACACGGGATTCGCCGACTAGCGTTGTATAAAACGACGATAATGTCCGTATTTCGCTATGTAAACACGCCATATGTTGTTAAAACGGTCGCATCTGGCGGCGCTGGAAAATTCGGCCACAGGGGCTAATTGCGCTATAACGGTAGCGAGGCGAGTGCTGGAAAATTCAGCCACGGGGGCAAAACTGGTCAAAATAATATTCAGCAACGTAAGGGTTAACTATCAGAAAATTCAGAACTTAATCCTGTCCCTGCCACAGTAGAAATCAAACAGATAATACATATTATAAAAGCATAACAATAAAAAGAATATACTAAATCTCTTTCTAATACATTTGTACAAGAAATAATGAAATTCTATAAAATCCACTTAGACAGTTCAGTAGGCCTAGTCTATATCATGACACGGGACAAGTTAAAGTGTAGAGCACTGACTGTGTGGTGACAAGCAGCTCCAGCTTGTTGGAGTCCGACAGAGGACTCCGCGCCTGGATCTCAGACAACTGCCGATTCAGCGATATTGTCAGATCCTTCACCGACTCTTCCAAGCTCTGTAAAACACAGAATAAGAATATAAGTTGGTTAATCTTGTTCATTAATTGATTTAATACATTTATGAGAATATTCTGCTCTTAAATAGATCCATAACAGCGCAAACAAGAACTTTTTAGTAAATTTCTATGTCAATCTATCCTTTTTCAAATTGTTATAACTAGAGTAGTACATATCCTTTTGAAATATGAGGTTAGATAAGATAATCTTAACACAAATCCAGAAAATGGAACACCAAAAGAGTTTTAGAAAGCTTTTAAGTTCTTCCTTCAAACCAAGGAGGTGTAAGAGCTGACAACATACCAACATACATACTAATATAAATGAAGTAAATTATTTCCTCCAAACAAATTGTTTGCTTATAAATGATAATAACCTGGTGTGGGAATGAAATTTTGTTGGCAAGTTGGGAAATCTGGTTGACTAGATTGAGGTCCTCTTCAACCTGATCGCGGTCAATCGTCGACTTCCTTGTCAGGGTACCTTGACCTGCAAAGTTTACTTGATATGTAACATAACAGTTATGTGGCTGATGATCAACAAACATATAGCTTCTGTAGGAAGATATCAAGGTATTTCAATGATTATACTTATTGCAATTACACAGAGAGGATATCCTTAATGATTACTTGAGATACATCTCAAGCCATGTTATATATATAGAATGTAAAAGATGCCAAACAGGAAGTTTCTATTTTAAAGGCACGATTCAGTGATTGGACAATCCATTGATATTCATGTCAAACAAACAGCATCATTATTGTGGTACATGGAATTCCTAAAATAGGGAGTGGTTTAATAAGCTCAATTTGGGATCGAGGTGTACCATGGGTTTGGGTTGTGAAATGGGGGATGACCCATTGTATGAGCAATCTATCTACATAACATTTGAATAGGGAGTTGCTGGTTCATGTTTGCTCCTGAGGGTGACTGACATATATTGTCTTGGGGCAGTTCATATTCATGACACAATTGTTGCTTTTCACATTTGGATTTAAGGATATCTTTACATATAGACTCTCGGTGTACTCACTTTTGATCTCAATGACATCCAGACCCACTCTCAGCCACATCTTGTGTTTTATATTCTCGGCAAAATCCTGACCAGCAGGCGATTTTCTGCAGTAACATTTGAAAAATTTTAGTCAGAAACCTGTGTTAGCATAATGGAGCAATAATCATCCTCCATTTAGAATAACAAGATGGATAATAATGCAGCATTTATTACAAGCTTAGGCAAAGGCTTATTCAAATCAAAAACTATGAATCATAAACTATCTATTTATTATTTGAAATATATTATTTAGAGATTGCATCAAATCTATAAATAACCTTAATTGACATGATTGCTGTGATAAAGTTAAATTTTGGTAGGGTGGGTTTTGTACATGAAAAGTTTATACATGAAGAAAGCTAGCGGAGCACAGTGGTGAAGTGGTTGGCCTCTCAAGCCGAAGGCCCAGTTTGAATCTAGATGGAGACAATAAAAATTTGTGACTTGGGCTTTACTCTGTGTTGTTTCCTTGGGAAAGGCATTTAATCCCCACTGCAATCAGTCCACCCAGTTGTACAATTGGGTACCTGAATACGGGATGTACGAACCTATATAAGCATTACGTAGCTGCCCTGAAAGTACAAACACTCATGGTAATAGTGTACATTGTACCGACACTGAGCTGCTCTGGACTGGATATCGAGTGTTAAAATTGTGTTTATTGTTATTACTCACAGTATAATTGAGACTTTGCGAGTGACGGGTCCACTCTTCCTCTTGATTGAGCTGATGATCATCAGGTCAGAGAACAGCCACATACAGCACTGGTCCTTCTTGCTCTGAGGACAGAAGAGATAATCAGTAAACAGCTTGTATACATATCATACACCTCTCCTTTCTCTGTATGGTATTATATTTGAAGGAAATTGGATATTTGCATATCACACGTATTATCCTTCTTGATTGGTGAATGGTGCTTTAACGATTAGCTAAGGGCAATCAGTATTTTTAAACAGATATGTAATCGATAGGATATAAAGCTGTAACACATTGGCGGCTGATCTCTATCGTTAAACTATCTTAGTAAACTACAGAGCATACTCACCAGGATCTGCACCATGTCGTGGCGGATGTAGGCTCGGTCGGGCACAGCAAGCTGCAATAATCAAACGTAGACACTGATGCTTACATGAATGGGATATGAAACATTCTAACTTGTGCATCTTGTTGCAGCATGAGTTGTATACCAGCAGGGCAGGTTTGTTTGTCATAATTGAAGAAGATAAACAGCACTTCACGTTTCAGCTTTCTCAAGGCTTAGCTTAGATGGCTACCCCCTTAATTTCCCATGGCATCAATTAATACCACAAAGCATACATACATTTGTGTGACAGTACACATATTTTGGGTGCCATGTTTAATGAATGTTTCTACGCATGCAGATAAGCCATTGAGGGCTGCATGATTGCCGCAATATAAAAAACATTCAGAAATCTTTGGTAATTTACATTATGGTGTAGGCTTGGTAGGATTACTTAAAAACTTCTAAGTTACTTTCAAAAATAAGAAAGCATGATAGTGATTAGGTAATTCACAACTTTCTATGAACATTGATCGAAATGGAGTGCCATCAGATGATGTGACAATTGACAGAGTGACAACTGACAACCCAAAAGATAAGGGAGCGAATCAATGATCTGATTTAAATCAGATTGGAGTTATTCACTTTTTCAACACTTCGAAAAGGAAAGTTTGTTAAACTTAAATGTTAAATTCTTTAAGAAATGTCATGACATTACGACTCGTAAGCTTCTTGAATCAGCGTTCACCGTTGTGACGAACTTCTACACAAGAACCAGGTACTCACATCGATGTTGAGGAGCAGCTCCAGCTTCTTGAGACTCTCCTGGACGTCCTCCTCATGCTGACTGTCGTTCAGGTTCCCGATCCGCATGGCCAGGTCGTGCATCACTCGCTCCGCATGGGTCAGCAGCGCGAAGTCAGGGTGGTCCTGGGGTGTATTCTCAAGCAAACGCTGTAAACAATCAGAAACCTTGTGACTAAACGGTATTAGATGCTCTTTGGTTACAATCAGAAACCTGTTCAACAGTTCAAATTGGTTCAACTGTATCATATACTCATTGCAAACCTCTCAGAAACCTTGTGACTAAATGGTATGGTATCATAAGTAACTTATCAGAAGAAGTGCTGCTGTAGCCAATCAGATACCTTGTAACTCAAATGTATAAGATACTCATTGGTAACCAATAAGGGGTATTATCGGTATATCGGTATATTGCAATACAGAAACAAGACCATACGTACCGGTACACTCTTCTGAAAGTATCCAATATATCAGAGGTTTCAAAATTAACAATTTCCGTTTAAAATTGCAGAAAAACGCAACAAAAATTTTGATTTTATTGAAAGTTGTTACACAACATGTAAACTTGTAAAGTGAAAATAGCACAGACATGTTAAATGTTCGAAAGCAGTCATTGAATTATCTCTCTTTACAACACGATGACCGGCCAGTTGAACATTGATCACTGTTCCAATTGCTGTCATTTAGTCAAGAGAACATGGAACAACTAAAATATGAAATGTACCAATATATCGCAATACGTATTGCATCGCGTTATATTGCAATACAGAAATGAGGAGCGATACCCATCCGTGGTAACCAATCAGAATCCTTCTGACAAAATGGTATGGGATGATCATATGCAACCAAAGTGACCAAGTGCTCTTTAAGCCGATTAGAGACATGGTTTAAAAAAGAACTTGGTATAATCATTGGTAGCCAGATAAAAGACATGCTGTTGAAGCCAATCAGAAACCTGTATAATATTCATAAGTAAATAATAAGATGATTTACTGCTGAAGAGACCTTATACATTGTTTACTGCGCGAGATACCCATCAAAATACAATCAGATGTAGTGCTACTGAAGCCAATCCAAAAATGTGCAACAAAACAACATGGGATTTACTCATTGGTAACCTCTCAAAAGCGAGGCTACTGACATGAATGAGAAACTTAACTACAAAAAGGTAAAGGTTTCATGAGTTTTGAATGTAACATGTTGGTAAAACAGTCAGAGATGATAAATTTCAATCAAACGCACAAGAAACGAATGTCCAGTATCCAAAATAAATAATAAACAATATTTTTTTAGATAATAATGAATATTTGATGAATTGCGCTGTAGACAAAAGTTTCACAAATATGTCAGACAAGATCTTCAGTGCAGATCTCAACATTTGGACCTCTCCACATAAATACGAGATTGATCCCCTTACCACTTCTAGACCAGATGAAGCGCACTCACGATGGATAGGCCTTTCACACATCTACATGAAGCTAATATCTAAGCGAGTCCCACAATCTGAGAGTCTCCATGTAGCACTAGCCCAGTCAGTCGCCTCTTACACAAGCAATGTGTATTTGGAGTTGGCAGTTGACACAAACATAACACAGCTAAAGCGCTGTAATCAATGAGAGAGTGTTTGCTAAGTCAACTTAACGGTTCACAGTGATAGACTCTGATTGTAAGGTACACATCACACATTTATTTGAGGCCGGAGCACACCATCGATAATTGCATTACACTGCCTTGGTGAAACAAAGTTCTCATTTGAATATATCTCTTTACTGGAGTTGTTCAGATCTTTTCTTGAAAAGGCTTATTGTCTTCATAAGTGAAGAGTAAAGAATTGTCACTTGAAAATATATCAAACTGAAATTCTTAAATTTTGATTTCATTTTTGCTGAAAAATGTATAACAATCCTTATCTATTTTAATCAATTTTTGATAACAATATTATTGTGAAATAATTGTAAAACTACTTTCTCTTTGTTAATCTCTCAACTTTTTGTCTGCTTAATTAACAATTTTTGAAAAATAACGGTCTTCCTTTGAGAGTTCAAAATTAACTTTCTCTACTAGGAGTTCACAATTTATACAATCAGCTTGGTACTTAGGCTACGTAAATATTTTATTCCACTGACAGTCAACTACTTGATTGCAATGAGAGCAACAACTTCAGTGTAGACTAACACAGGATTGATATCTGCTCGCAAAGTTTGGTATTAGAATCTACAACAAAATGTTGCATTCATCGCAATGAAGATATATCTATCCATGTAATAGCTTTCCTTTATATCTGGTATTGTGACCAAAGCAGCTGCATGCCTGTCATCCACTTGGCTGGTTAAATTCAGATAGGGCCAATTGCCAAAAGACTCATGTCTCTTGTGTGATTTTTGATATACTATGTTAATATAGTGTCTGTCAAATTGAAATGGCTGGCTGATAATTTCAAACCTCAAGCCATGTTTGACCGAGTGATGAAAACTATTTCGAACACTGATTGTTACATACAGCAGATAGTTGCAAGACACTTGTGACGCTACGAGTGGTACTGACCTGTATGAGCAGCTCGTATCGGGGTATCCGCTGTATGGGGCGCACGATGAGGTCCTTCATGGACAGCTTGCTGCCGCTGTCTCGCTGACATTGCTGTGTGTGAATAAAACAAACATGGAACAGTTGCTCTAACATACATGGTCTGTGGACACCTCTCCCAAATAGTTCCGTGAATTTCATTATGGATGATTTAAGTTATTCATAAAAACATACACACATGACTATCTTCAGGATCACAGGTAGGATGAAATTTATAAATTAACAGATGGCTAACCTGAAATAATATGTATGTCTCTGATGCAACTATTCATATAAAATGTACCAACATACAATTTTCAATATAACAATTGCAAACGACCATGTGAAGACAAATCTGCCATGTACGAACCTCAACAAACTTCTGAACAGAGGACTTGTTGGTGAGAGCATTCTCTATCACCTTGCCTGACGATCGGTAGTTCTCCACAAACGATAAGTAACTCTCTAACACAGTCTGTTTGGAAAACTGGAAAACAGAGAAATAATTCATATTAAACAAAACAAAATACAAAAAGCAACTTCATGAAAGTAAACAGTCTCATATAACTCATACAACTTTCAATCAAATAGAACAATAATATTACATTTTTCGGTTATCGTTCTATTTATTTCTAACATCACAAGTTTGTATATTGAATAGCAGCAAGTATATAAGTGACATCATGGAGTGAACACTCGTCCCTAACTAGCCTTTATATAAAAAAAGATACTATTTGTTAGAGGACTACTTACAATGAAGGTGATGACATCTCCCACTGTACTGGTGGCGGTGTCCCAGTGCTTCCACACGTTGTCGAGAAAGTCGAGATAAATTGAGTGATGTGTTAGAATCTCTGGAATCATGTAGAATATATTGTCCACTATTGTGTCGTCTACGCTACTCTGGGTTTTTAAGGGGACCATGTATTTCTGGAAAAAAAAAAGAGAAGAAAAATAACATTTTATCATGATGATGACTTTCAATATAAATGTGTGTCAAATTCATGAACACACTTTGATACAAAGAGGTAAGTTGATTCTCTGTAAATCACGAAGACTTGGTTAAGCAACCAAGATTTTTGTTGTGTCTCATGTCAAAGGTATTTTCCTTTATGATACAATCATGCAATGAAAAAGAAATTTACTCATATTGAGATATTTTCTTTTTCAAACATGCAGAATATGAAAGTTTGAACTCTAGTTTATTGACATATATCTTCAACAAACTGGAACTCCTTTTTGGAATAATGTCAAACTTTATTCAAATCTACAAACCCATTCAGCTCTGACCTTCTAATCTGAACCTAATTCTGACCTACTCTCTACACAAATTTGACTCCGTTTCTGACCCACTGTAGTTAAAAATCTGACCCTAGTTTTGACTTCATTGCAAATATGTTTTAAATTTTGATGAATTCAGGTGACAGTTATAATATATCAAGACCAAAATATCATTACAAATCTCATCCTAATTGACACTAGCTCCCATATAAAATTGTGACTAGCTTTAATCATGAACCTCACATTATCATCACAAATCTCTCCCCATTTCTAGCCCTTCCTCACCCTATACTAAACCCAACCTCACTACAGCCCTGACAGCTTTGAATAAATGTCTTTTCAGTCTAAAAAATTATAACCTCTTCCCAAAGAGAACTTCTGTTTTTTATCTGTTCATCCTCCAGATCTAACCTAGTGTCCCGAGGTCTAACTTTGTGTCATTTATCTCCAAGTAGCACTCTCATATGTCAAGTTTACACACACATAGAGCCTCAAACTCACAGCAACATTGACATCTAGAGCAAAACATTTCTCCTTTATTGGCTACGACTTATTTGAAACATCTCTACACCACTATGTGACAAGAAAAATAAAATAAATTTTACTCAAGTGTTTTAAAGTCAAACAACTTTTTAAAGTGGAGGAGAGTCCATCTCCTTCAAAACGACTTCTGAAAATTTATTCAAGTTTTCACTTTTTTTTTCTAAATTTGATTGAATTAAGATATAAATACATACTCTCCTGAGTTGGAAAAACAACCTTGTCAATGCAACAATTTTACATATGTATAGAAAGCTTGAAAATTATCTTCAGTCTGGGGCCAATGCAGAGCTCCATCAGTCGATGATGACTCAATGTCATAGCTATCAGTTAGGGTTTGCCATAGCACTGAGGAGATCAAAAGCAATCTAAATATATAAGAAATCATTGCACTGATCAGTTGATGTACAGAATGAGGACATCCACCTCTTGCTTCATGGTGGCAGAGAAACAAATCTTCAGATGATGTAAAAGACATTAAAATCAAAGATCTACAATGTATTTAGAGTAAACTACTTAAGCAACAACAACCCAATTTGCATTGTTGTCGGCAGAGCCCATACACTTCTAACAGTTCCTTTCAAGTTGTTTGATTGATTCCACACTCCACTGGCTGTCATTAACTCAATAGCTACTTGAGTATGTCACTCACAGAACTGCAATCATCAAAGAGATTAAAAACACACTAGCAAACTGTTTTCACATGCAGTTGCCATTGTATTTACTCTATTAAATGAGGTCTTGATGAGGCACTGGTCTTTTATACAATGTATCTGAAACATTTGATCTGGGCTAAAGTGAACCAAATTGAAAAAAACCCGGATATTCAAAAAGATGACACTGTCCAAAATAGGGATGGGGCAAAGGATAAGCTGACAGACCAGAAGCCTGGGTGTGTTTTAGAACAAATATGGTACTTGAATTCTTGCTGGGAGGGATAAGCGATAGGGCACCTGTATCCAATCAGCTTCCAGATTAAAGAAGAGCTCGACCATTAGCTGGGTAATATCACTATAAATAGCCTTGTGATGTAACAAATCGGTCTTAATGAAAGTGTTTTGATGTCTATAGATGATCCAACCAATGAAGGGAGACTGTGTGGTATTCATAGAATTACATTATACCAAAATATGATAAATCCACACAAACAAAACCATAATTGTTGATGGTCCAACCTCATTAAATTACCAACAATTGGTTCACTGTCATAGTAATCAATACTAGCATTTTTTTAACAGGGTATAAGCAAGTAGTAGACAGACGAAAAGGTGCAAAACTAGAAATACTATTTTGATGGAAATCTCAAAGGACTTAGAATCAAAGCTTTCATACTCTTAAAACCAAATCATTTAATTACTGCTTGACAAGCAAGATAAGAATTCTGCATAAGCGTCACCATGTTGCCAAGAGTCCAAATGAAGAGACATCTTCTATATACCTGAGTCACTATAAATCACCACAAACACAGTCGACCGACTAATGGTTCCAGCTGGAGATAAAGTATACACGACAACACTGTCGGATGTCCATTAATGATGCTTCTTCAAGCCTAATATTAATAAAAGCTCGGTTCCTTCTCATATTCCAAAAAGTTCTAATCTGCAAAGCATGTATACAGACATTTTTTTTTAATTGAAAGGGATTGGGTGTGTAAGAATTTTATCAAAAGTTCAATTTTTTTATATAATATTCCATCTGCAGTGTACATCAGTTATTATAAATGTGGTAGATTCCTATTATTTCAAAAGTATCAGGACTGTGTTCACTTAAACAAAAGGGCCATAACACTTTCGACTGGACTGGAGGAAACAAGGCCTTTTTTGGGTGATCTTCTTGATATTTTGCTGTGCTGGATTTAATTGATTTTTGGAATGTCAATCTAAAAGGTTTGTGCCATGTAATCTCAACAGTTGTTTAAGCTCGATGGTCAAATCCATTTCTATTTCATTAGTTGGTCATTAAGCTTAATAGTAATGTCTGATTAGATGAATTTTCAGAGCTGATTTAAACAAGTCCTGGGTAGGGAATTTCTTCAACAAAAAAAAGAAGCTTATTGTAAAGTGTAGCTACAGTAAACTTGAAGGATCATTTCGAAAAGATTTAAATAATACTAATGTGAGGTAGTCTGGAGCTGTTACATGATAGCGATTATGTCTTAGAGGTAGCCTGGAGCTATTGCATGGTAACGATAATGTCTTAGAGGTAGTCTGGAGCTGTTGCATGGTAACGATAATGTCTTAGAGGTAGTCTGGAGCTGTTACATGATAGAGATTATGTCTTAGAGGTAGTCTGGAGCTATTGCATGGTAACGATAATGTCTTAGAGGTAGTCTGGAGCTGTTGCATGATAGCAATTATGTCTTAGAGGTAGTCTGGAGCTGTTACATGGTAGAGATTATATGTCTTAGAGGTAGTCTGGAGCTGTTGCATGGTAGCGATTATGTCTTAGAGGTAGTCTAGAGCTGTTGCATGATAGCAATTATGTCTTAGAGGTAGTCTGGAGCTGTTGCATGGTAGTGATTATATGTCTTGGAGGCAGTCTGGAGCTGTTGCATAGTAGCGATTATGTCTTAGAGGTAGTCTGGAGCTGTTGCATGGTAGCGATAATGTCTTAGAGGTAGTCTGGAGCTGTTGCATGGTAGCGATTATGTCTTGGAGGTAGTCTGGAGCTGTTGCATGGTAGCGATTATGTCTTAGAGGTAGTCTGGAGCTGTTGCATGGTAGCGATTATGTCTTAGAGGTAGTCTGGAGCTGTTGCATAGTAGCGATTATGTCTCAGAGGTAGTCTGGAGCTGTTGCATGGTAGAGATTATGTCTTAGAGGTAGTCTAGAGCTGTTGCATGATGGCAATTATGTCTTAGAGGTAGTCTGGAGCTGTTGCATGGTAGCGATTATGTCTTAGAGGTAGTCTAGAGCTGTTGCATGATGGCAATTATGTCTTAGAGGTAGTCTGGAGCTGTTGCATGGTAGTGATTATATGTCTTGGAGGCAGTCTGGAGCTGTTGCATAGTAGCGATTATGTCTTAGAGGTAGTCTGGAGCTGTTGCATGGTAGCGATAATGTCTTAGAGGTAGTCTGGAGCTGTTGCATGGTAGCGATTACGTCTTGGAGGTAGTCTGGAGCTGTTGCATGGTAGCGATTATGTCTTAGAGGCAGTCTGGAGCTGTTGCATAGTAGCGATTATGTCTTAGAGGTAGTCTGGAGCTGTTGCATGGTAGCGATTATGTCTTAGAGGTAGTCTGGAGCTGTTGCATGGTAGCGATTATGTCTTAGAGGTAGTCTGGAGCTGTTGCATGGTAGCGATAATGTCTTAGAGGTAGTCTGGAGCTGTTGCATGGTAGCGATTATGTCTTAGAGGCAGTCTGGAGCTGTTGCATGGTAGCGATTATGTCTTAGAGGTAGTCTGGAGCTGTTGCATGGTAGCGATTATGTCTTGGAGGCAGTCTGGAGCTGTTGCATGGTAGCAATTATGTCTTAGAGGTAGTCTGAAACTGTTGCATGGTAGCGATTATGTCTTAGAGGTAGTCTGGGGAAGAAAAGGAGGTGGGGCTGAGAGGGGGTTGGGGCATTTAGATAAGGTTGGGGAGAAATGAAAAGGTAGAGAGTTAGAAAGAGCTACATGTGAGCTTGAAGTGAACTTGCAGTGAAATTGAATTTCTACTCTATTTGGTATCAAATGTGGCTTTGTCCTGGAAGCACTTATGGTGGCAAAGCAATGGCTTTAATGTAGCATTTAAACAAAGGCAAACAATTCTTACTAGCAGACAAAGTTGCTGAGCACAAAAAAGGATTTGAACCTTGGACCGCTTATATCATGGAAAAACACCCTACCCACAGCGCTACCCTGCCATCTGAGGAGACTGGAGAGTCTATTCACAGAGTAAACCCCCTCCCTAGCTCTCATCAGGTAACACCAGGGAAACTATAGTCTATTTCATACTTATCCATAACGCACTACCATGGTCTGTCTCGTGTTAATATCTATATCCTGAGAGTGGCATCACCTCCGTATCCTGATCACTCTTCAGTTGCAACCTTGTCTAATCAAATGTTGTATCAACCCTTCTTACATTAACCCTTAAAGAACTACTTACTGTTCAACCCCTATTCAATTGTCTGTCAGGAGAGGTAAAGACCCTGTATGACCAAAAGGTTACAATAGGCAAACAAGGAGTGTTGCTGCAAGAGTAGTGAAGGGTAATAAAACGCTGTGACTGTTCAAGATTATCTTGTCTTGTTCAACAAACAAACTTGTGAATCATTTGGACGTGACCAGCACACAAACACCTTGCAAGTTCCACTGAGATTCTCCCTATCTATTGTAGGAGATGAGTTACTCAGTTTCTGTATACTATCAATGTTCCTGCAAAGTAAATTTTGTTGATGCCACTTTAAAACCCTGATGATTCCACATTCAGTTCAAAAGCTGCTGCTTTATCATGTAATCTTCCGACTTTTTAGTAATATTTAACGTCATCTGTTTTAACTATAGAAATTCAACAGTCCACTTCAAATAGTATCTATCATTCATGAACTTCTGACAATTAGTAATGAGGAGCAAGTTTATCATTTGATTCCTTGTGAACTTGTTGAAATTCTGTACATTTCATTTGGACCAATCATCTGTGGTTAACACACCAGAATGTCTAAAAAAAACTTTGAATATTGAAATCATTGACTCAAACTATCTTTTAACTGAAGTGGACCGAGTCAATAACAGTTGTACCCTTTTGTATTGCCTTGATGCTTGTCACCTCTCCACCACATTTATACATTCTGGATGCAATACCTTTTGACAGGAAGAGAAGACTTCTGATTGACAACAACAATCTGAAGATATTTGAAACATTTATCATTAATGGCCAATGCCCCATAGCCAGTCTCTACACTAAACACAAAACATATCAGACCATTTCTCTATAAGCAATAGAGTCAGGATATGGAAGTTAAATAAAATTAACAAACATTTTTGCAAAATCAGACACAAACATAAAACTTGTTAGTCTTATTTCAAGGCAATAAATCAATAAAATGTTATAACTGAGGATAAAAGGGTCTTGTTATTCAATACCTGATATAAAAATAAACCAGCATTTGATATCATAAATGACTTAAAGAGCTTCTCAGATAAAAGGTTTTCCTTACCTTCAAAGAAAAGCCTTTTAATAGAATCACTCGATTCATTTATAAGACACATGTTCCGTGAACAGTACTGCCAGGACTGAGCTAAGTGAATCGATACACAGCCATGTTGGTGGTCAGGTAAGCCAATTCATGACTAATGGATCATCCTATTTATCAGTCTAGATAAACTCATAATACATCAATATGATTTGTGTTATTTGTCAACATTAACTCAGTTCAGGAAGGTATATTAGAAACGTTTTGATTTAAATAAGCCTAAAAAATTCATTTCTAAAAGATGGGCAATTTCAACAGCATATACTAAAGCCCAGTTTAAAGTTGTGCAGAATGCAAAATTTAAAGATGCATAAATTGGCAATATCTATGAAAACTAACAACGATTTTTTGCGATGAAATGCAACAAGAATACCACCAAAGCAAAATGTGTTTGGCAGACCAATGAGCTGTATAATGCAAAAATGGCATATCAAAAAATGAGGGTTTAAATTCTTTGTGTTATTTCATACGCAACTGTACAAAAAATTCAAATATTTAAATAGAAATCAACTCCTGAACACATTAGACAAGAAATAGTGAATTCACTGGTAATTGGAATATTGAATGTTAGAATGAATCGCAGATGTTCTTGCTATCTTTAAGAAATCAAACTGAGTCATTCTGAATGAGTAGGTAATAATGATAATAATGAGGATACTTATATTGCACTGGACTCCACACCTCAAAGGGGAGTGCTCAAAGCGCCCTCCCCACAACATTGCTCTCTTAGGCCAACTCTAAGGTATTTATCAAAGATTTTCGTTTCTTGAATGATAACAATTAATGACCGAGACAGGCTCTTAATATTCATATAAATCAAGGAAATGGGATCATAAGCACGTAAAAAGGTTGATGTTTCATAAATTTCTAGGAAGCAAATTATAATGTAAATGTAATCAATTCTTGTTGACATGGCAAGTATCTTGATGTAAATGACATAAAATATTTCCTTAGTCTAGAAATTCAACTGATACGAATCAGAAAGAATGCTTGTGAAATACAATCAGGAGTTATTTGCCTTATGCCAGAGGCTGAGGAAAAATTTTTTTAAACATTGCCCAAAGATAATACAAAAATAAGTGAAATACAACCTCCAGTATTTATCACATTGACATTATATTTCTTTGCACTAATGCATCACAGGATGAATAACAAATCAACAATGGCCATTAAATGCAATGGTTGACCTTTCTTGGCTCTATTTTGGTTTGTTGGCAGTAACATTTTTGCAAAAAATAAATGATAATAAACATAAGAGTATTTCAGTGATTCCAAACAAACAAAATTTTCATTGGACTTAACTTTAATACCCATCTTATGAAGGCAAGATTTATTAGGAAAGAAATTTGAATGGGCACAAATTATTCAGAATCGTATAATATTCCACCAATCCTTATTGCATCATGAAAACTTTGTGTCAACTGTGTTGCAATCGTGATCTTTCGTGCATCATGCACTTTGGGCACAGAAACCATTTGAACATAGTAGATTGTTAAAACCTTAATATGACACCACAACAATCGATTCGTAATGTTATCATCGTCACGCCTCATGAGAGTTGGGATGAAAGGCTCATCAACACTCCGAAGTTGTAATTCATACCAAATTTTAATTTTCAGAGTCTTATAGTTTTTGAGTAATGATCCAGGAATGAATCAAAAGTTGTGAAAGTTGGCCCAAACAGTTAACAAAGAAACTAAATTTCTAATTTTCCAACTCCTAAAGTTTTCAAGTAATGCTTTAGAAAAGAAAAGAAATGTAGACATCAAAAAGATTTTGGCACCTTGGAGTTTTAACTTCAAAGAGGCATATCTACCCCCAATAGGTAACATGTAACATTGTAGCTGGGGTATAAAGTCATATAATTTTTAGTTATGCTCCAGAAAAAAATCTGAACACATGCAAGATCGGACACATGGAGTGCTATATACCCTTGACAACATCATTATGGGTGGATAATAAAAAGAATTTCATTATGGTTGGTCTGGAGATAAAACACTTTATCCTACCTCATGTAAGAATGCCCATCTCCGATTGGTGCAGGTGACCCTAAACAAATATCCATATACACCGTCACAGAGGGATGATAAATCCCTTATACCCCGCTACATGAATATAGCGTGCTTCCACGTCAATCAATCAAAGTCACGTCATCAGGTCATAGATGTTGCTCATTTCTGTTTGTCTTTTTAATAATACATTAAGACATTCGGTAAGATAAATTCGTTATAACATTCTGTCAAGGGTGACATAGAGATATATTATTCCCTTGAAAGGTTTTATGCAACTCCGCTCGTTTCATAAAACCTTTCAAGGGAATAATATATCCCTATGTCACCCTTGACGAAATGTTATAACTTATATTATATCCTTTGAAATAGTGTGTCCTTGAGGGCACAACAAACCATGCAATAAGTTTATTGAATCACAATTGACCTTCTGAACACCAGTTAAACATGTTTCTTACAAAAGATTTCATGAAATTTTTTAATTTTCATCCAAGAAAAGATAGTTTTGATAAGATTGAAAATCAAATGATGACCTCAAGCAATGAATGAACTATTTTACTCAAGTGAAAACCTTTCCTATCTGGCTTAAGTATATTCAAAATGTGCTTTCCATATAATTAAGAACAAATCATAACATCTAAGGCTGGTGTTTTGAAAACAACTGGGAAATGATTATTTGAATACATTTAGACCATGATAAAGAGCAAAGAGCGTACAGAAACAAGGACATGTGTCTCCGAGATCCTGACAGATAGAGGATATTGTATGGATTTATGGATGAGATAATATGTTTACGACACAAGTGCTTCAATAAAAGTATTGAGAGAGCAAGAGAGAGGGATATACTGATATTTAGGAACATTGTAAATTGTATGTCAAAGGCATGTGTATACAATATTCTGTTTATCTAAAAAAATTGCAAAATAATCATAAGCAGGTTACCCACTATCAATGCATTTTGAGTGCCATGGGCAATTGGGGAATGATGAAAAAGCATTGATTATGAAGTGATGTAATAATGAAATATTGATATTATAAACTAGGGCGACACATGATCTGTTCGCTCCTGTAGGTATATAGATGATATATAATGCCAGTTAGATGATTCTAGATCGAGTACAGAGATTCCAACCATATCGCATCACTGGAACAGATCAGAGGGAAGTGCCTAAAACACAATCATTATTGAACTGTCCTACCTGGGGAGTAGGTATTTTACAGGCAAGGATATGTTAACCACAGTCCACTCCAAGTCATTCCAATAGTTAACAAGATGTGATTCTTGTAAGTTGGTCACTGTAAATGGGTGGGCTTGCAATTGCTCAGTCCATTAAGTTTAACAGAAAAAAAATATAGCAAAGAGGTTATAGAAACAGAGAGTTACTCATGTCAGAAGAATAAACGGTAATAAGAACGGGGTATTCTCACTTTGCCACCACTTATTGTTTTCCATATGAAAGTTGGTCATGCGTACTAATTAGTCAGACAAAAGAGGACACTGGGGTCATCTCAAACACATTAATTTATTACATTATATATACACATAGTTTCACATGTTTAAGTCCAACAAGGTGAAACATTGTATCTGCATATTCAATGGGGGTAAATCAAGCATATCACACTTCTCTGGAACAGACTATGTACGGTATATCGTCAGCATGGCAGGTATACAGGTAAGAAGCAGGTAAACCTCAACAAATACATACCTTTACATACACAACCATGCATTTGGAATGCATGGGTCAGAGTATCCAAGAGATCTCAATATATGAAATATCCATTATTCAAGCAAAACAAATATTTGATACATTTTAAAAAAATGACATATGGCCTGATAAGCTACATTAGGCCTGTTAGCTAAAATTTCATGTTGTTTTCTCCCATCCTAAAAGTGTAAATGTTTTTTGTAAGACCTTGTGTCTGTATATGTCTCAGTGGATTCTATTGGCCATCTGCCGACAAACTGAGAAAAGAAGCTGCAACCATTAGCAGGTACTATCCCTGAATGCAATATCTGCAACACTCACACACACTAACTATACATAAGGAAAAAAGTTAAGCACCCCCAAGTTTTTCACCAGTAAGTTTTGTCTGAGAATAAAGAGTACCACATTGCAGTAAAAGTAATTGTATGATATGATAGAATCATAATTTTGCAATTTAAGAACGTAATTTCATTAAAATATCATTTCGGATATTTTGAATAATTGCAGTTATACAAATTGGTTATTTTGAGATCAAAAGGTGAATATGTTCAGAAAGTGAATATGTTCAGAAAGTCAATATGTTTTGTTTTAATGTGTATTATTCCATTATTCCTATTCCACTGATCAAACTTTATTATGGATCTCTTAAGCAAAAGTCACTAGTTACAGCAGTATGGACCTCCAAAATCTCATTTTTTGGAAAATTACCCATTCATAAAAAGGGACTAAATGGGGCAGTTTTAACCGTAGCAACGACTATAAAGCAAAAAGAAGTATAGGGTTACTGAGTCAAAGTGAAAGAAGACCACCTTTATTCCAAAATCGTCTGGTTATGGCCATTTTCTAAAAATTATCGAAAATTCTTATCAAATTTCAAAACCCAATTATGTCCTTATTGTGAAGGATACGTGTTTTTTTAAAGTGTAAAATTGTACCCTTTAACAAAATTGTTGTTCATGACAACTAACATCAGAATCCATCGCATACTTTTGACAAACGGACGATAGTTATTTTGGGTGAAAAATCAGTACCATTGCGTTTTTTATCTTAAGTTCTAAAAATGTCATCATGTATGATGATTTTAAAGATACCAAGTCACGAAAAACTTTAGTTTCTATGTCAAGGGGATCTATCTAGTCATATTGTCGTGTTTTTCTCCACAGATGCATTTTGAAATTTTGAAAATAGGGGGGTGCTTAACTTTGTTCTCTATGTATAATTTGCAGATGTACGCGAGTTAAAACAATCACTGTAACAGCTGCCAAGTTAGCAGAAAGACGGGGCCAGAGAGAAAGATAGATAGATAGAGAAGAACATAGATACAGAGCAAGACAGAAACAGACAGAAACAGAGAGACAGACAGACAGACAGGGACAAAAAGGTGGAGTGAGACAGACAGAATAAGAAAGATAGATAGACAGAAAGAAAGACATAGAGTATGACAGAGACAGAGAGATAGAGACCGAGTGAGACAAACAGAAAGATAAAGAGAGAGACAGAGACAGAAAGAGAGAGAGAGAGACAAAAACAGACAGACACAGAAAGACTAAATGAGACAGGGAAAGAAACAGACAAACAGACAAAAACAAAAAGCCAGAGTGTAATAGAGCAAAGTAGACAGACAGATGCAAAAACTGACACAGACAGAGAGAGACAGAGAGAGGCTGGCGTCAATAGAAGCCATGTGTTCGGAAGATGGAGATTGACCCGATGCTTGTCAGATTTCTTGCTGAACTTTTTTCTGTTTTGAACAATGGTTTTACAAAATGGCTGAGGTGATCCATGTAGTATAAGTATACCAGTACTTGTGGACTGGTGGAACAAGGTCGAGCTCTGCTCAGGTCATTTGACCACTATCTGTAAGGTGCAGCAACAATGGTTGCAGTCCACCACTGGGTGGGTGACTTGCTAAAGAAGGAACATATAGTACCTGTTCCTCACTTTAAGAAAAGAAATTGATAATGACACAATCTGTGTTGATAATTACAAAGTTGTTCTTGTATCGTTTCATATAATCTTCCTAGATGAAAATATATAGCTATCACAAAGAACTCATTTTTAACACATAGCTATTGAATAAGTCAATGACATATGATTTTTTAGGTAAATTTTCAAATATCTGCATCAGAAGTAAAAACAATGACAGGTCTAAATCTCAAGCCAGGCTGTCCTGGCTGTGACAAGCTTGCAAAGGGTTAACAAAACAGAGTAAAGTCTTCTTTATACTATAATGCCATGTAAACTACAGGGTAACTATCTGGGCATGTCATGACAACCTCGGTGTACCAGTAGAAGTGTGGCAACAGAGTACAGTAATCTTTATACTCCATGACTTAAAAGTCAAGGTTGTTGCATGTAGGTTGGCAGTAAAGGCAAGTCATGTTGGCCTCAAACAAACTCCTGTCTCAGATTGCAGCAAGACAGGTACACACGTAGTCGGCACATTAATTAAACATTGTCTCTACCTACAGGACTGTAAGCACAGTAAACTTCTCATACTTAAACTGGAAACAGAAAATTTATTCCGACAGGGTTTTGCATGGTTTGGCGGAATAATAATGTATAATGTATAATAATGAATCGATATAAGATATGATTCCTAAATCTGAAGTAAAACTTCAAATAACCAGATGTGAACAGGAAGATCTGGACTGATCTTGATAAAGTTACTGGGACAAGTAATTTTGCTTAAAGAAAGAAGTGTATGGAGAAAGCTTGAAAACATCAAGTATAAGACATTTACTTAATTAAAGCAAAATTAAAGAAAAACTCAGTCAAGATCAAAAGGTGACATTTAATGGTTCTCCACAGGCAGTTACACAGACTGAAGAAAGGGTAGCCTAAAGTCTGGATTCAGAAACTACAAAACAGGCACATATACCACATGACCACTGCCCATGAAGATATGAAAAGGCTAGTTTGAGAAAGATAGATATTCTTAAGTCTGATTAGAAGCGCCCATGTTTACTTTGAAATCTTATCTTGCCCTGCTTATGGCCTCGTTCAGTTGTTTCCTCTCCACTTGGTCTGACAACAGTCAGTAAAGGTGCATATTCTCTTACCAGTTTTGTGTAAAAGTCTTCGGCATTTGTGTTTCAAGATAAAGATAGCTGTCATGTAGAAAGAATGAAGTTACTAGCTCTTAGATTCTGATACCAAACGTCGAAGTCGGAGGCCTTGTGATTGCCTAACGTAATTTAGGTCCAAATATATTAATATACGGGCATTTCTCAGAGAAAACCACATCAAAGATCAAGATTTTGTCTCAGCAGGGGCATTATTTTGAAACTTAAATCCTTGGATCATGGTAATGATTAAACAGACAGGAAGTTGATCTTACATAAAACAGTACTTAACAGTAACAGCTAGGTAAATGAAGGAAGTACTCACATCTTTGAGAGTCAGTTAAAGCAAGGTAATGAAGGAAGTACTCACATCTTTGAGAGTCAGTTAAAGCAAGGTAAATGAAGGAAGTACTCACATCTTTGAGAGTCTTGAGGGCCTCCACGTACTCCTTCTCATTCCTGTACAGTTCTTCCACAATGTGGTATCGTTTGTCCTGCAAACAGGAAGACAACACTTATCAATCATGTTTACCAAGAATAAAACCACTGGAGGACCGTCCCATCCTTGGAATTTGTAAAGAATTTTATGGGATACATGGGAAGACACAAGGTTAGATTCTATTTTTTTTGTGCATTAGCATTAAAATGAAAATGTTCATCTAGAAACAAAACACTGCAATAAATATTCCAATACGATGATATCATTATTTCTTAAGTCTAATGATTATAATATAATTAATCGACGATGAAAAAGCATTGTAATGTGAGGTAGTTGACAATGACATTCAAAATCTGCTGTCAAAACAAGATCTCATGCAACGACATATTGCTCTAAGTTAACACCAAACACAAGTATTTAGGCAGTTGTAGTCAGTGTTTGTAGTCTTTACAGGGGCGAAATGAAAACACAATGCTGTGACTCACATAATTACCTACAGTGACTCATATGCAAAACAAATCTGATTGTAATCAGTCTAAAGTTGTGTACAAAGCATTTCCCATTATAACATACTGACAATCTTGGTTTAACATGAACAGCTAAGACTGAAAACAAACTTTTAATAAAACAATAAACACAAACAGTAACATAGATTTTCTAAGATCTCTTAATTCTTAAATAAACCAAACCTCTAAAAACCAACATTGCTTTACAAAGCCATTAGTGCTGAAAAGATTTTGAAAATAAATGCAAATAGGATATGATTGGATTTATAACTTTTATCTTCGATCTAACAACTGATTCAACATGTGAAACAACACATACTAGTGCTAAGAAAAATAGAACTCTTGTGCAAAATATTTTCTATTTTCCAGGTTTATTCAAGGACCCATGTGTTAACTGTCACAAACAGTAATTGAATTACTCATAAAGCTAATGTATTCTAGACCCACATGATCATACAAGAGAAGTCATCACAATGGGAAAACAGCTGGGTTGCTTAAAAGCAAATCAGCATCGAGTTCACAAAATACACAGGTGAAATCTACACAAACCTAACGATCGTGGCAAAGCATAAACAGTTGTCTAACTGTCGTTACTTCTCTGACATCACAACCCTCACCTGATCTACCTCATTCTAGGTCAAAGTCAAATCCTTGTTGAAAACAATATCTAAAAACAAACAATTGTTTAAAGATGTTTCCTGGCAAAGAAAACCCCCAAGTTGAAATAGAGCTGGTTCCGTGTTTAAATGAGTAAAGTAGGTTATGCATAACGATGTATCACAAAACCAGCTTGGCAACTGTTTAAACATTTAGTATTGGTTAACTAACTGGAATAGATGCTGAACATGGAGATCCTGCATTTTATGCATATCCTGTTAGATTTGCTGGTTTCAACAAAAATGCATGACTTTTATAAACTTGTGACTTGTGACTTCTAACCACTACCTGAGGATCTAAGTAAATGTGTTTGTCCATCTTCTAGCCTCTACCTGAGGATCTATGTAAGTGTCTGCCCATCTTCTAACCTCTACCTGAGGATCTATGTAAGTGTCTGTCCATCTTCTAACCTCTACCTGAGGATCTAAGTAAATGTGTTTGTCCATCTTCTAGCCTCTACCTGAGGATCAATGTAAGTGTCTGCCCATCTTCTAACTTCTCCCTGAGGATCTATGTTTTTTAAATGTGTTTGTCCATCTTCTAACCTCTACCTGAGGATCTAAATAAGTGTCTGCCCATCATCTAACCTCTACCTGAGGATCTAAGTAAATGTGTTTGTCCATCTTCTAGCCTCTACCTGAGGATCTAAATAAGTGTCTGCCCATCATCTAACCTCTACCTGAGGATCTAAGTAAATGTGTTTGTCCATCTTCTAGCCTCTACCTGAGGATCTATGTAAATGTGTTTGTCCATCTTCTAGCCTCTACCTGAGGATCAATGTAAGTGTCTGCCCATCTTTTAACTTCTCCCTGAGGATCTATGTTTTTTAAATGTGTTTGTCCATCTTCTAACCTCTACCTGAGGATCTAAGTAAATGTGTTTGTCCATCTTCTTACCTCTACCTGGGGATATAAATAAGTGTCTGCTAATCTTCTAACCTCTACCTGAGGATCTATGTTAATGTGTTTGTCCATCTTCTAACCTCTACCTGGGGATCTATGTAAATGTGTTTGTCCATCTTCTAACCTCTATCTGAGGATCTAAGTAAATGTGTTTGTCCATCTTCTTACCTCTACCTGGGGATCTATGTAAATGTGTTTGTCCATCTTCTTACCTCTACCTGAGGATCTATGTAAGTGTCTGTCCATCTTCTAGCCTCTACCTGAGGATCTAAGTAAATCTATTTGTCCATCTTCTAACCTCTACCTGAGGATCTAAATAAGTGTCTGCTAATCTTCTAACCTCTACCTGAGGATCTAAGTAAATGTGTTTGTCCATCTTCTAACCTCTACCTGAGGATCTAAATAAGTGTCTGCTAATCTTCTAACCTCTACCTGAGGATCTAAGTAAATGTGTTTGTCCATCTTCTAACCTCTACCTGAGGATCTAAGTAAATGTATTTGTCCATCTTCTAACCTCTACCTGAGGATCTAAGTAAATGTGTTTGTCCATCTTCTAACCTCTACCTGGGGATCTATGTAAATGTGTTTGTCCATCTTCTAACCTCTACCTGAGGATCTAAATAAGTGTCTGCTAATCTTCTAACCTCTACCTGAGGATCTATGTTAATGTGTTTGTCCATCTTCTAACCTCTACCTGAGGATCTAAGTAAATGTATTTGTCCATCTTCTAACCTCTACCTGAGGATCTAAGTAAATGTGTTTGTCCATCTTCTAACCTCTACCTGAGGATCTAAGTAAATGTATTTGTCCATCTTCTAACCTCTACCTGAGGATCTAAGTAAATGTGTTTGTCCATCTTCTAACCTCTACCTGAGGATCTAAGTAAATGTATTTGTCCATCTTCTAACCTCTACCTGAGGATCTAAGTAAGTGTCTGCCCATTTTCTAACCTCTACTTGAGGATCTATGTTAATGTTTTTGTCATCTTCTAACCCCCTACCTGAGGATGTAAGTAAGTGTCTGTCCATCTTCTAGCCTCTACCAAAGGATCTATGTAAGTGTCTGTCCATCTTCTAACTTCTCCCTGAGGATCTAAGTAAATGTGCTTGTCCATCTTCTAACCTCTACCTGAGGATCTATGTAAGTGTCTGCCCATCTTCTAACTTCTCCCTGAGGATCTAAATAAATGTGTTTGTCCATCTTCTAACCTCTACCTGAGGATCTATGTAAGTGTCTGCCCATCTTCTAACTTCTCCCTGAGGATCTAAGTAAATGTGCTTGTCCATCTTCTAACCTCTACCTGAGGATCTATGTAAGTGTCTGCCCATCTTCTAACTTCTCCCTGAGGATCTAAATAAATGTGTTTGTCCATCTTCTAACCTCTACCTGAGGATCTATGTAAGTGTCTGCCCATCTTCTAACTTCTCCCTGAGGATCTAAGTAAATGTGTTTGCCCATCTTTTAACACTCTAAACTTTAAATTTTTTTAATGTTTTAATGACACTTAAGAAATTTCAGTCCATTTTTAGAAATCAAATGAGAAGGAATTTCACATTCTTGATGCAAATATTTAAAGAAAAAAGGCTCTGTGTCAAATTTCATATCGTCCGTCCGATCTTCATCAACAATATATCATACAAAAAGTTATTTGAGTGACAATGATATTCACTGAAATATTTTCAAAGCTTTGGCTTTTACAACCCATGTGAAGAATTAATCCGAGAGTGAGAATTTCTTCTTGCACATGTACGAGTTCAATATGATCGATATTCTTAAATGCCAAAACTGTAAGAATTTATCATTGACTCTGCAATATCCACAAATACCATCAAGTGTTCAGGTGTCGACTTTTGAATCCAGTTATTTGACCAGTATCCAGGACAGCTGGTCGTAACACTACTTCAGCCATCTGCTGAGTATATAAGAGCCAAATATCTATAATAATAATAATAATAATATAGATAGATATATATACATAGTTAGGAAAATAAGAAATTCTAATGTTTTTCTGTGATGCTCATGCAACAGTTATCTGCAATATTAATCTGCTTATGATGTCGTATGGGCCAATGTCTGTCTGTCATAATTAGATTAACCCAGGATTGTCAAGACACTTATGATGATCGAGAGACGTATCTGGATAAACTGACAATATTAAACGGGTGACGGGGAATGACACATTATCTTTCCAAAATCCAAAATCTTGTAATTCTCAAGCCTTGCTAATCTGTCATTGCCTGTCACTAGTTGGTTATTTTTTTATATTAATCTTATGTTTCTAGTAGATTTAAACTCAGATATGTTAAAAAATCAATTTTCCTTTATGCACGGCTAGAATGTCTTTTTCAAAAGTGCTAATACAAAAAAAAGCTAACTGTAGTTATTGTTGAAAGTTTATTTGTTCTTATCAAAACAGCTTTAAAATGTTTTTATTTATCAGTTATGTATCAATTTGTAGAGGTCATCGACATCATACAGTAACACTACACTTCGGCTCATAGCTAAATTCTTGAGAAGGATGACACCGTGCTCGTGTCTATGATGTCATAGCATGGAACCCATCCCATTCTTAGAGACTGTAAGTTTAAGGTGACGACCTAGAAAATCAATAATCGCAATTTTTTTATTTTTTTTGACATTTTGACAGATCCATTTAATCATTTTGTGCATCAACACCTAAAAAATGAAGAATAGTAACTACATGGAATAAACATCAACTTTTTTAAATACAGAATACGGATAAAAATAAAGTTTCCAGATGAGAAATTGTTTCAAAGATGAATGAAGTAGTCCTGGCCAAGGTTCATTTTGATTGGTTAACAACAACCAATCAAAACCATGAAAATGTGTAACTGTGATGTGTCCATCGTCCCATATGGGTGATAAAAGGAAATGCCTCTGACAATAGAATGTTTATCTAATAATATACACCTCATTAAGTGTTCACAAATATGAAATATACTTTTATTTCACTGAAATTTGTTTTAAAAAAAGAACATAATGGTAAAAACATAAATTTTCCTAAAACTCAAATTTGGTCTTGAAAAATCTTTCGAAATGAGCTTTCATTATAGGGTACAAAATATACGGATATCTAATTATTTTACTGAACTGTGACATTTTCGGTTATGATCAATTTACTGCTGACCCCTTTGAATGGACAAAATATTTTAGAAACCTTAATAAAACATATCAAATGTACTTGAGCAGTGAGATGAACTAAAAGCTGCACCATCACAAAAACTTATAATGCACTAAACTGCTAGCCATTAACTGAATTCCTGATAATGAAACCAGGTCACAAAGGATTGGACGAGAAGGAAGTTCTTCCTGGTTTATTCAAAGATTAAGCCAAATACTTATAAATCTGAAACTTCTGTAAAACTTCAATGAAGGACACATTCACGTCACTGTTAAAACATCAAGTTCATAACCCTTTATAGGAGCAATCTGTGGATGTTTTATTTAATATCAGACCATTGCCACTGTTAACACTATTTTGATTCCTGAAAGTCTTGAACAGCTTGGCATTAATGATTTCAGCAGTTAAAAGGTAAACAGCAGTTCTGTTGACATCTAGTTTCTGCTAATAAACATACAAAAGCACCTTGATATTTAAAACCTTTGTAAAACATCAAAAGAAATTTATTAGAAAATTGCATAATATCTTGTTCTAAAAATAGTTTACATCGGTAAAAGAGAACAGATACAAATAGCCATCTTCCTATCCTGCATCAGGAGGACGCACTGCATCAATTAACTCCATTCTTGTGATAACTGGATGACAGGATGGTGTGTGATGCACCAGTTTATTTAGAAACCCTCTGTGACTGAAGTATTTACAAACGTCTGCAAGTGGAGATACTTGTGAGCACTGGATGACCTCTGAGCAACATAATACGGAAGTCGAATAAATATTTAGAAATACTTTCATTTGAGATTTTTTGTTGCAGACTCACAACACTCTCTTAAATTTCAAAATGTGTATTTATATACAAAGAAATTACTTCATTAACTGTGAACAATTCCAAGCTTTTATAAATTACTATGTTTTTGTATCCATGACTAGAAACTAGCTTTCCATGCTGTTTAAAATTCTCAAGTTACTCCTTCCAACTATGAAATTGTAATCATTCTGAAAATAATTTCAAGGCAATCTTTTTCAAAAAATCTTTTGTATGCCTCAAGCAATTTCTGCTGAAATAAAAAATTTTATAGATTGTTAAGAAATTAATCATTTAGAAAATGTGATTACTGTTGTAGACTTTCTATGCAATAGGAAATAGTTTTATGATTCCAGGAAAAACTTCCAAAATAACACTGGTGGAGATTTGAAAGAGCTTTTTGGCTTGGGTATAAATTGGTAATACATAATATGAGAAGACAATCATGGGTTCATAGGCTGTCAATTATCAGTATAACAGAATGGGGGGGTGAAAAATGTCCCTTGTTTGCCATCCAGGTCCAACTGAATAATGGAGTATTCTTATGTCTAGAAATTGTTAACCTTAAGTATTGTTCAGGAATCTTTTAAATGTTATTTCATAGTAAATATCAGATTCAAATTTTACCCTATTTAACATATTAAACATCCCATGCGCTTAGAAAATTGAAAAGTGAGGGCTCTAATTAAAATGGCTTTCTTTTCAATTTATAAGATGATAAAATGAACAAACTCTGCGACCTTGATATATTGAAAATTGTTAATTGTTCAAAGTTTTGTTCGAACTAAAGTTTGGTACATTTTCTGTTTTGCATTTTCAACATTTTCCTGGCAATTATGTCAGAATAATGTAAAACTGAAAACACCGAAAAAGTAAATAAAAATCATTTATGATGCCAACGTGAAAGATGTATTTCAAGAGTATCTCACTCATTTCACTGCTGATAGTTTTATTACAGAGAGAAACCTGAAACACTGTTGTCCTTGTGCATTGCAGTGAAACCTGGGAGCATCGACTGAACTAGCAAACTTTGGTTGGTAGTGTGCAGCATTTCACTGTACCATTGCACCCAAACCTCACTGCAGAACCGTTCCCTACTCAGTACTGCAGACAAAGTTGCTGAGGCCCTTTCAGGATTCAAACCCAAGACTTCTTGATGTAAGTCAAACGTGCTAATCACTGCGCTTTAACGCCCCCTTTTTCCAAAGAAAGTATTCCCAACTAACTGTCTCCTACATGATACATACAACTCCACTACAGTGCAGGGAGATTGTGAACTCTATTATTTCTCTGCAACAACATTGCAACTTGTGTCTGTTTGAACCAACAAACACTCAGTGGCAGTCAACTGGATAGTAACAATGCACTTGCAACTATAAACCACAGCAGACAGAGATGCCAAGCTCAGGGCAGGATTCCACTAAGGGACATGGGAAACTACTACAATTCTACTGAACAATATTGCAGAGTCAAAAGGATTTTTTAAACATAGCCTAAGGTGTACTGCAACCTTGCGACATCTTCTCCACAGCAGATTCCACGCAAAAGAAAGGAATCAAACCAATCATCCAGCTTGAAGAACGTCCACAGCAGACAGAAATGCAAAGCGCAATGATTGTGGAACCACGTACATTGAATACCGCAACTTAATGTCTGAAGAACAATTTTCCACAACAGACAAAAATGCTAAGTGCAAGGATGGTTTGGAACCAAGCACATTGGAACCTGCAACCTAATGTCTGAAGAAAAATTTTTCATATCAGACAAAAATGTTCAGCACTAAGATGGTTGGGAACCAAGCACATTGGAAACTGTAATCTTACTGCATTATATAAATTCTTCAAAGCAGAGAAACTTGCTTAGGTTGAATTTCTAAACCAAAGACATTGAAAATAGGAACATTACTACATGTAGAACTCTTGTCCATGAGAGACAAGATGGCATGACCATGGCAGGATTTGAAACCAGGCAAACTACAGGGTATTTAAAGTATTTCTTCTCATACAAAATATTTGCAAGCGCCAGCAAACCCCTTTGATAAGTCTCCGGTGACAGAAAAAATTTCCTTGCATGTAAAATCAAACAGCTGAATATAACTCGCATTGATCGCTAGGCTGCATCATCAAGGGACATCAACAAAATTGTTTCCTTAGCAACACAGAAACTCAATAATATTCTGGAAAAATTCAATTTTTCATTTTTGTCTAGGTTAGAAATTTTAAATATTTTATTTTTGTTATCAAGGTAAATAACTTAAATGTTATAAAACTGATATATCACTAAATGTCATGGGTACATACTAGACAAAATGATAAGAACAGATCAAATTGGAAATTGGAAATCATGAAAACATTTTAAGAATAGATAAAATTAATAGATAAAATTTATCTGAAAAGGTTCAGTCACATTGTTTTGCTTCCTTCTATGACTCGTTCTCATTCAAATCAGCTTTGTTTTCTTGCGTGAGAACGTGGAACTGTCGAGCACAATAAAATATATTTAAGAAATAGAGGAGTCTCAATCATCATGCGTTTTGCAATAAAGTATACTTTAGCCCTGAACTATTATAGTTAAAGCACAAGGCCGAAGGCAGAGTGGTTTGAAGTTAATAATAGTTCAGGGCAAAACTATACTTTATTGCGAAACACATGATGGTTGAGGCTACTCTATTTCTTTTCTAGCATGTCAATTTTGACTTGTGTAAATTATATTTCAGCCAAATTAAACTTAAATGAAAATAATCAAATTTGGCAGTGACTTGAGCATGCTCGACTTGGGCCATAACTAGTGACGTCATAACGTTATTGTTGTTGACGTCATATATCATTGTTTTGGGAATAAGGATAGGAGGTGCCTTTGATCTTTACCGAAACAATGCTAGAACTCTAAATAATCATGCTGTTGCATCATTAACCCTTCGTGAACTGTGATAACTCCTTTTGTTCACAACTTCTTATTCTTGTTATTCAGATGCAGAGGGATGGTGCAATCAATACATAGGCATGCTGTCTTCAGTTTCATTCTTGACACAAACTGACACTCTCCAGGTTTGTACTATATTGGTCTTGTGGACAGTGATAACTGAGAAAATAAGAGAAAATTGTTGAAAATATCTTTATCAAGAAACCACAGAACAAACGACAATGTACATCAAAAGAAGGGAGGTTTTCTAGGCTCACTTCAGCCCTGCATAACATGGGTTAATATCCTTTAATAGTGCATATTAATAGCCAGCGTAAGCCACAATGAGAAATTGGGAAAAGTTCTTATTTTTGTAACTACAAGGGATAATATTGTAGCTAAAAGGTATGTGTTGTTGATAGAGAGTAACTAATGCAGCACATTATCCATTGACTCAATACACCACTCTCCTGGCTACTGATGAACCAAGGGAAATGTTTTATTTATTATGTCCCCAAACCTCGTAAATGACCTTACCTATATAAACGGAGTAGCTAAATCGCTTTTCTAGCACGGTTGTTGCATGACGCCATTCAATTGTTTCTTGACGTCACAGAGGATGTCATATGATTGTTGCATTATTTCACTGAGTAGAATACCATTGTTATTTCACTCAGTGAAAATACGTATTTTATTTTCACCAATAAATGCTATATTTCACCATTGAAAATATAATAAATATATAGAAAACTAAGATAAACGTTTCCAATTGCAAGACACTGTTTATTAATTAAAGGAAGCATATCTAAAATGAACAAACCATGATTGGTTAAGCTTTGGGGTCAATCTTCCGACCTCAAAAGTGTTCAAACGAAAATGGCCGCCAATGGTTCTTGTTAAATCAGAAATCGGTCTATTTGCCGGACATGTCCAATTTGGAATCCAGTTTGACCGATTTGAAAATTGACCCGTCGGACATTTGAAAACTTAACAAATACTCAAACTAACAGCAAGCTCGGTTTGAAATTAAATCTAGGGGTGAAAAATGCACCCCTTAATAAAAAACAGAATGGATTTATCTCCTAATTAGTGCTGTACGCTGGTGGTCAATAAGTGGATTTAATCAACAGTAGAGACTGTGAGACAGTTTAGACTTGTATCTTCAGCCCTGACCTGAGGTCATCTATGTGTGTTTACACAAACATATGTAAGATACATACATATAGGCTTTTAGTGTCAATAATGTAAACTGGAAATAAGTGACCCATTTGTGCCCCTACTAGAATGTATTCTGAGTGTTTGGAAACAGTATATCAGCTGTCTGATGAAAACTGTATGTATTACTGGATAGTCTAGCAAGCTTCCTCCAAAACAAGCACAATTTGTAATGTAAAAATCACTTTCATAGCTGCAAAATGCATACTCAATGCCCATGGGAGTATTACTGGAACTAGTTGTTTTAGAAGGGCTTGTTACATAAGCATATCCACAGTTTAAATGTTTCAGTGATACCACAGGAACTACAGAATAACACACAAGGAAGCTTGCAATACTGTAGAGTTTTGTATTGAAACCTGTAAGCGTTGGCAGCAACACAGCAGAGGATAACTGTACAGAGTTACAATGAACCATTTCACCGTTAATCTTACTGCATGTGCCACAGTTAACCAGTACTCAAACAGTTGCCAAGCTTGTGCACGCAAGGTGTCTTGATCCCTAGTCTGAGTAGCTATGCATCAGATTCTCGATCTGTCTTAAATCCTTTCAGCATTTGGGAACACTAACTGCCATTAGAATATATATTTCTCTGATCACAAAGAAATTGCACATGAATATTCAAGGAAACTCTCTCTAGATTTTATAGCCAAGCGAATTACTTTTATAGCATTCATTGAGAAATAATGAAATAGAAATCAACATATCTTGAAAACATCTAGATTTAACATGTAATACTATTTCATTAATGTCTCAACCCCAAAAAAATCACAACTTGAAAATGCATACACAATAATGCTTTCATTTCAACAAGAAAAAAGTCTAAAGGTAAATCAACGTTTCAGAAACTGCAACTGAAAAACAGTGGCAGATCTGGCGGGTTGGGGAAGTTAGGGTGTTTAAAACCCCGACTCCTCACCATATTTTTTTAAAAATGAAATACCAATCATAACTGGGAACCTAGCTCCCCTTTCTAAAATTACTGGATATATAAGTGCCAAAGCAAAATTCAATTTAACTATTTCTGTTTGAATGGTAAAATAAGCCGTATATGCGACACAAACATGCCAATATCCTTTCAGCACACCTCTTAACATTAACACAGTTCTAAACTTTATTACAGCTATTTTGACAGGCTCATCAATCTGTTAAATGTATCAGTTTTGAACAAGTTTTTGAAAGAAGCACTTGCACTCGGAGCATGTACCTGGGTCGTATGGATAACTTACATAAAGAAGGAAGTGCACTGTGTGACCCTCATCTCCTTTATGTAAGAGCAGTACCTTCAAGTTCAAAACAAAACAAGATTATCAGCAAACCACAGCGCAACAGAGCAGATTAAGTACTCTTAGATTACATTTCAGTATTTCAAGAGCAACGTTTTATTTGTGAAATAAATCAAATTGGAAGGGTTTTTTAAATGACAATTTAGTCAATTCTAGATGCTTGAGACTGAAAGGGGAATGATTGTATAGGTACATTTTGGTGAGGTTGATATTTAAAATCCCCAAAATATTGGAAGAGAATTCTTTTACTTCAATTAAGACAAAGACAACATTTCACAAGATTCAGTCTTTGTGGACCTCAGACAGAAAACACCATAAAATGGACAAACTTATGCCAATATTCCTGATCTTGTGCCATAAACAAGATTTAATAGAGAGATGGAAGATGGTCCAGGTACAGTCTCTACACATACTCCAATGAACCTAGTTAACTGGAACCAAAATAGGTGAGCCTAGCTATAGTACACCTACTTAACCTGTGTACACGCTTATATCAAGTTATACGTCACAGAGATGAGTTAGGAACACACCTACAGTTTATGCCCTCTACAGATTATAATCAATGGCTTATTGGATGTACATAGATAATTATCAAGGGCAAGAATTTCATCAATAATTTCATTTTCATGTTAATGTGGAGTTTTTCTTTCTTTTATTTCCTATCAGTTCTTTAATTTATGGATATCTAGATTTGTTAAGGATTAGTCTTGACTTTAACCACCAGGAGGGGATAGTATATAAACTTCTTACCAAAGCGGGCACATATATGCCGTGTATTAAAGTTTTCATGGTCATGGTCATGGGAATTAGTTTTTCTAAAAATAACTCGAGATCTGATTGGCTGACAGAACTATTTCTATTCATTCGTTCAGCAAGTCTAGCGTACACATGTCAAAGAGACTTCAAAACAAATGTTGTTTATAATTTATGGAAATGAAATGAACAATGTTTTATATGAGGTTTATTTTACTTTATCGTTCATTTAGGATTGTTTCGCTAAATATATGATCCACAAATATGTAATCAATTGCTGTGACTGCATTTAACTGCGTCATGACATAATTGTTGTTCGTAGCGCATGATTGCAATGACAGACTTCACTTGCAACTCGCCTTCGCAAAGGTATTTTGTAATAATTCTTAGACTTTTTCTCGCTAAAGCTCGGAATTAATAACAATAATTCACTCAGGACAGATAAACTGTGATTCCTCGTTACTAATTATTCTTATAATGTAGGTGCCAGATACAGTATTACCTCTACCTCTACGAAGAAAAAAGCCAATAAATGTTTTTTTATATAATTGTTCTTTTTGGAGCTCTTAGAGAAACTTACTATTAGTTTGATATCTTAGACATTAACCGTTTGTAATTCTTGAAATTGGCTATAATGAGATTCGCTTTTCAAGTAACAATTAACACAAAGTAAGAGTTGTTTCACTTTGCTGTAATGGCTAATTAAACACCGCATAAGTTGTGCAGGTAAACAATGCACAAATTGTTTCATACTCCTGTTACGTCCTAGTTTGACGCCATGTTAATTTTCTTCTCCTGTAGAAATGCTGCAAACAGCAGTCCACAAATTACCACACCTGTCAAAACGTCTCTCTTAGAACAAGACTTCAAATTTAGCTCCTTTCTAATTTTTTTCTCAGTTCTAAATTCTTATTACTTCTGTTCCAACATTTAGCATCACACAGCAGGAAGTAGTCGACTGAGCGTGCTCAGATTTACACATGCCCTCTTTGCTCATTATACAAACATATTTCATCTGTTTTGACTGCCTCGCAATAGATAGTAGATAGTTTCTGCAAATCCTAGAAACCAATCCATCAATGTCGAGTTTCACCTCTAAGTAATTCAATAGATTTGTTAGTATCTTATAAAATGCAAAGGTTTACACATAAAAATTCATTGCATCTGTTTCTGCTTGTGAAATGACAAAACTATTATAGATATAAGGATTTTCTTCTATTTGATAGTGATAATAATCTTCTCCGATCGAAAGTTTAATTACTCAAATTTTGTCTGTGTCTAAAATAAATCTGTCTACCAATGCGTTTTCTAGCAAGAAAAACAAATAGTTTTGGCAATTGAACAGCTTAACAATGCTTAAATTGTTGAAATATTTTCTTCATATTTTTTATTAATCTTAATAATGTCATAGAGATATACGATGCTGTCAAAAAGAGAGTTAAACCAATAAAAATCTAAGATTCAGGCCACCGGCTAGAAGATTGACCATTTAAGAATATTCGGATCACCTGTAGGAGAGGGTCGATTGACTTAGCTTGGATTAAGCTTGGCTTTATTGAACATAGCATGTTAATTAAATCCACTTCTTTTTAGTCCAAACTTTTCTTTCAGCAGACATGCACTCCTAGGCCCTGAAGGATTTATAAAAGAATATTGTATTTCTGTTCAATCTATAAATCTCTTTTGTTCAATGCAATAAAACAAAAGCATTAGCTGAACTCAAACATACATAACCAATCTCGACTGGTATAACATTGTGAAAGATCAGCTGGTGACAGACGTTTGACAAATTACCCACTTCAATGGATACTGGCTCCTTTAAATCAAACAAAGATTAAAGTCTTTAAGTCGACCTATTTTGGTCTGATCTCTTTTATCAGTTTTGAAAGACTCCTTTATCAACCTTTGAATTTTCATTTCTTGTACGCCAGATTGCAGTGATCCATTACATTTGATGTTAGTCTTGATTTAACTTACGGTAATCTTTCAAATCAACTACAAAATACTTCTCACTACAAAAGAATCTTTTCTTACATTTTTCTATTTTCATCTCATAGAATTGAGATAAAATTTCATTTTAAAAATAGATAGTCTAAGGTAGGATATTTCAAATTATTTTTTAAAATTTTAAAGCAGCAATGTAAAAATCAATTACAACTTAATTTTCATTAGAAAATAATCTTTTTTCATATTTATCTTGTTTCTGTTTAGTTTTATCTCATTTAATTGACAACAGATTTCAATTTGAAAAATAGATAATTTTAGGTAAAACATTAAAGAAAAAAAGTTTGTCAATTTCAAGTTATGGTTCATTTTCCTCACATATGTAAAAAAAACATTTTCATTTTTTTGGGCAAAAAGCTAAATAAAATAGCCATTTATTCATCTTTAGTATCATTTTCAAATATAGAATAAAAAGGTGATGCTTACAGTGACGGCCATTGAATAGAATCAAGACTTAAAATGTTTTAAAAATTGGCTAGATCATTATTAAAGTTGCTTACCTGCCGTTGGAAACCTACATTTGATCAAAAGAAATTTTTTTATGATACTCAACATTTAACAGACAGTTTCACATCTGGTAAGGACATTCATGATGTCAAGCACAGCAGGAAATCTTACCATAATAACTGATGAACACATATATTATCTAAAAACAGACATAAACAATTCAAACTATGCATCACAAACAACATAACCTAGACCCAAATATCAGCAATGATTTGAAATTGACATTCCTCATAAAAGTTGCTGTGACGGCTATGTACATGGTCAACATTTCAACATTGACATTGGTAAGAAAAAGTAATTCAACACTGCTTTTAAATTAACATTTCACATTATTGCGGCTGCGAATATCAAAGAAATGATGTACAACTTTAATTGTTCTTTTGTTCAAAGTGGAAGATTCTTGACTAAAACCTCGTAAGACTTTTCTTACAAAAGGAATATGTATATCTTTGCATCATAATTGAATGTCTTTCAAATAGGGGTCAAACACAAACTGTTTCTAGAAACTTGTTTCTTCAAAAGCTCTTTTATAAATATTCGGAAAGCATGATCAAACTTAGTGACCCTTAATCATTATTCCATCTACATAAACACTGTCCCTACAGCATGAAGCAAGGGTTAATTTATATTTCCTAAATATCTGCTTGCACCAGCATCTGTGGATCTAGGAATGACCTCACAGAGGTCAGTATCTGACCTTCACCTTGGCCTAGAGCTGGCTCTTGCTTGTAGCTTGAAAGGAAAACAGCCTGGCCATATGGCGTTGGCTTGTTGTGCAAGGTGTGGGGATCTCTGAGCAGGAAGCACAATCTAAACAATCAGATCCACATGTCACAGCAAAAACTCATCCTCACCCAACTGAACAACATTGCTTTATAGCGATCATCTCAACCTACTGTACAACCCTTCTCTTTGCAACATGGCTTTGTAGGGATTACTTCACCCTACTGAACAACATTATTCTTTTGAACATGGCTTTGTAGTGATAATCTCAAACTTCTGAACAACTTTACTTCATGGATCATGACCTTTATAGGGATTATCTGACCAAACTAAACAATATTCCTCTATGGAACATTGCTTAATAGGGATTATCTTGCCCCATCTAGTGAAAAGTTTACAGACAAATGGATGGATTGACACTTGACAATATACCATGTCAAACCCATCGAGTCTTTTCTGGCTAGGTGAGCTAACAAGGTAATACAACCACCACACACTCAACGTGCTTTCGGATCGATCTTCAACATCTTTAAAGCTTATTTCTTACCATTGTAAACATACCTTAAAATGATGAGATCCCCCCCCCCCCCCACTTTGGGTTTCAATTCTACTCAAAAAATCACAGCATGCATTCCTTCCTGGATGTACAGGAAATTGTTTCTCTGCCTGTGCTGATATAGATCCACTCAAACACAGATCAACTCTGCCTTCAATTAGAGTCGCAACTTGCATGTTCTTAATAGGTCTGTCAATCGGTTTATAGAAAGTGTTATGTCCTATGTGAATTGAGTATGTCTTCTAAAAAGTGATATGGCTTATGTGAAAGCGATATGGCTTATGTGAATGTAATATTGCTTATAGAATGTGATATGATTTATGTGAATATAATATGGCTTATGTGAATGGAATATGGCTTATACAATGTGATACCGCTTATGTGAATGTAATATGGCTTATAGAATGTGATATGGCTTATTTGAATGCAATACTGCTTAAATGAATCATTATTTTAAGCAAAAAAATCATGTTGTCAAAAGGGTTAGATTTTTTGTACGGACAAAGTTTTAATTCAGCCTTTCAATGTTTACTTATTTATCAAAATTCATTATTTTTCTAATGATAAATACTGCTCAAAATGGGGGAGGGAAAAATTGTGGATAGTGTATCATGAAAAAAAATAATTACGTCATCATCTTCATTGACCTTCATTTTTATTTACACTACATTCAAATTTCAAATCTGAAATACCACAAGCACACTAACTTGGAAATGTGAAGAAATACATTGCATATCACTTACAAGGTATCTCGTTCATCTGAATGATAGCTTTCATTACAATTGGTTTCACCTAACTCCAACTTTATTCACTTTTATTTGAGCAATAAAAAACTCCTTTTCAATTTACAACAGATTCTATCAGATGCTTGATCAAAAGCTGAATGTGCACTATGCTTCATTTTATTTCAACACCATAATCCTGACTCCTGGAATTAGAGCAATTTCACTGTTTACCTGATAAAAGTCATAGTTGGTGTTTTTGTCTCGGATTAACAAAACGTCTTAAATTACATTAATCATGTTTCAATGCTGCGCTCTCAGTTCTCATGAATACAGCCTCTGTATGTGTTGTGGGTCATGGTTGCAATACAAATATGCTCTCTCTGCAGGCAACACTGTCAAAACAGACCTCACAGCAATGTCATGGTCAGATTTGTAAAAAAGATACCTTTCTATTATCTATTGATAGAGAAACATGTACAGCTTAAGTTGATTTTCAGACAAACTGGCTACATTAAAAAAAGTATGATTTTTTAAATCAGACTGATCTTGATTTTTATTAAACACTCCAGGAGTTAGGATTACGAAACAGATCAAAGATTTCTTTATACATTTCTGCATCTAATGATCTACCTCATAAATCTAATGAAAGTCCACTTTTTATCAGATTGATGAATCCTTTTGTCAACTATCAATTCAAATCTCTGAAACTGCCATTGGTCTCTTTTTTTCAATTTCTTAAATGAACATGTCTCCAAGTCAACAACCTCTTTTAAGTGAATGATGTTCTTGCCTTAAGTTGTTTGGGACCAAAATCAGTCAAATCAATACAGGATTTCTATATCTGCTGCTTGCAGTAAATATTCTATCTATTTGTATCACACATAGCCTGCTGAAATGCTGCACGAGTCAATAACTATCAGCGAGATGCTTCCTTGACTAAATCAAAATCTATCATAATCTGATTAGAATTAATATGTTCTGCATTCATTGCTACTACTAAGATATTCCTGTACAAAGTATTAATCCAGCAAGTCTCCCCAAAACATGGTTTCCTAATAACTTCTTTACTTTGGCTGTGTACATGGGCTACTATCAAAGACAGTATACCAATATTGAGAAAATAACGAGCCCCTGATTTCCAAAGAACAACAAAATCCTTTCTATGGACTGTAACAGTAGAGAAAAGCTGAGTACCAAGGACTCACCAGATGATATTATATAGATGCTATCTATGATGTGTGACAGAGTCAAGCTGGGTACCAAGGACTCACCAGATGATATTATATAGATGCTATCTATGACAAGTGACAGAGTCAAGCTGGGTACCAAGGACTCACCAGATGATACTATATAGATGCTACATTAGAGAAAGACTGGGTACCAAGGACTCACCGGACATTATTATATAGATGCTACAGTAGAAAAAGGCTGGGTACCAAGGACTCACCAGATGATATTATATAGATGCTATCTATGAGTGACAGAGTCAAGCTGGTCTGAGCCAACAATCAACAGATCAGTCCAACACAAATCATTACAGGTTGTTGTCATCACAAATACAGACTTCTAGACAAAATTAAAGTTGTGTTTACAAATGGTCCCGAAATTATGTTCGCAGATAATTTTTATGAGCAGCCAAAAGAATACTGAATTCATAAATAAAGTCTGAAGACTTAATTTGCCAATATGATGTTTACATAAATTTGAAAAAGACCCCACGAGGATAATCAAAGGTATTTACTTTGACATTAACTTGAAGACCTTAGCAAATGTGGTCAGGTGAGGTCAATGTCTATCATGGATAAATGGGATTAATCTCAAGTTTGATGGCAGACCAGCTGACTAATTTCTTCATTCTCAATGAAATAATTGGACTTTCTTTGTCATTAATCCAAATTTGTTGAAATTCATTTGAAAAATGTTTTCCCAAAATGTTCAGAAGCATTTGACTGCAACATTGAGAAGAAAAAATAAATGCAAATCGATATTTCTGAAATGGCCAAGTATTTTCTTTTAAACATAGATCAATCTAGCTCACATATATATAATACAATAATTCATCCTGTTTTTTAAGATTTGGTATCAAATTAAGACAGCAGATAAGAAATATCTGTAATCTTTAATCCTAGATCTTCACTTGAAATAAAACCAACATGACACCTCAAAGATGGGTAATAAAATGTTTCAATATTCATCAACAATATAGTTCTCATAAATCAAAGGCAATAAAAGACTTGTAAAGCTAATGTTAATGTTTGCAAGATGTAAATAACACTTTTATCGCTCCAGGTAAACATCTCATAACACAATGTGGAGAGGTTGTTATGTGTACAGATTATTTCACACTGACTTGATGTGAAAGAAGAAAATTACACTCAATGAACACTTTAAACATAAGTAACATACACTACAAATCTTTATCCGCATAGACTAAAGATAGATGTAGTCACAATGTTTTTGTTATTACAAAGGATGCTGAGTAAGGCACCATGATATATTCTTGCATTTTCTTTTTCTTATTTTCACAGATGAAGTCTTGACATTATTCAGTCCTGCTATGGCAGACTCATCATCATCATCATCATCATCATCATCATCATGGGCATTATATCATACACAACATTAGAATTTAAAGTAACAAAAAAGTACCATCTTTATCATGAAAGACACATCCTGCAGAGCCAGTGTTTTAGCTTACATTGGACCCCCGAAGTGATTAATGAACAAACAACCATACTAGACAATTATGAAAGTATAACCAAAAATTAGTATGAAGTTGATACTATCAAGATGCATAATGTTAAAAGTAACTTATTCCATGAAGTTAAAATCAAATCTTTTATCTACACCAAAGACTGCAACACAACATATCTATAATGCAATCCTCCTTCAAGATCGCAAAACATACGGAAACCTGACCTGACATTGAAACCTTTCTACGTGTAAATTTTCCTTAATAAACCATGATTTATTTTACATAAGATGAACCATTAACATCTTGAAATATGGAATCTTTCTAAAGATAAAAGAAATCAGACAAACACAGAATCGATAAACATGATCTGATATTGAAGTCTGACACCCAGAAAAGAGAGAGAGCATGCCATTTGAGTGTCCGTACAACATCATGTTTACAAATTGAATATTAGCAGTTAAGAGCAAGGGCGTTATGAATGCAATGCTCTAGTTATTATTATTATTATCATAATTAAAAAATCGAAGGAAATGTGATATATCCTTATCAAAATACACTGGCCACCGCATTCACCACATATAGATTGCAACGTCATAGAAGAAACATGACATCAAAACATCGTTATTGGTCTCAACCCAATATGACAAGGTGATAAGTTACCCTACGGCATCGGATGAAAAACATGAACCTCGATGAGACTGCCCACGTTAGTTATAATAATACGATCTACCCAAATGCAATCAAATATTTACTCATCACTGAAGATTGTGAAGCAGAGGTAAAGCTGATCTGATATTGACACAGTGAAGATGCACTTGTTTATGAAGAGGAAGAGTGGTTCCTGTGGCAGCAGCTATAGATAGGAGGCAGTATGTGTTTGTAGTGGGAGGCAGCGGGTATGGGATGGGACATTCCTCTCTTTATAGCAGTGACCGCCTGTATCAACACTCTCCACACTGTATCTATAGACATACAACAACACTACAGATGTATACCTACAATGTATCCATATACATCTACCTCCCAAATCTATATCTTTATCTGGATGTTCATATATATATGGTGACTGGGATGGTGAAATAACCACAGTATGTACCAGCTGGAATACATAAGATGTTCATAACAGCAGTACATGGCTCTCAGTATCATTTTGTCCTATACAGTACTAGATAGTTAACAATACTATCTTGTAAGGCATAGAGAAGTTGTTTAGTCTGCCGGGTACAGCATGGAATAGTTTCTGTTACTACATGGTACAGCATGGAATAGTTTCTGTTACTACATGGTACAGCATGGAATAGTTTCTGTTACTACATGGTACAGCATGGAATAGTTTCTGTTACTACATGGTACAGCATGGAATAGTTTCTGTTACTACATGGTACAGCATGGAATAGTTTCTGTTACTACATGGTACAGCATGGAATAGTTTCTGTTACTACATGGTACAGCATGGAATAGTTTCTGTTACTACATGGTATAGCATGGAAAATATTATGGTATTCTATGGTACAGCATGGAATAGTTGCTGGTACTATCTAATATAGCATGGAATAGTTGCTGGTACTATCTAATATAGCAGGGAATAGTTGCTGGTACTATCTAATATAGCATGGAATAAATGCTGGTATTATATTGTATAGCACGGAACTGTTTCTGGTACTCTGTAGTAAAGCAGGGAATAGTTGCCGGCACTATATGATGCAGCATGGAATAGTTGCTAGTAGTATCTGGTAAAGCAGTGAACAGTTGGTGGGACAATATATGGCATAACAAGGAAATGTTTATGGTACTATCTGGTAAAGCATGGTATAATTGCTGGTTAATAATAATTAATAATTTGTTAATCTGTACTGTCTGGTAAAATTGATTGGTATACTGTCAGCTAGTTGCTTGTACCGATTGGTAAAGTGTCATTTAGATGCTAGAACTGATTGGTATAACGTCAGCTCGTTGCTGGTTGCTGGTACTGATTGGTATATCGTCAGCTCTTTGCTGGTTGCTGGTATTGATTGGTATATCATCAGCTCGTTGCTGGTTGCTGGTACTGATTGGTATATCGTCAGCTCTTTGCTGGTTGCTGGTATTGATTGGTATATCATCAGCTCGTTGCTGGTTGCTGGTACTGATTGGTATATCGTCAGCTCTTTGCTGGTTGCTGGTATGTAAAGCAGCAGGTAGTTGCTGGTTAAGTCTTGTAGAGCTCTAGGTCAAAATTCTACATGTACAGCACCAGATTGGTCCAAGTGTCAGGTGTTGTGGATTATGTCAAGACTTTCAGGTTATAACACCAAATAGGTTCTTGTCCTATCTTGTAAGACATCAGATGATATCAAAACTACACCATGTAAAAGCATTAGTTCAGATGTTACCTGGGCAGTTCCAGCACCACCTCAGATAGAGCGCAGTACTAGCAGCATCTTGTCAGTCTGGCAAGTTGCTCCTCCAAGGAATGGCACTCACTTAGATTATATGCTAGTGTAAATACATGCTTAGCTAAACAGAAGTGTGGCCAAAATACTGGAGCATCACACTCTGGTTCAACATTCCACCAACATGAAATATTTCTTCCTGCTTGCAGTGGCTCAACTTTACAATCAAAACACAAACAGCCTTCCTTCTTGACAGCAGTGCAAGATCCTGGCTCAATATTCCACCCCATATAACAAGTATTCCTTTCTGCTGGTACTGCCAGATCCAAATTCAACATTCCTCCTCATAAAAGAGATTTCCTTCCCACAAGCAGTGCCTGATCTTGGTTCAACATTCAACCCCATACAAGAGTTTATCTTCCCGCTAGCAGTGCCTGATCTTGGCTCAACATTCCTCCTCATATAAGAGTTTATCTTCCCGCTAGCAGTGCCTGATCTTGGTTGAATATTCCTCCTCATAAAAGAGATTTCCTTCCCATTAGCAGTGCCTGATCTTGGTTCAACATTCAACCCCATACAAGAGTTTATCTTCCCGCTAGCAGTGCCTGATCTTGGTTCAATATTCCACCCCATACATGTGTCCTAAATCTAGGATTCTGCAATTAGAGAGATGTTACCCAATATTTGATAGGAAAGATCTATGAAATAACTGAAATATTGTTTGTTACAGGGGGACATACCTAAAACCAATATTTTCAAGACACAAGTCTTAGAATAATGCATTTGAAAAGAAATCAAACGAAACACAAAAAAGTTTACACTGTGACATAAATTGTCTGCTAGTTTTAAATAATGGACTCGAATCTTGCATGCCTTCAACCTAAGTACTCAAGTACTGAGGGCATCCTTTACCTAACTCCAACTGATAAGATTTAATGTTTGATAAAGCAACATTTCTAGTATCTTAAAACTTAGCAGTGAAGCAAAATTTACTTCTGTAACCTTACATCTGATGCCAGATCTTGGCTTGTGAATAATCAATATGAGTACCACAACTACTTGGTGTAACTATAATAGATGTCAGCAGTCTTTGACTTATACACTTTATCACTTGCATACAGAGATACATTGTGAGCATGAAGAGCATGTAGTCCATGTGCATAATGTAGATAGCATTGTAAAATAAAGGAGTAACTTTAAATTACACCACAAAGAATTACTTAGACCGAGTAGTTAATAGGTCAAGAAAAACCTTTAGGTTATCATATTATTATCATTACCAACATGATTAATAATACCTTACTGATAGGTGCACATTCAGATTTTTTGTAAAACATCATTGGCTTTCACTTTCACAAACCTGGCATTATTTTTATTTCAGAAAATCTTTTTGAAGTAACAACTGTCCAACATGCTGAAACTAATTGGGATAACTCAAGTTGTATGATCACAAGAAGCATAAAAAGCTTCCTTGCTTTCAATGACTATGAAGAACTTTCAATTGTCTGCATGCAAAAAACAAGATTTTCAAATCAAATCTTCCTGACTAAAAACACTGTTTGAGCTAATTGGTGATGAATCTTAGCACTTGAATATCCTACTCAAAACTTTCAAAACATGTGAATAAGATTTTAAAAAATTGCCGAAAAATGATTTCCAAAAAAACAACAATTCTATCACAGAAGATAATGAAGCACTTGTAACAGAAACTGATTTAGAACCATAGTTGTCTGACTTCTCTGTCCATCAATAGCGCCAGCCTGGGGATGATATGGAGGCTGGTGTTATTGTGGTGCTGAATGTAGGACAGTCTCTATTGCAATAACTCTCCAGGCCCAATCAACAGTCAACTCAATCAATCTCTGCAGAACGACTTCCAACTATTAAACTGTTGTTGAGTGGTTGCGGATGCTGGTGAGGGGCCTGTACCAATACACTTGTACATCTCAAGCTGCTTCTACATACTCCAGTTACCATGAAAATGAAGTGTTTTTACATGTTCCATAGGAGAGAGTAGTAAACGGGATCTTCTTCACCAAAAGACAAGGCTTGTTTGTCTTTAGTCTTTCCACAATGTCATCTATGATTATTTTTTATCTTTAAAGCTTTTATTCATCTTTGAACATCGTAGTGGAAAATTATCATAAATATTTTGGTATATTGTTGTCTTCACCAAAATACAGGGCTAGCTTGTCTTTAGTGATGTTAGAATTATCCTTAGAATTGAATTTTTCACCTTTTTAACGATTCTCAAAGGGAGAATCCGCTTTTGCAATGTACAAACAGACAAATAGGAAACATAATTGAATATTTCAAAGTTTTAGAATATATGTTAAGATTTGTACTTTTCAATTTGTCTCACAATTTCCGTGCTTTTAATTGGATATAAACATGCCAATGAGTTAATACTAACAAATATCTGATGAAGTGATCCCTGATTAACACATATTTCTATTCCTATGACAATACCAACTGATCTGAATTATCTTTCATTCATGAAAATATTAATATGAATAAGCATAGATCATATCAAGGACATGTTTCCAAATAATCAGATGGATTTTATCTTAATATCCTTTGGCCCACAGATAAATTAATGATTACTATGTAAATTTTTCAAAGATAATGATGAAATTATATTGAAGACACGATGGACACAGTTATAATTTTGCATTAGGTAAGGGTACAAGAAAACTATAGGAAGAAGTCCTAGCATTCCAAGAATAGATGACATATTTTCCATCAAACAAATACCGACACTCCTCGGGTGATATCTACACAGATCCTGGTCCTAAGAAACTAACATAGCTTTACATTGTCAACATCACGCTTCAATTGTCAACATCCAGCTACAACATTTGTTTGATTTGTTGAAATTAAATTCTATCCCTGAATAACATATACAATGATTAAAAAATATTTTTATTTCATATTGTATATTCATTCAGAGAAATGATCATGCTAAAGTTCATCAAATGCAGTCTTACAGAAAAGAAACAAAACTACCTTAAATGTGAACTAAAGGAATAATAATGATAGTCTCTGGTTTTAATCAAAAAGTAATTATTGTTTAGATTTTTTTTATTTAACAGAGTGAAATAAACTCTTAGAAAACTTAACTTAACTGATTTGTCCAAGAGGACAACAAACTTTAGTAATTTGTACAAGGTGATTTTCAAAAAAAGAGAATAGAATATGAACACTGACAGGATCCAACTAAACTTGACAAAACAAGGTTGTCAATGATGTGGAATGGTATGAAATAACCCTAAATGTTTCATACAATGGTGTTTGTTTCAGATGCTGGAACTGACTTTTAATGGTGTACAAAAGTTTATGAGAGAATGATGTTTCTGTAATCCTTGATCAAAGATCACAGAGTCTGCCCTTACCGACTTAACTTGGATCTCAGGACAAGACTCTACTAAACCGAATTGGGATAACTTGCCCTTTGATATCAAATCTTCATGGTAACTGATTAACTTTGAAATACCTAGAATATTTTTGAACAACATGAAATGTGTAACACAATTTTATTTACCCTGCAATCTGATTTACCAAATATATTTTTCAAAAATGTAATAAAATATCTAACTGAAAAATGAAAGGACACAATAGAAAATACTTTGTTAAATTTTACACATGGAAATTAAGAGACACCCAATTATTTAAGCTTTTAGGAAGTTTGATCGAAAACGGCAACTATTGTGTAGAAATGGGTGTAACACTAGTTAGTCAATTATAAACGTTTAACTGCTATACCAGAATGATTGTTCTGACACTTCTCATGCCTTCAGTAAGCAATTGATTTCATTCTGACGACAGCTGCTGCCTCTTCTGATGCAATTGTAACTTCTAAACAATCAAGATTCCAAACATGTTTCAACAGATTCAGATCTGAAGTACTATCAGGCCATCGAATCTTGGTGATGGAACTGTTCCCTAGGTAATAGCTTACAGGGGAGGACTGTGAGGCTGAGGATAATCATGCATGGATAATGGATAAGTTGCCCTTGCATCATTGCCAAAATAAGTTACAATGAGGGGCAAGGATGTGTCAGATAGTTAAATAGAGAGTTCTATGGATTTACAACTTCTTTAATGCAGGATTGGGACGTTTTGGTGTAGCGTATGTATATACATTGAAACGCCGCAATCCTGCAAAAAAAAAGTTGAAATTCCATAGAATTTGTTCTATATTCACCTCATCAACTTCTAAATGCCTCTCAAAGAGTGTCAGATAGTTGTTGTGATGGATTCCTCTGTAATATGACAAGATCAAGCTCATTGTCATGGAAAAGGCATTCCCAAACTGTAAGTGGCTGACCCTTGCACAAAAATTAAAACTTGATATTTCTTAAGACATTTGAAGTGATTCTGGTTCTTTAAACTGGCTGAAAGGCATCTGTTGTTGAAAAGGACTTGGTATGTGTCTGACCAATTGATCTCCATTACATCTGAATACTTGTGAAGATTGTTGCTGTGCCATACTGATAAATTCTCAAAACATCATAACTGGCATAATATATCAAACATGCTTGTTGGTACCTTGTACTTCAAGCATTTCTTGTTGAAGAATGTATTGGGTATTATCCATAAAACTGAACACCAGTTTAACACAAAAATATCAACAAGGCAGAAAATTGTCACACAAAACATCGAAAGTCACTTAGATTATTTCCATGTGTATATATATTCTAAATATGTTATCAGTATAACCATTTTTTTAAATAAAAGTTTAAGGAATTTTTGTCCATTGGTCAATAGAAACAGAATTTTTTTTTAAATCTAACGAAAACATATATTTATCGAACTTTCAAAAATACATCTAGTAGAGAAGCATTATCTGTGCAGTCTTGAATGTTCCAATCAATCAATGTCTTGAAGATAAATTTTCAAAGACACAGAAACCCTTTTATATCATTGACATCTACTTCCTGTCAAAAACATGCCAAAAATATCTCCATCATCTCAACTGTCAGAACTTTTAATTATTTACCCCATAGGTGATTTACATGCAGATGAGTAATAAAATAGGATAATCTCCCATTACACAGGGCACGGATTCAGGTCTAGTCTCTGACTGATCTAATGTCTTCTTTACAAGCCACTGTAAAGCCTGACCATGTCCCTAACACCTTGAAGAGCTCTGACAAGGGAGGTAATCAATACTTCAATCTGTCGGAAAGCACAAAGGCTCCGGCAGGAGACACATTCCCTCGCACTCCAAATTGATTAGTCAGCTATTTCAGTCAACTGCTTAAATGCTGAGGAGAAAAGGACGCTCATCACATTGGTACTAAGCGATTAGATTTGCATAGTTCAAACTCAACAATAACAAGATTCTTTCAGGGTTTACTAGCTCTACTGCACCTATCAAGAGGTCAAACAGAAAAGTAAAGAGATAGACAAAGTAGCTGATGTGAGTGTGTATATACCTCCTGGGAGTCTTGTCTATTATGATATGCCTTATACATGAGTATCATGGTACAGACTCTTGTTAGCACGGCAGCAGGAAGATCAGCCTACACTGAATCTCTACAAGGATTATTACATCAACTAGTAAACAAGAAAAAATATCAACACTGTTTCTCAAAATAGTCAGAGTATTACTGACTGGGAGGTTTATAAGTATCATCACATCCACCATGAACCTATTAAATAAGTCAAATGATTAATAATGTTTCACAATGAAGTATACTTACTCACATAAGAGGATTTTCACTACTCCATTGACCAGTAACAAGGAAGATGATCAAAATGTTCCACAAAATAGTGAAAGTATACTTGATTCCCTGGTGTAAAGTTTATCATATGCTCTAACAACCAGTAATCATGTAACCTGATAATGAAGGTGTCAAAATTTATATAAATGGCTCCAAATATAAAGCACTACAATGACAATTTCCAGCAAGCAACTGATGATACACTTTCAACCAAGAGCCTGTGCATCTTGGTTTCATTTTACTAGATTTGTTTACGCTACAATGGATCAATAAGCAGGTTTTTAGTCTTATTACTATATGATTCACAGTGGCCAGTCTGACAGCCTCCAAATCATCCAGTAGCTGCTCCAGGGGGAGGAGGGTTAAGGGGTTTGAATTTCCCTCCCCCCCACCCCCCACCCCCCCCCCCCCCCCCCCCCCCCCCAATGAATTTCATATGATTTTCATATTACACAGCTACACTAATGACAAAAGGCCAAATGGTCAAGGTCCTTGACAATCAATAGGATAGATCAATGGTAAAAACTGCAGATTCATACAATGATTCTGTCATCAGATATGTAAGAGTTAAATCAGTTAACAAGATTCTTGGATAAGAAAATATTTCAAATAAACAAAAGATGAAATATCATAAAAGTCAATTAGTGATGAGTAAAGATTAACATTCAAGATATCTTATTTGTAGAAAGGCCAAAGACCCAAAGTACAAATTAGATTACAAGAATATGTTACAGAGTTACCTCTTTCTGTTTTATATGTTCAAAGATTCATGAGTAAAGATTAGAAAATATACAATTATAAAATCACTGCTGTAACTAGTACAATAAGCAGTTGACATGGTTGAGCTATATCCCCTGCAAATAGCAAATATTAAAATAATCTTATACATTATATCAATTAAAGACTTTTTTATGACTTTATCCATTACTATTTTGCTAAATAATATGTCATTTTCATTATTGTAAACAATAAAAGAAAGAAATTGTTCAATTAAAAAAATTAATGGATTAAAAATAATTTTAACAAACTCACAAAAATTTTTTAAATATTTTAAATAACGTTTGTCATCATAATACACATTCAAAACCCAATAGACAAATAAAAAAAATTCAAATCAACATCAATGTATTTCTGGATCTCTGTGATGAATTTGATCTTTAACAATAAAAAAAGAGAGAACAATTTATGATACAGACATGACTCATTACAATTTTCTTCTTTCTTGAACACCAAAATTTTACAAAAATATTTTCAATTTTTTTTAGAATGACACACCCTAATGCATTCAGTATCTTCATACAAAATTTATCAAAATCAAATGATAACTTGAAAAGTTATGAACTGGACAGGACTTGTAAAAACCTTATAACAGAGTCACAACGTTGAAATGATAAATGCCAAATTTTATACAAATATTGTCAAAATTGTTAATTGTGACTTACTTTCATGTTATAATGAATCTTCAAATCAAATTTGATTAAAATCAGATAATAACTTTTGGAGTTATGAGCCAGACAAGACTTGAAACTGAAAACTGAGCCACCACTTTTTGCCAAATATGCAAATTTTTACCGAATTTTTTAAAAACTAGTTAAACATGACACACCTCCATGTAATTATGTATCTCCGTACCAAATTTGATCAAAATCAGATGATTAGTTTAGGATTAGAAACAGATTTTTTCAAATCCTAAATAACGACACATCATTACATATTTCTGAATTGAAATGGTGGATTAGTTACAAAGTTATTAGCCGGACACATTGATGGACGGTGCCCAATCTAACACCCCCTGCAACTTAGTTGTTGCAGCAGATAAAGATATTGAACAAAATACAAAAGAAATGTCACTTTAAAAAATAACTGGATTTTCTTACTGCAAAGTAAGACTTGGTCAAGTAGATAATCTCCATTTCTAACAATGTTAACGAAACAGCTCTGACATTTTCATAACAGAATTTGTGAAAATTGAATTTTGACCCCTTTTATATTGCAAAATAACTTCTTTGTAGCTGACAAATATAATATCAGTGACTTACTGAGTCGTGGAAATCCAATAATGGGTTTTACATTTAAAGCTGAATATAAATGTCATCAAAGTTTGTTAGGTGTGACATGAGATCTTGTTTTCAACAAATAAAGTGCTAGTATTGCTGCAGGAGAAAATCCTGCAAAATAAATCTGGTATGTATAGAAGTAAAACCTCCTAATGCTAACAAATACTAGCAAACTATAAATGCCACTGAAAATGTCTATTTTAAATACATATCTTCATAAAAAAAATACTGAAGTCGTAAACCTTTATAAAATACATCAATTTTGTAACTGCAACGGATCTACTGAATAAAACACTTTCAATGTTTCAATCCCTAGCTTATCCTCTTCCTATGTAGCAGTTCCAGGTGATACAAACACAATCCATTACTTCAAATACATATTTAGTAGTCTTGTAAAGCAGTACATTTTGGTATATTCCACTTCTCCCCTCCTAGATGAGTACAGCCCCAGATGGCGGAGAGCGCTCAGCAGATGACTAACGACTGCATAGATTGCCTAAGCTATAAATACACTACCTACAAACTTAGGAAATCTAGCTGCTGATAGAGTTTGCTGCGTTTTCACATCAATCAGTTCTTGATGTGGAGTAGCCATGTTTCTTAAGCACCTTCCTTATACATCACAAATGTATTACATGTACTTCCATTCAAAACATAGCAGTGTCATTCTAGGTACTCTCTGTATGAAAATATGATAATATCATAATGTCATATTCCCATCTTCTTTTATAGTGTATTATGATGAAAGGTATACTTACACTTACCTTGACTGGACTACATGTGAATGTTCTAGCATTCATACACTTAACATAACTACAATCAGTTCTTCCGAAGTGTGCATTACACATATCGCTACATGTGCATATATTTCTAAAACACCACTGATTATAAACTGAAAAAACATGTTCCTACACATTAGCAGTGTTCAAAGGCTTACATCTCCAGTCCCTATATAGTTTATTTATTTTGACATATCAAAATCTCCTAAAATCTGTTTATTTATTCCGAGGTAATTAAAACTCAGTATATGTTCTAAACATATAGTTTAAATGCATCAAACCCATTTACTCTGCAAGTTTTCTAGATTTGTTTACACAGTATGTTGAAATGCCCCGCCCTGTTCATTGCTCTCTCTATCTCTCAGTCTCATGAGGCTGCAGTCTGCATCTGTCATGTATTTTCACCTTCCCTATGCTCAGTCTTTTTAAAAACACAAATGTTCGGCACCCTTCTCTGCCTCTAGCTAGTAGAGAGTTAATGCATGTGGTCTAATGAACAGACTCGTATACTTTAACCGCTCAGATAGGTAGACCTAGTGAATGCAGGTTTTCAACATAAGTTGTAAACATACTGTATGCATTTTCTTTATTCTTTGCGATCTATCTTTGTGATTGGTTGGAAAAGAAGATCTTTATTTGGTTAAACTTCTCTGATAAGTTATTTTATGATTCTAAAATTTTCAACTAAGACATTTTAAGTTCATCATAAATAATCTATTTTAGTTTACATTGGATTCTTTTTGTTTTCAAAGTTTAAAAAAAAAATTCAAGTTTCGTTACAGACAAAATGTGCCCCTGGCTGATCATACATCAGTTATTTAACTCAATCAGATTTGCTTGATACAATGCAATCATGAAAAGTCCATGTAATTTAAACCCAGTTTCAATACTACTTTTCTTTTTTTCAAAAGTTAAAATCCCTGAACAAAATATTAGTCTGTTAGAAAAATCAATGCTGTTTTTCTGTTCTGACATCATTTTGAAAGGAGCATGAAGCTTTTGAGATATTATTCATTTACTTTTTTTATCACTTTCCTGGTGACAGTTGTCATCTTACATTGAAAATAAGCATAAAATGTGCTGCTTGTTGGGTGGGTTAACTGATTCATTTGTAGTTTAATTCCAAACCTCCACTGAGATAATGGCTTGGAAGACTTTTCACCTGGGGAAGTGACTATGTTTGAATAAATGTGCCATAATATAGGCGCTTGATGCTACCTTTTCTGCTCAGATGAGGTGATTAAGAGCTCAATGTCACACTGATCTACGATACAATTGTCATAACACAATTACATCACCAGTTAATGAGATCATAATGCTATGAGAGCAGAGCTGAAAATGTTATGAAATCACAATGCTATGATGTAACCGATCTCTGATCAAGAAGACTCATGCCAGAGCACAGTACAATGAATAAATCTTCTGCATATACTCGACAAAAAAAGTTAAGGGCCACATGGATTTTTTATTTTGAGATAGTAAACAGTTCATAAAACAATCCAAATGATGCTTAAATATTGAATATTGGGGTGGTCCATAACTTTTTGTGTTGAGTATAGTTGGATTTTATCAGTCATTATAGAATATCTTTACACTTGACAAATATATGTTTATAAACAGGTTTCGATACTACAGACTTTCATAGAATATCATTATCTTACCTATATAACCAGGACAAACAGATCAAAATAGACATATTCACGTAAAGAATTGGAAAATTAAATCTCAGATAATTAGGTAAAACCTTCATTGAAATTTCAATCCAGAACATTACAATGAAACCATGATGGCCAGGGCTCTTTAATAAACCTGAAATCACTCGATGTCACTCAATCAAACGATAATACTTTTGATTAATGTTTAATTCTCTAGAAGATGATTAACTTTTAGAAGTTGATGAAATGGGAGTCAAACTGCTCACATTAACCTATGTAAACCGAAGCCACCCAGTAAAGGAGGAAGGATTGAAGAGCAGATGAGTTTAACATATTTTAAACGGGATTTTAATGGCATCGCACTCGTTTACAAAGTTTTAACATTCCCATGCTTCCTACTTCACTGCCTCTAGGTCATGTGACCTTCTTAATGTAACTAAAAATGGAATCTCTTTTAAATACTTGAATTAAAGATATAGGTATGATTTTTGCCACTTGAAATTTGTGTTGTCTTACAAAAGCCAGAAAGATAAAAATGTAGTCCAAACATGAAAATAATAAGTTAAGACATAATGATCTTTATCATGGGACAGAAAAAAGTTTAACCCTTGTTTTAAGCTTACAATGACAACCATTCTCGAAAAATCCTGCATGTTAACAATTAACTCTTCAGCTGATGAACAATAGTTTTAAACCTGGAGTAGTCCCTCCTCACCTGCAGCTGAGGGCTTCAAACACTAGTCAACCAAACAAAACCTGCTTAATTACCAAAACCGGATCAGCAAGAGAAGATCATTACAAACGGCAAAATATTAACCCTTTACCAGCCTATTGGTTTCTTTAGATTACATTTTGGCAAGAGTGAACAATAGACTTACATATTTGTAACCTTGCAGTTTCAACAAATTGACTCAATATAGACAATTAAGACTAGCAGTGCTGAGTATAACAGTGCTCTGCTACTGAGTTCATAATCTAATGTTTGGACGAAAACTGAAACAATCTGAAAAAAATTTACTCTTATATACCATCCTGACGAAACTCTCCAGCATGTTTCGCAGTGACCTTACCTAACTGTAGTAATGATATATCTCTGGGTATCCTTGCTGTGAAGAGGCAACAATGAATCATTTGCGTGAACAACAAAATGACAATAGATCATGAAAAGGTTCAATAGAAAGGTAACTGACCTTGATGAAGGAAGGTTCCCTATCCGGAGACTCCGAGCCCTGTAGTCTATCCTTCCACACCGTGGGCATACTTATAGCTAGACCACTATCACCAATGGAAGGGAAGTCCGACACCGCTGCCTTCTCGTCAGTTGTTATACTGTATTTACGTATCACATCCTTGTCCTTGTCCTTGTCCTTAGAACCGTGTCCTTTCCGCTGCAACACACTGGCAGAGCTAGCACTTCGTAGAATTGGTTTCCTGGGCGCAGGCACCATTGGGACACTGAGGAGATGCTCGGAACACTCAAGGGAGGGAACTGGGGAGTGTCGCTGAGGTGTGGAGGGGGCGGAAGAGAAAATAGTTGCATGTTTGCGGGAGTCTGGACTCAGGAGGTTGCTACTGCAAGCATCATCAGTTGTCACCTCTTCTTCGTCCGACGACTGCTCCACAATGCTCTCCTCGATGTTGCTTCCCGAGGAGAGCACATTTTCCGAACGGGATTTGGGTTTCGAACTTTCTTCCAGAATACGAAATTCCTCATCAATGCTTCCTTCTCTGTCATCCTTTGACAGGAGTGGAGCACTCTGGTACTGGTTTGCATCCATCACTGCAGAGAAGTCGCCCATTTCATTTCGGGTCTTATTGCCACTAGGATCACTCTTGGATTTCTGTTTCAAAGATTTTGTGTTTTGCCGATCGCCAGGATCGTTGCTCTCACCCATTACACTCTCGACGACATCTTGATATGTGGGTTCATCATCACCCATGTCACTGCCACACATCTGACTGTCAGCTAGGGACAGCTGACTCTGTTTCTGTTCATCATCACTCTCTCCGAGCGACGAACTCTTTAAAGCTGAAAAACCATTGCTATCCACCGAGCCCTCTTCTCGGAATGTGGCTTTCCTGTGAGGAGGGTGAGTGATAAACCGAACTGGCGAAGATTTGGTTGTATTAATGGTTGGGCTTGCCTCACCCCGCCGTTGTGATCGTTTCGTTGGCTGCTCATCCTCTGATTTCCCATACAACTGTTGTACTTTGCCTTTAGTTGCAAGTGTCGTGATTCCAGTTCGTCGTTTAGGATATGGAGCAGTTGCTGCTAGTTTCAGAAATGGTGAGTTACGTCCAATAGGGTGATAAGTGAAAGTACTAACCTGAGGACTTGAGCCCTCGCCTTCACTAACCCCCTCATCTTCTGCAGCTTTATCCACTGTGAGTCTTCCCACATAGGCTCTGCTGGTTTTGATGTCATCTCCATGGTCGTCACTTTCTGGACTCCTCTCTCGGAGATCAGGACTGTCGGCACTCCCAGGACTCTCGGCAATGTCCTCGCTGACCAGGACCTCAGGACCGTCTGTGCTGCTTTCCCCGGTCAAAGCTTCCATCTCAAGATCCACAGAGTCTTGGGACTGGACCATTGCACCAGACATGTCTGTGTTTGGGTCTCTTTGATCAGAAGAAAGAGGGGAGAGCTGGTCTTCCATCTCAAACGGGTTGGTGCATGGAGACACAGCTTCTGTGTCGCTGCCTGGAGGCTCCAGGTCTGTGGGACTAGGTTTGGCTCTGTCAGAGGCTGACTCCTCTGTAACTGGAATGGAAGCACTGACATTCTCTGTGCTGTACTTTCCACCACTCTTTAGTTTGTCAGTCAGCTGCTTCAAGCTTCGACTCCGATTTCGAGAAAATGCAGATCTGGGTTCATCAACGGTTGGAGAACCGACAACTGGTGAGGCTGAAGGGGAAGTGTTTGTTGATGGTGACTTTCCTTTAGAAGGATGAGCTGTTCTCAATCCATGTTTCCGACTGTAAGGCTTTGAGAAATCTTTCTTGTCCAGGTTCATAATGTCCTCCATGATAGACTTGATGTCTCCCCGGCCCGGATCTGTTTTAGATCGTGGGCTTGTCGACCGGATGCCAGCAAAGGACGGCAGCTTCGGCCGAGTGACTTTAGGGGAGAAAGAGCTTGACTTTGGTATGGATCTAGGCTGGTCTGCTGTGAGTTTGTCATCCATTGCCGACTGGTGAGTACCTTCATGGACGAGGAGAGAGACTGGTAGGTGCAGAGTGGGGATCCACAGAAAACATGGCACGTGAGGACAGTGGCGAAATACTCAACTTTAAAGACGGGGTCCAAAATGATTTGAGTGGGAGAGGTTTCAGTAAATGATAGAAAACAGATTCAGAGAAACTTGCTGTGTTCATATCTCACTTCCATCTTACTCATGAGCTGCTCTGGGTCACGGTCCCATGCCACACTCACATCCTCATGGGAGCGCTGTGTAGCAATAGTCCAGCCATACACGCCAACATTCTCCTAACTTGGCATCTGAAAGATGGAAACCAACATTAAAATAACCACATGAGCATATCAGGGGGGAAACTACAGATAAACAAATAACTAAAGTACAAGAAGTAAAATATGAATAACTTCTGTCTGAAAATTCACACTAATATATATATAACATACTACAATTAATAAGAATATGTTTTCTTGGTATCTCAAATATGGAAAATAAGAATATTTTACTTTCATGGGTGATCAAAATAGTTCATGGTTACATCTACTAATAATAATATTATATAGTCTTCAGTGTGCTTCAATTTGAAAAATGTTTTCTGTTCACCATGTTTGAAGCCATTATCTGATCCATTTCAGTTCTCAAGTTAATACTCAGTACCTTGTCTGATAAACTTTGACTTGACAATAAAAGTATATATTATTTGTCGTACATACAAACAAGTTTTCAAGATTTATGAATCAACCAATGAAACTTATCCAAACTGTGACAAGGATAAATGTAATAGAGATTAACAAATGAAGACTAAACCCTTCCTCTAGCCAGTTCAAAGATCAGAACCAGATCCCAGTGGGGGAGGTGTAGGGGGTTCATCCCCTTCTGATATTTGTTCAATGTTTTCCGATCAACCGTAATAAGGTAAACTCACGAGGGTGAACCCCCCTCCTTTTTCTAAAAAGGTGAACTGAACCCTTTTGAAGCTTCTGGACCCTACATATACAGAATGATGACAGTTATTATATGTACCATAACCATTTCTAATCATTCCCATTTCTATGTAGAACATTGTTATTACCTATGCAAATCATCTGTTCTATATGCCAACTACACAAGATGACTTTTCCCATACCAAGTTTCATTTTGTAAGGTATTTTTTTTATGAAGAACTGCCATCTAAATAATGATATGAAGTTGAAAACATCTAAAGGCAAGTCTGCACATGATGACTGTTAAAGAAAAGTTGGCCTTGGATTTTTTAAAAATTTTGCTACTGAAATAAATCATGATAGGAAGGCCAAACAAAAGGATTCAATTCAAATTCATAATTAACTCTTCCCACCATTTCCAACCAAGCATGTGTATCATTTGCTCTTTTTGCTATCATTTTGCTCAGATTTCTGAAAATTAGCCACTTAACAATGGTTTAAATTATCTCTTTCCACAAGAAAAGGATTAAAATTGACCATGATAAACTAAAGCATGCTTCCATTATCCATATGAAAATGGTTTCTAAAACTAGGGACACATGAGGAAGGAAGCTTTCAATTGGAAAAGCATATTAACATCCTCTGTGTAAGCAACAGCGGAAGTTGCTCCCAAACTAATTACCTGCAGACTTAATTACAGGTAAGTCAAATTTAGTGCAGGTGATAGGCCAGGTGAGGTGTGCCTTGTGAGGAAAGGAGGCAGAAATCAAGGGGAGGGTGTCAAATCACTTTTCAGAAACTCTCATATACTCTGTTTTTACGTAGGTTAAATTATCCTACTTCTTGCGCCAAAGTATGAAGACAAAATATTATCTATTGATAAAATAACACTTGAGAACAAAACATTATGTAATAAAATACAGATCTTGTCTAAAACATTCCTGTTTGATGTTTACTTTTTCACATCGCAATCATTCATGAGAAATTTGACTGATATGAATTTGATGACATAAACCTTATCATGAAGTTATTGTACAAATATATTGATTATGAGTATTGTTATGAGTCAAATTGTTTTTATTGTCGGTATCAGTAATCCTTGAATTCAATGATTATCTATATATATCAGCTCCTGATGATAACAAACCTATATAATATTCACATTGAAATGTATGTTAGATTTGCAAACTATAGAAACTCATAATGAGAGAACAGGAGAGACATTGCACAGAAACTGTTAAATATATATGTGAAAGAATAATTTATAACCCCATGTATAACATTGACGGAGCAATCTACTAGGTTTATACTTTTTGTCAGAAAGGTCCCTATTCAGTGAAAAGGATCAATTTTGGTGAATCATTTGATGACTTTTTCACCTGAAAACATTTCCATACTAATCATCAATTAGCAATGGCAAAATTCATTGTATAACGACAAACCATTTGATAAAAACAAAATGATTAAGCGATAGTGTTAGAATAGAGAATGCATGTGAACATTTAAAAAATCATATCACATATATAAAACATGCTGAATTTGTTCGTAAATCATTTTTGAGCTTGTTCAACATTCTGGAATAAAATGACACAAAATGAACTTGCAACACAATAGAAATTGTACTGTTGAACAGGTAGATAGTGTTTAACACTGTCTAACAAACAAGCTGCAGCTGAATCTGATATGGCTTGGCACTACTTAGAATTACATTGTTACACATGTTAGAAAAGTGTTACAATTGTAACAAGATGTATTGACAAATACAATACATTGTTGTAACATGTGTGTAACAGTATGTTTGTTCACATAAACATCATATGAGGTCTTTTCACTTCACGCTTTAAAGAGCCACTCCGTGAGTTGTTGGAGTCATGTATGCCAAACTTAATCAATGGCGTCATTTGATCGCGAAGTATCGAGTGTTACCAAAAAGATACATTTTAATGCTAATTGTTTTTTTACAGTGACAATATGAATGAAGAACATCGCAATTATGATCGAAAACCGGACAGTCGCGCGCGTCAAATAGTCAAACGTAAATTTGGAATCTTATCTAAAACAGCCAGGAGTGCATTTAGGAGTTGATAGTGTTTGTTAGGTTATATAACTAGTATCCATGTATATTGGACGTGATATCTACACCTCTGTGCATTCATAAGATTGTTTTTAGATTTTCATGGAAAACCGGTATTTGTCATATATATGTCATTTGGACATGAAAAGTTAAGATGTTTTGATTTTATATCACCACATATGACATTTAGGTTGGTATCAAAGATAAATAATATGTTATGAAAATCACGGAGTGGCTCTTTAAGGTTTTTGATGCATCCTCTATGGTTATGTCATTTAAGTCTTAATGATTTCATATGCATTTTATACATTAACAATAGTGAATATCCCAAACAGTGTTAATTCTAATCTATTTATTCCTCTTTATTAATTCTTTGGAGAAAGTGCTATTTGACATACTTAACCTTTCATATATGGTTTAATGAGACAGTAAATACACATTTTGCTTTTAAAGTGAAAATACTTAAGAAAAGACTCTAAAAGAAAAGGCATTCTAATTTTCCAAACTTTAACCCTTATCTTTGTAATACATTAATGCATGAAAATAACTACTTTGGAATACACTGTCAACTACATTATGATAATCAACATGTTCAAAAATAGAAAAAAGCTTGATTAATTGTTATAAACATAAGAACATAATTTTACTCTGATCAAACAACCAAAGTCAATAATATTCACTAGACCTAGTAACAAAAGTAAGAAACATGTATACGGCACTGTACCGTGACATTATAGTATTACCTACTGCTATAAGCTTTGTGCTCAGACAACAGTAAGTCACTTGACAATAAGAAATCGGCTTGTGACTTAAAGGGATGATCAGCATAGTGTGTGTAAACTCTTACTGTGTTTACAGTGATGTTAATGTCAATAATGATAACTTCTAAGTATATATGTTTGAGATAGATCAAATTTTACCATTAATCATTAGAGATGAAATTTCTCCTAATTAAAAACATATTTGTTTACACATTTCAAACATAAATATCATAAAACATTTGAAATGTTATCAACAAATTATATTGGTTGATACAAAGTAAATTGTGAAATATACAAAATACGTATCCGCACAACTAATCAGTTACACAACAAATGTTACAATAATGATGACTTTGTTCATATTATTGGCTCCTTATCAAAGGACGAAAGTAGAATAATACTTATACGGTTCAAAGGATAGAATAATGAATGTTTTGTGACAAATGGTCTCTACAAATTATATCTATTAATCATTACAAGCGAATTAACAAAAACAACATCACCAACGTAGGACAAGACGTAACGGTACTGTTACACAGCCTGCGATCAGTTATGGCTCACTCGCTGTGTCAACAAACCTTGATGTATACCCACCGTGTCCACGCTTCTGAAGTTGTCTTATCCACAATTAATTAAGGTGCAAAGAAAGACCTAGCCTATTTCCCCAATCTAAGACTGACCCAAGTTGGGAAGGAACGTAGTATGGTAGAACAGATTCTCTCTAATCTCCAGATCCACTCCTCGCTCGCTCGACCCACTGATAGCTAGCTCAACGATTCCTTGCAAAAGTTTGTTTACAAAATTCCTGTATGATTCCTGTGCGTGAATAAGCTTTTAACACACCCAAAATTAACACATCGGTTGAAAAATGCACAGTTTCTGCCTTCACGCTTGACGCAGTAAAAGGCAACACCAACAACTTTCTTACCTCCGAGGCACATCACGATGGCAAGATTTCCTCCGCCATTCTAAACTTTCCCGTCATTTTCATTCGTGTTAATTCCAACACTACGCTTTCAATTGGTGATAAACTATGTATATATCAACACCACAAGATTCACTTGCATCAATGTACATTCATCGAATGCATCAGGGTTCCCGAACTGCAAGCAATCAGCCAAAAACCTTACCTTTATTTAGCGAGAAGACGGTCCGCCATCTTGGATCAGTCAGTTTCTAAATGCCGACTGCTATGAGCTCCAAATCTGAAGGGGGATGGTATTACCGTAGTGATTCTCAAACGGGCTGCGCTGCGCCTCTTTAACTTGTGGTGCATTCGTGAGGTACACTTTGGGGTCGTTAAAGAGTTTTTTTCAAAAATCAAATTAGTCATTTCATATCAAAAGTCATCCAAAATAACATTTTCATGTACATAAATGTAATAAAGATATATTGCTATGTGTTCTGATCGGCTGCCTAAAATTTTGTTTGAGGGGCCGTTTAACGTTCGGGAAGTTAAAATTATAGAATCACATTTAATCAAATTAGATGTCACTTGGTGGCTGGCCTACACACACTTGGCACACATGATGAAATCGTGATGTACGAAATAATAATTCCACTACGTTCTCAGTTACATCTGCAATGTAATCGTATTTTCGAGTATAACATCGCTAAGGATTGGCTTAATACAACTAACGCCTAATTAATTACTAGTCGTGATACAGGATACCAGTAACTTTGATTAAAGATACAAGTATACAAATCCATTGCGTCGTCTTTTGTTAACGTTGTAACTTTCCAACAACTCTCTGTCTGTCTCTCTGTCTCTGTCTCTGTCTCTGTCTCTGTCTGTCTCTGTCTCTGTCTCTGTCTGTCTGTCTGTCTGTCTGTCTGTCTGTCTGTCTGTCTGTCTCTCTCTCTCTCTCTCTCTCTCTCTCTCTCTCCCTCTCTCTCTCTCTCTCTCTCTCTCTCTCTCTCTCTCTCTCTCTCTCTCTCTCTCTCTCTCTCTCTCTCTATACAAATCCATTGCGTCGTCTTTTGTTAACGTTGTAACTTTCCAACAACTCTCTGTCTGTCTGTCTCTCTGTCTCTGTCTCTGTCTCTGGCTCTGTCTGTCTGTCTGTCTGTCTCTCTCTCTCTCTCTCTCTCTCTCTCTCTCTCTCTCTCTCTCTCTCTCTCTCTCTCTCTCTCTCTCTCTCTCTCTTTTATTTATCTATCTATCTATCTAGACCATTTTGCAATTTTGAAAGCAAGAAAAACTATAAACTATTTCTATATGATTAGTCAACAATACATTCATCAAAGCTGCATATCCTTACAAGTTAGTAAGTTTTTGTTCACTGTAACTTCTAAAATCCATCTTAAAGAAACTGTGGCAGCGTTTTACTATCAGATTGAGTGACGACTCCACGGTGTCTATATCATAAGCGTCATCGGTTTTGTAAGTGACAATGGCGACGTTATCGGTGACATCACGACACCGGTGCACGCTAGAGAGTGGGGGCTTGTGAACATGATAGCTGCTGGTGTGTACATGGACACGATGCTGACATGTGTACTCCTTGTTCACGCGTTTAGCTCACCTTACGGGGGAATCAGGTAACATAGTGTTGGAAAATGTATAGCATGTTCAGTTGGTGGGTGCATGGTTGAGGGATTGCTGTTATATATAATATCTGGGTTTTTAATATCTGGACAAGTGGTGGTGAGATTAATTTATAATTCTTGATGATGATGATGATGATGATGACTACGACGATGATGATGATGACTACGACGATGATGATAGGAAAACCTGTTATGTAGTTGTTTGACGACGATGTTGTTTAGATGAAGAAAATGACGCTGACAATGATGAAGAGGTATGACGAGGGCTATAGAATTGTTGATTATCAGTTATATGAAGGTTATAATGATAATGACTATGATGCTAACTTTCATGGTGTTAATACAATGGCGTCTATAATGATTATAAATGTGTTACTAATATCAATTCCGGCGAGAATTATGACGGCATTGAAAAAAAATTGGCATGTATCTGATTTTGAGAAGTCATTTTGTTGAATACGTCATTTAATCTATTGGTTTTTACTGGGTTACAATGTCTAGGAAATATTGCATGTCAGTCATGGTTCTTCTTTTCACGCATGCGCTTGAGCACCCTTGGACCCAGATGTAGACCGGCACCGAAATATCCCAATCTCATTGAAATCATCTCGAAACTAGTCCCTCGTACCTCGCTGCGTTTCTTGATCTGAGCGCGGCTCCATAAGAGTCGTGTCAGACGACCTTGACCGTGACCATAATTTCCGATCAAACATCAGCGTATACGTCATGATAGTAAACAAACACACGACCATTTTGCGTTAATCCAAGGCCGTCTGACACTGCTCTGATGGAGCCGTGGTCAGATCAAGAAACGAAACGAGGTACGAGGAAAAGTTTCGAGCTGATTTCAATGAGATTGAGAAATATCCCTTCCACCTCTTATGTTACGTCCACAAAATGGTAAGATTTTCATATGCTTTTCCGTTGTAATTGAATAATGAGTTGATATTACAAGCAAACAGCCAGGTAAAATGGAATCGGATTAGTTCAAAAGTGAATCAGTGCTGAAGAAACGTAACGACACAATCATCAACCTATACACACAGCTCCAGAAACAACCAGCCCGAGCCTACACTAGACTGACTACGGTAGCAGGTTGGGAGAGGTGAGGCGCTGTTTATCAGTTGCATGGAGAGTCCGATTCGATAGATCTGGGTCGCTGACCACTCCAACTATCCTTCCGGTGAATTTTCTAAATACCTTTAATCCAGAAAACAACCTTTACCAATACTCCTCTATATTATGTCAACTTGGGCCCCGTTTCTTGAGGTGCTATTTTTGGAGCGCAGTGCACGGAAGTTTTCTGCTTGCAGTCAGACTGAATTTGGCCGGTGCTGTGATGTGTACGGAGAGTCGAGAAAGAGGAAGAATCGTTGCAGCCCCCCCCCCCCCCCCCCCCCCCCCCCTTTCGCTCTCTCCCCCTCCCCTACCTATCTCCCATTACCCCGGCGTTACCGAATCAAGAATTCTAAAAGTAGAATAAATTACGTTAGGCATTTCGAAAGCGCAGTTTTGAAGTGGAATCTAATATTGAGTACATTCTCGCTGATTCCCTGCGCATATGCAAGTGAAAATAAAGGGAATATTAAGGTAAGTATAAGGTAGATATTTAAGCTCTGTGTATTCAGAGCTCTTGAGGTGGCTAGGCGAGGGTGTCGGGCTCGTCCTAACAGACAGCGAAGCAGCTGATAAGGGTGATAGCGTGTGAATGAACAGCCCGCAAACTGCCTAGCCCTCCTGTATATGTAGGTACTGTCCTAATTAGACTGTAGAATAGTCTTTGAAATGAATATACGTTGACGGTCTTCTATATATGAATGAAAAGAAAATCAAGTATATTCATCTTCTATACTACTTCTAGATTACTAAATGATACGCTATTATTTGTAAATGGAGTCCTAACCTGACTTTATCAATGACTTAGAGGGGGAAAGTTGTCTCAGAGGATACAGATATTAAAGGAATATCATAATCATTGGTGATACATCTTCAAAAGCTCTTCCTTGAAGGCGTCGTTTTGAAAGTAGATTTTGCACAATGTCCTTACATCATTAAGCTTGGTGTCATTACGCTGATTTGAAATCAAAACATCGATGATGTATCACAATGAGATCTTTTAGCAATGGAAATGAACAAAATAACTTCACGGACAGTTTAAAATGATAAATAGCATGTCAATTGCTGTCTTGTTACATCAATTAAACCAATACTTATTGCATGGTAAAAACGGAAATATTCGATAAACATAGTTTTCACACATCACATTTACGATATATATCAGAAGATTCGGTTATGAGAATATCGGTACATATAAAGAAACTTGAAATCCTTACTTTGTAGTGGACTTCAATAGAATTATACATTAGTCTTTCCAATTTACTGTACGTGACATACTTATACTTAATAGATGACCTATACAATGACAGCTATAATGGAACACATATTATCGTTTATATATCTATTTCAGAGTAAAAGATACTTAGCAGTTGTATCTAGCGGTCAGGTTTTTATTCCATCAACACCCATTGTCACAATTTACATAGTAATGCTGTTGGAAATTCTAAAAAGAATACCCATTGTCGGGATATCTTCTTCGAGAGTATCTGGGAATGAAAGCTGTTACGTACCTTCCTGATACAGACTGATATATCCCTTGAGCTTTTCATGTTCTGCAAGGTCATATCTAGTTTTTAAAGTTTTTGATGGCTCCTAGAACCAAGAAGATAATTCTTGAAAAGTATCGACTGTGTTCGAGAAAAGATCTAGGAAGTCCTTGAATGTCATCTTTGCATTAAATAAAAATCTTCAATTACTTATCGAGATGCGCTTCCTGTATTCTTATGAATAAATGTACTATAGGCTTTAAGAAAGACCTATTAAAGAAAAAATGTCTATCGTGAATGGCATGAACTAGGCAAGATGCCCATCGGGAATGGTAAGCATCATGATAGGCGAGATGTCAATCGTGAGTGGTAAGAATTAATACAGACAAGATGTCAATCGTGAATGGTAAGAATTAATACAGACAAAATGTCTATCGTGAATGGTAAGACCTATCACAGACAAGAGGTGTATCGTGATCACCAACTACTGAAGGCACGATAGTTGAGAACGTTGAAAAGGAATGAATGTTATTTTTACTTTTGTATTCCATTTTACATTAATTGGGAGAATATATTGAGGATTTTTCAAAAAACAAAATGAAAGTGTACGTAGGCCCTTAAATATATACATGTGTCACTAAGCAAATTGTGACTGAATTACTGACTTTTGTCAACAAGTGCTTGACCCACTGATTTAGATAGGTTTGGCTTATCTTCTAGTAAACTACGTCGTCGTGAATACTATCTGTTTTTTTAAAAACTGCTTAATATCTATATGTCAGGTATTATAGCAAACAAAAAAGTTTTTTTTTAAAAAAACATTCATTACGTCACAGCATCCTTTGATGACGTCAGGTCATTGTCGAATAAGTCATTAGTGACTGGTAACGCGTTCCAATGTTATTTTCACATGTGACTGGTAACAAGGTTTATTTTCACTGATAGATCCCGGTATTTCACTAGCAATCATATAAGAAAACCTAATGATATGTTATTATCACTTTGAATTTCCTTTTTTCTATAAACAAGTAAATACAATATTTCGCTCTATGTATTTCATTACTTCATTACTAACCTTTTACGAGTGTGCATAAAATCTATCCAAAGAGTCGCAACCTAAAGATATACCTACGTACGAATTTGTACCATCCCATATCTTTGAGATACGTAATAAGTAACAGGAAATATCACTTCACTTATTTGTGACAGCCGCCATGATAATATCCCGCTCCAAGTTTATCGCTTTCATTAACTGGCGGAGTAATAGAACATCGGACGAGTGTTAACACACGTACCTGAGTGAGGAGAGAAAGCGATACCACTATAACTGATGATGGTGGTCTCTGCAGATCTATCAGTCTACATGTAATCGATTTTTAGAAACATAAAGGGTATTGGGACCGAGGATATGGATCTATATATGTAGATAATTTTTAAGTGACACAGAGTATGTTTCATACATTTTTATTTGGCTGAAAATAGAGCCAAAATACCATCTGTCTTTAGTTCGATTCAAATAGCGTTCTTAATCATGCATCTGGATTTCTTAATGCCAAAATTAGGATATTTTCTCGTTTTCAATGAAAATGGAAAAAATGCCATAAAGGTGTTAATAAGTCAACATTGTGCACCTAATGTACATGAATGTAAGTAAATTGATCTACTAAATTTTATCAACATATATTTTCCCTTTTATCATTGGCCCGCCATTGTCCGGTTTTCGATCACAAATTACTACTTAAACCGGTTTATTGTATTCATACTGTACTTATCAGCAATAAGATGGTGATTTTCAGAGACAACCACTACTTCTCGATGAATTAAGACCATTTACAAAGTTTGACATATTTGACGCCACCATCATGCTCTATTCCTTTGATTTTGTATGCTAAAGTTCTGCAACATTTCTTAGAGTTATTACTTATAGGCACACTTTGCCGCGATTATTTGATAACAGCAAAGATTGAAACCATGAGGCTGTTGCACCTATATTGCAATTCAGTAACAACTTCAATAGTTTGGCTGCCAGTACGCAATCCTTTAAATATTGATTAAATCTGTGACACAATGTATATATGATGAATGTATCATACTTTTAAGGTGGGGAAGTAGTTGTCCATTAACTGTTTCTCTCCTAAAGTATAGAATAGGGATTTTAAGACATGAAAACTGTCAGCAGTCTCAGCGTGAGATAATCTCTAATATAATACCCCTGTAACGTGTCTTATATCCGTCAGTATATAACTATTCTGTTTCCAACTTAGCGTAAAATTTACCTGTTCCTCGAACAATATCCATGTACCGTGTCTTCCGCCCGTTTCTATTGATAATTAGTCTTTTACAAACTAAGCATACGATTTACTCGCTCATCCGATAATATCAACGTTCCTTATCTTGTATGTCCGTCAGTAAAAAATAATGAATCTTTTTACAGCTGAGGATAAGATACACTCGCTCATCCAATGATATCTAAGCATCGTTTCATATTGATATTATATATGATTCATCTTATTCCAGCTGAGCATATAACTACCCGCTCATCCAACAATTTCCATGTACCACGTCTTATGTCCGTCAGTATATAAATGGTCTATTTCCAGTCACGGCGCCATGTGAGAAAGATCAACTGTCGCTAGTCGAGACACTTTGTCTTTGGACCGTCCAGGACAGGCTAACCTGGGATCGTCTAGAGTTATAACACAATTACACATAACCATATACAAGCAGACACAAATATATACATTTATGACCGACTGTAAACTGTCATACATAAGTATATATGCATATATCAGAACTGATGGAGGGAATATTTTTGTTAACTGATTTCAATATGTACGGTATATATGTCTCCTGTTGTGTGTTTTCTCGTTTGTAGAAGTCTTAATATGTGAAATATGCTTTTAGTCTAGGCATATTTTATCTGATGTCTGGTTTTAAATAAAATTTTGAATATTCATTTGAGTTTATTTAACCATGATAATATAAAGTTATTATGATTTTAAGAGGTTTAGATGGCTTACTAGAGCGTCTCAGTTGTTGTTTTTGTTTTCATATTGAAAATAAACAATGAAAACGTAGCCTTCGATCTTCGGGCCATGTGTGTTGGAGAAGAGAGATGCAAAGAAACTCGAATGATCGAGACATGCCCAGTACACCAATCAGTGAAACGACCAAGCCGAACGTATCCCGACTCTTCTCGAGAGTGTACAAACCAATGTTTACCAAAGTATTTATCGTGTTGTACCCGGCGACCCATCTTACCAGGAACAGTTTTCTGATTTATACGACGGCGTCCTTGACCTATTTGTGACGTCCTGTTCAATTCCAGAGTTGGTAATCCGAGCGGATTATCGCTTACCCGCTAGAACTACTTGGCATTAAACTGCGCGCTCTTCTACTCGCCCTTGCGATAATCCGTTAGTCCACACACAATGTTGGTTCTTCCGTGGTTTTTCTACACAGCTATGTTAGGGCTATCTAAATTATTAATTTCTTTTCAAAATTTATCCTTATGATAGAAAAACAATTTTGTTAGGAAAGAACTATGAATCTTATAGATTGTGACGAACCTTCAAACAAGGATTTTTCGAATTTTCTTTTTTTGGTAAAAAAAAATTCGTGTTCATTGTTTACAAGATTTTGCTTATTGTGTAGAAATATTTTGTCGGTCTTGAAATAAGATATAAAATATGGTTATACAATCTATCAAAATAAAAAATATGTAACAACCCAAAATTGAAACAAATCTTTTAACCTTGGAAGTGGAGTCAATGTAAGAGAAGACAAGGAAGACAAAAATAATTTTATTTGATTGTCACACAGGAAAGTCAAGCATAGTAATCAAGCACAATGAGAGATAACCACGAAAGAGGTTTAATTGAAAGCTGGGTAGCATACACCTAAAGAGTTGACGATGTATCTGCATACTCATTTGTAAAAAGATCTTTCAAAAAATGATAAGATCATCGCTTTTTTAAACCAGTTCATCATTTTAAATGGTTATGAATCAAAATCAAGTATTTGTTTCATTTGCTTTTCAAATAAGACATTCACCCACTATATGGATTTGCAGGAGGGATTTAGCTTGTACATGACTAACGACAAATCCACCAGAGGTCCAGGTGACACCGCTTTATTAGAATTAAACCTACCTTGAGTTTACCTGACACCCACATGGATCAAACCATTAACCCTCTAAGAAACGGAAGCGGTATTGATCACGTCCTTTGGTCACCTGTTTTACCTTTTCTGATACGTCATGCTTATAAATCTTATAAAGTTCTTCTTAAAGAAAAGTCAATCTAAATCTTTCAAATATCAGATATTACTACTTCCTCTAAGTCAATCCTGAGGACGTATATTGAACTGTAGCCACTATAGGGTTAATGCCAAATTAAACATATCGTCTCGTTTCGATTGTCAGCCTGCGTGACCTGAAGTGACCCCTTGACCAGTACCAAACTCGACTCTAATTACTTTCAATAGAAATCCGATCAAGACACATTTCATGCTTGAGGAGCATTCAGTAGGTTCCATTTGTGGTCTGATTTGTTCATTACAGACGGAATAAGAACAGACAATGGGCCTAACATACAGACAGACAGACAGACAGACAGACAGACAAAGAGATAGACACAGGGAATGAGTGACCCTGTTGGATCACAGGTCGGTCTGACTGCAGGGACGTGCTCCTGCCTGTCATAAGGTCCATTCTGCTTAATCTCAAGCCGCTTATAACCCATTCTGCGATACCTCATGGGCATATTATATAGAAGATATCAAACAATTGATTTCTGAAATCAGATATGTCAACATATGATTAGAACATTACATAAGACAATTAGAAAATATCAGATGCTAGCTTGTTTGCCTTTAGATTAAGATATTTTCTTATCCCTCACAGTGGAGAGTATATTTATTAGCTAAAATAACTCTTTAATCGATTATTATTATCGAAAAGAATGAATATCGAAAACACAAACTTATCATAAGGTTATTCAAGAGTGAGGTCAGAAATTTTGAAATCAACACTGATATTTCACCACGGCAGTATTGTGGTTTGTAGTGTAGTTGTACTTTAAACTGTGTTTTCAGTGATGTCAAAGGTTATGTAAATGTGACAAAAAAATATGTTGATCATTGTTTTCATTATGTAAATATCATGGATTTAAAACAAACGGCCATAACTTACAATAATAATTCATGAATTTAAACTTGCTAAATGAAATCTAAATATTGCGCAGAATTCCTAAAGAATGTCAGTAATGCATGTAAAACTTTAATCTTTTGTCTACATTGATTGATCCTACATTTTCATGGCGATTGATAATGCAATATGAATAATAATAATGATAACGATTATTATGAATAATGTGAATGACAACAATTCATAATGCCATTTCTATCTATAAATGTTCTGGTTGATTATATTCAAATAAAAACATTTGGAAAAACTCCTTAATTTTATATAAGAAAATTCAAAAATACTTTAAACGTGAGAAACTTGTCCCTTGTACTTTATTAGGAGAAATGACAGATGTGAAATACATGCCTGTTATCTATTGTTTAACAAACACATGACCAGAGAACCGGTTCTCTGATTAGTGTTTGAGTACATGGACGGAGTACAATGTGATAAGCTCAAGGGTAACACTGAAATCATAATTTGTTTTCACTTTTCCAGACTGACATTCAAGTCGCGAACTCAATAAACATTTTAACATCTGCAAAAAGTAGGCCGATTACAACTAAAAGCAAGGCGTCAATCCCAAAGGTACATGCTACGCTGTGGTGAAGATCGAACGTCTCGCAAGCACGGTTTGAAATTAAATTTAGGGGTGAAAATGCACGACATACAACCCCAAAGTAAAAGACCAAAATAGATCTATCTCTTATTTTGAATAATACTTTGGACATTCGTGTCTTATTATAGAAATGTGAACACACTATGTATGGAAAAGATGTGAAATGTAAATAAAACAATTTTCTTCTTCTATAAACACCTAGTATATTATACCAACACGATTTGGATTAGTGGGTGTCAGGACAGACAGAACGTGATCTTATTGGTCGCATAGGAGGAAATGATCAACGGGATTGATTCGGATCAGACGGTTTAACTCCTGCTAAAATAAGCCAGTATAATTTGGATCGCTGAATGCAATTGAATATAGCCGCAAAATCTTCGCCTCTTAATTATTCCTCGGGTACGAATATTATTGTGAAAAATAATACGGATTTACATAACCCAAACGTTACGAAATAAACCAATACACGGTAGGCCTATAATCGCCTAAGTGTTACATATGATTTTGTTTTGAAATTATGCTGTTAAACTTAGATTAAAAGTTCAGTCCTTCAAAGGTTCGTATGTTACAAAAAAGTGTCATCTAAAATGACAATCATTTCACAAGTAATCTCAATACAGAAATGTCATGCAACTAAATACTTAATATTCATTTGTATATCATTTCTAAAGTACTTAAAAGTTAACAGGTTATTCTTCCATTACAGTATAGTTTAGTACACTCACATGGACACTCTGTGATATTAGACTTTTGCGCGTGAAATAGGTTCATTGATGCCTAGAAAATGCGACAAATGGGTATCCTTATAAAATATCAGCTACTCTAAAGTAATAACCATTTATTAAACGGATCAAGAACGCATGCGCATCGACCTGAAATTGGCCACTTTTAAAGTGGAGGTTTCAGAACCGGAAGAGATGAACGAGAGACGACGAGAAATGACGAGAAAAGGACCAAGTTGAACGTATAGAGGCAAAAGAATCAACAATCTCAGTGAAATCAGATCGAAACTTGTTCCTCGCACCGCTCTGCGTTTCTTGCAGCGAGGTACCATGCAGGGACAAGTTTCGATCTGATTTCAATAAGATTGATCTAATCCACATACCAAGATATGTGACGTATTCTGTGTCACTCTAACTACATGAGGTTTCCAGATTTGATTTACCGCCGTTTATTGCACAACGATAAAGAGATGAATATGGAAATGTTACAACATGCTCTTATATTGGACTAATTCAAAGGCCACGTCTTGTGAATATCATATTGAAAGTGTCTGGCTGTCTGTGTCATAGGCTGTTACGTACCTTTGGTACTTTGCTGGGTTAACTTCCTGTCATCCAAACTTCATTAAGATACAGATTTAATATCTACAATCTAGTTAAAACGAGCTGTAAGTATAAACCTCGTGACGCATAATGTTACAGCTAGTTTAACTAGATTGTAAATACCATATACCATGTGTGTATTTTTCATGTGTCAAAAATTATGTTTATAAGAGTAGAAAAACCTATGATTGTTTTTTTGTCAGAGATTTAATTATATATGTATATCTGTTAAGTATTAATTCTTAAGGTTACACGGTGGAGTTTTTTTCACATGTACATGTATAACTTAGGTATTTTCAAAATAAAATGTTGTTGATGAATACGTATTTTTGTGAAGGTCATGAAAAGGAGCTCGACATGTTTGTTTATGATAACAATTAAAGATCACCAAAGAGTAATTAAAGAGACATAGAGTATGTTAGTTTTTCTTTAAATGATATAAATTGGTAGAAAAATAGTTCATCTACAACATGGTAAATGAGAGATAGTATAAATATCACAAAACGATGAAATTTTGTCCCAAAGACACCTAGATGTACGATAGCGCGCGTTAGTGAATTGTTGTGTGTTCCTTGCATAATACGTCAGCAAATATGGCGAAAAATTATGTATTAATGTTTTAAATAGATAGCTTTTTACCAATAATCATTATATGATATCAACATTATCAGAAGCCCTTTAAGATACATCCTAGCTATGAAGGGCTGTGTGTCTGTGTACAAACACCCAGGTTAAATGGGTAATAATGTGACATCTATGAGCTGTGGTTATGAGTAACGTGTACACACTCACTCAACTTACACGTGAAACTAATACCGTGTAATAGTTTGGTACATACGCCATTTATCCAGTCACTCATATTGTGCTTCAAAATAGCAATATCAGTCCATCTTCACGTATATGAAATTATCGATTCATACAATATCCATTGCAAGTCCATAACACTTTCAGTTAAAACATAAACCTCTTCATCCAAAACAAGTCATTATACACGGGCGATTCCATTAGGGGACAAAGGATGCCATCTCATTCTTAGAATCCAAGACTTTTCCTCCAATCAGGTCCCGCTACGTAAAAGAGAAAATCACGTGGGGTCCATTCAGCAAGTGGTTGTTTGCAGCAGTTAGAGTACATAACGACCAGGCGGGGGCGGCTACACTCTTGTCAGGCACTCGGCCAAGGTATTAAATACTTCTCCGTTTCCATGGTAACCCAGGTTCCAGGACTCAGCTAGAGATAGCCGCGTTCAGGTGAATGGTAGCAGAGGCTTACTCATGTGGAACATACACCTATAAGTTTATTTACTCGCTGTGTTATGATGAACCCTTAACGTTTAATCTCTGGTCCCGCTATTTCACCCCTTGAGTAGAGGAACTCTGGCGGTTGTATATACATGCCTTATGCTTCATGAGTCGGTGTATATCATACACAGAACGTTTGTTGTATGGTGAGGGCTCGGGGTCTCTGGAACTTTGCACTGAAGCAACAGGTGTTAGGTGGGGATATCTGATATATGCTGCTGCTAAAGTAACAAAGTAACACATTGCACATTGAGGATTAGTCTTTGTTCACTGGAGTAACACATAAAATCACAGTTACATTATAACTGTGCAGTAAGTTCAAATCGCGTGTTCGAGTCACCAACACTTATAGTAACACCAAGTATCAAGGAAATGATGTTTGATGAATTAATCGTATATTGATATACTGGTGCTGGGATAACTAAACCTATCACAAGAACAAAGTAACAATTTATTGAGAGGAAAACATTTTGTAATCTCGTTACTGAATTTACTTTGCAATAACAAATGAAGAAAAGACATTAAGCAATGTCTATATAAACACCTGAAAAACTCCTCTTCATAACTGCAACCCCTACAAACCCCATGAGGTGTATTATGAAAGCTTTTCTGACGAATTTAACGGAATACAATTATGCAGCTGCCCCAAAAACTGACCGTCTTTTTTACGAAAATCATACAAAGGCTTTCTTTAATGGCGATGTTGATTTCTTTATTAGTTTGTCATTTCCCAACGTTTTCTGGCTTCCCTTACGAAGCTATTTTCATGAAATTTATAATTGTATCGAAAGGATTACAATTTCGGGAGCTTTTTTTCCAATGTCGAAGTTAACAACCTTTTTGAGATAAATGATCAAAATTCCATAGCAACTGTAGGCAACAAAATTCCCCACCGATTAGTACCATATTTTGCATAAAAAGATAAAAATTGTGATTTCCTAAGAGTTTTTCTTTCGAAAAGTATTCGTAAACCGCTTCAGATAACACCGTGATAGAAGGTTCATGATCAAGCTCACATTCAAATTCATTACAGTATTATTCAAGCATTCATCTACCATACCTCGTCAGTGATAACACTTCGAACGTTCTCATATCTCATAAATCGCCATTTTCATTAAAGTTTCGTCGATGTTTCACTAAAACTCTTATCTCATCACGGATTGCACGTTTCCTAGGTCCAGATTACCTTCTTAAAAAACATTTATTAATGAAGGTTTAAATCTTTTAATACAATCTCCTTGATATCAGATCGAAATTTGTCCCTCGCACCTCGTTGCGTTTCTTGCAGCGATGTACGAGGGACAAGTTTCGATCTGATTTCAATGAGATTGCGAGCGTAAGGAAAGAATGCTCTTTGAAAACTGTAAAGAAGCTTGAAGGCCGTCAGTATTGTCCAAAAGGCAGTCCTAGTTGTGTCTTAGTTAAGATTCATTCGTTCATATAGTGACATGTAATGTTTTACTTGTTCCATATTAATGAAAAGAATGCAGTAAATTGCAAAAAAAAAACAACAAAAAAACAATCGTGAATAATGGTAAAAAAGTATTCAATGTAATTTGATATTCCGTTTGGCTAAATTATTGACTTGACAACATTTACAGAAGATTCAAAGAAAGTTGTCATTTTCTGAACTTAAAATTACGAATTTCTTCAAACATGAACCTGAACATTAAACATAGTATAAAGCGAGTCAAAGTCTGAACTCTTATATTATTTCCTTGAGTACTCAAAGATCTTCACGGTTTGTATAAAATGCAAAAAAAAATAAATGCAAAAGACCTTGCTACTTGCTTATAGACACGTGACACAGAAGTAAAACAACTGCTATCATTACACGCTGGTACTGATCGAACTCTTTTGACAAAAACTCTGCTAAACTTACTTCCGTAAGATGTAAGCATTAATGAAAACTGACAAAAACTTGGCAGCGTATAACCTCGTTAGAAATAAAATCGCCATTTTCTCCTTTTTCTCCATTGACAAAATGTTAAAACAGTTACAACTGGTTGGTCGGATATTGGACAATCCGGAATAGAAGAAAACAGTGGTGCTCACGAAAGCCTTTATGATCTTGCTTTTCCAAAGTTATCGCTTTCTGTTAGTGATGTAATGCCCGACGTATTTTTTTTGTTGGCATGTCGGTATGCACTCATGCATTAGAAGACAATTTTCTCGTCATACTTTTGGACTGCTCAGTGCACAAACATTCACAACTAAACTTTTCCAATATATTGCCATAAAAATCTCGCGGCGATATGATTTTTAAGTTTAAAGCTTAACTAGGAATGTTTATTAACTCAAGGTTTATCCTGATCGTACAACTAATCTAAAGACCCTTTAAATAAATGTGGTAGAGTCACAACACCGTCCCGCAATTGAACATACGTCAATTTACAATTAACATTATCACCGAAGCAGCCGCCAGATGACGTCATTAAAAATGGTCGCTTTAGGGGAAACATTGCGCTTAACGATGTGATAAAGCACGGATTAACTTTTGAAGAAGTAGAGGAACAAGTTAAACATTTCAAAGATTTGTGTGGCTCGGGTACATTTTAATGAACACGTTTAAAACGGAACTTTACTCCTAATGTCTATCGATTGGCCAGGACTGCCCTTTTCAACTTTAATTTAGAGGACTTTGGTGTTATAATGAATATTGTGCTCATAAGAAGTATTTTTCTTCAAGTTTCTATCTTTTTTCGTTGTTTAATAGAAATGTTACAAGATAGTTGAAATAAAGTCTATGAGTCATTACGTTATCAACATGTGATAATCCATAAAAGCCGAATACAAACAATTTTGTCCTTAAAATACGTTATATAATCACAGGTTACCTTAGTCAACTATGATTTCATTATGAAGAAAACAAAACAAAAATGACGTTCTTATTGAATTGCAATTAGAGAGCAAAAACTGCCATCAATACTACAAATCGAAAATCAATTTGAATTCAGACTGCTCACTTCATCATTAAAACATTTTAAAATGCAATACCCTGAAAACATTAACAAAGCATGTCGGGATCGTTCATGGAAACGAGGAGCTCTTCATATAGATTTTACCACTGCTTCAGTCAGTATATCTCATTGATTAGAACGTGTATTTGGGTATATATGGTTTTTAAAGATAATAATAATAATAATAATAATAACAATAATAATAATAATAATTTATTGCCTTTCCAGGAATTTGCTTTACAGCAACAGAGCTTAGCAATCTTTTATAAAAGTAAGAAAACGAATTGCTGTCATAAACAAGACGTAAAAATAAATAGTTAATTTTCGATCAGTTTTATTTTATAACTTTGTTGTACAATGAAACTTTATTAGTATATTTATTCAATTTGTTATAAAGTCTAAAAGTGTACAGAACTTCCAAAATCGAGCATCCTGCAGGATGAAAATCGAGTACCTAAATCAGTTTGTGACTGACTGTGTATACTGGTGTAGTGTATTTGATTTTCAAAATTCATTTCTCTCAATGCGTCTATTACATTTCTAACGTCCTTATTCGTCCTTACGGAGTATAATTTACAAGGGGTGGTTTTTTTAATACAAGTTTAATAGTGTAATTCATAGTGATTCCAGGATGTGCTTCAGAGCTTGTTGTCAATGATGTTATATTGTGTTGTGCAGGGTATAGAGAACACTTCCCTTGTACGTATTTGTATAATCAGTATGATCGTGTAATAGCTTGTTCGTTTTGTAGATTTTGTAGTTGTTAATCTTGAATATTATGAAATGTTTATATGGCATTGAATGTTCGTGAACGTTTATTACAAGCAAATATAGTGAAACATTCTGCAAGTCCTAACAAATGTGAGATCATGCATCAAACACCTTGCCTTCTCACAGATCAATTATCATTTGTACCATTCATCTATAAACAGTTAGCAAACTATGTAAACAACGAAATTAGGAGTACTTGGTGCATTGATATGATGTCACAGTTACGTTTCTGTACATTGTATTTTATTCCAAAAAGCCATAGCAAATATGTAACACAATAAAAAAAAACATTACGAAACAAGCGCGCGTAAAATCTTTCTACTGTACCTTACTAAAACGTTGACTAGAGAAGACGCCCGAGCCAAAACTTCTTTGTCACAATCACAGATAACCCAAGTCCTCTCATCCACAATGGTTTCAATTTGAACAAAACATTACTTAGTGAGAGTTTCTGTTTCAAGATCGTTCAATTACTTCCGTTCTATAGCTTTTTACCAACTGCATCGATCCTGCACATGCTAATTACTGGTACCACACACATACTTACCATTCATTTACATCTGAAAATTCTTCTCATTTTTATCATTACGAAAATGATACAGTACAGTACATTCAAATAGGTTGGAATGATTCACGTTCCTTTTCAACAGTATATAGAATAATCTTCTAAATAATGCCACGAGATACTTCACACAAAGCAATAGAGGTTTAGAGTGAAAAGAAGCACAGAATTTAAAGGAAAAGAAACATAGTGCCAAAAAAAATTGAGAGAAAGAAAGACATATTGAAATATTGGCTTTGTATACTTCAATCCATAATTTCAAGGGCCTATCATTTTTGTAAAATCGGTTTAATGTTCTGAAATGAAGTTTTCAATATTGTGAAAATGTGCTCTGTGAGTTCAATCTCAAGGAATTCAGAAGATCAACCTATCAGGCGTACCCCGCTGCGTTTCTAAATCGAGTACTGGCCGTGTGAGAGGTAAGGCTCTGACGGGTCGTGCACCGCTGGGATTCGAGTCAAAATTCTAGGACTCGAGTACCCGACTAAGGGAGATAACTTTCATATAGACAAAATACTACTTATCTTTATCATTAACGGATGGTAATTTATAAATTTATCCTGTATTAGGAACTCCGTTAGAAGGCGAATCACTGCTGCGCGACGGACGTGTACAATTGGTTTTTACCGAGGATATATTCTAAAGTATACGATACATTATTAATAATTGAAGGAGAGAAACACACTATTGTCAAGATATAAGACTTTCAGACAATTGCAAAGTGTATTACGTTTTCAAGTTAAGTTTCATCTTGTGATATTAACATGATATCAATCACCCCTGGCCTTTTTCGCAATGGACTTGGTCGTAAAGATTACATGCTTATGACATAAGATAAAGGTTTTGAACCTCAATTCAAACAATTAGAGGCGCGCTAAAATATGTAATGGTGCATGTGACTGTCTAGCTTCCTCGATGATTGGGTTGTACAAAGGTCACCTCACATGATCCGAATGAATAAAGTACTCAGATCGGAAACACGATCATTAGGCGTGATCTTAATCCAACCAGATTCTTTCGACTTACTTGTTGCACATGCATATGAATAGTTATGTTGTATTTGAACTTATGCATAAAACGTTTATTCATTCAAAGATATTCAAATTTTGATCATCTAGGAGGAAATTATCCATATTAAGTTGTAGTTGTGTTGTGTATTTTGTTTTTCTTTCATTCCAGTTAAAGAGTTAAAACAATTTGAGCTTCTCTACATGAGAAATATAATCAAGAATTCAAGAGTTTAATGTTCTGATTGGCAAGCGGTTCAAAGATTATCTTCTGTCAATATGTTTTTAGATGATTTGGTTGGTATGATACGATGGATGGGTTTGTATTAGAAATTTCATGTTTTGCCACTCGCAAATTGTATTGAATTGAAATAGTAGGTAAGTTATTTTCTGATACGTGTGCATAAAGTTTAGTTCTCTTTGGAGGTATTATCTTGACGAGAACAGGTATCATCATGAACACGAATCGATCTCTAAAGATATTTACATTATGGTGATTAGATAATGTCTCTTAGAACCTTGCAAATGATTGTATATTATTTTATTTGAAAACTTTATCAGTGAACTCGGTAATAAATTATAAATTTGAATTAACTATGAAATTATATTTGAATTTGCTTTTCTAAATCCAGGAACTTTTAAAGTTTCCATAATAACTCCTTATGTTAATCTTATTTCAATCTCACCACGAACATGCGGGGAAACGATTTTTCCTACCTTTTAACGTCCTTCTGTTGAAAATGTTTCGCCGACACCGACATCTGAGACTAGACGTCTACATTCTCCTGTCAAGCACTATATTAAACGTTTTGTGAGGAATAATTTTCCAGATACTCGGAATAAGTCTATGACGCAAACCTAATGAATAGAGAGGTAACCCACGCACTATTTACGCATTAGCAATAAAGAATGAAGCAGATATAGCGACACCTTGTTTAACACCTCTTTCGTCATCGTAGGTAAAATTAGCTTGCGTGTCAACCAAAGCAGTGTTAGGTAACTATTACGTCTTAAGCCATTAAGAAACAGTCATATGAGAAGCTTTAAAACTACAACTACATGTTGAAGAAACTCGTAAAACTGTCCTACATGCATGACGGTGTTGATGTTATCTATATGATGACGCCTGGTAGATATCGCTGAACCGTGACGTTTTCAAAAAGTTCTCAAGTTCAGAAAAATCGAATAGAAAAGAGAGGATCTGGAGGTATATTCTGAAATATTTGAAAAGCGTACTTTCTGCACACGATTTCGATCATTTAATTGTTGAGTTTTTGGCATACAATCTTAATATTGAAGCCCCTCTCTTCCCCTCTATTGTTGTGATCATAATCGTTGATGGTAATGTTTTATTTGTTTTCTCGCTTACATCAAAACGTCTAGGACGATCACCTAAAAGTCGCAATGTGAAACTGACAGGCTAAAACATGTGCTATAATAATGAGGTATGACGTCAATTATAAGGGTTCTTTTTGATTGGCAAAGTTTTAACTTTCACGATTAATGTTATGGTTCACGGAATGATTTTATCTTAATTGTACTAAGTTTCGAACGATGAAAGCTCCTTATGCATTTTTTGAGGGAACATTCTTGACAGTTTTTCTATTTTAAGGAATTAGATTATTTAACAGTGCCTTTAACCTAAAGTTAATTTGTCGAATTTGATCACACAATCAGCAGGGAAACACGACATTACGACAGACATTGTTTTCAGAGATTACCAATCAAATATGTTTCCGTATCATTTATATCAAATATTAGGAATACAGTTTGTTAGCGCGAACCTTTAGCATAATACCCACATTTCATTGCATAATAAATTTATGTGATATTAATGATACAGAAACACACGAGGTAAATTAACTCTTTCACATAATTTTAACACAAACATTTGAAAGGCATAACAACACTTCGATAACTATTCTATTGTCTAAATTTGAATGTATGGTAGATCTACCCTGCTAGATCGTGTTTACGAACAGAAAACACTCTGTAAAATCGCGATGACGTTATCAATGATAGGTAACCTCTTTAGGATTTGCATGAAAAGTGGTTTTGCTAAAAGAGTTCGTCTTTTGTCCTAATTTGTATGTATATCAGATTTGGATACCAAGTTTATCAGATGGCCCTATTGCACCGATAACACCCTCCATTATATGATATTGAATTCATTTTCTTCTTCTCATTAGGAATTAGACCTATGATAATTGAGCTTGATTAATTTGAACGTAAATTTATTACCTGTTGATATGATACATGTATGGAGCCCAAAACACTAGACCTAGTTTTAAAAAGAGGATGACATGTATAATCAAGAAATGACAATATTTGAAACAAGGTTTTCAAATTTCATGGTACAATTGAGCTGAAGTCATAGATTGTGCTGGCAATCTAGAGCATTGACAGAATAAAACATCTTAAACTGCTTTTGCAGTGGCAATCGATGAGCTTATTAAACTGCTCTGTATAAACAAGTACAATTTTATATGTGATTCTTACATTTTTCAATTATTCATTTCTAGTTAGTGTATTCTAAGCACACAAATTTTTGGATACTGAATACTCAAGGGACACTTTTTGCATATGCATGTTATGATAGTGTGAATTATCCTCACGGGTACTTTATACAGATATTCTATAACTGGCAGTTCTTTTGAAATATTACGATAATCGCATTATTAGAAGTGTTTAAAGCGCATTGGCCTACTAAGAAAGATCGGGTATGGTCACACTACAGACGTTTTTATCTTACAAAATCTGCTTTTCAAATATCTGATAAGAGCTGCTAGTTCAAATTATAACCATCACTGTGTAACGAGTTGCAAGCTTAACGTCGACTCGTCTTTTGACATGATTACTCGGGTAAGTGGATAACTTCTGTAAGGTCACATTTGCAATAGACCCATATATGAGGGTGGTGAAGTCACGTCTACAGGTATCTGTACGTTATGGGTTAGGACTTCATTGGTAGAGGGATATCGTGTTATTGAAGGTCCAGTAAGTCGAGTGTAACTAAAGAGCTGGTGATGACAACAACATCCGGCAAACTCGGATAGTCTACATTGTAGAGAGACGACATCAACACCCGACAGAATCGGACAGTCTACAGTGTAGAGAGTGGACATCAACATCCAGCAGACTCTGATAGTCTACAATGTAAAGGGAAAACATCAACAACCTACAGATTCGGACAGTCTACAGTGTAGAGAGACAACATCAACACCCGACAGATTCGGACAGTCTACAGTGTAGAGAGACGACATCAACATCCAACAGATTCTGATAGTCTACAATGTAGAAGAATAACATCAACACCCGACAGATTAGGACAGTCTACAGTGTAGAGAGACAACATCAACATTCTACAGATTCAAACAGTCTGCAGTGTAGAGAGACAACATCAACACCCGTCAGATTCGGGTGGTCTACGGTGTAGAGAAACAACATCAACACCCTACAGATTGGCACAATCTACAGTGTAGACAGACGACAGATTAGGACAGTCTACAGTGTAGAGACACAACAGATTCTGACAGTCTACAATGTTTAGAGACTCTGATGACCTGACTTCATGCAATGCTCACACATGCTGTTGGTTCCTGTGTTAATTGTATTGATTTTTTCTGTGTAGTTATTCTCATTGACAAGAAAGACTGTTATCAAGCGGACTTCGCTGTCTATGAATATTGTATGGGGAAACCATATTGGAAGCAAGAGTATAGGACGCTTGTAGTAATCTCGTAAGATTCGTCTTTAGATCTGTCGTGACAGAAAGGTACGAGTTGCACGTGAGTGCACGCAACATCAGAGAACCTTGCTGTCGGTCAACAAGCATACACTGTTATCATGCACGGTGGATGTGACCGAGGGACACAAGGTCTACAGACCTTCTCAGATTGAAGCAAGCCTTGGACTGAGGGTGTGGAACATGTACGCTACGTTTATGTGTTACTTCCTGACAGATCATGCAAGGCTGAAGATTAATGGCTCTCTTTATGGCTGACTGAGATTGGACGAGTTTGATGCCGAGGTAAAGACTGCAGGTGATTAAGTGATGTCTGCTTCTTCTGAAGAAGAATCATTACTTACAGATGCCCGTGCAGGAGTGGATTAGGGAGAGTGTGGCCCTGGGTGGTGTGGAATACTTATGAAGTGGAGTGCTTGCAGTCGTGTAGCCAGCCAACTCGTCAGTGTTAAGATTGTCGGTCCGCCAATATAACCCTCATCTCCGTAATATTTACTGACAGAGAGACTTATACACCACCATACCTCCTCGTTAACTGTCAAACCACCAACACGCCGAAAACACATTGTTAAGATACAAGAGTGCACATGCTATGGCGCTTTATATCCATCATTGATCGAGAAGTGAATACATTCAATTGGAACGCAGTCAGTTTAGAGAGACACGTTGTAAGGAAGGCGATTGCATCGATTTAGGATATGCCAGGCCTTGCCTCAGGTGTACGTGTTCTGTGACTGCACAGACTGTTGTGGCGAGAGCTCCATTCATACCAGAGACTGCAGTGTATTCGGCTTCTGTGATGCGGCGACTACTATCTGCTGCCTCTGTTGTAAGCTGACTTGTATGTATGTTTTGTGAATATTCCTTGAATATGGTAAATTGTTAACATATCTCAGACTATAGTGTATACTGTGAGATAAAGCTTCTACTGAACTGTTTCGACGAGAAACGACTGTGCACATTTCCGTTTAACTACAATGACTACCGTGAACTGTCTTTATGGCAATACTGAGCAAATTTCCTATGAAACATTAAGGAGGCGCAGAACGGATCCTATGAAGTTTTACATGTAACGACAACTGGTGTACCCTTAAAAAACAAGACCCATGAACTGTGCGCATCTCCTGCTAGATGCAACAGCTACCTCGGTGAGAGACGAGAGCACTCACTCCATGGCCCTGTGACCTGTCAGTCCGCAGCGTGAACTGCTCCTGTGAGACAACGCTGTGAACTAGTCCTGTGAGAGGGAGACGAGATGAGAGAAAGGGTGTTATGGAAGCTGAAGCGCGTCTCCCCAGTCTCGGAGATCCCCTTGTGTACGTCTCGCCTACTGATTGGGGCCACCTCGACCATGCGCTGTCACACACACAGGTAAGGATCGCCAGGCGAAAAGCCCGCGAGTGTGTCGTCTGCTAACAACTCGCAGCAGCCGACATGGCTACTAGTGGAAGGACTCGAATGCAGAATGTGTGGTTGATGCACGTGTGTGTGTTCATTGGATTTGCATCAGTCACTTGTTTGACAGACATGCAGCTGTCCGAGTTCGAGTCTGCTGTGAAGCATGTCCTTAGTTGCAGGAACATACCCGCAGTGTCGATCTCCTTGGTGAAAGATGGGAAAGTTTTTCTGGAGAAGACTTTTGGTGAGGCAGACCCTGAAAGAAAGATTAAGGTTAAAAACGACACGCGATTCTGTATTGGATCGCTCACTAAAGCTTTCACTTCAACCGTCCTCTCTAAGCTCGTCAACGAACGTAAGAAGTAAGTTAAATTTTGTCTTATCCTTACACTAACAATCATAGAACAATATTATCTAAACCTAAAGTTGACAAAAAATTATTGAGTGCCTATTATTTCATTACGATAAAATTGATAACCTTTGAAGTACCAGGCGCACCTGAGCTACCACTGGTGGAAATTGCATACAATTCTCACCATGATATTGAATAAGTATTTCTTTTCTTATTAAGACTCTGCTTAGTATTTGATCAAGGTGAATATTGAGTATATACGTATGTACATGAGAGGTTGTTGGTCCGGATATGTCACAGCGATTTGTACTCCTATTAATCCTCACTATGGTGGAGATGAGTACAAGCGCTGTCCGTTATGATGATACGATAATTTGACGATGATTGAACCATTCAACCTGTTTGAAACAGTCCATACCCGTGCATTAGAACGTAATTGGGTTGTTTTCATTCGAATTTTATTAAACAAACATTTAGAGACACATATCCATCCATTATAACGTAATTACAATTTTTTCCATTCAACCAATATGAAATTAAACAGCCAGTAGAGACACATACCCATCCATTTTAACGTACTTATTGTTGTTTCCATTCAACCCGTTTGAAACAGCCGTTAGAGAAACTTACAGACACGCTATATCGTACTAATTTCTGCTTCCATTCAACCAGTGTGAACCAGCCTTACGAGAGACAAAGCAATGCATTATAACGTAATTATCACTGTTTCCATTCAACCCGTTTGAAACAGCAAAGACATGCTATACCGTGCTTATATCTTCTTCCATTCAACCAGTGTGAACCAGCCTTACGAGAGACAAAGTAATGCATTATAACGTAATTATCACTGTTTCCATTCAACCCGTTTGAAACAGCAGAGACACGCTATTCCGTACTTATATCTGCTTCCATTCAACCCGCATTAACCAGCCTTACGAGAGACAAAGCAATGCATTATAACGTAATTATAACTGTTTCCATTCAATCGTGTAAGAAACAGCCTTTAAAAGAATTACACGGATCCATTACTCCCCATGTTTAGCTGTTGTTTTTAAACCCAGGATAAATAGATTTACACATGTGTATTATTTCGAATGTTATGATTGTCCTTATTCAACTCTATGATACAATCTGTTAATGTTGGTGTACTTCTGTTATTCCCCGTTTGAGAGAGGCAAAAAGCTCCACAGAGATAATAGATAGTAGCTTATAAAAAGCATTGTGTTTACATAACCGTTTTTTTTTTCAAGGCAATGAAAGATAATGAATATTGTGTAATGTCGAAAAAAAGTTTAAGATGTTTGGCAGACCCACTTATTGTACCTCTGTGTGTGTATCCACTTGTCAGCATGTTTTCCTTCTTCCTAGCTGTATACTATATCTGTTTTATAAGTTACAAGAAATCATTGATGATAAGCTGCACTATATAATAATGATAATAATAAAAATATATAATGAATTCGTAAAGCGCCTGTCTTCCAAGAAAGCTGCTCAGCGGCGCTATATCATGAGCTCTTCTGTCAATGGAGATTGGTTGTGGAATTCTTTAATGTCCGAAAGCTTCATGAAATAAGTATGTTTTCAACAAAGAGCGAAAAGTGTTCTTGTTCTCAGCAAATCTGATGGCTGGGGGAAGATCGCAAATGATCTTTCTGCTGTTTTAGTGTTTGTGTTTGGAACAACAAGCTGCCTCTGATGAGCTGATCAGAGACTTCTGTTTGGGATGTGAAATGATATAAGATCTTTCAGATACTGTGGATATGTCGGTTCATAATTTTCCCATGTTCTCATATTTTTTCATGTTCTCTTGGCTACCTTTTCAAATGTAATATTTATAGTTCAACAGAATAATTGTGATAAAAAAACTTTTATGGCTTGGAAAATAATATTAACAACATTACTATTAAAACCAAGTTTGCACATCTTATCGTGAAATCATATGGACACTTCTATACAAAGACTAAACGCTTGACGTTTAAAGATAACATCTGTCTGTTTCCTTTTTGTTTAAAAATGAAGTGTTTAAAAGTACTTTCTGAGCTGTTTCAAGTGAACAGTGATCTGGTTATCACGATAACATCTTAAACACATCTTGAAACCATCATGTATAGAAGAGGAATATAGTTGCATTTTATAAAAGTCTGTTTTGTGTATATTATAATTTTGAAATGAATACGTATCTGCCAAGATTCGTGCTTGAATAACAAGCATCAATAAGTGAACTATAATCATCCTATGTTCTTTCAATGAAAGTTGTAAATACGTGAAATACTACACATGCATAACAGATTCTACATTGTTTTAATAAATGCATTTAATTACATAAGCACGGGTAGATATCATATAATCAAATAACCATTGAATAAGTCACCATAGGCATTCGTCTTACAAATCTCTTAAGCCACTGTACCATACATACCTCAATGTGTATATCGTATATCGTATATGTCGAGAATTGGTTTCATTATCAAAGAATGAATACTATTTAGACCGTATAGACATTTTTGGCAAAACTAACTTTTTAGCAATAAATAGCAATAAAATCGATTTCTTTCATAATAAATGCAACTATACAGTTTCTCGGATGAAGTCAAGTGATATAAGATTATTGTAGAACATAATTCCAGATTTTCTGATTTCTTTGAATTACAGATGTTGATAACTTCAATTTCAGAATGTCTTCTGGATGTTATCACAGTACTCGTTGTGCGATATTTCAGTTTCTAAAAAAGATAACAGTTTCTCAAATAAGGATGATCTCTCATAAAATGTTTGATTAAGTAGTTCTTCTAGTGAATCGGAAATACCTTTAAATCTGAATGAAAAAATGCAGACTATCCAAAACCCGACTGACAGCACTGGTCTGATATTAAGTATGAATGTATGTTAATTTCTTGTGCAATGAGAATAATAAATAAACATAACACATGTAAGTAAATGTTTAAATAAATCATGTTTTTATCGGAGATCTTTTGTAAGTTTTATATGAAATTACCTCTTTCTACCATAATTTCGAAGATGATAAATCTGAAGTTTGACAGGAGACCATGGTACCGTGTCTCTCCTTATTCAGCGTACGATGTAACTTCTTTATATCACGCAGATATACTACGTACAGGTTCATTTGTGGTTACGTCATATTATATTTTCTTTATACCACGCAGACGTCGTATGAATATCTCACTTCTTCATACCACGCAGATGTAGTTTGTAATAGTTCATATGTCATAACATTAAAATATATTTTCTTTATACCACGCAAATATCTTATCTGCAGGTTCATTGTGGTTACGTCATAATATATCTTCTTTATACAACGAAGACGTCGTATGCTTTTGTCACTTCTTCATACCACGCAGATGTAGTTCATATGTAGTAACATTAAAATATCTTTTCTTTATACCACGCAGATATTTTATGTGCAGGTTCATATGCAAATACATTAAAAATTCTCTTCTTCATACCACGCAAACGTTTAATAAACATACTCATACCACATACCATGTAGACATCATATGTAAAGTTTCATATCAAATAGTTCAATGTATTGTATTTATACAACTTAGACATACAATCTTAAGGTCTTTATAAAATACGTTCAAATGGAGTAGAGGAATTCTTAGAATATTAACGTTGGGATTCGGAATTCCTTTTTGAAATTCCTTTCTCCGACTGTACCATATGCAGCCTAGATTATGTGTCCCATTTACCTTCTGGGGAGCTTATATTCGCCCATCCGTACTATTATCAAGTAAATTCTTTCTTGTGAAAAAAGCCAGACTTAAAAAGATCGTTCGTTTCAAGAATTTGAAGTTGAAACCTCTTTTTACGGAGAATAAATCGATAAAGCCCTTGAGTAAACAGGCAACAGAGGAAACATCTTGACGTCTTTAAAAGCCAATAAATAGCACGTGTTGATAAAAAGATTTCATGGTAAAATAATTCCTGAAGCAACACGATTGCCAGTTCATACAATTATGTATCTGATATATCGTTGGTAATACAATCAGATCGGTTTTTTAGCATGAGGCGTCCTCGTAGATAAGCTATTAGTGAGTCCAACAGTACGAGAGGTTTCTGTATTCTGATTGTATCCGGGCAAAGTAACCTGAGATATATTAGATATTATGAGATATACCATATTGACTGAGATGTCCTTGCTATACAATTACATGCATAATTCAGGAAATTCAAAATAATTCTTTAGCGAGAGACTTCATAGTTGTTGCATCTTTGTCAATTAAATGAGTCCTAAATAACATTCGTAAAACGGTTTACTTGTTGCGTTTTTATTTTTATAAATACAATACAATAAGCCTTTGATAAAGCATCCTGCTACATCAGCGTATTTCTCTCCGCCAAAGTCCATCATATACCCTGATATCTTTCGGCCTAAAATGCTCGTATCGCTTTAAGACTGGTTACTCATGGCTATTTATAGCCTACATTGACAATTGTTTGAATTCTCATCCGGGTTGTGCCGCTATTGCTGAATACGAGTCATTTCATTGGCTTGCTATATTTAGCGATACGAGCGTTTTAGGTCGAAGGATGGCGCTAGGCGGAGATATATACGCTGATGTAGCAAGATGTTGATAAAGAGATTTTATTCAATATATGAATTTTAAATCAAATTGAGTCAAAGAGCATCAGCATCAGCGTGATTTGGTGTGAGTAAAAAACTCCTTTGACAGGAGAGACAGTAGTATTTAAAATGTTTGTGATATGATCAGAATGAGTAGTAAGGAACGAGATGTCATAGAAGTTATGTTCCTGATAATACGATCAAAGTGAATCCTAGATTAAGATAGGTCCTAGAACTTACGTTACAGGAACTTTTGTCAAAAAGAGCTACGAATAAAAAAGATCCTAGATAGTATCAGGCATTGTTCTTTTCCTCTCTGATTGTTGTGACAAAGTGATAAAGGTAACGTATGGGAAGGAAATTATGTTTATCTGCCATCTGCTACTACAATACTTTACCTAGTAAAATAAATCTTACACATCAAATAAATCACAAAAGAAGTATCACACTTTGTCATTCTGAAGCTGAGAAGAGTAAAAGGACGAAGTGATATTAGAATGTATTAGTTTCTTTTGAAATGAAAAAAAAACGTAAGAGGCTGTATACAAGTCACAACTCTTGCACCATTTACCAGTGGAGCTTAAAAAGAAAATTCTTCATCGGTCACTGTGGAGCGACAGGTTCACGAATCAGAGGAGTCATTTCCTCCCTGACATATGGATGTACTCAATACATATGACCCCAGTAAGTGGGGTGATAGATGGATGCTGGTGGCCTACATACAGGCTGGAGAACGCTTCAATCAGGGACAGAGGTCCACTGCCAGACGAGGGAGTCACGCCGATACCGTGATGTATGGCCCTACCCGTCACTTGGTGTAAATCATTAGTCGACTTCAGACAGACCTACTGTTTACAAACTTTGCAATAGGTCTTTGATAGATGTGTCTCGAGTTCAAACATTGCTCAAATGTCCATCCCTGGTTCATCAGAGGGGTACCATCTTGAAATATTGGCTTTCGAAAGAAGAGAAAATCAAAATAGTTTTATTAAGATTTTACGTATCTTCATTTAAATATATCGGTTTCTTCAAATGCTTGAAAATTTATTAATTCTTTGCCATGCCCGCAAGTATCAGGTTGTGACAAGTGATCAATCTTTGGGTGGTCAACCAAAACCAACCCCAATTGGCATAGGAAACTCAACTTGTCAGAATAATATCTTTGTTACATGACGATTAAAGTTTGTAAATTTGGTCTTGACCACCTCAAATATGGGCGTGGCAGAGTGTCTTTCTTCAATAATTTGTCCTTTGTCCTGGAGAACTATGTATCACAGTCTTCGATCAACAAACATTACAAACACTTAATAGCTACATACTCCATAGCTTTCTTCTCTTTTATGGTGCTTTTTTTATTTTTTTCCAAATAGAAATTGTATTTTTGAAAATGTCGGACTTTCGGTTCCTTATGACTCCAATAGCATAGATGTGGACGAATATCGAATCTAATAAAGGGAAGGTTTATTACTTGTATAAAATATCATTTAACATAGTGTCTAGACATTAGAGAGTGCAAGAGAAAATAAAACCTCATTGATACAGAAATATTATCTATATTATATCATATGGCAGCGATGACATTCAATTCTTAGCTTGAGGGACATCAATTTCGAATTAAGGAGAAAACTTTGTTGCTTGTGTCGTTTTTCATCAATGAATCATTATATGTCGAATTCTTCTAATAAAATAATAAAACTATCCTCTACACTTCATGTAAATACGAAATTGATATTCCACATGCAAGATAACATCAACGAAATTCGTTTTAAACAGATCAGTTAAGTAATATTTTTCGTATCACGAAATGCATGACGCTTTGTTGTGTAGAAATACCAATTTGAAATAAATTCGTGAAATAGACCAATTACAATATGTTTTTCTGAGAGATCAAATGAAATGATTTTTTTATTCATACATTTTTAGAACGTTTGATTAATACAATTGATGACAAATGTCATAGTCTGTTATAATGTAATGTTAGAGTAATGTAAAGTAAGGTTAAAATCCTAATGAAATGGATTATCTCGTTGTCAGAATTCAGATTTTGCAAGGTTTTATCATAATTATCAATCGTCTGAAAATTCAATTCAGTACCCTCGTCTTTAATTCGGTTTTATAAATTTGCGTTATGGTTTGTGCTATTGTCCCTTTCATTTCATCTGACATATGCAATAGCCAAGGGTACAAAATAACAACATATGAAAGGAAAAGAGAACTGTGGAAGTCTTCCCTTGATTTCTCCAAAACTGATTTAAATATAAGACTCAATTGCAAAGTATTTCTGCTGTCAGTAATTAATGTCAGCGAAGGTCACCGTAATTTTGATACTTACAATACGTCAGAAAAATTATACTATATTTTATGGTACTGGACATTAGGTTTGTGCTTTCAGAATCACATGTTATATCTCATTCGTAAAAGACAATTATAGAGTGAGTGTATTAATTCAACGAAATGAGTATGAAATCTTGTATACACATTTTGCTCGAGTGTTTGAAAATGTGTCATGTGGCACATTTTTCTATCGTAGGATTTTTTTACACATTTTATTCCATTTGAATCGAGTAGGATCCTCCGGTGCCGCACGTGTGCACATATCGAAAACACGACTCCGTTTATGTTTACCATTAGCTAAAGACTGAAGTATTTTTCTTCCATCTAAATATCCTTACTCATTAGAGTCACCTAAATATGGTTTAAAATGAACTTTATAAGCAGCTTCTGGCAAAAATAACGAGGACAAGTTGGAAGGATTCAATATGCTCCATACCGATGTAATCTTTTACTTTGAAATGCTGTATTCTTCTTCTTTTATCAAAACAGTGCTAGTTCTCCAGGATTATTATTTTCGCAAAAGATGTAAACATATTTTTTTATCATGCCTTTTTTGCAGTTTAGGAATTGTAAATTCTAAGAATCTCTTCTACACGAAGCGCTGTCTAATACATTGCAATCTAAAGTAATAGAGAATGTCTCGATTTCTTTTTATACAACTTCCTCAATCCGGAGACAAGTGCTTGTGCTTGTAATGACATGCTGCCCTCTTTTGATAGAACGATTGTCCATGATTGCCATTGCTCGATCAATTTGATGTTGATTGAATATTAAACATTTATGAAAAGCACTGCACGCTGTTAGTGCAGTCGGCCTTCCAGTCTGCTTTTGATTTTGTTCTTCAGTAAGCGATTTTGTGAGCCAGTCTGTATTTCTTTCAACTTGTATTGTATCACCCATATCTTCAGTTGATAGTTTTACATGCATAAGTATGTTTATTTTAACTGGGTTTATATTTTTAATAGAGTTTAATTTATCTGCTTAGCTTTTAAATATTTGTTTTTCATCGATCTACTTTTTACACTGAACCCAGTTATTCATCTCTTTATTCGGTATGTTTCGCACATTTTGAGTGAGGGAACTATTGGCTACTAACCCATAAGATGCCTCAGTACATAATGACAACGAAGCATGTCTGTTATTGTTGGAGCTAGCGTATCTGTCCTCATTGTTAGCAGTCATTCAACTATTTCCACTTACAATGTACTTAAAGCCACTTAACGCGGGTTCGTTATTCGCCCGTTTGTCGATGCAACATTCATATGACGATTTCCACTTGCCTTATGCCACTTAACGCGGATTCGTTATTCACCACTGTGCGTCAATGTAACATTCATACAACCACTTCCACTTGCCTTATGCCATTTAACACGGGTTCGTTATTTGCTCTGTGCGTCGATGTAACATTCACACAACCATTTCCACGTGCCTGATGGCACTTAAAGCCGGTCAGTTGTTTGCGCCTGTATATCAATGCAGTCTTCCTTTTTTAAGTTATCAAAAAGAAGTTGAAAGAGACAACTTGATTCTCGTGGCTTCTCTTCAAGGAAATTTCGTTAAGATTACCATAGCATTTGAGAAGTAATGAACGTTGTAAAAGTCAAATATGGTTATCAGTTTATTTTGGCTTTCGAAACTTTAAGAGCGCTTCGCAAAACGAGTGTTATAGTTTCATGGTATAACGTATTTAAATGGAAGTCAGCTAGATGATGTTCTGTCTTTAAATGCAGAAGCTCACGTTTCGAATTATAGAAGATGCCGCACATGTTATGAAGGTTAACACAGGTTGCAAAACTCAAGACAACTGATGAAAACGCTTTCATGCAAGCAATAAGACTACATGAAAAGTTACATTTTTTATACGATATCTGCATTAAGAAGAGTATTTTTGTAGAAATCAGAATGAATGCAATATTTTTCAGATTAAAAAGTTAAACAAAATAGCTTTAAAGGCAGGACATTTAATTTCATCATACTTACCCAAATAAACATGAGTGTATGTACAATGTACTATTTTCCAAGGGTTCAACAACACTTAATTACTCTACCCGAGTATGCATAGTAATAGAAAACATTATCGCATACCAAGCAAAATTGTGTTCGACTATTTTAGTGTGAATACCTTTTAATCAACTGAGCAAGGATAATGAATTCTAGGAGATTAACAGATCTTTGAATGTTCGTTTAATCAGTTTATTGATAATAAAACATTTTCTTGTAATTGGTAAATTGTTTTCTTTTTCAAAATATCCCTTTTTTCCACACGAAAACGTGCTGGCTTTAGCAGTTGAGGGTTTATTGTGTTATCAATTGACCAAACCATACATACAAACAAGTATGCGCACTTACAATGAGTTAGATTTTGATCACTATTAATTACAATACAACTAGGTGTATAGCGTATAAAAGAAAAGCTCCAATGCAATATTGTAGGCAATGTCTAGACTATAGATATACTCTGTATACTCGGTTACAACTCCATTCAAATACACATCTGGTTTAATGATCAACATAAAGACACACCCATCTTCTGTCACAATTAGATAAGGTTTTAAAAAACATTTTAATGTAAGTCATCCTTCAACGTATTTTTCCTCTCCCTATGAACTGTTTATTTACATTACTTGTGGCTAAAATAAAGGGAATCTTCATGTGGTCGAGTAGGTTCAGACCACACAGTTTGAATAAATAAGCATTTTTGTTGCGCCGTGTCAAATTGGTTTATGATTTACATATGCTATTACGCTGAACGTACAAGAACTTGAATTGATACGAATTACATGACAAGGTTGGAACTGCAATCATTGAGGGCGATAAAGACTTCCTTGTAAAAAGAGACTGCTGTAAGGTGATGTACTTCAACCCTTCCTGTTCTGTAATTATAGTGTGAAATTAAATTTGTGTACAGTGGTACAATGAAATATAAGTTGACAAAGCACACAAAACCTTCATTAATGTGCAAAGAGTGTTTGTGTTATTTCATCTATAACGTTAGTCAAATGAAGCAATATGTGTTTCACATAGGTGTACGTATATGTAATAAATAACTTATCAAATTTTTTATATTTTTATACGTAAGAATGTGACAAATTGTGTAAAGGAGTTTTAAAATAATAGATAAATCATATCAAACTGCAAACGCACTAGATGATTTATATCTTTGATATTTTCGTTGAAGGTGAATCGTATTATCAGAGTTCCGTGAATAATTAAAGGGGCACATGAGTCCGAAGAATTTAATTTGTTTTCTGAGTTATAGCCACTATAGTATGATAAACTACTACTTATTGTTATTTTTGGCTGTATTGTAAGGTTGTTATAAGACACTTATAATATATGATAAATCAATAGTATTGCCTAATTTGTACATGCATTGTATTGTTTTATTATAAGTATTGTTTCGTCATGATTCTTTATTAATAATTTCAAATTATTAATAAAATGTATAAGTAAATAAAACCCGTTTAATGATGTGAGGCGATGTAATATGTCTACAAATTTTACAATGCTTCTTTTTAACTGCATTACATGTATTTTTTGCAAAAACAGTGTATAATTCATTTTCTGAACAATTGCCACCCGGACAAATCCAAGCAATGACAGTTACCACACATGACAATGGTTTTGACCATCATATTTTTTAATGATAGAGATGTAAAACAATATGAAGGGTTAGTTTCCGTAAGTATGGAGTCGGCTAGTATTGATGAAAATATGGTGAAATGACGTGCACAGAAGTAGATTTGCGTATCTTTTCTATGACAACTGGATATTAATGTCTCCTTCGTTTTGCACAATTAATATATTGTTCTTTCGCATTGAAACAGTCCAGAATGTTGTTACTCTATCTTATATTTCTTTCTTATTTATTGTTTTTCTTCACCATCTTCAACCTACTTATACAATTTACATCCTTATTCCCCATTCGAAGTCAACTTAATTTGTCAGTAAAGTTTATGACTGTAAAATTTTGTACGTATCCGGACCGGGAGTAAAATCAATAGTTTATTATTTGTCTATAACCCCAGGGGTGATATATTTTAGGAATATTTACTTATGTTAACTTAAATTTTCTCCTATTTCGATAAATCTTTATCGATTGATAAAAAAATAACATATATCGATTTCCCCCCAATCACTGTCTTTTCATACTAGACGGCCAAGTATCTCGATGATTAAGTGGTATTGAAACACCATGGTGGTCAGATGCCGCATTACAAGTAACAACCGGCAAACGACAAAACCCTGGAATCATTACAAGGTTATACCCACCCACGCCAAGTCATTTAGACGTCTTACGACTGATTCCTTATCGTTATTTCTGCTGAAAAGGGAATAAGGGTGATATTTCTATAGATACAGGTCTGTCCGATTTCATTATGTGAAGCACGAGAAATGACACGTTTCTTCAGATTGCCAAGTTACTAAAGGCTAGAACGAATAAGTAACTCCCACACCCATTGCTTCAGGGACACCTTATGAATGAAAGTTCTTGAGTAGGTTGTCGGATATTTTAAGTCCTCTTGTCGTGAATGAGCGGAACTCGGTGCTCTTCAGTTTCTTTAAGTGTCGTTCTGGTAGAAATGCTATTTTAGTACTGAACATTTTGTAATGGTTCTGTTTATATGTTGACAAGTTACTTTTATAAATGTTTTAGAAATTGGATACACAAAGTAAAATTTGTAGAAAAAAACAGTAATGGTCCTTGATCGTTCCTTGTACGAGCAGAATAATAAAACAAACAAGACAAACATTTTTATCATACACATAATGCACTATTTATAACAGATTTTGTATGATAGTTTCGATTTTTGTTTCATATTTCATAATACAGGCAAAAAAGGTAGGACATGGAAATATAGTTATAATAGTATACAATTGGCAATGACAAAAGTGCGCTTATTGTAATATACAATAGGTTATCATGTTTTCTTTCCAAGTAACAAATGTAGAGTTGACCAGTATTAAAAAAACATTTGTTCAGTGTCCGATGATAGGAATACGTATCTTGAGACATCATAATATCGAACAATTTCTTTCTTTAAGTAATCAATCTTTGGACTGAAGTTAATTATGATACACCTATAGATATACTGTTTGACCAATAAAATGATTGCATTAACATTATTATTGGTTTTCCACTTCATTCCCAGAATAATTCCTTTGTTTGTAAATTCTAATTTTAACTGCACTGAATTCAACCATGATTCTATATCTTTCCATAATCTAAAGATGGGTTCACATTCCCATAATACATGATTTATTGTTTCTATATCATGTTTGCAATGCTGACATATTGGTGAAGGTACATACCCAAATTTAAACAGAAGTTGTCTGGTTGGTAGGATATGGTGAATAATTCTGTATTACAACCATTTCAAGTCGGTGCGTTGGGAACTGTTTCGAATTTGACAAACACCTAAGTTAGAAAGTGCATTAAAACGTCCACATTTTGCAAAAGTATGTAAATTTATATATTAATTATACAACTGTGAAATATATTTATATATGTACATGAATAAATGTCATATTATATTAATGGTATGTAATCTGAACCGTCGATGACTATCTAAATTGTTTATCTTTTGTCGTAGAAACAAGTCTAGTAGTAGGAAACAGCAAACCAAAAACCATCAATGGTACAGAAAATGTGAAAAAAATCAGTATTTATATACCATATATTTAATTTTGCCATTAACACATTATCTCTTAAGTATAATGTCTCTATCATGATTAAAAACGGAGATACGAATCGCATCCAACATAGTTTTGGAAATCTAAGGCAGTCAGAATGACAACAATGAGTTTATAGTGTTTGGTAGGCTAAACAATTGTAGTATCAGTGTATCTCTGTATCTCTTTACCTATTCGAATCAGCTGAACGTTAAAAAACCAATAACCTTAAGTTACATTTCTCCCCAAGCGTTCTAGTGCTGTTGAATTTGGTAACGTGTGGATCAGTGTAAACATGGAATTTGACAAAACAAGTAAACTATTCTGATTATTATATTCAATTTATACCAAATAAAGCACGTAATCCCATTGTAACATAACGTCAACAAAAATGTTAAATAATTAAAAAATCTCTTCACGATGCTCAAATCGATTTACTTTGCACTCATTAAAATACGGATTTTACTTTTAGTCATACATGCAATAAAGTTTAAAGCATAATAATCTTAATTGCTGCATATACGCTTCAGAGTATATTTGTAAGCCCTACCGGCCTTTTTCTGTTGAGAATTATATCTTTAAGTTTCAACAACACAAGTTCCCTTTCGGGTTAATAAAGAATTATTATTATTATTATTATTATTATTATTATTATTATTATTAACTTCACATTCAGCCCTGCTGAAAACCGATAGAACAGTTATTTAACACAAGTAGATTAGAGTTTTTTAGATTTCCTCGTATCATGTTATGTAAACTTTCTTCGATGTCAGGCTTCCTTTTTTAACACATCTCATCAACGCGTGGAGTGAAAGTGGCAGGTTAACTTGATAAACACCGTGTTATCAGACAGCGGAGACGCACCAAGGAGAAACATTTCACACTTCAACCTTCTTCGACAATAAATAAACGTGCTTCATCCGCCGCTATGTCAATCTGAAGCCTTGTTAACTTAAAAAGACGTATTATGTTAATGTCATTTTGCTTCTTTCTTAAAAAGATTCTATGTAAATTGCTACGGTGATACAATGTATATATGCGAGTTAGTCGTGGTGGTAATAGCGTGCACATTGTTAATAGGTTCAAGAAAGTTGATAAAGATATAGAATGATATCATTATAACGAATATATGTATATCATTTAAAGGTTTATGATTTCGGATATGATTGAAACTTCAAGAATAACAGTCACAATGATTGGTCCATTTAATTCAGACATTGTTTAAAACATTCCTTGCACTTCTGTGCGGAAAAGCTTTCATCTTTGTTTTAAAATATTCCTTTATGTTTTTTTTCTTTTAAATTGTAATTTTTTTTAATTATTAAACAATGGTCATTGGGGGAGGGAACATTGCTTTCAATTTTCCATGAGGTAACAACAGGTTTAATAAAGGAAGAATATAACCATTGTCATTCGCTTGGAAGCCAATTGAAACTCGAGTGATAGCCTTTTTCTTCTTAATTTATAGGTATTGAGTAACCGCCCCCTCCCTAATTCATTGTAGAATTTAACTGCCCAGTGTAGTTTATAGCGAATTCAACATCGTCGAAACGGTCGGGAGTTTGAATTTGTAAATCCTTCAGCGAAGTTTTGGATTTATTTGTTTTTGACAAAAGGACATATGGAGAAAGATTTTTGGTGGAATGCTTCATTGCAACTAAGTGTTATAAAATGCTCATTGGAAGTAAGTGTTAAAACGCCTATTGCAAGTAAATGTTAATACGGCTATTGCAAGTAAGTTTTATAACGGTCATTGCAAGTAAGTGTTATAGCGTCTAATGCAAGTAAGTGTTATAACGCCTATTGTAAGTAAGTGTTATGACGCCTATTGCAAGTAAGTGTTATACTGTAACGCCTATTGCAAGTAGACAGAGAGACAGGACAAGTATTTTATTTGAGTCTCACCACTTCAATCATGGTACAGATATTACATAACATTTAAAAGAACATAAATGGTAGACATAAAATACCTTGAGCCACTCCATTAGGAGTTATGAGAGACTTAAAATCATAAATACAATAACGCCTTTGCAAGTAAGTGTTATAACACCCATTGCAAGTAAGTGTTATAACGCCCATTGCAAGTAAGTGTTATAACACCCATCGCAAGTAAGTGTTATAAAACCGATAGCAAGTAAATGTTATCTCATCATCATCATATCAGCAGACACTGCCAGGTATTCACACTGAAGTGAAGACATGATGTTTCTCTTGATACCCGATGATTTCTTCTATGGCTACCAATAAACGGTTTGAGTAATGAAATGCAGATAATAACATCTGAATACACTAATGATTATCAAAGAAAGTTTGAATAATTGAAATTTCGAAAAATCGTGCTGCAGTGTCGTCTAGACTTAACTTCAATGAAATTGCCGACTCTGTTCTTGCACGAGTAATTTGAGAAATACGGAATTTTTTCGAAAGCGACGTCAATCATCATATTGCCAATATACGGGGTGTATGATAACAGAGAATCCCTGTGATAAGTCTCTGGTTTGACATTATGGGGCCATTAGTCGGTGTAAAATGTTAAATGGGACCACTTATAGTCATATGGTAAATGTTAATCCTAACTGCCTATGTTGAGTTACAGTTTTATCAGCAAACGTGTTGTGATGGTTTGCCGAATCAATGTTTAAAGGTGTTTTATCAAAACCTTATCTCCTTTACCTTTGCTAATAGAATAAGTGCAGTATTTTTGGCCGTTATTGGTGTCGTGGTGGCATTATAACGTTGAAAAATATGTCAAAACATCAACTTTGAAATTTGAATGAAAGCTCTTTATAGACTGGATCCATTCTAAACATATGAATTAGGTATGCATTATAGGCTGTAATACAACGGAAATACAGGATTTTATTCTTCAGCAATGTATAAGCAAAAGAGTTTATACCCTGTAAACAAATTACATTATTCCTTAAATGTAAAAATGCGAAATAGGCCAATGAAGAATATTGTTGTCATGGCTCATCAATACACGAATATCTGAATAAAAGTTACCATAAGGCTATTTGCAAAAAACAATTAATGACATCGAGTGAAAATGGATATTTATATCTTCTTTATCCTCAGCTGGTGAGATAGACTAGAAGGCATTTCACGAGTGACGGAGTAAATTAACCTCGCAGTAGAAAATGATTATTTTCAATTTTTCATCTAAACATAAGTACTTTCTATCATTCTTTCAATTTGATCGATTGAATATTTACTTTAAAAGTGAGTATATTTATTTTGGCCATTTTACATCATTTGTGAACATCTTATATTAAAACTGTAGTGTACTGTGTTAGCCAATTTTTTACAAAGGCAGTAGCATCCTCCTCTGATTTGTTTTTATTCAATGTTTTTAATGCATAAACAGGCATGCAAATACCGTATAAACGAAGATGCCTTTTCACGATATGTTTAAATGTTTCGAAAATATTTGTAAGAGCTGACATCTGCCGCGTAGTATAAATCAAAGCACCAGTGCAATTTTGTCGTAAATGGTGGCATGCGTAGTGCTCACTCCTATCACAAGATATGAGTGAAGGGAATAACGTTTCACTAGTTTTTGCATAAATCATTTACAGATAATTGATCAAAAGAAACTATCTTAAAACGAAAAAGAGGGTCATCATTTAGATTAAAGGAACTTTTTATCATAATTAATTTCCCGCTGACTTCGTTTTCCTACCTATTTAATGTATAGGAAGGAAATGACTTCTCGTGTAAGGTGAACGAAACTGTTCTATAAACAATGACAATGAATCGTACTATAAATTTACGCTATATGTATTTTTGACTTAATGAAATTCCTTTATACGCAAATTTTAGATGGAACACTATCTTATATCAATCATTTTTCATCTTTCTCATCATCGACAAAATTAATGATGCCAAAACAAAATGTACTGTTGCGGATTTGAAGCCCTTTCATTGTTAAGAACAGTTTGCGTCGTTGCGACCAGATGTCATACGATTATATTTCGGTCCTGAATGCCTTTCACAATATCATCAGAAATAAACATGTATTACTCGCCCGTGTAGAAACTTACTCATGAATACTTTGGTATCAAACTCCTTTTGCTCGTCTTGTACTGAATCATTAACTCTATACACAAAAAGAACATTACATGTAGAGTCATTTACTATTCTATATATCGTACATAGTCATTGAATATAAAAACAGCAGCTCATCGAGAGAACTGGTTTCAAAGACTTCACTAACAGATAATGTTAACAAAAGGTTGAGTAAGAGTTTCCTCCCCGCAAATGGGTCACAGCTCTAAGATACACGTGTCTTTGATTATAATTCAGTTCCTGTAATTGTCGAGAGCATTCCCTCATGTTGGAACATGTAACATATTAGAGGCTCGTCAGACCTGAGCTAAAGTACTCGTGCCTCGCACCTATCTTACAGTAAGAGCAATTATACCAAGCCGTGGTTGCTCTAATCTTAATTCTCACTTCGTATAGCTAAATTAGCATTCCGTCTATGACTTCTTTTATCAGAAAGATTCGTGAATTGATGCATTTGTGGGGGTTTACGTATGGTACTTGACCTATGGTATTACTTTGGGTAGTTCCTCAGATTTTAGGAGAGACCCAATTTATAGCAATAATAGCAGAAATAGACAGTTATTCTAAATTCATTTCATGATCATGAAAGTCATTGACTGAAACATATCAATGTTCATTATGATGACACTCTGATGAAAGATAATACACGAGAGAAGATGTCAAAGACAATCTCATATACCGTATCCAGTACGCCTAGATGAGGAGTTCTTATGGGACGTCAGTCCGCAACCGCGGTCGATTTGCCTTTTGAACGATCTAATATTGAAATGCCCGAGGCATCGAATTACATTCATAAAGTGATCACAAAAGTATACAGTAGCTTGTTTCAGCATGTTCATAGATTTTTGGAGTTTGGAGTTTGAGTACTCATTTAATAGCACCATTAGTGTTTACCATGCTCGCCAGATGCTTCAGACATTGCCCTGCTTGTCTGGGGCACATTTTAAGGTTGTTTGTATGACAAGTATCAGTGATCGTGCTCTGTAAACAAGTCGAAATGGCTAAAGAAAATTGTCTGAGATGATAGTGTGTTTCTTCCACATACATTCTTTTGGACTGTATAATGGCTTACCAGCCATCCAGCCACTCTCCACACAAGCGGTTTCAGCCAAGACGTGTACAAGTGTGGTAATATACCTACGTAATGATACTCAACTCGGTCCGTATGTACCAAACTACCTCGTTATCTCTGATGTATCGTCCTCGCTGGTGTTGTTTCTATTTAAAGATTGGATAACCGTCTATTTCACAAATAATATAATATATAATGACTTAGGTTAATCTATTTAAGGTGCTTTTTATGACATGTTTGGGTTTATTAAGTGTCAAAATACCATATTCGTGATATGAATTCAATTCATCACAACATGCTGAATACGTGACAATTGATAATGTTCCACATCTGCCTTAAATATATACAGAAGCCGCTATCACATATGTCTTTTACAAGTATACTAGTTATGCAACCCATTACGAGTACTACCACACATTTTCTATCTGCATTAGGTAAGTTTTCAAAAATGGTCCATTGTTCGTTTTTGTAACGATCTGATACCTTAATATTTTATGTCTATTCTGAAACGATAAGCACCAAAATTCAAGAAACCTTTCATACCAGCTTTTTTATCTTATCATCACGAACTTTTCTCAGTTGAAGAGGAATGAAACGTACTTTATGATATACACATATGTACAAGATGTCAGAAATGTATAATTGTAAAAACAGTAATATATTAATTGTGTGCAAACAACAAATACAAAACTAACATAAGCATCAAAACATTCATTTTCACCAAACGTCAGTGATAGTTCACGATGAAGTAACAACATCGATAACTTTTCTCAAGTGTGACCAACTAAGCGCGTAGTGCCCCTTTAAAATGCACGTGACGTGGTCTCCCTATCGTCGACAATCATCGGAGGATCACGTTTAGCTGACCGTGGCGAATCTTGACCGATATAATTTCTCTGACACTTCATGCTTTAAACCAAGCCCGAGAAGCTTCTTTTTGTCAACAATATTCTAGCAAACATATGGCAACTGTTCCATCTTAGAAACGGTGTTTGTACTTTGTAATATATATGACAGAGAAATATCACCATTCCGCTAACATTATCTAAGAACGAATATTATCAACGACTGCTTCGACACAGCTTCTTGCCTCACAACGACAACGGTTCTGCATGTTTAGAATAAAGAAGTTGTCATCCATTGCATTCGTTATTATCTGATTTCCATTTTCTACAATGCAACTCAAACAGGTCATTTTTTTCATTCACATCATTTGTCGCTCCAAATATTATTATCACTCTTTGAATTTTTTCAATCAAGGTATTAGTGTTGAATTGAATATTTTTAATTCTCTTTATAATGGCAACAGATTTTATTGGCATCATTATTGTAAACTTAATATATATATATTGTTAACTGGAGCTATTTGAGTCCAAAGTTAATGCACTTTTAGTAAAGCGCAACATCAGCAGAAATTGTCGACCTGAACGTTCTTGCATTGCTGCAATAGAGAATTATGTAAACAATTTGAGTTATTCGAAACCAGGTTTCATTGACGTCAATGTATCGTTTATTCAAAAGTTACAGCTCTCCTTAAGAAAGTCACACTATGTTCACAGTGGTTGAAAGAGTTTTCATACCCCAAAACCTTAGATTTGTGTTCATGCATTTATCCATGTGTTCATGGTTTTTATCTTGAAAACGTAATGCGCTGACGTACGAAGACGATCACGTGACTTTACGGCCCAATAAGCGCGTCTCAATGCGCGGAGAGGGGTATATTTAGGAACGAGGGACAATAGAAGCTTCCGTCTTGTTGTCCAAAAAGAGACATCATTGTCACATATATAGCCTTAACTGCTATAATTAGACCATTTGGGTTGCCATATAGGGGCTTATGACGTCGGCGTGACGTCAAATTGAGTTGCCCCTTTTGTTGTGGTTTTTGACGTCACAATTAAACTTAGGTATAACCGGTCACCCCGAAAGATCATGTTTATCATCACAGAGGGTCCTCTGTAGGGTTCAACATGTGATTCGTCACACAGTGCTTAACAGAGGGGTGACATTTGGCTAGCAACACTTTATAATGTTCCGAAGATTAACTCTAAGGCATTTCTTTTAAAAGTTTGCGTTGAATTAAGGGAAGTTAAAAGAAAATATATCCAATGCATTGGATTGCATCATTTCACTAAAAATCAGGGATGTATTCAATCTCCACCGTCCCTTCGAAAATCATACGTCTAGAGCGTGTTGTGAATAGGCATATTTGATTCATATAATGCAAGACTTTATTAAGGGCACGAGAACTTTCTTAAAAATTACCCTTCATTTTATTTATTCTAAATGAAATATCCTTTACTATATGAAAGGATATACAAAGCAAAAAAAATCCTTTACTTAAAAAAGATCACAAAACAAGACAGATATAGTACTGTTTATTTGCCATCCACCTAACAGCTATTATGAGACGACTTAATAACTTATCAGTAGTCATCATGATACATTTCACAGCTTTAACGTTTGATTACAGCAGGGGGATGCACTGCTTCCATTTATTAAAATATATACATGCGATGACATGCCAATATTGTGTCGAAAATGTAGAACCTGACAGGGCACGGAGCTTTTTTATGCCTGCAGTCGTAAAATAAATTTAAAAAATTAAAATATCTTGTCTTCCTTATTGATATAACTTCTTATTGCCATTCAAAGATTTTATCTTGTATGTAATGTATCGTGAAGAGCTAAAATACCTTATGACCTGAGTTAAGTTGAAATCATCCCCATAACTTGCATCTTCATCTCTAAAATGCCAAAATTATGATGTTTTCTTGTTTTCACTGATAATCGGAAAACGGCCCTATAAACGTTAAGAATTCGAAATTGTGTGTCCAATTAACGTGAATATTAGTTAAATGACCTACTTAATACTTTCAACCAATGTTTGTCCATGTATCTGCTGTAAATAATTTTCCGAAATTACGTTTGAGTCATTGGCGCGTGCCACTGTCCGGTTTTCGCTCACAAATAGGACATTAACCCGTTTATTGTCCTTGTACTGGGTTGCTATGCACTAGCATTCCGATTTTCTGAAACAACCACTGCTTCTCGTTAAAATAATACCATTTATGAAGTTTGACACATTTGACTCCAACAACATACCCTGTGTCCCTTTAAAATATATGACAGCCAAAATAGTGTAAACTCAGTTCTTTCTTAGTATTATTTGGATTGTATAACTGTTAAAGAAACAGAATTATATTTTCAAAAAAGAGCATGTTTAAAATGAGATAAATGTTACCAAACTTCATCATACAAATGCGTAATTACTGTACATTCTATTGTGGCTATTCACGACAAACGCCCCCCTCTCCATAGTCTTGAATTAAATTAGTTCTTCAAATTCCTGTGATGTAAAAGAACTTTATTTATCCAAGACACATTTCACATCATTAGACTTTCTAAACATATCAATACCTTCCACAGGTTGTAATTGTCCAAATTACTCCTCCGTGGAAGTTCGGCACTATTTTTAGCCGAAATAATCTCGAAGATTATCTCAATCATAGTATTTTGAATGGTCCTGTTTCCCTATTGGTTCGTTTTATGCTTTTCCCCATGTTTCGTATGTATTTCAATTCCCATGATCACTTCTCAATTTAGTCAATTTATTCAAGGATATTGAAATTCCCTTCCAGAACTAAAAACGTTGTCACCCAATTTTTTTTATTAAAACATATTAACAATGTATATGGTTTCGCTGAAAAAATGCAAATTATGTCTTTGTGTCTAAAGCAGAAAATAATTATTCTCAAGATGGAGAGTTAGTTATAGTGCCATGGTTGTTTGTATGCACATGTATGTATTTACATACTAATAAACATTACTCATATCTCCTCATGATTGTTTACAAGTATATATGTATCAATACCACTAAACATTTGTCATACTTTATCATTTCAGTGTGACATTCGACACACCTATTCGGGACATAATCGGCGATTCATTCCACCTTTCCGATGATCTCCGAACGAAACTCGTGAGTCTCCGTGACCTTCTGTCTCATCGAGTCGGTGTGCCTGGCTACTTCAAAGCATTGTTGGTTGGATTTCCGGAAACAGTAAACCGGAAGGAAGTTATTAGGCAAGTACCAGATATTTCATCATTATTTCCCCGTTGCTCGCTCATCAATCGCTAGGTGTGGACGTGCAAATTGGTCAAGTAATAAATAGCCTGCCATCTTTCTGGGAGATGAAGGTTCTAAATTTAATGAGCCTGTATTCATCGTGATGATTAATCCGCTTTCCTACAATTGACGATGGAAGGCTAAATAGCGTTGTTAATTCATATTAAACGGTACAAGCCGCCCTGATCTAAGGCAAAAGAAGGTCATGATATGAGTAATATTTAACTTTATGATATTAGCTTTCTGATAATATGACTTATTCTGGCTTCTATGACGGGAAAATAATAAGCAAATCCTTTTAGCAATTCTTTTAACCGCCTGGTAATGAATCAATGGATTTTCAAGTATTGTCTACGACTTGATGAGCTCGTGATTTTTTATTTCGTTTTTTCATTGCATGCGAATCTCTTTGTTATGACTATGTCATCTTTTAGAAGGGGGACACATTTTAAAGAAAATGTGAATAATTCTCTAATTTTCCTGTACGAAACAGATTGTTTTGTAAAGGAAAATTGCCAAACGATTGCGAATATCCTAATCTGTCAGTATAATTTAAATACAACAGTGTAAGGCATAGACAAGAAACTAAGGATAGAAAGCGTTGCTTAAAGTTTTAAAGAAATGGAAAACATTTTTCATCATGCCACTATTCCCCGGTAAGCCAACATTCTAAGATTGTGGTGCTTACAAGTTGAGCATGTCCCACTCAACCGGTGGTACGAGTCATTTACAAGAATTCCTTTACTCTTTCAAAGGCATTTAGAAGTGTGTTAAATGAATGAGGAGAAGTTCTATGGATTAACAACTTCTTTACAGTAAGAGTGCGACGTTCGATGTAGATCCCGGCTTACACCAATTATCATACGCTACGTTGTGTATCAACAGCTAGGTCTGACTGATGCAATAAAGAAGTTGTAAATCGATAGAACCCTGTTCTCATAGTTCTCTCATTGTTCCACTTTCTATTTCCCAGACGCCTTCAGTACATGCCTGCCTCGGAGCCATTGAGAACCAAGTTCCTCTACAGCAACTACATGTACACCTTGGCCGGATATGTGGCCGAGAGGATGACGGGAAAGACCTGGGAGACCCTAGTCCAGGAGTACATCATGGATCCTCTGGGTATGACGGACTCGGGCTTCATCAACGAGCTGCTGAATTTCACCAACTTCGCTTTACCAGTCGCCATCAAAGACGGGAAGATGGTCAACCTAGATCCTATGCTTCTTAAGTGAGTGTTTTGGTCGTTATCATTATTTGTCAACAAATAATCATGATACAAAGTTCTTAAGTGATTTTTGGTTGGTTCATGCTCTAGAATCGATGGTAGACCTTGAAAAAAATGGATGTATACCTTAGATTAACAATTCTTTTGTTTAACGTCATCTTCTGAATGAACGTGTAAGACGTGTTTTGTTACTAACGTTAGAATAACTTCGTGTCTCATCGTACTGTCACATTGTTATATATCAGAGTTTATTACGTTAATTTGAAAATGTTATGTATCCGGCTACATCAGCGTAATTGAAACCGCTGATCGAGCTGCTTCCATATACCCTGATCTTCTTTATGTTCGTGGCTGTGCTCACCTGTTATTGTTTTAGCCAATGAAATGTCGTTATCAAAGGAGCTCGAAGCTACTCTTTTGAATTTTCCATCCGGGTTTTGCCGCTGTTGCTGGATGCGAGTCGTCTCATTGGCTGGTTAGATAGCTAGCGATACGAGGCTTTTGGCCTAAATGATATCAGGGTATATGGAAGGAGCTTCAGCGGGGTCAATTACGCTGATGTAGCAGGATGAATGCTATGTAACTTTTCGCATCTTTGGTCTTGATGATCTTGATAACACGAATGTCTCCTTCCAAGTATAATGATATAGTCGTATATAAGCCTTGGATACAACATGGTAACAGGAAGGACGATATACCTTCCTGACAAAAAAATTAACAAACCAGTAACTTTAGTCAAATTATATCAAAATAACCATGCTCGCTTAGGAAGATCAACCTCGCTTTTGTTCTATTAGTAATAAGCCTTTGCATACAGGCTGTTGACCGTTGTCATTGGTAAATGCGAGTGTGATAGGAAGTTAAAGCTATACATGACGCAACGTCAACTAAATTGATATAAAGGATTGAAAATAGGTTATCATAAAAGCTGTTTTCCATGCTTTTTAAAATCAATCGCTTTCTTGAACCAAGAAAAAATACGCGATTCAATAAATAAACAATAGCTTCTATGGATTATTTTGAATTGAACATCTATGTCATCGTTTGCATATAAAATTTCCTTCTCATTGCAATAGTTCTGTCCAAAAATGAGGGCAGTTTATTGTTACTCCGCCAGACATCAGGATCGTTATTTCACGAGCTTCCGAAACCGCGATTAACACACAACTAGGATAGATTTATCTTCATAAAGCAACATGGTGTCAGGAGATATATTTAGGATCGTAATAATGATTAGATCAAAAGATCGCATCGCATATAACAAACCGGTTATATCTATTGCATCCAAATGTATCTAACTCTAGCTTTATTTCCTGCTTATGTATTGCTTAAAGGTTTTTCATATTTCAAACACAGGATTATTCATACTGTTTTATTTTAGATATGATCTCATGATGTAGACACGAACTGTCCTCTTACACATTTATATGTTCCAGTAAAATGACATGTGCTGAGGAAGTGTTCCCCGAAATGTGTCGAGGAAATTAGTTCTAGACGTCTTGTGATTACAGGATGTCATGTTTAAAACATTCTCCGATGCTGGTGCAATCCTTGGAAATGAAAATAGAAGATACGCTAATCCTATTAGTTCGTATTTCTAGCTGTATACTCCACAATAATTCGTCCAAAAGACCATTTGAAGGTGTCAAACATAAGGGCATTTTTATGATAATTCTTATATCACTTTTAGATACAGATATTTAACGATACGATATATGTCACGATAGCTGTTTACGATACGATTCGATTCGATACAGTCACGATACACTCTTTTCTGGGATATTTGATAAAATGAAAGAACAACGTTTGACAAGCACGTTGATTTTTAAACAAAAAAATCATTCCAAAGTCATCGATACGTATCACTATTAAGAGACCAAATTACGATACGTATATCGTAAGATGAAAGAGCCACTCCGTGATTTTCATAACATATTGTTTACCTTTGATACGAGCCTAAATGTCATATGTGGTGATTTAATATCAAAACATCGTAACTTTTCATGTCCAATAGACATATATATGACAAATACTGTTTTTCCATGAAAATCTAATAAAAGCCTTATAAATGCACAGAGGTGTAGATATCACGTCCAATATACATGGATACTAGTTATATAACCTAACAAACACTATCAACTCCTAACTGACCTCCTGGCTGTTTTAGATAAAACTCCAAGATTACGTTTGACTATTTGACGCGCGCTACTGTCCGGTTTTCGATCATAATTGCGACGTTCTACCTTCATATTGTCACTGTAAAAAACCGACAAACTTTAAAATGTGTCTTTTTGGTAACAGTCGATACTTCGCGATCAAATGACACCATTGATTAAGTTTGGCATGTATGACTCCAACAACTCACGGAGTGGCTTTTTAAGAATCAGGAATATCGATATTATATATATAGCGCCACACCTCTAATTATTTTGAAGGTACACGGCATTATGGTACAGTATATGTACTTCAACGTCATCGCGTCATGCCTTATGATAAAAGAGTAAGAATAAACTCCGAAACGTCGTGTATTTTCACAATAAAGAAGTTGTATTCCAATTTGTTTGCAATTCTTACCACAACACTCTGTTTGATTTTGCCAACTTTCTCTCAAGATTATCTTCTTCAATGTATTGATAATTGATCGTAAATCAGGAATGCCTTTTGATTCTTTTTCCATTCGTCATATCCTCTAACTTGGCTCTGTCTTGTTTTGTGTAAAACATATTTAATGAAAGGAATGTAAATGTATACTGACTTTACCTAAAGAGCCTTAATAGATTTTTAGATTCTAAGATATTGATATCCACTTTTTACAGAATGAGCATTAAACATTCAGTTGCTTATCACGCCTCCATGGTAATTAAGAAATTGAAATAAGAATGGTTATTTCAGTCGATAAACATTTCTTAATTGCATTTCCGTGTGAATTGATTTCCATGACAGTTAAACTCATTGGCTGTTATTGACTTTTAATTTGGCTCAAATGATTAAAAGCTTTCATTGTTCGCTTCAAGTTATAAATTCGACAGTTAGGCGCGAAAGGGCGTCAATAAATGTGATTTTACTGTGCTTCTTTGACTCTCTTCACAGCGCTGTCCACCCCTGTGGTCCTGCGGGCTCCATGTATTCCACCTCGAGAGACATGGCCAAGTGGGTTCAGCTTCTTCTCAACCTGGGAAGGACAGACAAAGGCAAGAGACTGTTCGAATCCAGTGTGGTGAAGGATACATTCGAGCCTGGTATGCCGGCACCTTGGTTGCAGCCGAACTTAAAGAAACCCAAGTACCCAATTGGCGATGTTCAGATGGCGTATGACATGGCTTGGATTACGTCTGTATACAGAGGTAAGACTTCAGCGTATCTATAGATCATGGTACATTACTGGGGACGTAGCTGTCCTAGTCATTCATTTCTCACACGGAACAGGAGTGCGATTCTGTTAATTCGTGAGTCAGGACAACGATGCAACAGAGAATGATATTTATATTATGTAGTATGAGATGTTGATGAAATACACCACGTAATTTATGTATCAGTAGATCAAAGAAAGGCTGATTGACAGGCAATGAGGTTCTTTTCTGGCAAAACCAGCACAATTCACTGACTCAAATTTTATTAACCAGATATCATTTCTCCCACAGGTTATAAGTTGATCTGGCACTCGGGAGGAATCATTACTCACGCCTCCCGCCTGTGGATGTTCCCGGACATGAAGGCAGGGATATACGCTGCCGTGAACGGACCACAGACCCAAGACAAGGGGCTGGCCCTGCGAGCCATCATGAGCTATGCTGCAGACTTGCTGCTGGAGGAGGAACCCTGGTTGAATACCACAACCATGTGTACCTACCCCGCCCCCTGGGGGAGAGCCTTCGTCCCTCAGATCCCTCCCGCGGTAACCGATTCTATGAAGGTGACCGCCCGGCCAGTGAAGGACTACATAGGCGGCTACTTCCACAGAGCATTCGGGGAGATTCAGGTCGAACTGAAGGAAGGAACTACGGACTCTTTGATAATGAAATTCGGCAGGTTCGGAACTTACAACTTGTACCCTAAATCTGAGACGCTTTTCCACGGACGATTTTATGGTCCTTTGTGGTTTATGACTGGTTCTGACAACTCCTTTGAACCAGAGATTATCAAGTTTGTGAAACACAAAAACAATAAGATATCGGGGTTGATATACTCTATTGATCAGGACTACAACAGCACCATGTTCAGTAAGGGGAGTTTCTATCCTCTGGAGCGAGCACAAATCTGGAGCTTTGCTTGTCCTGTTGCTCAGAGCTCGGGTCACGTGAGCACAATTCCCTTTGTCCTTGTCGTCATAGCAACGCTATTCTCAAATTGGAACAATAATTCATGGTTGAATGTATGATTTGGATACTCGGGGAAGTGACTAGTTCTACTGAGCTGTGAGACTTGAAAATATTTTTATCAATTGTCCACGTGAGAGAAGGAACCTGAGTTTCAGTTGTCGGATGCTTTTGATGTTCCTGAGGGCTATTTTGAAGGAAGATGTTTCAGGGCTTAGTTCGACTGACTTTATATGATGATCAATGTATGCCAATTCTGAAATTGTCCCAAATGAATTGAGAAGAGGATAGAAATGAAAAATCATCGCTATTTGGGAGGCAAATTTACAGATGATTTGAAGCGCAAAGCCGCCATGAAACCAGTTCCGTGTTCTTACCACGTCCTTGCTTTTCGTGGTTGGACTACATGGTCTAACATAGGGGCGAATACATGATTTACGTACGGGGGGATGTAACATTTGTTAAACTATTGAAATTATTACTTTGTTATTACGAATTTGTGTCCTTCCATGCCCTACACTTTCTTTTATATATGTACCATCAGTGAGTAGTACGACTCTCAACATTACTATATTTAGAACTCTCTTTGGAGGGGTGCTCCCCTTCTGGATCCGCCAATGTAAAAAGAGTAAGGTCTGATGATCTTAGTTTAGACTGACTCTCCAGACAACAGTCGTTAACAAACGCAAGCGAGTGAATGGCGAACCCAGTTAAGAATGTGGCGATCTGGCAATAGAGTTCAGGAACCAAACAAACTGGTGTGAGATATCCAATTCATTCAAAGTGAGACTGACAACACAGATCATCCAAATGATTTTCTTGACAAATTATGTTGTCAAATTTATATATTCAACAAGGCAATTACAGTGCTTGTCCAAGATATGCAGGAACTCGTGAAATAGATCTTAAAGCGAGGTTATCAGATCTAAGAAAAACAGTAACAAGGTAAGGACATCGTCAATCCAAAACTTTTATTCCCAATCGACATGTTTAGAGACATGATTAGAAATAACGAGGCATTTTATACAAGTTAGAAATGAACCAGATATTGTGAGGTTTAGACGTTCGGATACATTGATCACCATAGAAAACACAATCATGAATCTATCTGTGAGACTATTACTTTAAATTTCTCTTACTCATGCGAAAACAAAGCGCTTGTAAAATATTCCTCATACCGAAATGTGTGTGCCGTTTGATTGACTATATATTATAACTATGTAGCGATTATTACGGTTTTTAAATGGGGCACAAATCAAGATCTAAAATGAAATTAGAAGCGAATAAGATTCTTGGTTTAGTCGGTGACAGTGTATATATACTTGACTGCAAATAGATACATATTTTCTTGTACATACCGTCACAACATTCATAACTCGTTTACTGTTGTCCATATTGGCTAGTTCCATTTGTGATCATAACTTCATAAAACACACTGTTGCTATACCGTGTTCGTATTGTTTTGTAATGCTTTTCATCAATTTTTGCCCTATATTAGGATCACTTAGTACTGATTAAAGATTAACCCTACGATGGTAGATCATCAAACCTTTTGGGATAACGATGGATAAATGGAGGACTGATAGAAAACGTTATGGTACATTTATTATAGATGTTTTAAAATATATATAATTTTGCCTTTTCTGGCATTCGACAAACAGAGGCAACAGAACACAAACAGACTGTTATCTCGACATTATTTTTCCCCCGGCAAAGGTCTTTGTATACACTCATAACTGCGCTACTCAATGTGTGTGTAAATACTCCTATTGTGTTGGACTTGTATCTTATGTTTATACATCAGTGTAAAACCATGTCATTTATTTGAAAATAAACCACTATCTAATACTGTTGACATTGTCGTGTCATAACATAACGAACAGGCATTTCATTAATTCACCGGTAACCTCAACGTTTCACATTCTCGCAAGAGTAATTATATACTGTACGTATTTTTTTCACTTCTGTTTTGGGATTGAATATGGGAATGACCACAGGAACGCCCTTTTATGAATAAGATACAAATATAAAAGAAAACATCATACAGTCAGAAAACTTGGTGGAGAGCACAGTCCACTCGTGTTTTATTTGCACATGTGTACATTCGGTAATCATGACATGGATTATTTTTTTCAATTCGCTATAAACACCTTTTGGCACCTGACAAAGAATATTATGTTATACATACGAGTAATCCCAATGGAAACAGAGCTTAACACAGCGGGAAGCAATGACAACACATTTAATCTCATGTATGATTTTTTTGTGAATATGTGAATGTGCATATGGAATATTAATGACATTTCCTGTTATGACATCCAATCGTTTAAAAACATAACGCTGGACAGGTGCAAACGTAAACAAATTTACAAAAAAGCAACAAAGCGATAATCGAATTTAAAAACATTGAAATTTTTAGCTACAAGAGATAGGCGTAAATTTGTCACAAAATGGTTGCGGATGTGGAAAAGATCGAAATAAATTCATATGTGTTTTTTAAACTTCATGAAAAAGGTCAACCCAAGGACGTTCAAAAACAATTTATGACTTAGCATTAAATATGAACACTTATTTGTACAGTAAGAACCTACAAAGTCAAAGCCTTTAAGATCAAATTGATCTGACAATATTTGAATTCCAATAACTTTTATCAACAGGTTTTGACGTTTTGGCAATGATCTTTACAAATACACGTTTACTGAATAAAATATGGCAATGAGAAATGAGCATCTTTGTCAATTCTAAATTCAGGTTAATTATTCTTCTTTTAAATATTACTTCGAAAAAGCTATCGAGAGTCGTAGTATCCAAGCAGAAAGGCTGTAAACGTAGCCAACAGGAACGCACCCCCATCTAGAATATTGCTCGTTCGGGGATCTTCTTCAAGACTGGTCAGCTTCCGGTCTAACATTCTCTCCTCCTCTTTGGTGAGCTCCGTCGGTGGATATTGATGGAAGCCGCACATCCACGTCATCAGCTTATGGCTCAGACCTAATGTAACATTGGCTTATTTCAAATCAGCAGGGACATACACGTTAGATAATATATTCACTTGCATTTGAGATGTTTACGGATAGACAGAAAACAGGCTTTTAGACTGTTCAGAAAGAAATTAAAAAAGGTACTTATAATTAAACTTTGAAATGTAAGTACTTTTTTAACAATGAAAAGTAATAGCATTTTCCTCAACCATTATTATGGTGTTCTTTTTTGCAATGTATATGGATAGGAATTCAGACAAATATTTTATTTCAAATTATTTCTTATTAAGCTATAAACATTTTGTACTTCTACATGTAATAAAGGGTGATCGTCTAAAACTGAGGACCTACCTTTCGGCTGACCGTCTGATTCCACACAACCATCCAACTGATCTTTTCCCTCAGAATCGTCAACCTCAAGAGGTGTATAATCCTCGGAGTTATCCCCTCCTTTATCAAGGTCACTAACTTCTTCTTCTTCGTATATTTCTTCATGTCTTGTCCACCACGTGACTCGCTTTAACTAAAACCGAGAAAACGTTCACATTACACTAGGCTTTCATTCCCTCTTCTGAAACAGACCCTTTACATTTATTTTTCATGATTCCAAGAAGAAAAAAGCGAATCAGCGAAATTTCAACATATTTCGTTTAAGATAGGTGACGAATTATCTAAATCAAAACGCCCTTCTTGCAGTAAATACATGTACAAATATTATTTCAGCATAGAACATGAGACAACATAAAGTAAAGGACGATCGTGTTATCTGGGACAATCGGATGTCCTATCCATTTTGTAGCTAATCAATATAACATTTAGCAAGCGATATGTATTCTTCATTCAACAATAAGGTCTTCAAAAATCTCTTGTCAAGAAAATCAAACCTGTTCCTGAGACCTGGGCTGAGTGCGAAGACTGACCACAACAATGACAACTGCGGAGAAGACTGAGAGAAGAACTGCGAAGTACAGGAAGTGGACATCTTTCAAGATGGCGGGTCTTTCATCTGCTTCGCCACTTCCACAAAAAGGAGCTGGATAGATGAACTCCAGACATAGCCTTGGTAGTCCAGTCAGCATCCCGATTATTAGACCCCAGAACGCACCCTGAAGGATTTTAAAGGCATTATACTTTTATTTTGTTATATTTTTATACTTTTTGTTTTTGATGACATGTAAATTTAATTGTGCCACCATAAAACAACTTGCACATGCACAAGATGTTAACAACTGCCTTCAGTTGAAATGAATGCATTATCTGGATGGAACAGACGTATCAAATTGTAAGGACAAGGGGTGAATGAACCTGTGTTAGTTTCCGTTAAGGCGCAACCTGGCAATAATAACAGGACATCATAATATATAGATAATTACTGAAGAGCCGTAAAATGACACTACTGGCTAGTTACAATGTACGAATAAATGGTATCAAATGATTACATAAATTGTTGATAGTTTACAAACAGGTATGTCCGAATCCGAAATTGTAAGAAAAATCAAATTTCATGCAGACAATATTAATCTGAATCAACAACTGGGATGATGCAAAGTGGACATAATCTTAACACTGTTGTAGGCTGGTCTTTCGCCCTTTAATTACTTAACCATTTATGATTAGGTCATCGGAATTTGTTAAGGAAAACGTTAGAGGTCTCGAGGAAATCTATGGCAACACACCTACCTTAAACGCACTAGTGCACACCGATATTTCTTTAACACAACGAATGCACAGATACTGCATATCTCTCGATATTATTCAAGAACCTCACTCAAATAATCTACCTCGTAAGTTATTTAACGAATATTTACGTATTCAGGTAGTAAAGTTGATTTTTGAAGACCGGAAGTATTTAATGTTACGGTACAATAAATCCGCATGAACTACGATATCGGAAATATTAAGATTTTGCTTATAACCAAAAAAGCGGAGACGGCAGCCGCTTTGGTCAATCTAATAGCAATGCTAATGCTGTGTTATTAAGTCGGTTTATTTAAAACATTGCTTTCATAAAACAGTTCAGAGTTCAGAGTTTAGGTAAATTCAACAGCTGCACATACTAAGTGTTCAGCCGCTTTCAACTGTCTATAATTTATCCGTTTAGTGCACAGCTAACCTTAGATTTGTTATATGTCCAAGCCGACAGCGGCTGCCTAAATTTTTTCATTGTTGATTGCAGGTCAATTGTAAAGAATTTTAAGTATTTCATTGCATCGATAGAAAGCTTAAGTGATTGCATAAGTCCTCTTAAACCTTAAAATAGCCAATTTAAACCGTAAAAGCGTGCACTAGTGCCTTTAAATCCATGAAATAAGAACATTAATGTTATATTCATGTTGATGAATCAACAAATAAACAATATCCAAAACCATAAATATAATTAATTCTTGGCAAGAGCAAAGAACAAGACGAAAGGGTGTATAGATTAATTTGATCTTTAGCACATGGACAATATATACGTATGTAATTGAACAGTATAAGCAAAAGCATGCAAATGCTACCTGAATGTTTTTTAAAGCAGCTACACACATCACTTACAAAACCACCCTAAAATAAATATTGCATTTTTTCCAGCCATTTTTCGAGAATAATCATTATGTTTTATCACTGGTCTACATGAAAGTACAAACAGAACTTTCTTAATTTTATAATTTCATTACTTATTTTACAGGAACATATGAAATGTTTCCTGCCGAAGCAGAAGCAGCTTTGTGCAACCCATTTGAAAACATGCATTTGGGCTCACTTGCACAGATCTTTCTCAGATTAAGGTGATCGTAACTGAACTGTATACCTATGGGTTAAGGGTACCAGTCGAACTATAAGGGGCCTTGTTAAGTCAGGGCCAGACCTTTGGTGTAAATCAAACCGATGCCCAACCTGTTCAGTTGTCCTGGTCCAGAAGATACCAAAGAGGAAGACCATAGTCCAGGGAGGGGCTGTGAAGGCTGCTATAGACTGGAGGTAGGCCCAGAGTTGTCCCCCTTGGGATTGCTGCAGAATTGGTAGCCACAGGATTCCGAGCCCCACAAGCACAAGGGAGGTGATTCTACCGACCAGCATCAGCTCGTTCTGGGAGGGGTTATGTCTAATGCACGTCCAGATATCCATGGTGAACATGCTGCTGGCACTGTTGAAGATGGAGGTGAGCGTGCTCATCTGGGCGGCCAACACAGCAGCAAGCATCAGGCCTCGCATACCTATAAAGACAGACGCTTTAAATGTCACATCGTGAAAGGTTTGCAGAAAGTTGACACAAGCTGTGGAGGTGAATTGTAATATGGGACCACTAACCCACGGGAAGGACACACAGGAAGACGAGAACATTAACCCATGGGAAGGACACACAGGGAGAAGAGAACAACTACCCATGGGAAGGACACACAGGAAGAAGGGAACATTTACCCATGGGAAGGACACACAGGGAGAAGAGAACAACTACCCATGGGAAGGACACACAGGAAGAAGGGAACATTTACCCATGGGAAGGACACACAGGAAGACGAGAACATTAACCCATGGGAAGGACACACAGGAAGACGAGAACATTAACCCATGGGAAGGACATACAGGAAGGAGAGAACATTTATCAATGGAAAGGACACACAGGAAGAAGAGAACATTTACCCATGGGAAGGACATACAAGAAGAAGAGAACATTAACCCATGGGAAGGACATACAAGAAGAAGAGAACATTTACCCATGGGAAGGACATACAAGAAGAAGAGAACATTAACCCATGAGAAGGACACACAGGAAGAAGAGAACACTTACCCATGGGAAGGACACACAGGAAGACGAGAACATTCACCCATGGGAAGCACCCACAGGAAGAAGAGAACATTCACCAACGTGAAGGACACACAGGAAGGAGAGAACATTCATGAATGGGAAGGACACACGGGAAGAAGAGAACATTAAAACATGGGAGAACGCGCATCAATCATAGACCACTCACCCACGGGGAGGACACGCAGTACGAGGAGCGGGTAGGCGATGTTGGTGCAGCCTGCAGGGTTCTGACACACCTCGTAACATCTCTCAGGAGACGAGCACGCCACTTCATCTTGAATGGATGCAAGATATAAATTGTCACAAAAAGTAATAAGCATTCTTAGAGTTTGTGCGAGAACGAAAGATAAGTTCTACTGATGTTTTATTTCTGCTCCTACCACTGCGTACTTAATAGGCAAATACATTTCCCTTTCTATACAATTAAGATGCGTTGTTTGCTATCCAATGAAGTTGTGAAGTAACTTGAACTTGAATTTTGTTTCATTGTCTTAAAGTTCTGGAGAAAGGATTTGTTTTATATTCAGCCCAAAGACCTTGTCATATCTTAATCTTTTTATATCAATGGCAATAAAACTATTTAAAGTAAGTTACTTCAATCGAAACTTTTCATTTGACAGGCGTAGAACAACGACATAAAGCAAATCACAAAAGATTATCTTTGGTTTCATGTTAACGTCTGGGTTGAAAATACCCGGAATAATGCAATGTATCAATCAGAGGCTGTCTTCACAACATGGAGGATGAACCGATAGAATGGTAGAGAACGCCAAAATACCGCCGTCATACTTTGTAAACAACTGCTGAATAAATTCAGACTTTATGATCCATTCTGATTGGACTTGATAACGTATACATTCAAATAAACCCTAAACTGCAATTTATAAAGTATAACCGCCGTATTTTGGCGATTACACAAAATGCTACCTTCTAAGTTGTATAAAAGGTCCACGTGAACATGAATTCTACTTTATCAATGTAGCAGAGTTCAGTGTTGAAACTACCATAACACGTGCACCATACCAGAACCAATTATTTTTGGAAAGCGCTTACATGAGACCATTGAGTTTAAAGATTGATCAAAACAGTTTATTTCTAAATAAACACTTTTCACAATCTTTCCTACGAACTTCTGGGTTTTTTTTGCGTGATGTCACATGATTGAAGCGATATCAATGTGGCTTAATAATAATAATAATAATAATAATAATGATAATAATAATAATAATAATAATGGATAGCATTTATATAGCGCAAATCTCCGAGTGGACTGATTGCGCTCCTCTCTCACAAAATTGTACATTGAGGATAACAGTTCAAGGGAAAGCTTTTCTAAACAAGAATATTTAGCTTCGGACGTGTTACATGATAAATCATACATACATATCAAAACGGTTGTTTTGCTGTAATTTGTATAAATGACGTTTAAGATCTGATTAAGAAATTATAACTTCCCTTATGTTTCAAAGTTTGAATTTATAAGAAATATATTTCATAGTGTATCTGTTCACTTGGTTATAAACGGTTTGAAAGTTCAATTAAACTGTAGTGAATTTGATTGCCCCCTTCAAACTGTTTATACGCCAGTAATAATGAAATCTATATATATGTATACATGAACTTGTCAAGTCTAATCAGAAGCCAATCGCTTGCACAAAATCTGAAAAAACTGTCCAAAAACTAATTCAAACTTTTTTGAACACATAAAGATTTCGTTGATAGATAGAATAGAATAGATAAAACTTGAAAGTACGATCAGTAAAGCCTTTCATTATCAGGTACCATTTATGCTATCACATTCTAATGTCTGAAAATGGGAATACATTTTATGATTGCATGAAATCAACGACACGCACTCACGCATCATCGCGTTCAAAGGTCAAAAAACACATGTAACATGGTGGATGTACATGATTAACGTGGACGTGATTCCTTTACAGATGAAATTAAAGCCAAACCGAAATGTATCTCGTAAGCATTCTGTTCAGGTTTCCATTATTATTCTCATCGAAGAGCTCTTTAATCTGCAGTTTCCTTTTCCTTCATTCATTAGCATGGTCATTATGGAAGGGGATGTGTGCCAAAAATGAAATCCTGTAAACTCGTAATTCGCAAGTTGTAACATGTCGTTCTCAACCATGCAATTCTCGAAAAGACAAGTCCAAGTATGCAAACCTAACATTTCAATCCTGTAAAACTCAACTTTCTGTTCTCAACTTTACAAAGTTCAAATGTAATTCTAGAAATGTCAAAGTCGAAACTCATTTTTGTATTTCAAATAAGAGGGGTATACACATTTAGCAATGCTACAAATTACGTTTTACAATTGATGAATGAAAAATGAAGTGTTGTAAAATCAGCCTTTGGAAACAGACTTTTGCATCTGGAGTTTTACATGATTTGCATGGTTATGATTGCAATGTTCCGAAATACATCTGTACACGATTTCGCATTGACCATATTTGGAAGTTTAACGAAGACTGCCGATGATTTCCGAAGATGATCGGTATTTGACAACAACGAGACCTCCCTGATCCAAGCTCCATGCAACGCTATGCAAGCTTTCCGTATAGCGTTGAGTTGAGTCCACCGCAATGCGCGGAGCTTGGGCATGCGACCTTCAACTTTTGTGAAAGTTCTTAGTAACTCGCGTACGGTGTTTTCGGACCCCTAAGGCAAATAGCAAGAAATTGTAATAGAACGAATATCATTTGCAATTAATTGCTGAAATTAGGGGTTTGCTAGCTCACCCCTAAGTTATACGTATGGAAATGTATAATCTAATATTTCAAATAATTGTTAGAATTTTTACATTTTGATGATAACAAAGGTATTTTGATTTAAATTGTTGATGATATCTGAATTTGCAAGAGCTTTTCGACTTTAAAATGGGCAAAATAGACTATGTATCGAACAATGACCCGATGTTCTCTGGCGGCCTGCCAGACCGGGCAAACATTTATAGACCGTTCGCTTATAAGACGACCTAGTCTGTAGGCCAGACCCTGAAATAAGTAAGAAGCCTAAGCAAGTCTATGAAAGACTCAAGAGCTTAATTTGAAATTTAAAATGAAGAAATTTCAGTCTCCTTTTCATTTCATTTAATATTTTTTTTAAATTTTCATTAACTGATACATTTTCATTTCAGAGTCTAATTGTTAGACTAAAGACGACCCTATAATAACTGTTGATCGGGCGGAGAGTTAAAAATAACATGTCACATGATATGCCAGTCATGTGATTTTGACATGTTCTTCAATCAAATTTGTTCTAACTGTTTAAAAAACGTCTGGTTTAGAACGTTCATAGCTTTAAAACACGACTTTAAACGGTATTAAATAAATGTTTCTTTAAACGGAATAATATTTATTGGTTAAACGACCGAATGAAAGACTAACAAAAGAAAAAAATATTCTTTTCAATGATTTTGGAACTTTCCCCTTACTTTACGTTGCGTAGTTATTTTTCTAACTATTAATTTGAAAGAATTACATGCCCGTGTTTTAAGCGTAACGTGGGTGTACAATATATATATTTTTTCTCTACCGCTATTTGTCTTTGCGAGACAAGTATGCCGTTGTTTCATTATTCTAAATCCAGTCTCGTAATTTGGTGAGTTTTTTAAATCCTACGTACTTAATATTTAATTTTTTTTTAAATGAATCATCTCGATGCAGTAAGTTGTGCAGAGATTTAGTGTCCAGTAAAGTCTAACCCAGAATTAAAGTTCATAATATTCTTTCGTGAGATAAACCTCGTGTAACCCTTACGAAAACAGTAGAAAAAAATTATCTAGATCAATAATTGACTAAGAACATTGACAAAAGGTGAAGGTCGCATGCCCAAGCTCCGCGCATTGTGGCGGACTCAGCTCAATACTATACGGAAAGCTTGCATAGCGTTGCATGGAGCTTGGATCAGGGAGGTCTCGTTGTTGTCAAATACCGATCATCTTCGGAAATCATCGGCAGTCTTCGTTAAACTTCCAAATATGGTCAATGCGAAATCGTGTACAGATGTATTTCGGAACATTGCAATCATAACCATGCAACTCATGTAAAACTCCAGATGCAAAAGTCTGTTTCCAAAGGCTGATTTTACAACACTTCATTTTTCATTCACCAATTGTAAAACGTAATTTATAGCATTGCTAAATGTGTATATCCCTCGTATTTGAAATACAAAAATGAGTTTCGACTTTGACATTTCTAGAATTACATTTGAACTTTGTAAAGTTGAGAACAGAAAGTTGAGTTTTACAGGATTGAAATGTTAGGTTTGCATACTTGGACTTGTCTTTTCGAGAATTGCATGGTTGAGAACAACATGTTACAACTTGCGAATTACGAGTTTACATGATTTCATTTTTGGCACACATCCCCTTCCATAGGTCATAAAGTCGCGTCCAACAGAAACGTAACGCCTTTCAAAATTAAGACCTCAAACTGGTACAAGTATTTTCTCTTTAAAATTGGCTATTTGAGGGCATATGAGGACAGTTGCACTCACTTAAGCTTTCTATTGATGCAATGGAATACTTATTACTCTTTGCAATGAACTTAGATAGTAAGACTGTTGGCAGATTAGTGTGAAGAAAGAACATTATTGAATGCCATTATTCGTGACGTCACTGTAGCAGGCCGTCGCAAGGAAAGCAGGCGGTTTTTTTCTGGAGATATCCATGAGATTTGAATGGATTAAAATCGGTAATTAATATTTTATTACCAGAGGAGATATGTGGTGTGCCTTTTACGAAACACGTGAAAATATTATGTATAACCTTCGCTCTAGCTCGGGTAATACAAAAAATCACATGACACACTTCCTTGGGTAATGATGTCCATGTCAATATCCAGGTGACACACCCACTTGTATCCAGGTGACACACCCACCTGGAAACAGAACCCTGCTGATCATGCCGGGGATGATCCAAAGGAAGAAGGGGAAGATCTTGAGGAAGGCAGCAAACAGAGAACCAGCCTTAGCGTTCACCATGTTCTTGGCCGACAGGGAGCGCTGGACAATGATCTGCATCGATTCGGAAAACTGGATTTTAGTTCAGTTATATATATATTTATCTATTAGCATGTTTATATGAATATCTAATTTTTCATTTTCTCGAATGAATCATTTTGGAGATGGACAATGCATACGGTTTATTATCTTCATTAAAAGTGTTATGAGATTATGATTGTTGATTTACGTTTGTAATAATGTTACACAGTTCAATGGGTCACATATTTGTCTAAAGGTATGTTTTTCTAGAATGTTTTCTCTGGAAAGTTCTTTCTTTTCCATTTATTTCTGGAGTCCTGGTGATTCTAGAAAAGGAAGGTCCTCGAAATCTTGGGATCCATGTATAAAGGCCAGCTATAAGAATGATCTCACTTACACATTTGATCAACCTGGATTTCTACATTTGAATTTGTAATCATTCTACTGCGCCATTGCTCTCCACTTCTGGAAACCGTTTACAACCGGATTCATCAAAGAATTTCCAGCTAGGACAAGACTCAACCTATCACTTCTATTTGATCAATGACTTGGTTAATATTAAATTTTTCAACTAATCTTTTGACCCAGTGATTTAATATATTCAATGTTTGTCATATTTTTCTGGTTTGACTGGGGACAATTTCATATTTATGAATTCATACTTAACACAAGTATTTAAGTTGTAATTAGTGAACGTGTTGCTGAGAGAAAATGGCTTCTGAAGAGGAGGGGTTCCTCTTTGGATGTCAGTTGATGATCTTTACACGTAAACAAAATTTGGGCATCTTTTAGATGATTTTTATATTTAATTCCGGTAATTCGGCAGAACTCGCCTTTTTTTATAGGTTTTTGGGGTTTAGATACAACTTGCAGATAGGTAATAGTTTTTGTCACATTAATCTAATATCAAGAAAATTAATTTCAGTAATAAGAAAACCTTTCTAATCTTTTCGAAAGAGAAAAAAATCATGTTCAGTTTGCGTTGTCCACAAACCTTTTCTTCGACCAACCGTTTAGTTTCATGCTTTATCCAAATTATGAACCGAAAAAAGATACTGCTGATACATGTGCGTACATAAACTTCGGAGCCAACGATTATTCTTAATAATTTTGAGAGGTATCCAGATGTCGATATGGCAAATAACTAAAACGTCGCTTTGACATTCAAAGTTGTATACCTGTAAAGACTTGTCGTATGAGCTATTAATAGATCTAACCTGGTCACTGCACCACACCCACAATCCCAGAATGGTTAACCCAGTCAGTGCTCCGGGCCAGGGAATGTCCCCGTTAAGCGGGTCTCGCCATATTTGAAATGCGTCATCACGGGGCAGGCCGCATGCGTAGAATGTCGAGTTGGTCGTTGATTGGTTGGAGGCGGCGAGTGGATATTTCTCTTGTAGGCCCTGTAAACCTCCGACTTCGCCGAATCCTTTAGATATATGCACACATAAATAGGCCTTTAAACATTTAATGACTCTAACACATTGTTAATGTTTTAATAAAATGTTACAGTAAGTTACTACCACTATGAATAAATACATATTGTTACTCACACGCAAATACATATAGTAAGCGTCTTCCATCGCGTGAAACTCTAAACTAATATGATCATGCTGAATAACATAGTAATTAAAAGAAAGTGTCGGGATAAAATTTACCATTGGAAAGCGCGGGGGTAATTGGCGTACCCCTTCTCTTGAATCAAACTGTCTTTCACGTGGTAACATATTGTTACCCAAAATCCCCTTTCTCTTATCTTCTAAATTTACTGTAACTGATAAATTTAGCATCATTACTTCACAAATACAGGAAAGTAGGAAACCTTTGTATGTAAGTATGAAGGCCCCCAAGAGGAGTATAGCAGTTTGCAGAGTGTCCGTATAGATCACGGCAGTGAGTCCGCCTGAAGAATATAAACTTATAGTTACACATCATAAACAAGCAATTCATACTTCATGGCTGTATTCATATGAATCAATTAAACCACGTATTTAATCAATATTTATCCGTTACAATTAAAGAGATACATCTGTGTAAAAATGCAACAACTTTATTACATTGCCCCTTGTTGACAATTGGTGTTGAAATCAGCTGAAATAGTGTGCTGCTTTTGAATATATCTTGGATTAAATGAAAAAAATGTTGTATTGTTTTTCAATATAGAGCTGTAATTTCATCCATTTCTTTCAAATTAAAATTTCTTTTCAAATTTCAAATGTTAAAATTGTTGTTGCTTAACCGGATGGGCTTCTGTTTCTGTGTCAGCAAAATTTGGATATGGTTTATTCATGCGTATTTAATACAATGTATATCATCCCGGTCTTTCAGAACTAGCTCTTTGACCTTAACACTTAATCATTTTTCGAAAAACTTATATAGTAGATTGCCTAAGTGCACATCGTTAGTTATTGTGAGTTATACACATTATCTGCGCATTCGTTATATATTTACGTAATATTGATGTTCATTGGTGCCTCATACTGAAAATGATATCATATCTCAACCAGTTTGGCTAAGTGATAACAAGATAGTCTTTAAGGGAAATGTCATAGTCAAACTTCACATATTCTGCATCATCGTATGTTGGTGGTTATACAAAGCTCAAATGAATATTAATTTATCATCCAAAACTGTGTTCTACAGGAGATATCGCTTGTGGAAGATCAAGCGATATCTCCTAGGAGATATCGTTTTGACAGTAGATTTTGAACAATGCCCTATTACAGTCAAGTTCATGACATCACAATTGTTTTACATCATCAAGTAATGACATCACAATGCTATGACGTCATAAACATGATGACGTCACAATGCTATGACATCACTCCACTGAGAGTCTTAAGAGTAGTGCAGTGTTCAGAAAAACACATTTTCACTGACTTGAAATGAAAAATGATTTTGGATGATAAATAGAATCTCACCCTCGTGTCTTCTGATATCAAATATATCAACACTCGTTGATAAAAGTAAAATATCCTCGGCAAGCCTCGGCTATTTGTAACTTTTATCAACTCGTGTTGATATATTTGATATCAGAAGACACTTGGGTGAGATTCTCTATATATCTTAAAATATGGTTTCCTTGTAAGATCGAAATAAAATATTATTCCTCAACAGCTTTTACAATTACAACGAAATATCACATTTGAACGGGATCATACAAAATCCTGATTCAAATACATCAAATAACTGCAAATAACAAATAAAAGGTTGATCACAAATGCTAGCGTAATAAACAAGTTTCAGTCGAGCTGTCATTTGCGTTTCAGAACATGCAGTGGTATTATGTATGCGCAGCGCAGCTCATGTAAAATGGATCAAAAATACATAAAACGTTTTAAAAATTCTATAGTGTTAACTCTTTCGAAATGTGACATATATTGAAGCGATATATACTAAAAATTGTCATGAGAAATGCTGACTTCGCAAATTGCCAAAATGAAAGAGACGGCAGTTTTTCAAGTTTAACAAGATCTCACATGTTACAGCAATCCATTGCTATTTCATGTGGTGGTGTAGATCCAGAAATGACCCGTTGTTAAATTATACCGAAATTCCAACTTCAGCAATCGTGCACATGCTCTATATTTACAAATGCATTTCAGGACTCATTTCAACTGGCACTAAAAGTGTTCTCAGGAGAAACCATAAGGAAAAATTATGGCTGGTGGCAGTCAAGCTGCCAATACCAGATACCCTGGCAAACTAAGCACATCTACTTGTTTTCAATATCGTATTGATAATTACAGCCGAAAACAACAAACTTTACAGCTGTTATAAATTGAAGGTGTGACAATTGTGACTATATCGTTTGGATACACCTACGGTATTAACTAATAAACAAAACAAGACAATGCTACGAGATGATAATTTTGGTATATTCTTCTGTTGGCAACTTTGTAGATTTCCTGGTATGGAAACCTTTTATTGTCGTTATCATAATGTGACTCACGTCCAAATTGGAAGCTATTTTACACATAATTTTAGTTAATGAGTATGATTTGAACATTCCAATACACGTCCATACGTCTGTTCCTGATCGGACTGACTAAATACTATCTATGGCTAGATATAAAATCACTTGCAAGAGAAACAGCCCATAAATAAATGTTAACATTACGTTTTTCGAAAAGTTTTAAAAAAGATATATTGTCTTGAGGCCATCTAAAAACACTCAGTAACGGTGGTATAAGGAAGCGACAGAGGTGTCGCACGTTTTAAATTAAAAAAATGGTTCTGTTCATAAACAATTCTCGAATGTGTGAAAATATACACGAATTAGGTTTGTTTGTTCATTGTTATCATATACACCAATTTTGCAGAGAAAATATGTCCAAAATAACACTCGTGGCAAGAAAGATGAATATATTTTATGCCTGAAATAGGAGCTACTAATATCAAGAGAGAATAATTACCAGTACCTACAAATATCATCAGGTTGGTTAGCGACTATCTTATCTAGTGTTCAAGTACATTTATTTGGACACTTTAAAGGATTTTAGATGTTTCATATGCCTAAAACAGCTCTACAAGGTATGGTTTCAGGAAAATACATAAGTGTCATGCTAACTAATCTTTTTTGGCCAATGAACTGTGATATAGGTGGACACGCTTGCAGATGATAAAGATTAGTTTCAGATATACTGTTGTTCTTCGACAGCTTCCCTTTACGACGACACTCTTTAACAGGACCAATTACAAGCACTTATTGTCCGAACAGCCTAACCACTAGACCAACAGGACCTCGACAAAAATGTGTTGCTTTTCTAATGAATGTAAAGTTTTATTGAAAGAGGACATACCAATGACTGTATAGATAGCGGTGACCCCCAGTATACCCGTGATACAGTAGTATAGGTTCCATCCCATCAGCAGCTGTATAAACAGGGCTCCTGTGTAGATCTCAGACTGGAATAGATACCATCAAATATATCTTATGCTTGTATTTCCAAATATTCATACCCCAGATGAATACATAGATTGAGGCGGTTGCTGTATATACATAAACTATCAAGATACTTAAATAGAACCTAATGGCACATCTTCATACATGCTTGTAATGCATGTCGAATTGTTAATTATCAAAACATATCTTGTTGATACCATTCAAACTTCAAATCTTAAATTTTGGTTAAAGCATTAACAGGAATAAGGGAAATCTACTTATTATTTGTTAATACTTATAATCTATTTGAATTATTCTATCAATAATGATACTTATAATCTATTTGTTACCATGTTTTATATATACATCATAAATGTAACATCAAATTTTGGATTTTTGTCATTACACAAGTATACATAAGTATTCCCTCTATATGAATGAACAACGCTGCACCCTGATCTACTCACAGAGATGCGGGTGAGGACGTAAAGCAGGAGAGCGAGGACAGACAGATACACCCGGAGTCGTCTCCCCCCGAAACGCTTGTGCAGGTACTCCGGCATCGTGAAGGACTGGAACAAGAAAGACGGGGAGGTATCAGAGAGATTGCATGACTCATAAACCCCGTTGATCATCTTTGCATCCTTAACTTAAGAACCTTCTTAATCAGTGCACACCCTTCATATCGCAAACACTCTAACTTGATATCCTTTACCATGCTAGTGATGCTATGCCACTTTCATATAAAAGTATATGATAATGACTCCTACATTATTACCCATGCTATAGTAATTGCTTTAGTGTATTTAACATTTGCAAGCCTGTTGTAAACGGATGAAAAAAATAACCCTGGGCATTACAGGCCAACCTATGTGTTTTCAACAACTTTGTTAATATGAAATCAGATCTATATGGGTTAATGTATACGCATTTGTCTACATTTGCACATTGTTGCTCTTTGTCCAACACGATTCGTTCATAGCTCAAACATGTTCCTATAATCGTGATGTGGGCGTGTCGATCATGTACACATCCTCTGTTCTAATACAAGCTTTTCTCGAGCTTCTGACAGGTTCCCCTAGCGGCAAATTATTGCATTATAAACTACCTTGCAATATTTCAGCCAATAGAAACGCCGCATGTATGGATTACATATTTGTCGCCACATAAGCCAATGCAAAGATTCTGTTGCTATACAAGGCGAAAATGTTGTGTAAAGAAGACTCAAAGTGCATATTCGAATAAAGTTTAGCTTTCAGAAATTATACGGACATATATCTGAGGCGTTTTGAATGATAACTTTTGAAAAGGCGTCGCTGATTGGAAAACTATTTTTGATTGATTTGATTGCTACTTCTGTTGGAAGAGAATGTATAACCCTATCCCCTTCTATCTTCGACATTTATATTTCTCTATATTTCTGTATACATATATTTTGTCATTTGGTAGTACTGAATTAACTTTTAGTCATTCCTTTGATTATGTAAAGACTGAAATTTACCTTTCACAAGTAAACGAGACGATATATTTGTGTACTTTTGAGTTTATTAGATATTTGAAATTATATTATGTTCAGAATGCAAAGTTTAAAGATGCATAAGAAGCAATCTTTGTGAGAAGTAACAATGAATGTTAGACATGAGAGTATAGCTTTAAATGACAGGGAAGAAAAATGGTTAGGACCAATGAGCTGCACAGCTGCATACCAAAAGTTTCTTCACATAACTGGGTAAACTATAGTGTAAATATCATGTAATTTTGGGATACCTTTGAGGTATCGTAGCATTAAAAGAAACATATAATGTTGAATTTTCAATATGTGCAGATTTTCTTTAAGAAAAATGTTAATCATACCCCACAATTAGCTGCAACAGTTTTGGCAGGTCATTGGCGTGACCAGGGGTCAAAATTATATTTTTCTCTACAAAATCCTTCATAAAGTATCAACTGCTTTAAAAATGAGCCCTGTTTGTTCTTCTGCACTAAGTCAATGTGATTGTGAGTATTATATTCTTAGAGAGTCGCTATGAACAATTTTATTCGAAATTTAACGAAATCGAAATTTCGAAAACATGATCCCTTCTGTGTATTTCAACAAGGCAAACAAAGAGACCAGACGACCCCTAAACCAGTTCAAGAATGGCTATTAGTCTATTGCACACATGGATATTTGGTGATCTATTTTCAGTTTTGCTGAATTTATTTTATTGAATTTATATTTTATAAATTTTATAAAACGTTTATTCTATAAAACTACACATTCCATACAGATGTTTTGCAACTAATATGTTTAATAAAACATGTTTTGAATATGTTAAAAGCACGAACATCTTTTTTCTGGGAAAAAGTATTCGTATTACGCAGTTGTGCGGATACATATCGCATAGTATAATCACATACGAACTTGTACATTAAGTTTAAGTCAATACGTTTCAAAAGAACGTTTTGTGAATTTAAATAAATGTAGTTAATTTGTCTAACTTGATGAAACTGAAATATAAATCGCTCTGCCAAATTGTGTTATACATGCAATGTTTCATTGTAATTTCCTACATCAAACGAATTCATTTCATGTTTGCAATCAAAAACGTTTTTGAATGTAATATCCCATGATACAATACTTGACATCAGGAACTGTACCAGCATTTCTTCTCTCAAGCAAAAACTCAAAATATATCTCTTTGTAGAAGCCGAACCCGATCAGAGGTTTTGAGTAATTCTATTGGAAATGGCGCTATACTAATGTACACAAATGATGTTATAAACACTTACCCTGCTCGACACGTACACAGGAACAAACACCCAGCCCAGAGCAATAAGGAGATAGATTGCCTGTTTATAGAAAAATGAAAAAATTAAATCTTGAAATAAAAAGTGCATAAGAATGATCTTTTTTATTTATAATCACTGAGTAACTTGATATAATATAAAATTTTATGTTGATGAGTACACATGCTTCTTCTAATAACTATCGTTTTAACTTGATATTTCTGGAAAAAAACTTCTACTTTGATGATTAATCAACCTTTATCATCATAAATAAAATAGAATAAACACATTTATATTTCACTCACACAAAATTAACACTAATATTCTCAAATAACAATCTATCATTTTTACGAAAGGACAGTTTCATACATGCAACACTCCATTAATACTGCAATGTCTGGACTCTTTCAGTGTATACATAGTTATAAAATGGCTATCAAACATTGAAACCATGTACCTTGTACACCACCAATCGTTTGATCTTAGTAGAATCAGAAATATTAACAATGTATAATTTTCATTTATGATATATTCTTACTCAAACACAACCGCCATAAGGAACAACGTTACGTACGTGCCATTCGTAAACTATGACTGAGTAACCGGAAGCAGCCGCTGCCCCAGCGAGACCAATGAACATAGGAGCTCCGACGTTGCTGGCGAACAACGATGCGCCGACCTTGAACAAGAGGATGTTATCAGAACTACAGTCGTCAGAGATATTCGTTTCCAAATTTTTCGTTTCTAAATATTTAGCTTTCTTGCAGCTTTGATTTAGTCATACCTTTGTACTCGTAATGCGAAAACCATTGCGGGTTTAATACATATTATAGTTGAGATAGAAAGTGGATGCACAGGTATTTAGATTAGTGGTAAAACAGTCAACTTATCAAACAAGATCGAAGCCAGTCCATGCCACATCAAAATACGTTAAAAATAGAAGTTGTTACTTCCTTACTAAATACGAAGCAATATGGGGATAGAAAAAACTGATCTGACGTGAAAACATTACCATCTCCGTGCATTCATATATTAATGGTATTGGAAAGTAAACGTATATTGAGATGAGTTAGGTTGCGATATTCGTGGTGGCATACTGGGGGAGGACGTTGGGTGAGCGGGAGGCCATGGTACATACACAGAACAAGACAGAGATCAAGTGAAAGTGGTTGACAAAGCGTTTAACAATAGTGCTGAAGCGTTCGTAAAATCTCAGTACAACATATTTAGTGTTCTTACTGGAATCCAGTGCATGCTTTTGCCCGCCAGGAAGTAACCAGTAGCATTGTCCTTGTTTCCCCGCAAGGTGGACTGAAATTAGATTCTTTTAAAAATTCTTCATATTCAACAATTGCAAAACATTTTTAGCCAATGAAATATTTACTGCAAACGTGCGGTGTTATTCCTTTTAGTGAAACATGTACTCAGCAGGAAGCTAATCATCCTTAATACCTAATAATAGTATACGGAGACAGCAGCTGATTATATGCAAAGTATTGTGACTAACCTCTTGACAGAAAATGGCTTTGTTACGACAAATTGCAGGCATAGTACAAAAGAAGAAGTGTTCGTATCAATGAGAGGTAGAACATGTATCAACTGAAGTACTTTCGAATCTGTAATAAAATAACATCTATTGGACAAGACGTGAAGCATTAAATTTGTTTATGAATGAACTACTTTTAAAGACACCAAGCGTTAACGTTTTCCATGTAATGAAATGTGATAATTTGATTTGTCCCGGAACATGTTAGTCTACAGACATTTAGGGGAACGTTTAACAAATTCTTCTACACGTTCTTTTCAATTTCGTAGGCCATAATCACCAAACTCTATCCTGTTTTTCCACCTTTTAATTCTTGAGATTTCGAATATCAATTAATTGATTCTTGTGAACAGTTTTGTCCTGGAGCCCACCCATTGTATTCTTTATGCCTACACAGTGTCAGGACAGTAAACATGATAACCGCTTGATTTTGAATCAGTTTTAGTTTTTCTTAATTTGAAATTAGGAATTTTGAATTTACATATACTTACACTTAAATCACATACTTAGATCACTATAGTGTGTTGGTTAAAATATGAGTTTTTTTCATGTTGGCCCAGACACGAGTTCTGTAGTTTCGTCCTCCAATGATAATGTCACTAACTGTTGAAGTCTATTAATATGAATATGTCATGAATGTAATGAAAATTGGCAGATGACACTTACTACACTTGAAATAAGTATTTAAATATTTGATGGATTATTAATACGTGCCTTCATATGTACGTGCGTGGAGTAGCGTCGACCCTTATCATTTAAGCATTCTGCTTTGTAAGTTGTTTGAGATCGAGAGCATTTAACAGTAACAGACAAAATGTGTTGCTGGTGATACAAGGTCCATGTCACTGAATCGATGTCTGTTCCATATGTAAAAGATGTGTTCCATTACTACACGTCTACTGAATTATGTCAAGATGTGTTCCATTACTACACGTCTATTCCATTACTACAAGTCTGTTCCATTACTACACTTTCTGTTCCATTACTACACGTCTATTCGATTACAACACGATGTGTCCCATTACTACAAGACTGTTACAACAAGTTTTTTCCAATAATAAAAGGCCTGTTCTATTACAACAAGATTTCGGTGTTCATTACTACAAAGTCTGTCTAAATAGTACAAAGTGTGTCCCATTTGTAGAAAGTATGTGCCATTACAACAAGTCTGTCCCGTTACTGGAAGTCTTTTTCATTACTACAAGATGTGTTCAATTACTACACGGCCTGTGACAACATCGCAATCATTTGTTCATCATGTCATGTCTGTTCAATTACTACAACATGTGTTCCATTACTACACGTCTATTCCATTACTACAAGTCTTTTTATTGCTACTGTGTTCCATAACTATAAATCTATACCATTCCTACAATGTCTGTTACACGGCTTGGTACATGACTACAAATATGTTCCATTATTACAAGGCGTGTTCCATACAAGCAAGTCTGTTCCATTGCTTCAATGTCTGTTCCATCACTTTAGGTCTGTCCCATTACGACAAGGTTGATGCCATTGTTAAACAGAAATAATTCACCGGACAACCAACAAGAGGCATATATGTGAGTAAAGACTTGACTACATGTTGAAAATATAGTGTTCCGTATTAAACCTTTAATGATCATTTACGTACACTTGCTGGTCAAAAGCTCGAGTTTCCTTTGCAAATACTACATAAGCTATCATGCTACACAAATACGTATTACGGCAAAGGGAATACTCCCCATATGTTTTGTTATGTTACTGATTGTCAAACTATCACGATCCTCAGAGTCGCTCTGAACTACATATCAAATAATGTGTACAAACAATGACAAACATGTAAAGAGTCACGGTTGATCAGTGTTTACTTTATATTTATACCATATCAAATCCTTGAGATATTTTCACATTAAAACTGAATTACAGACAATGACAATTATGAAGATCTGCTGAGTTTATCACGATATATTTTAAAATGCAACGGACAATTTTGGTTGGTTGTTTTTTTAAAAAAACACTGTGTTTTAGCTATTACGATTTCCACAAGCTGTATAATACATGTGTAGCTATAAGGTAAAATATGTTTGAAACATGTAAATGAGACACACATAAGGACGCCCAGAGGTAATTGTTTTGTATAACATGTGTTGACATAAAATTGCTTACATTTAAATTAGACTGTAAACAAAATATGCTTTAGAAAACAGCTGTGTAAAGTTAGAAATAAGCATATTTATTGATACTTTTAGACCCAACTCTTTGCTTTATATAATACATAATAACACTGCATGGTTACCTACATCGTACAATTATTAATCTACCATTTCTGTGTTGTTGTTTCATTTACAATGGAAAAACTGTATGTATTTGAATCTCATCAGGAAAAAATGAACAAACATAGATCAACATGGTAAAAACGAAATTTCATTTCCCAAAAGAATTGAATTTAATCTTAGTTTTATTTGCATGGACATATATTCATTTCTTGCACACTGTCATGTCCAATTTGTAATTAATTTTTTAATAAAGTGACATGAATAAGAAACTAAATAATGTGGATATCAATATAAGATATTCATAATATTACCCAAAGTCCAACCGCCAAGACAAGGCAAAAGTAACCCACAAGAGCACAGATATCTCCGACCTCGAACTTTTCGACCATTTTCAACTAGGTTCGAAAACAAACTGCCGAATCACGACAAGAATAATCGCAAGAGGGCGCTGCTTAGTGGTCACGTGATTACTTTTACATATAAGTATAATATATATCGGATTAAAATGAAAGCACAGCTTTATCAATTGTTCATGAATACTAATTAAAAGAATATGGATACCGAAAGGGTGACTGTTGGAATATTATTTACTCATAAAATCAATAACTGAATATCTCCACCACGCCCTTTTAAATATAGATGCACCTTTATAGAATTTAATATCGGAACTAAGAAAAGACAAGATGTTATGATTAGTATGTTACTGTCATTGCTCTTAATGTGAATTCATTAAAATTCATTAACATAAGTATAAAAATGATTCTCATTCAGTGCTGATGCTTTAGGCTATGCGTCTTGAATATATGTAAATAATGATTATCAAAATTCTAAACAGCTTAATTGAGTGGACATTATTATTGTGTGCAGTTTATATGCATAACGAATAATTAAAATGTCGCATTTAAAACTCGTGCATGAAAATAGTCCAAAATAACCCTTATTTACAGGAAATGAAAATCCTCCAATTTATAATACAGCTTTTTTATATTTAAAACACGTTTGTCACATTTTCACAATATGTCCACTGTTAAAGTTGATTCTCGAAAACAACCTCATTGTCGAATGACCCTATTTTTAAACACATCAAATTTGAAAACGTAAGACTTACATTTTTAGGGGGAAAATATCAGAGGGTGAGTAAACTTACGTTTTATAATCTAGTCTAAGAGTCTACACCTATAATTTCAACTTTGATATACATGTAGATTTTATGCCTGAATAGGTGTTGGAAACAAGGTTTCAAGGCTTGTCCCAGTTTGACTCCTATCAGGTGTGTTAGGGTCATCAAATCTCATCATAATATTCTCTTTTGCAAAAAAAGCAAATACACAAAAAGTTCGACTTTCTGGTCCTTACTTCTTTGAAGAAGAGACAAAAGGTATTTATAGAGCTTTACTTCTTTTGATATTTATGAATTATAGATAGTAAGACCAAATTCATTAATCTGGTCAGTTATGGAGTCGCTGACAAGCTTTCAGCTCTCTTACTTTTTTCCGTTCTCGTGACTAGCTCGTGGTACTATAGAAGAAGAAGAAGAAGAAGATTTCTTTGTGCAACGACCCCCAGTTTACAAGTGCGTAAATGAAAGTAACCGGTTTTTTTAGTTTCTCGTCTCAACTTCATTTGTCTTTGTTTTCGATCTCAAGTTCGGTGTCAAAAAGTATATATATTCTATATTACACATAATTATAGACTGTTGTACTTTTGCAATTAAATTGAATTTTGGCATGCGTAGTTTAAATGTATTTTCATAAATGTACCTTATTTGTTATGTTTGTATCGGGAGAAGCATTTATATAGGCTGTCTAACCCTATTTGCTAATCCTTTTTCCTTATAGTTGTATGTATTCTAATTTTTGGTTTTCTGGAAATAAATAGTGTTTAAATCAAATAACTTTCAATTCGTCTTTGCAAATACCATCATTTTCATCGAACTATTAGTTTCCTCTCAACCATTCTTCCACGTGTTATATTAAACAATTGGCCCTTTGGATTTCTCGTTCTCTCATTACTATTTAAGAAACATCTACTGCATTTAAAACATGAAAATTACAACTTCATATTTTGTATTCAATCTACATATGAGTGTCAGTCATATATATGCAGAAGATATACCCAACGCTACCCATATACCCAATATGGGTTGAAAATGTAAGTAATCATTAACACCGTAACCGTAACACTACAAACAACAGAGCGGTTTATCGGCTTTGTACAGTAATCGAAATGAAAACATAACTAATGAATACTCAATTAATGCATACAGTAATTAGTCGTCGTTCGGGGAGAGGTTTATATTCTTATTCAATAATGTGGCTTATTCTCGTACACCAAGTAGCTTGGGAGAATAACACTGGTCGTTGTGACGGATTGCTGGACCCCAACCACCTCGACAACCCCCCCCCCCCCCCCCCCATATCGTTCGTTGAATGTGAGGAATGGTCCATCCAGCTGGGAATTATAATATTTTAATATCTATAAATAAAAATTGACCAAATAAGCCTGCTTATTGAATTATCACAAGCAGATTCCCTGTAGACTCGGGTTACACCTTAAGGTTAATAAAAACATTTTGCCAAAGACGAAGTCAATATTTGATATTGAGGGGTAGCAGATTTGGTTTCAAGACAAGAAAAGGAACTTGCGTTCTTTGAAAGTGCCGCGTAGTCATAGGAATTTTTGGGTGACTGTCTCCAAAGATGGCTAACATTTTACAGACACGATCACAATCATGCTGTAGACGATCGACAGATTGCCTTGTAAAGTTTGTTTTTAAGGAACATGGTCATCGAGCTATCAACGCCGATACCTTTGAGTAATTAAACAGAGTTATCTGGTCATATGTTATTTACTCTTAAACAAACAACAGTTTAAACATGTCAATAAACTGTTATTATTAAATAAAATCGTTGAATCTCTATAAGCAAAAAAAGTGTTGAAGTTTAATTTATCATTTTTAATTATGTTTCTATATAATTACTGTTCCATGATCCATCAAAACCTATTCAACACCACAACCTTTGAAGCTTATGAATCAGATATATTATGTTACTATTATTCATAAATAGTTTGGCATTTACTTACTTAAATGTGATTGTATTGGAGCGGCCTTTAAATAAACACTCGGAAGATTGTTGGTCTATAATGTCATTAACTGTATATTTTCATGAATAATATGTTTTAAACCACGCCCATTCAGTCTTCATTGAGAAGATTTCAACTTTCAACAGCCTTAGAGCAGCACTCTATCAGTCCATGACCTGGAACGTACCGCATCTACCCCGGCGGCGATCAGCAGTTGACCCTCCATAATCCTACACCAAGACACTGGCTTGGAATATTATTTTGCCGTCTTCGAATCGCGACAAGGTTCTCATCTTTGCCACTTTGTCTATTATCATAAGAACATTCACTCTAAACCTTGAGGTAGTTTTGGAGATATATTCTAAAATCAATTCAACGTATTGCAATCACATTTTCTTTTCATACCACAAACCTTCCATTTTCCTAACAACAATAAGACAGAACACTCGATAGAAATCCCTTTCATGTAGTTCTTTCTTAGAAAACCCCTAATGCATATCAGACATGAATTGTGATAAAATGTTGATTTAGACGTGTAGGTATGTTTTGAAATGTTTCCGATTCACTTAAAACAATTTCATCCTTTATATCAATCTTCTCATTGCTAATATAAGAGAGGTGAAATGTGTTCATAATCCTTAGCGAGTGGGATTTTAATGCTATCGCCCAAGCCTTTTGACGAGAGGAAGTTCGTCAAGATTAAGGAGTTCAGGAAATATTTTATCTATAAAAGATACAGAACCATAAACAAATATTATCTCAATTTAGCTTTTTTCGTTGCATTCAAGGTGTCAACATACGATTGTACTACAACCTTTATGTACTGCCAATGGCCGGTTGGAGTCCTGATCCGAATACGCATTTTCAGATTCAAGTCAGTAAGCACGAATGGAAGTAATTTGAATTAATATTCTTATCTCCTTACGACTACATACGAGGGGAAGTCAATAAGTTCATAGAAGTGGATATAAAACAGAAGCCAATGGTTGTGATATGGATTTTATTTTTCAATATAATCCCCCTGGGCCTCGATGCACTTTGCCCATTTGTCTCTGAGACTGTCTATGACATTGATAGAAGTCTTCTGACCGGCCCCTTAGCCACGCCTCAGTAGCTGCCTTGAGTTCATCATCGTCGCCAAATCTTGTACCACTCGAGTGTGATGTCAAATTGCGAAACAGTTTGAAGTCGCTTTGGGACTAGATATGAACTGTAGGTGGGTGGTTAAGTTGTTCAAACCCATATTGTTGCTTATATCTGGAAACTGTTGTCAGAAGGTCTATCTCAATAATGACAATCACGATGATGTCTTCAGAAGTGTATCATTACGCACTTCCAGAACTTACTAACTTCCCCTTGTACACGTATAACACATCAACACTAGATTCACGTTTTATAGACCTAACGTCAATTCTCACATTTCTGGTAAACCTCGGGGCTTGATACTCATGAACATGAACGTGGGCTGCTTCCTCAATAAATGATTTGATATTTTATTCATGATTATATGTGATCAATCTAATAAGCGTATGTTAACACCATTTTAATGCAAAATAAAATGGAATGCTCTCCATTATATAAATAACCATCTTCCCACGGCAAGGTGAAAATGTATCGAGATAAACTCTATCCATTTTCTACCTTGCCCTCAACGGTAACAAAACCTGTGACACGAAGCAGCGACACCTAACGTCATCACGAGTTACCGCCCTTACTGGCTTCTAACCTGCAGCCAGTGAAATCGCCGTTTTCAGTCGAAACTTACGGCGAGCCTGGAGACCTAATAATAAAGAAAATCCAATCCAATTTCATATTATACTTAATTCAGATGGATTATTTGCAGAAATTCACAGACAACACCTATTCCTCAAGTAATAAATGTTTTTTCTCCTTCTATAAATGATCCTTATTAAATGCATATCTTTTACGTCATAAGCATTAGATTCTTTACGAGAGAAAAAGTAGTGCACTGATAAAATTTCTTTAAAGACTGAGAGCTTGTCACAATGGATTTTCATTGAAATGAACACATTCCCCGTTTTGCACGTGCAGCAGTCAATATATATTTAACTGAATCATGAATTAACTGCCATGTTGATAATCTCGAAGCTAACCTAGTCGGCATCAAGTTTTCACACATTCCATCTTTCGTTGTTCAGGATTTGAGACATTCTCCAACATAACCAAAACGATGGCGCCATTACACTAGGTTTGACAACGAATATTTCGCGATAATTTTGTTTGAAAACGGACAAATTTCTATGAGATACATTAAACTTTAAATAATGATTATAAAAATCTTTAAAATTCCATTAGGACAATAATTTAGTATTTACGTTACTTTTAAACTTTACAAACTCTACAGTAAATATCGATCGACCACAAACGTGATAGATCTACTCTGTATCCATCTAAATATATGCCTGAAATAACATTTGAAATTAGATAGATTTTAGATAGTCTTCTCCTCAAACGGGACAGGTCACTACTGCTATCTTTGCCGTTGACATTTGAATGTCATTTTGAGAGCCGCCTTCTGATTGGCCTATCAGAGGGGCCTGCAGTGGGCTTAACCCTTAGCACAGAAAATATGGGCCGTGATGTCAAGGGCGAAGCGAGAAGAGTTCGAAATCTTTCCGTTTCGGCCTTGACGTTGTGAAGATGGGGTATTGTCTACCCGTGCCTCTTTCTACGCTCTAGTAATACAGATCACAGGACGACCACAGCAATTTTCGCACGTATTTTACTGTATTTTCTATCTCCACATAACAGCATTTTGGAATCACGCACGGTCACTAAATGACGATTATTTTCTGTAGTATTGTCATATTTGTGTATTATTATTAATTCCCTCGCCACACTCACTGGCTTGATATTGGGGACTCGCTTATGAGCCTGCGAGAGGTACACTTTGTAAATAAATACAAGGAAAGGTTTTTCATTATTTTATTATAAAAACAGTTAAAGCAGTTACATCAGTACACAATTCCTATTCCTACCTACCTAACTATTAACCCTAACCCCATACTTACTTTACTCCCTTCATACATTACCCATCCTATCCGATGTTGGCCTCCCTGGTCCAACTTCTTACTCTTCCTGGGTCAGCTCTGCTCTTCCTAAAAGTTACGTTCTCTAGCTGCCCGTGCATCCTCTTTTTAACCCTTGACCACATTAATCTCCTTAAGGGTGTGTTTTTCTCTAGACCAATCATTTCTTTACTATACCCTATGACATACGTCAGTCAGAAGTGTACTCTGACCTTCGACCTCGATAACTTCGAACCTTAACCTCTTTGTGACGTCACTCCTACCTTCTCCAATTGAATAATACACTTTAGCAAATGCTTAGTAATTCATAACGTCACGATAATGCATTCTATCTCTCATTTATTCTTCTTACCAAGCTGTTTTTGACATAAGAATGATTACAAGTTAGGCTTGGTCGTTAATTCCCATTGACCAAATGTCACATATGTCAGAATACTTGGTCTAAACTCATTTCTCCTCCTTGTTTCTCATGATTAATAACTAAAGAACACGCAGCCTTTGATCACCTGTCCTATTATGTCTTTTGTCTACACAATTGCTACTTTCAAATAATATCTCACTATTCTAACCTTATTTTAAATATACTGAATATTTCCTAAAAACCCATATTCTAATTTACTTTTAATCTCACTACATAACAGTATTCTCTAAAGATAATTAGAAAATCAGTTTTTGAAATTTAAACTTCTTTAAGAAATGTGACATTTGTTAAGGTTTTAAACAAACTATCGCAACTATTTGAATTTTATGAATCCACATACGGGAATTTACTCAAAATTTTGACACCAATAACTGTCTTGAATTTTTTTTAATTGACAATTAACAGAAAACATGGGTCTGAGTTAGTCGGTGACAATCATTTCCCTTTGACAATAAAGATACGAGTAATTCTCACAAGAGATTAGAGTTATGGAAAAAAATTATCCCCTTGAAGTCATCGTTCTGTTGATTCTTTGTATTCTTAAGTTATATAATTATAATCCGGCTCACTCTGTCCCAACTTATCGAATATTATTATATATTATATTAATTCAATAATTAGACCATATGAACATGTGTAATAGTATACAAAGGATCAATTTTATGTTTCACGTTTCATTATACTAGATGGATTCTTACCTATCAATTCCTTATAGTGAAAAGCTACTTTTTACAATCTTTCCAACTGTTCATTAAGTTTCATACGGGTAACTCTCATTGGTTGAAAATAAAAAATCATGCCATCTAGCTGTAACAAAGGGTAAATAAAGTTTTGTCAATTTGCATGGAGGGTGCGTATTGCCCTGTTCTCATCTCTCTTACTTACACAATGTTCATCCCAGCAGTTGGAGATCCGCCTCCATTTGTCTTTAACTTGGTATGAGATTGCCTCCACAACTTTATCTTAATTCAGGCTCTTGATAAAATGATAATCGTGCAAATTTGCTGTCCAGACAGAACATTACAGAACACAGCTAGTATTCTGTGTTCCTCTCATGTGATTTTTAATAATATAACGTCTTAATTCCATTTACATTTGTCCCTAGTAAACATATGAAACTCATTCAAATGAAGCGTTATTAACTTTATATTATGAAATAAAACGTATTATAATGTAATACGAAATCATGAAATAATATAAAAAATGAATATCCCGGTTCACGATACGATTAGTTTACAAAATACTCCGGCAAACTGTTTCAGTTATGAAGTAAGGTAGAAATGCTCTGGAATAACTATATCATCCAAAATATCCAAATATGTATTAAACCTCTGGTCAAAATCATATAATGTGTTCTATAGATATTTTTAAAGAATTTTCGACATTAGACAGTCACACTTGCTCTATATGTAATCCCTTTAACTTTACACGAACGAATTTTTACTTAGATCTTACGGGAAGTTACGGGATATTAACATAGACGTCAGTCCTATGTCGAAAGAAAAGTGATAAGTATTAATCAAATCATGCTCATGATTAAGAAATTTTTTTGTTAAATATTTCTGAACTTTTCCTGTAGAAGTCGAATCAAAAACAATAATTCTCAACACATTGCTCAACCAGAATGTACACACCTCAGTAAAAGGTTTACTCATATTCTCCTGCAATTAAAGTCATAGCAGTAAAAAACAAAATACATAATAAATCAGTTTCATAATACTTGTTGGGATGTAAACTGGCTTGATTAAAAAGGTTGCATGTAGCAAATGCGAAAAAAACATCATGAAATAAACACAAAGCAAATATTAATTCCAAATGGGTTCTGTTCTGACCCGAACGAGTTGTGAAATGTTGTACGCTAAAATAATTCTAAGTTCTATACGGCTCCCGAGCATTCAGTTTAACCTGGAGATATTTGAAAACAACAATTTAAATGACGAAAAAAATCGTATAGATATCCCACACTTTTAATAACAAAATATACATCTTAAAATAATGCGTTCAAAATACAAATGAAACTAGACAGAGTGGATTGCCCTTGTGCGCGTATATAAACTCAGGGTCTATATGACGTCTTTGTGCTAACAATTGATTGTCTTTATCTTGAGCGTTGTCTGATCAACTACGGTTTTTAATGAGTTCACTCCAATAACTTTTCAATGAAAAAACAATCACAATGTTCAACAATCGAACATTAAACAATTGAATAAAAACAACATTTCAGAGAACTCATATTTCATTTTCAATGATCATCTAATCAGTTTGTTTTTACTTAAATATTCATTTTCTCATTTATGCATAATGTTATGAACTGAAGATCGTTGGCAAGAAAATGATTGCAAGTTTCCGTTATTCACCGATCGAGAACGTGACAACGCCTTCTTCGATACTGCGGGTCTCTGACGAAACCGAGGTCCTGGCCTCGTTTTCATTTTCGTCCTCGTTTTCCTCCCCGTTGATGTCATGGATGAGTTTGTCGGTGGACAGGACGCTCAGGCGCCGCTTCATCCGGGTAGTTAGCTTGGGAATGTACATCCGGGGAATCAGGTAGGTGGATAGGTTGAAGAGGTCGAGGAATACTTTATATCTGTCGCTGGGAACAGAAGAATAATTCACTTGGTTAGGACGCAAACATAACATAACGTAAACATAACATATTTTTTTCAGTATAATTTCAACGTCAAACAACGCTATAAAGTCTTGCCAGAAACTTTCAGGTTCTTGGTCTCTCAACATGCACTGTTAAGCTAACTCTCCCGAAACAACTACATAAATATATACCAAACGTTGTGTAGCCTCTTCTCCAACTAAATGGCAATCCCCTGTGTCGTAAATATTTTTTCTTTCAACGTCAAATTAACTCAAAAAGGTCATCTTCTCGAAATCAATTGTTACTATCAATTAAAGCATTTAATCAATTCAAAAATATAATGTGACAAACATTATTAACATATGTTTATCACGTTAAGCACATAATGTTTACTATATACCATGCATAGACCTGGGGCCCATTTACCTGATAGTCGAACGTAGATACTGGTAACCAGAAGAACCTCCTGTCCCGACCTTACTTCCGATCATGCGCTGTACCATCATCACGTGATTATCTGTAAATTGAAACATTTACAGTTATCACATGACATTACCTTATCTTTTGATGCTTAATGACTCTTGATAAACTACAGAAACAGGGATGAATTTAACCAATGGGTTCGTACTTATATAAGGGTAGGCAGGTGGTTCGTTTTGTAGCAAAAAACACTTCTTTCGCGAGCTGACAATAACGAGTAAATATAGAAAGCTTCCCTACGATCGGCATAGGGGGTTCCGACAGATACTCTTATTTTCATGATAGAAATCATTATACTGATTAAAATGAATTAATTATATTCTATACCTCTTCATCTTGAGAAATTTCTTTCGACATAGGTCATTGTAAATTTATCATGTCTGATATGTACCATGTTGGTAATTGTGGAAGCAATTAAGTTTGGAAATGACATGTTAATTAACACGTTTCTTGAATAAAAACATTCATTTAGCTTTTACTTGAATCAAATTCAAACCTGTTTTAAAAAACTTCCTCCGTCGACAATAATTAATAATTCGAAAGAGTATGACGCAGATTTACTGTTTAACTACAGTGTCATTTATGACTGTCTTTTCTAAAGACTATATTATTGCTGACTTTCTGTCCAACATGACCAGTTTCTATCTTAATATGTAATTTATACATATAAAGAATTTGTATCACTCTTAACACTTACATCGCCATTTTGTCATTAGCGAATCGATATCCATAAGCAGTGTGAGAAGCTTGTAGGGCTGGTTAAAACGCGGCTCGTCTCTGTAAAGGGAGATAAGCAATGCTCCCTTGAAGGCGGTGTGGCTAAGTAAGCGCTCTCCTGTCAACAGCAAAGCATTGAAACAATTGAGATAAAAAAAATATTGTCACAAAGATTTGTTCATATTTGTTCATTCTTACCGGTGCAGTGTTTATTTTAATCATTAGAATTTTTATGTTCAAATTTCCTCGAATTGTTTTAAGTAATGTTTATTTAAAACTCTGTAGTGAAGACAAGGATCCCCAATGTCTAAAACCAAAGAAAGTATATTTGTAAGTGTTTTTACGAACCTGAAATGAGAAATAAATGTAAATTTGATATGAAACTGTGTGTTTTAAAATTACTTCGATCACGAGTTCGGTCATATAGTTTAAAGGGTTTCTGCTTTGGTTCTCAAAGCCTTCATCAATTTGACAAATAAACACTTTCATCAATCTTCTTTTGTATGTTTTAATCCCCTACGGACGTTCAAAATCGAAAACATGTAAGTCACAAATTCGACAATGTCATCAACAAACCTCTTTCTCTGTGGGACACATAAACAGCCTCGTCAAATATAGAATTGAAAGAGTCCTGCAAAATAATTAAAATGATGGAATTTTAGTTATTCAGGTATGTGAATTTCAGAAATTGGAGGCATTTCTTAAGAGGGTAAGTAAAATGTCTTCACAACGATATGCTGACGATAGAAGTTTTGCTTTCGAGGGCAAGTAGGAATGTCATATAGATATTTAATAGAATACCGTCACGGAATCAATGTATGTTGATAAAAGTCTTTAATGGCAACAAAACATCGTTACAAAGACTTATCCACCCTACAAGGGCAATTCGTTGTAAAGATAAACCTGTTTGTCGTTCTCCCTGGATAGAGATTGGTCATCATCGACTCTTATAAACATCATAGCCATACACAAGTTCAGGTTGACTGTGAAATATCGCTGAAAGATATAGGAGGCCTACCTTTTGTTTCTGATACTCTTGGTTGAGAATCTCTTTCTTTTGTGGGTCTCTCTCCACCTGCAGATGGACTGAGTTCATTAATAGCGCCAAATGTGAACTTGAACGTGATCTAGACAATCATATCAAGTATATACACTGACATGTGCAAAAGTAACAGAGGATCTATATCTGTAATGTTCCATTGATGTTTGAATTACACCTAAACGTATATCTCTTGTCAAATCTATTGAGAACTGCAAGATTTGTATAGTTACCTACTGTAAAGTACTACTGTTTATACACTTATGTTATCATATTTAGACTGTTTTTAAAACCTTTTACATTTTAAAGTCAACATAATGTCTGTTGAAGTAATTGACTAAAGACTTGACTAAAAAGAAGTTACTTTTTAACATTATTGTTAGCTATATGCTAAGGAGCAATATGATGGCGATGAGCAAAGTAATGGCGTTTGTGTAGGGTTAGTCGCTTTAACCAACGTATAAAGATATAACACGAATTCGGAATACATTTGTTTGAAAGGAAGGAGCGCCAATGCTGAAACTCAACGCCTTTCTATATTTGATTAATCCACTCATATCTGATACATTTTATAGTCATGGAAGAAATTCGAACCTCTGCCGGAGCAAGAATGGTGTCGTCCAACCAGCGTCCTACAGCGAGCTGAAAGATACTCCAGAAGCTAAAACTTTTCTCTTCAAGTCCGGGAGTTCGCTCGAGCCATAACTAAAACGTATGAACTGGGATGAGTTCTATTGGCATGGGAGATTTCTTCAAATTGATCAGTTAGATATAGTTTCATATGATGACACTTATAATGACCCTGCATTAGAAAGCCTAACTTACAAACTTCATGAAATGGTCATTACCAATAAACTTTATCATTTAGGGTCTAATAATTTTATCAGATATTTCCATATTTCCTCAATTGAAAATTCAGGAAAGGCAATGAAGAAAAACAGATGTTTTCTTTTAAAACGCTGATAGTTTTATCTAAATGCCCACACGTATCACTTAAACTCAACCGAACCAAGTAGTTAAACTGAATCAAAGTTCATCTAGAATCAATTCATTTACGAAGTCAAATTGTTCAAAGGGTTTCAAAAATATGTTTTATCAAGTAGAGTTAAGATTCGCGAAGAAACAGAAACAATCCCAACCACCAGTTGACGTTACCTCGACCAGATCCAGGAGCGAGGGAGACTCGAGCGAGTCCTGCAGTTGTTTGATAGATTCCGGGTCCTTGAACACCTTCATGTAGTGCTGCTGGTTGTATTTTATCCTCTTGTCCTGAAGTAGAAGTGGTCATTGCTTATATATTGTGTAAAATAATGTTATTTCGTTTCATTCTTCTCATCTGTGTGAAACTACAACCTCCTAAAAGAAGGTCGTTTATAAACACATATTGACATTCAAGGTACTGCGTGTTGCCTAAAAGTCTGAGTTGTACAGAAGAGGTATTGCAAGAAGGGCACGTAAACAAGGTTTCAACAAGGAAAATAGAGGTTACAAACACGCCTAATTTGCAATGTTTATACGTTAAACATAAAAATTCAAAATTGAGGCTACCAATTAATGTTTTGAGTGTACCTACAGGAAATGTTCTTGAAATGACATAATCCCCGATAGAACCCTTTCTTTAATGAGGAGAGAGACATACCTCCTTGACCCCGAGCTTGTTCTCCAGTAGCCGGAACTGCAAACTCTGGAACCCGGAACTCGTAGCCAGGTGGGTTCTGCAGGAAACATAAAGAACGGAAACAATTCAGATGCACTTCGTTATATTAATCTTTGAAGCTGTTTATACATGAGAATAATACAAATATGCTAAGTGGAACACCTATACTTGATCAATCGATGATGGTACGCAAGATTGTGACCTCTTTCCTTAAGGGCATGTGAATAGTGGTATCTGATTCACTTTAGAAGATGGAAACGACACGCTCACTGACTTGAACGAGATGAAGTGAAGAGGAGTAGAGAACTCAACGATCATTAACTAATGGTTTAAAACAACACTACTAATCTGAACTCGATGACGACTAGACATGAGTCACGGTCTCAAGGATCATTTACTAGTGGTACAAGACATCACTACTGACCTGAACTCGATGAAGTCAAGAGGAGTCATTGTCTCTAGGATAATAAACTGGTCCACCAATAGCTGCAAGATAAGAACACGCATAATAAAGTGAGAACATGGTCTGTACAGAGACGTCTTCAAAGATTTGAATGTTTTTGTCTTGTTAATGTTGAATGTAATACGTCATATTCAAATGAAGAAACATGCCTTACTTAAAGTGCATTCTTGTTATCTCAAAGTGAGGAAACAGATGGAATATGTGCGTGATGGGAGAATATGTAACAGAAGCAAAAATGAAATACACATATTCAAAGCAATGATAAAAAGTTTTGTTACTATTGAAGAAATGTCGTAAAGAACATGGTTAAGATTTTTGTTCTTTGATAAGTCGTATTACAGAGACTCTAACCTGTGCATGTTCATAACATGTTAATGTACAGAAAATAACGTAAAGTATTTACTATGTTTAAAACATACGTGTACAAGGTGTTCTGTACACCATAGGATACACTCATTCATTCAAGCATTCGAAACATTTAAATTATTCATGTTCAACTTATAACCCTCTAAATGTCCGACAAAGATGAGAATTTCTATTTTCCCGTATGGAAATATGGTAATGTTTTCAGGTTTTTTTCAGACATTCAGTTTGGTTTAAGAAAAACCACATTTCTAGCGTTGAAATTTGCAAAGTTACAAATATTATATAACGACATACCTTCAAGATTAGAACGACTCTTTGAAGACGGTTCAGGATGATCAATGTTTTGCTCTCGTCCAGTTGCTGTGAAGATAAAAAAAATGTTTGATATTTTCGTTAATGGTTTTAATGAACATTATGTTTAGCTTCTGCTGTTGGGAACACCATGACAAGGTTAGAAAAAAAAAACAGGAACCTAATTACGCCATTCTAATTTTAGGAGCTGGAGCAATGTATCAATATATAAAATTTCAGGTAATTAAATCTAATTATGAACACAAATCGTTGATAGTCATGAAAGTTAGTAACCAGTTTACGTAAAATAGATGGAAACATAAGAAAGGGCAAACATAAAGCGCATTGTTTAACTCTCATAACGTACAGCATACAGCAGTGATAACTATGATAAGGTGATAATTCAAACAGCCTTCAGAAAGGTTTCAAGCATTAAGGAGTATTTAATTCTTTGACGTTGATTTTAAGAAGGTGGTTCTAACAGACATTTAAATACCATTTAATGGGCGATCAGAAAGAATTCTAGACGAGTAGACCCCTATGTAGAGACACTGACCTTGGTGCTGAAGAGAGCCCTTACTGAATCCACCTCGTACAGAATCTGTTTGAACCATAGCTCGTATGCTGTAAGTCAAACATTATCTGGTGAATAAAGATGTTTAAATCCTTATACATTTATTCACTCTCATCATTCCATGTTTAATGACCCCTGGAGGGTATCCTGTCAAAACGCAGAACTGCAAAACGCAGAATCCCAATTAGCAGAAATGAAAAGTTCATTGTCAGGCTGGTCACACCTATTCAATTAAGTAATGGACTGGTCCACTCTGACAGTGAGTAGAGCGACACAGTCAAATTAGCAGATCACTGAATCAACAGGTCAATGTTCAACAGTATGAACCTCCCGGTATATGTTTATATGAAAACACTGAGCAGATCACTGAATCAACAGGTCAATGTTCAACAGTATGAACCTCCCGGTATATGTTTATATGAAAATACTGAGTAGTAACACACTGTAACAATATATTCAGCACTCTATCAAAACATTGTTAAACAGTATAATCCTCCCAGGTACATGTGTTTATATGAAAATACTCTATCAAAACATTGTTTAGAGTATGAACCTCCCGGTATATGTTTATATGAAAATACTGAGTAGTAACACACTGTAACAATATATTCAGCACTCTATCAAAACATTGTTAAACAGTATAATCCTCCCAGGTACATGTGTTTATATGAAAATACTCTATCAAAACATTGTTTAGAGTAAACAATTAAACTTTAATCTCATACTTCCATATATATAGGTGTTAGAAACATGGCATAGACATTCCAATTCCACAATGGCTGGGTTACGGAAAGTAGAATATGTGATGTCTCAGAAAGGTGCTCCACAAGTGTTACTTGACGGATACTTGTATGCTAAGAACAAGGATAAGGGGGACACTGTTTACTGGCGGTGTGTTAATAGGTCATGCAGTGGCAAGTGTACCACCGTCACAGACTTCGTGAAGATAACAACACAACACAGCCATCCACCTAGTGACGACCGGGCCCTGAAGTTTGTCAGCACGCTGAGGAAGAGAGCTAGAGAAGAGACGACGCCAATGCAGCAGATCTATAACAACGAGGTGAACCATCAGGAGGAAGATCTTCTAGCCCACCTGCCGTCTTTCCCCAGTGTGAGCAGCGCCATGTACCGTCACAGACGCCACAACATCCCACCACTGCCTGCATCAAGAGCTGAGGTGGACCTTCAAGACCAGTGGACCACAACTCAAGATGGCAGAAGATTCTTGCTGTTTGCGGATGGAGAAGAAAACAAGATCCTGGCCTTCTGTTCCGAAGAGTCCCTGGAAGCCTTGCAGTCTGCTGACTACATCTACATGGACGGCACCTTCTCCTCCTGTCCGGCTCTCTGGAACCAGGTGTACATCATACATGCCATGTCAGGATCGACCATGTACCCACTGGTCTTCGCCTTACTCCCAGACCGCACGAGAGCTACCTACACCAGACTGTTCAACTTACTGAAGACTCACGTGCAGCAGACCCTCAACAGACCGCTCGCACCTTCAGTGATCCAGACTGACTTTGAGCAAGCCAGCATTGTTGCTGCAGAGACTGTGTTCCCTCAGGCCACGTTGAAGGGATGCCTCTTCCACTTCTGTCAGGCAATATGGCGCAAGACGCAAGACCTAGGACTTGCGGTTGCCTACAAGGAAGATGCTGAGGTTAGGAAGTGGGTTCGCCGAGCTGCAGGTCTCCCGCTGCTTCCCCTGCTCCAGGTCCAGGATGCGTGGCTCGATGCTATGAACCACTGCCCAGACGTACTACAAGCTGATGCGTTCAACGACTACATCGTCGCGACGTGGGTGGATGACGATGCCAGGTTCCCACCCCGACTCTGGAACCACCATGGAACACAAGGACCCCGCACCAACAACAACCTTGAAGGGTTTCACTCCCGGATCGGCAAGACACTGCAGCACAGACACCCCAACGTCTACAGGTTCATTGAACTGATCAAGAACATTGAAAACGGAGAGAAGGCGAAGGTCATCCAGATCAACTTTGGAGCTGCTCCACCACCCAAGAAAGCAATCTACAAAGAGAAGGAGCAGCGCCTGTCTCGTCTGAAAGATCAGCTTCGCCGTGGTGAGAAGTCACCAATGCAGTTCCTGGATGCAGTCGGACCTCTCATGATGATGAAGATGTGAATGAAAGCACAGATTGAACAATGAACAATGATAAGCAATGTTGTAAATTGTAAAATAATCAATATCCAAGATGATGAAAGAATCCAACAATGGAAACATATGATTAAAAAACATGCACAATACATGTTTACACAACAAATTGTATTTTTGTCTTCATTTCATTTCCTATCGGGCCGTTCCATTATATTATGAGGGTTCAGGTGTGTGCAACCAACCATAAATGTTGTTGTTTTAGCAGTTCTGCGTTTTGCAGTTCTGCGTTTTGGCAGGTAACCCCTTGGAGTAAATAACAACGAAGCATGAGAAATATGACCATAGTTATATAAACATGATGATGCTAGTTGGCGGTTTTAGTTTCTATTTATGTACCAGAAGACATGACGTGGTTGTTCTTGTTGCTTCAATGTATGACGATTAACATTTACGAGAGAACAGCGCTGGACTTGAACTGAACTAATCCATAATGAAAGAGGACAAAGAGAAATATTATATTGGTGTGAAAATTAGCATTCTTTGGATAACTCCTGAGTACTATAGTATACTAAAAGTACTAAAAGTTTAAACGACAGCACTATATACTAAAACTGCGGCGAACAGATTTTTGTTTTGTATAAAAATGCAATTATCAAACTACTTCGGAAACTTTTATCACATTCACCTCGCTCCAAGAGAAATGTCATTTGTGGATTGTTACAAACATTGTATACAGACTTAAATAATTAAACATGTCAAGGGAACTTAAGCCTTAAGTCACATTTCGGTTTTAAGCAGAATGGCGTCTAATACTATCTGTGCACCCACCCTGATGTGTGATAATGAAGAGGTGTTCGTCGTGGATCGCTTCTCCCGCCTTCTCACTGGTCAGTTCCTGGCACTTCAAGAGCTCTTGCAGCTGGGGAGGAAGATTTTGTTACTTCACGCTCGTAGGTGACAAACATTGTATAAGTCAGTTATCTACATACTATGAAGAGTAAGTCACTACGACGGATAGCTTATTGATTTGTGAGAAAAATATATTTTGTTACTTCACGCTTCAAACATAATTATAAAGTTGCATTCAACCACGAGAAACTAGTTTCTGGTATTTTAGAAAATCCAACAGCAAATAAACTTATTAAGCATTATAAGCAACGTAAACAGATCTATTCCTTGAATCTGACATATTTTTGCATAATTATCTAGTTTGACAATGAATGAATAAATTGATAAATTTAATTGTTATTCTGGTTACTAGTGGATTGTAATCATTTTATTCTTTTATAAAGAGCCTAATATTTATCAGACGGTCTTACTTTCAGGTAGGTAGTGTAAGTTAATTTCTCGTTGTCCGCCATGTCTATTGTCAGATTTCAGCTGAAATTAAAACACGTTATGTTAGTCGAGACATGGGTTCAAAGATAACACTCGATTCACACAACGTTCTATGTTCAAGTAATAATATTTTTATATTTTAAAATAATTTCAGATTTAGTAAATAACGAAATATTTAATCTGAATCACCCAAATACTACTTACAAATGCTATCAAAACAAAAATGTCTAATATTAACTTAAATGTATCTTTTTTTTAAATGAGAACGTCAGCCTTGACATTGAACTAAATATTGAAAGCGAAGGATGTTAAAATACCTAGAAACGGTAGATACGTCGTTATTTGATCCACTTTCCCTTGAACAGGTACAAGGATATAAATCTGCTTTAGTTCACCAACCTTCTTGACCCAATAACTAGCTTATCGCAGAGGTGTGACCTAACCAGCCAATCAGCTCCGAGAATTTTTATGCCAAGGTCACGATTATTTAGTAGTGTTAATATATCCTTTTCGGGACTGGGTTTTAAGCATATACTTGAATGTAACAGCTAAATCGTGAGAAGGATATTTTTTAAAAACCAATTTATCTGAACATTATCATTATCGAAAAAATTCAAAGCAAATTGTTAAAACTGTCGAGCGTCGACTCTTGACTGTCGAAACAAACGATTGAAAATAATTTCTGTGATTGCAAATCCTTTTGTTATTTCGAAATATATTTTAAAGATGATGTGCGTTATTCGAATAAAGTGATTTTATAGTTAACCATAAAACAGATCCACAAACACATCTTCGATTTGGTTCGAATATAAAGTATAGCACGTCTTTTCATTTCGCTAAAAAGGGTCCCGAACGCCTTCAAATAAGCGACAAAGTGCGATGCATAACAAGTGTTTTCTCCAATGCAAGCAGCAGAAAAAATCCAATATTCTGTTTATGATGTTCATATGTTTAATGATGACGCCATCATTAAATCATGAATCATTACATCTGTATTTTCTTCAATGTATGATACCTTGTGATTGCATGTTTTACTTACGAAAATCATTCCATATCAATTATATGTGATTAACGTTTCCTAGTGCACGCTTTTACGGTTTAAATTGGCTATTTTAAGGTTTCACTTAAACTTTCTATCGATGCAATGAAATACGAAACATTCTTTACAATTAACCTGCAATCAACAATGAAAACGTTAAGACAGCCTCTGTCGATTTGGACATATAAAAATCTATGGTTAGCTGTGCACAAAACGGATAAATTATTGACACTTTGAAACGGCTGAGCTAGTATCGTGTGCAGCTATTAAATTTACCTAAACTCTGAACTGAGAAAAAATCATGAATTATGTTTTATGAAAGCAATGTTGTATGAAAGCAATGTTGTAAATTAACAGATTTAATAACACAGTATTAGCATTGTTATTAGATTGACCATAGCGGCTGCCGTTTCCGCTTTTCTGGTTATGAGCAAAATCTTAATATTTCCGATATCGTAGTTCATGCGGATTTCATGTAACGTAACATTAAATACGTCCGGCCTTTAAAAATCAACTTTACTACCTGAATACGTAAATATTTGTTAATTAAATAACTTAAGGGGTAGATTACTTGAGTGAGGATAGTGAGGAATATCGAGAGATATGCAGTATCTGTGCATTCGTTGTGTTTACGAAATATTGGCGTGCACTAGTGCGTTTAAGATAATAGTATGATAATCAAGAAACTACAAACCTTGGAAGTAAACTATATGTCTCCTCGGAAAACCTAACAAAACCTAGAAAATAACCTTGCACACATCTCACTAAGTAAACCGTAGTGGCATATGGTAAAGAGTGGCAAAAAGGTTACCACAATATTAAAATATATTGTGTAATCGTTCCTTGAATATGATATTCTATTCACACATCTCATACAAGAAACACAAGGTTATTTTTATGGATACACAACTTCTCTAATGCACGTTAGCGACGTTTGGTGTATATATATCACTTTCCTGGTTTATAGGGGGAATTAATGAATTTACAAAAAGATGTCAGTGGTTATTATTATAAAAAATTATAGAACTTTTTTATCAATGAAATAAACTTGTCTCATTTAATTACCAACTTTGAGCGAGTCAAAGATATTTCACACTATATGTGATGTTGGAGTGATACTTTAAAGTGGTAGACTAAAAGCCAACCCCGGCTCGCGTCAACAACTGAAAGGAGCACACTTTGTTTTAGTTGACCCCACCGACCCTGTGACGGCTGCAGCACCGAGGTGTTTAAATCATGAACTATGTAGGTCTCAAACCTTCACCTGGACAGATAACAACATGCATATACCACTGTGTAGAATACCTGTACAGATTGACATAGATCCAGATTATCTGGTTTAAATATCTCGCTTACTATCATTCTCTTTTACATTACCAATGCTCATGGCAAATCTAATGAAATCGAAGATACAATAAATACATGTTTTCAATTTGGTCTCATATTAATTATGTGTCTAAATCATATGTGAACGTCATTTATTATCGCTAGCATTTGAAAGAAAAAAATACTTCCTCCCTAGATGCTATAAACAATAGTGTATGAATGCTTCAAGAAGGTTTTAAAGATAAGCATAGAATTTTTAAACCAATATTTTCTTTGTAACTACTGCAAAACGCCAAAGTTTATAGTCGAGAGAACTACACTATCACGTAACATATTGTTTATTATTTAATGTTAATAAACTTTTTAGCTGTGACTATACAATATTGGTGAATATTTATCGTAAACAAGCTTGATCAAACACCATTGCAAGAATATCTACACAGCCAAGAAGAAAACAAATCATCTGATATAATTCGGACGTTGATTTGGGAGAAAGTATAATTTGATTTCCATAAAAGCGAAAATCTCCAACATCGAAGGCTAAAAATTGTAAAACATTTTAATTACTTAATGAAATCAATAATATATTGGGCTATTGTGGTCAGTTCGAAAAGCATAGACTATTATCAATATAACTTATATCCAAGTTTGTATAATACACGGTGTAATATTTAGATAAAGAGGTAAAAGGAGAGACAAAGTCATTGAAGAACATTCTATAGTGGAGAAAATGGACATCTCATTTTATAAGTTTTGGGTACACAAGAAAGGATAACACTCTGACTTGAGTGCCGAGATATGGCTTCAAGCACTGTCATCACATATGCAAAATGCATAATGTAGGTAACAATATCTCACCTTATTACACACAGCGTTCCGCGGCCAGTTCTGTCCAGTATGTTGAGAGAAAAGTGAAACTTATCAGACGACCCATGTCAACAACAGTCACGTGACAACAATTGCGTAGCTAAAACAATCCTGCCCGCGGGAGTAATGAAGTCGTCCAAAAATATTATTGTTACGCAGTTAATTATCAGAACTTGTTCAAATAGATTAAATGATTAGGTCAAATGTTTCATGTTGCAATTGTCTTGTTCGAAGCTCCTGATAACCTATATTCTCTAATGGAATTAAACGTGACGATGATGACAGTAATACTGTTTTCACAGCTTGTGAGCTTATGTATTATGATAGTGTATTATGTTAACGTGACATTTGACCACAGGCCCACGTTCTGGTTCATTCTAGTTTCTGTTATGTTTTCATGCAGTCGTGCATACCAGGGTTTAGAAAACGCCGCTTATGCGCCTCCTATATCTATATTGAATGTCAATATGGTGCATTGAGAAACAAAAATACTGGCTAACATTATGACCTATTGACGCTAATTATCGCAATTTTAGCCTCCTTTTGCTGAATATCGGCATCTTGATGAAACATATTGGATATTATATATAATGCAGCCTACGCCTGCAAGTGAATGTATTTTTAAAAAGTTACAAAGTATTTTACATCAAATGTATGTTAAGATGAATTGTAGAAAAGAATAGACATGTAAAATGAGTCTTTAACTTTTGATATACATTCAACAAAAGTACAAAGCATTTCGAAGGGTGAGTGTATTAGAATGAACATGTCCTGACTACAAAGTCAGTTAAAGTGTTAGAACCACCTGTACTGTGTCACTATTGAGTAAACTTAAAGGCACTATAGAACGCTTTTTCGGTTAAAATTGGCTATTTTAAGGAATACCAGGATAAAGGCACACGATTTAGCCATCCTGTCTCAGGGTAAAACGTATGGCTGAAGCACAAGAATGGAGCATCAGCTATACGTTTTACCCTGAAACGGTGACACTTTAGCTTTCTATCGATGCAATGAAATACTATTATTCTTTACAATTGAACTGTAATCAACGATGAAAAAGTTCAGACGGTTGAAGTCGGCTTAGAGATAAATAAAAAACCTATGGACAGTTTAAACAGCTGAACTAATATTGTGTGCCGTTTTTCATTTACCTATACTCGAGTTGAGAATAAAGGATAAATGAATACTGTTTATGAAAGCAATCTTGAAACTAAACCGATTACAAAAAGGCAGTAAAAATATTGTTATAGGATGAAGACAGCAGCTGTTTTCGCTCTTCTGGCTGAAAGCAAAACTTCCTTTTTCCGATACCATAGTGTGACTATAATGCACCGTTGCATTAAATACTTCCGGTGTTTAGAATAAATTTTCTGACCTGAATACGTAAATGTTTGCTAAATAACGTACGGGGTAGATTACCTCAGGACGGATCGTTATTAATATCGAGAGATCTGCATTATCTGTGCATTCGTTGTAAATGCGAAATATTGGTATGCATTAGTGTCCTTAGAGGCAATGTCGGTATATAATCTTGCTGATATGAAACCCATCATAAAGCCTATTACAGAGGAACAGGGATAAAGTGTATAACATCATATTGGACTTAACTTTTTCACTCGGTTTGCTTTGAAATTGAACGCGCCTGTCGGAAACTGCTAATTAGGAAAGGACAGCGCATTGAAACTTTGACAAAATTGCATTTCTTTTCCATTAAAAATGTCCGTTTGATTATAGTGGTTACATGACTCAATTGAATTTAAGTTCGCGGATATTGATACCCTTGTTTAAAATCAAGCCATTTAATCAAAGGATTATCGTTAAAACCCATTAATCACTCAAAGTCAAACTCACCTTAGAACTCAAATATCCTGTGTCAAGTCGATGCCCTGTTTGTGACAGGACATGCAAGCAATAAATGAGAATCTTGATACTCTTCTAGAACTCCATGGACCCATGGACCCCATGCTCCAATCACAATGCAAGCGCTTCATTATGCAACCATTAATCATTTGCTAGCATTGCTTATTCATGATGTAATGTCTTTCTAATTAATAAGTATCCACTGCGAAATAAAGCAAGCGCTCCTGTGATTTTTCTTATAAAACTGATTTCTTAAGACTGCTCTGCTAGAAAATAAAACACCAAATTCGACAAGAAATTGTAAAAGAAGGACCAGGTAGACATGGTATTTCTTTTCGCTTCAAAAAGTGTATTATTAACAGTTTAACACGTGGACATCTAGACACCAAAAACAAGTTGAACAAAATCCCATATCTATTGATGCAAAGTAAAATCAAGTTCTGGGAATGTGTCATCTGAAAAAAAAACAATATTGAATAGAAACAACAAAATGTTAATAATTCGTGAAGCCACTGTTCTCGGCTTACCCCTCCTGCATTGTTCCACAGCAAATAGCTGCCATTCATAATAGTCTGACATTCCTTCAGGTTTTGTGTAGAAGGTCTTTCTTCTACAACTCCGTTGGACTGTTTGGTCCCAGATAAGCTCGATTGGGTCTTTGCAACATCATTATTTTCCAAATGTTGGCTCACAGCCGAGGAGCTACAAGTGTTCATTGCGTTGTCATCAAATCCAGCTTTCAGTTAGCTGAATATCCCCTCTCCATCAATCAATCAATCATGTTTATTCAATAGAAAGGCCATTGTCCCATGTACATTACATTGTATACAATAATTTTTACCGTGACAAATCAATATTGACTTTCAAGTTGTACTTTTCTCTTTAAAAGAGCTTCCTTAATCAACAGAGCACAATTCTGAAAAATAAAGGGTAAACATGAAGTAAGTAAATTTATATATTTCTGTACAGTTACATTTGTGTGATAATAGGGTGGGAGATATTTTAATCTGAGGGTTTTGTATAAGGGATAAATAAGCAAGAAATGATACTCGTCTTCACCTGACTCAGTTCATACTTGACAGATCCTCTCCTGAAATAATTCTTGCCACCTTCCTGTGTTAATTCTTAAGGGTAATTCTGATGACCGTGGTATGAATAATAACCTTCTTAATTCTTTATTTTTGACAGTTGATAAATAAATCTCTGTGTTCAAGATGAATTTAAAATATTTATAAAATGTCATTTTTCTTGACGTTGATACTGCTTCTGTCCATTCTTGTTGAAAACAATCTTTGATCCGTTGTTTAAATGAATTAATGAAGTTTGAGATATCTCCGACATCTTGTGATACCCAAACAAAACCAAAGCCGTACTGAAACAGAAGTTCCCTTACATGGCTTGCCCATGTTCATCGGTTACTTAAATCCAGGTTAAACCACATTGTATAAACCTGTTTCGTGTATCTGTTTGACGGTACGTAGCCGCAATGTTTTACACCAGTATTTGATACATCTCGTGTGGTATTTGATGTGTGGTCCATAGCGTCCACAATCCCCTAGAGCTGCAACGTTTGATAAATGATTCCCAGTTGAAAGAATGAATTTAAAGAAGGTAGAATGGAATTTTTCAATGAATCTTCTTTCGTATCCCCAGATTTCGGATCCATACAAAATAATTGTGGTTAGCAAGATTAATCTGGGTGTGTCACATGTGTGTGTACTCTAACTGGCCCATCAACAGATTGAAGAAAGACAAGACCGGTGAATCCTCATTCATGAACTCAGGTTTCACCGTTGCCAGTTCATACGCCAAAGACTACAACGTCGATCTGTAACAGATATTTACGTTTCTTTACCTTTTTGGCCCTCACTCTACAGCTATGGGGTGGTTGCAGAGTCTGGCTTCTCAAATGGTGATTTTGAAGATAGGGCCTCCCTTAAAAAATCTCTAAGTTTATCGTAAGACACCAGGTAACCTTAGTTCAATGGTATGACACCAGGTAACCTTAATTCAATGGTAAAGAACGGGATAATCTTATCAATGTTGCTTTGTGAAAGGAGGCCCAGGTGGGTTTCAGGATGCTAGTGGAGGAAAAAGACTGAGGCCAAACATAACAAAATAAACCTTATCATCTTGAGGAGTGGACATTCAAGTCCAAACAATTGTTGATTACACATTTCATACGAAAGTGATAAATATAAAGATATAAGAAACCAGTGATAAACACACTTTTGAGTCTGATTTCGTGCTTGTAGGGGTGAAAGAGGCTGCACTTTTCTAACAAAGAAGGTTACATGATTCATGTGCCTATTGCTGTTGAACAGACATTCATTGACGAAAATTCCTCTAGTTCATAACAATGATGACACCATTTCCTATTCATATATATATATATATATAACTAATATGCAACAACACTATGTACTTCTTGATAAAACAACACCATTTCTCAAGTTTCACAATTGTGACTCGAAGAACATACTCCAATTAATTAATTGAAGAAATACAACAAAAGCATGGGCACTCTTTAATATTTATTTGTGATCTGAATGTTTGACAGTATTCATGGAATAAAGGTATGTCATATATACATCTGTAGCAGAACATGTATTTTATGTAAAGGACGGTTTGAAATTGCTAGTACCTTGTAAGAAAATTGAGAACTGTCAAACTGCTAAATGATATAGACGTTGCACTTTTTTCTTTCATGATATAAGACCTCAAATGATAAGAAAACAGTGCATTATCTTTCATATAAAGGAAAACAATGACAGATTTAGACAGTGTCTGTGTAAAGAATATGATTATTGATTTAATATTTGTGTGCTCGATGATTGAAAAAAACCTACAGCTCATCAGACTATTTAGCCATATGGTGCAATACATCACAAAACTAAGCCATTGACAGCAGTTTCATCTTTGACACCTGAGATCTTTATGATATCAAGTTTGAAACAACTTCATATCACATAAGCATTCTGAATCCAAATAACAGGATGGATAGAAATGGACAGATATATACTGGGCAGATATAAAAGGACGGTTTTGCTGACAATAAAGCTTGAAAAAAAGAAACTCTTTCTTATACAAAACATACACTAGTTTTTACTGCAGATTTCATGACTTATCTTAAGATTATTTTTCAATTTTTAATTCCATAAACTAAAAACATAGATAAAAATATCAATGAAGGTTTTAGTAATTGGACGGATTTCATTTTATCCAAAAAAATATAATCATTGATCACTAAAATGCTGGTGGTGACAAACTGTGGACGGTTTCTACTAATGGACAGATCTGACAATAAAGAATTGTTTATCTTTCAACAATGATTTACATGGAATGATTGAGACTCACAAGAAAGCAATGAACATACATTTACAATAAAAACATAAGACAAATATTTATAGCACACATTAACATATAATGATCAAACTAACACTATAAGCAGTTGATAAGTATGTATTGTGGTAATGAACTCCCACACAGTAAAAACGTTTAGTTGGGTGCTCTTTTTTTAAAACCTTGCTTCAGTTAGAAATTTGTCAAGATATCATTGTCCATCGTTGATGTTCATTTTAAATAAATTTTGACTTTCGACTTTGTATGAATGACACTAACAAAAACGTTCTGTTTCTAAAAATATTATGATTAATAAGTAATGTTTTTCAATCTTTCTATCTACAACAATAACACATATTTTGACTTTTCAATGAAACATGACTGACAAACATTTTGTGAAAAGTTGAACGAAAATGACTTCTGGTTGAGGTCCTAATATAATCAGAAAGTTATTGCTAGCATTAATGTTAAGGAACATTCTTTATGAACACATACAAGATAATTATATCTTACGAAATGATAATACATTTAAAAATAATGTAAAACAAGCTTATACAATGAATAAATACAAAACAAAAGCATATTGTCCTGAAAAGCTGAAAAACTTGCACATTGATCATTACAAAAAACAAGCTTTACACAAACAAACAAAAATATAAATTCAAAACAAAAGCAAACTGTTATGAAAAGATAAAAACATTGTTGGTAATTCTTTTCATTGGTGCACAAATCACAGAAAGCTATTCTTATATAGTCAGATTTCTGTGTACATGAATTCATGTTCTTCAGCACAAAGAAGTTACAAGCACAGGAATGGAGCAGCTCAACTTATCACATGTAGCTCCTGCATAATTCTAACACAACAATAAACAAAAAATTTAATTAAATAAAGAAGTTTTCATTCATAAGTATAATGTTTTGTTCCAATGTATTAACTAGCAATATGAATCAATGCGTTTTGACCTACCTCTGTTTTTTTATTCTGATATTTTTCTTACAAATAAATTAAAACATTTGTTATTTCATAATTTTTATACTCAACTTTGAGATTACTGAGTTTCTTGCATATTACTTTTGATATTGATGCCTTCATCCTTTACAGGAAATGTGAACAATTGTTGACATGTTCAATACAAAAGTTGATGTGTTAAGATTAAGGAAGAATGTTGTAACATAAATATTGGTATATATTCATAGCAATACAAGCTTAACAAAAAAACAAAGCCATGTAATTCTTCCCTTCATAGGAAATATAAAATCCTTTCTTTATATAAAAAGAATTGCAGACCTAGATAGTCTTGATACAACTAGTTGCTTTCTCTATTGAAGAATGAAGGGACTACTAAACCAGCACCAGGGAAGTGTGAGCACTCTTCTAAGTGTAATAATCAATCTACTTTTTCTTAAATAGATAAACTTGGTAAAAAGTAGGTTAAAGCACTTGTTGGAAACATTGATTTATAGGCGGTAGTATGTAACGGGTCATTGATATTGGTAAAGCCTCTTTGTCAAGATGAATAGTTTTAGTGAAAAGGTTAACTCCATTAAAGTGAAACAACCAAATATCTGCCCAACACAGAAAGAATTCCTGTCCGTCAGCTTGTAACTTAGCATATCGTTATCCAAGTTGCTATTGTAAGTGTTCTCTCTAATTTGCAATTTGAAATGTTAGAATTAACATTTTTGGGCTGACCACTTCTCAAGGCTACTTCATACATTGGTACATCAATACCAGAACATGTTATCCGCCAACTAGTTATGCTTTTTGTATGAACACAGCCGTAGTCACATCTGCTAATTATGTAAAGCCACTATCTGTTATATCAAGAATACGATATTGTCCATTTCTATAGGTGCATTTTCACTGAGGATCCACAAGGCAAAATGATAATCATATTTGCTGAATGTAACCAAACTTCTGAACTAGCCTGACTGGCACACACAGATACTTCCACAAGTGATGACTATTTGTTGGAATCCTCTTCTCTTCCTGTCACCTCACAGCATATCACAATCTTCAGTATCCTATACATTATCTGAAACATACAGAGAAATAAATCATACAGACTTTATATAAAACTACACCAAAGTTTAAGGCGTTTTTGATTTAAGGTTGATGATAAGGCATAGATAAAAATAAAGATACATACATATCTTTAAATAATTAATTGCTGCAAAAACAACAGAACGTTTTTAAAAGGAAATACATATACATATGCCATATTATATGATAATCAAAAATAGAATCCTTTTGTAAACTGAAATTATTGAAATCACATGCCTTCAGTATAAGCTGTATCCGATATGACTAGCTGGAATATTTTGGGGTAGAGATGTTCATGTTGTTTGCCCAGCATCTCCATGGCAATACGCGCCCCCTCCTCCAGATTTCCATCTTCGTCCTCCTGCATGGCCTGAAACATCACAAGCTTACACTGTCTTACATCCTGAATAACAAGCTTACACTGTCTTACATCCTGAATAACAAGCTTACACTGTCGAGCATCCTGATTAACAAGCTTACATTGTCTAACATCAAGAATAACAAGCTTACACTGTGTAACATCCTGATTAACAAGCTTACACTGTCAAACATCCAGAACAACAAGCTTACACTGTGTAACATCCTGAATAACAAGCTTACACTGTCAAACATCCAGAACAACAAGCTTACACTGTTTCACATCCTTGATCTTGATGACAAACAAGCAACCCACCTGGACAGCCTTGTACACGTCAATGAGCTTGTCCCCAAGAGCAGCCTCCAATTCGGCCCGCTGCTGCTCAAGTCGACTGAACAGGTCCTCGTCCTCCTGCTGGTCGTCGTCCCCAAACTCTGTCGCTCCATCGCTGTCGTCTGTGCAACAAGCAGTCAAGACTATGCTACATATTAATAAGAACAGTGAATCTTTGAAATATGAAGATATTTAGTTAGACAAGTCTACCTATCCTCAGGGTGCCATTCCACAAAAAAACTTACAATTAATCTTAACCAATGTTAAAAGAATTGGCTACAAATGATATTAAAATTAAAAACCTTGTTCAATCTTTTAACATTCTCTTGGTTTGACATGTACAGGATTTGAACCCAGCCATTCCAGAGGCACAGTCTACCATTGAGCCGAGGGTTGTTATAACCTCACCGTATCTATTTGTAAGGATATGAAAAGATTAGAACTTGTCCTTACAGACCAAACAGTGTCCTGTTCCTCAAAACAGTTGTTACAATCAATCATAGCCCATTTTCTTAACATTGGTTACAAATGATTGTAGCCAGGTCCTACCATAATCTATGGAATGATCCTCTTACCAAACAAGTCAGCAGTTGATATTCTATCTCCTTCCTCGTCATCGTCCTCAAGATTCTTCAACTCATCTTCTTCATCATCCTCTTCCTCTTCATCATCCTCTTCAACATCTTCATCCTCATCCTTGTCCCCTTTATCTTCCTCCTCAGTTTTCCTCCGTTCCTCTGAATCCTTCTGCTCCACCTCCTGGGACTCAGAATCATTGGACAGGCTGAACTCGATCTTTGAACCACCTGCATAGTGATAATGACATTATGCAAAGCTTTGATGTTGCACTTTCTCTCCACTGTTTGGACAATTTCCAGTTTGGAATACTTAAAAACTTTTTACCATTTTTATTGATTCCTATTTAGTCAAAATTATCTCAGAATGCATCTAACAGCAACAGACGCCTTTTTTATGGTGATTGACCGAAAATTCTTGTTCAATTCATTTGGGAGTGTGGTTATGTCTTAACTTCCTAGAGACCATTTGTGTTACTTAAGAGACATTCTCATGGTTACAACTTTGCTAACTCTTCAGAGTCTATTATTTTTGCTAAAGTAAAATATTATTTCAAATAAAATCATTAGTCAAACTTTGACTTAATGGATTTTTAAAAATATATGGAAATTATCTAATTTGCTTGATAGCAGGACAATATATACAATAATGTATGTTCTTTTCACATTTATATGACAGTGGAGGATCAAGGGAATAAGTTCAAACCCATCCTTGTGGAATGTTAAATTTGAAAAGTTAAATAAGGTCCCTAGAAAGGGGGGACCATTCGTTTCCAATAGGCGTACCCCCACTTAAAAATTCCTCGATGTATGACTGTATGATGAATCTATTCATATACAGACATACAGGTTATACATTGAATAAAATCATAATTTGATATCAGCTTAAATAAACATACAGGACAGAAAAATTGTTATGTTGCCATTTCTTTCTCATAAACAGTAGCTAATTAAAATCAACAAGAGATTAGACATGGATATTGACTCTTCAAGATAAAAATAAAACAGAATATTGCTATAACTCACTGTCGTCATCAATGAGCAGACTCTGCATGGTCTCCCTCACACTCATCAGGTCATCGTAGTCATCTTCCTCCTCGTCATCGTCATCATCATCATCTTCTTCTTTGTTGTCATCATCGTTTTTCTCATTTTCTATTTTCTCATTTTTTACCTCTCTGCTTGCACTGTAATGAGATGTGTTTAATTTGTAATTAATACATGATAATTTTCACCATCTTTTTTTCATTTTGTTCTGAGAGCTGTGATTTATTTGTTTGCAAAAAAATCATTATAACAGGAATATCATCATCAGCATCAGGAATTACTAATATCTTCATCATTAATTAAAAAAATAATTCTTTTCTGCAACACTGCAATGAAATTTTTGATTCAAACTTAAAAAACACCAACATCATTTCATTATAATAAGGAAATTCTGGTTTAAGTGTGATAATTAAGGGAATTCTTATTTTTGACTGAATAAAATATACCAAACTTATTTTCTTTTTAATGTTTTATTATTGGGTAACTTAGTGATAAGACAAACATAAGTTAACATTTGCTTCTTTCCTAAACCCATCATTATGTTTCAAAAGAACAAGTTGTAGTCCTCTATTAGTAGGCCGATACATCTTCAAATGTGCAATCTCCATAATTTGGTCTTAGCTTTAACAGGAGACAAGGAAGACCTCTTCAAACATTGCTTCAATGTCTGATCATAAAATCCTAGTTCAAAGACACTAAGCAACAGCTTTTTCCAATAAACTTGAAAGACAGTTGTCAAAGGAACAGCTGAGGCCCTGCATAATAGGCAATCTCTCAATTATTGGAAGTAAAAAACACACAACTTAAAGGTACACAGTGTGTTTTGTAATAACATAGTCATTAAAGATTCTCCCGTGTAATTGAGTTTTAAAATTTTGGTGAAACAAAATAATAATACCGTTTTTGTTTCTAGAATTGGTTTGACAGATCATAGTTTGTTTTTATTGTTTTGACAGAAGATTTGCGCATTGCCCTCCTTTTGCCAACAACCTGATGACATCAAGAATGTTTTCATCATTAAGTAATGACTCACAATGCTATGACGTCAGAAACCTTAAGAACAAGACAATGCCTTTACGACACCCCTGTTTTGTATATTCATCTGAGAGTGCCAATGACCTGTAAATCCATCTGAAGATTCCTCTGTCACATGGTTCCACCTGAGAATGCCCTTTATGTCCTGAGCATGGAAGCTTCACCAAACTTAAAACATAATCCCCAGATGTATCTCTTAAGGGTAAGACCTATGTTGAATTTTGAATTTTTGTTTTTTTTCAAGAAAACATGACTAAAACAGTGACTCTGTGACAGCTGTTTTGTCTAGAGCATCACTTCTAAACTAAACATGATGTCTACATGAGTCTTGATACACCAATTACTATCCTGTGATGTACCCTTTGAGTAGTAAAAACTAAAAATATACTTGTTCGTGTTTACCTTAAAAACTCCATATGCTATGGATGATAGCTACACCATGGAAACATTGAAAGAATAAAAACAATGATATTTGATTATGATATACATAAAAAAAAGTAAAAAAACCCATCTAAATGGCTGAATTTTTCTTACACCAAGCTTTTGGTGAAGAACTAATGAGTAGTAACTTGAAAAGTTCACAAAAGTAAAAAAATACCTCTAAAACTGCATACACAACTGTTATAAATTTTACCCATTGCAAATGTAACATCAATATGAATTTACCTATTTAGAAAGTAAGAGTTTGACCAAAGCGGGAGGTGGAAGTATGTAAGCCCCGCTCACTTTCACACTTGTCATCTGAGGAGGCTATGGTGAATCACAGCCACTAATGCAGGAAGCATGACAAGCATGGATTCTTCCAGTTAAAACACTGCCAATCAATAACCATTGGTCCTATCTGCTCACTCACACATTTCCACACTTTCTGGCTATATAAAGTGACAGACTCCAGGTCGGACTCATCACACAGGACTTCTTCTCTACTGCAAATCCATACACGGATTAGTGAGTAGCTCTTGAAGGTAAGTGGGATTGATGGAAGGGTTTTCAGAATTTCATTATTCTTTGTATCAAAATGAATCATATGGACAAAATGGATCTCACATTACTGACTTTATGGAAGGTATGTAAGGATTTTGTTTATTTTACTCATTTTGAAATAAAGACTTGTACATTTTGAAAGACAATAAGCTGCTATAAAAACAGATTTTAATTTTTTTTCTGTTTTGTACCCTTTGAAAATTATTCTACTCTTACAGAGATGAAATGAAGTATTTGCAGGATATGATGAAAATAAAAAGAGTCTTGTACTTTTTAAGAGCACAATTCCTTTTAAATCTTTTTAATTGTAAAGAAATGATATAAAAAAGTAGCATCATGCTTTCAGATTAAATTACTTATATATGTTCTGAACAACAGTTTTCTTTTGAACTCAGAATATACACACTTATTACAGAAAAAATAAGAGAAAAGGAAAGAAAGAAATTGCCTGGACAATATGTCTGTAGAACTAAGTAAACAGGTATCTATGTATTTTATTTCAACCAGGGAAGAGAGAGCGATATCGTTCAATACTGCTAATGGAAACTACCATTGTCAACATTTACCTCCATTTTTTATCTATTTCATATCAAACAAAAATTGTTTACTCATGCAGTGCATGTTGATTGGTTGATATTAGTATTACACAAATGGGGATAAAGTGCACTGGAAATAGTTTCCATCAGGCAGTCAAACAGTTCTCACAACAATTACCCTAATGATAGAGTGAACGAAGGTGGCAAGTGCTTGAGTATCAGTTACTCTTTTCATCCTACAGTAAGCCTACTCTACAGTAAGTGTTGTTCATGGTGAAATCTATCAATGATTGAATTGGAAGAAACCACCATAACTCATTAACTGAGAGGTGATAGACCACATAACTCGATCATTACCAAACAGGTCGGATGAGGAAATTGTGGACTTTCCTGAGTGTTCACCTAAATCATGGCAGCTTATATCAACATCGGGAGGTGAGGTGAGGTGAGTTGGGGTTTAACGCCGCTTTCAAGAGTATTTTACTTATATCGCAGTTGCTAGTATTATTGCAGGGAGAAAGCCCCAACACCATTGTGGCTATGCATTGTGGTGAAACCTGCGGGCATCGGCTGGAACTAGCAAGCCATGGGTGGTACTGCACTGAAATTCAATGTAGCATTGCACCCAAACCTGACTGCGTGTAGAACAGTTCTCTACTGCAGACAATGTTGCCGAAGCCCCTGGCCGAAGCTGAACGCGCTAACCACTGTGCTATCCCGCCCCTATCAACATAGGGAGAAAGGCTTGAAAGTCATTTTTATAATGCACTATAGTGGAACCCTGAAAGTCATCTGAACTGGTGAAACCATTCTCTCGAAACAGAGGTAGCTCCAACATGAATTCAAAAACAACCTCTAAGCTAATACAAGCGTTTGTAAATAAGTTCTCATTCAAAAGCCTCAGTTATTTCCCTATACTTTCGGACAGCTAAACCTAATTTGAATGTGCTCTATGCACTTTGGGTCATCTTTACAAAGCACATTCGCCTTATTTAGCGACTGGATAATTGTATAGGCCTGTGTGATAACAAATATGTTATCCATGCATGCAGTGTTTTCATAGATGAAATAGTTCAAAGCAGTTTATGTTGGAAAATTTTGCTGCTAGGGGAACCTTCTGGAAGCTCGAGAAGTGCTGGTATTAGAACAGAGGTTATGAAGGAATTAATGTCGTAACTACCTCTGTGGGGAGAGAATGGGTTAAACAAGCATTGATCTGCACTATTATGTACCTGAAAGCCTAAATATGACTCAATGACGCATTTTATTTGAGGATTAACATGATATATATTAAAAGTCAATTTGTCAAAACTACTTCTTATATGTGAAAGAATGGCTTATGAAAAAAAAGTTTTCTTATTTTTCAAAATTGACTTGAGAGAAATATTTCACATTTTAAAATATATTTTCAGATGGACTAAGAAAATACTTGGAATTGGAAAACATTTGCACATATTAATCAGCAGATTCAGAAGTTCTTATTCCAAAGAGAGGAAGGCAATTAAAAAACATAAATCTTTCATTCTGTGAAGCCTTTAAAAAAACTTGAAGCATGATTAACCTGGATGATTCCAAATATTCTCCTTGGAAAAGAATCACTAACTTTGGTGCAGACATTGAAGAAGAACATGTACAAATGATGACAATCCACTTCCTCATTCCTTCTGTAAACTTCATCTTTCTATCCAAATAGCCTGGACAGAAACAATCATTAGCTTTGATAAAGAAAGAAGGATTTTTTGGGCTCCTCATCATGTCCAATATCAGTGCAAACACTAATGAAGAAGTTGTTCAACTGCTGCCAATCACCTCGCTAGTTCCTTCTGTAGTCCTCATCAGTGTTATGATCTTGCTGGCTGTGGGTGGGAACATCCTCATCATCATCTCCTACTTCCAGGACAAGCACCTGCAGACTGTCCACAACATGTATATCCTTAACCTTGCTTTCACCGATCTCTTCCTCGGGCTCATCAGCATGTCCTTCTATGCTGTCTACACAATTATGGCTTGGCATTGGCCATTTGGGCAGATCGTATGCAAGTTCTTCTTAGTCATAGATTTCACTCTATGTCTTGAGTCTGTTCTTCTCATCGTTGTAATAAGCTTGGACAGACTGGTGCTTGTGACTAAGGGAGCTTTCTACACTGTGCAGGAGACCTTCAATGTGGGCAGAATTAAGGTTGGAGTGTCCTGGTTCTGTGCTTTTGCTCTCTTCAGTCCAGCTATCATAGGCTGGGACTACTGGACCGGGGAATCCATTGTGGAGCCTGGAGATTGTGATGCTCAGTTTGCCCATAACTTTTATTTTACAATGATCACTTCCCTTGTTGAATTTCTTGTTCCGTTTGTGTCCATATCTGTTCTTAATACTCTCATATACCTAAGGATAAGACAGAGGAAACAGGTGTTTGCAAAGACAAAAGCTTATAATATGCTCAAACTTAATGTAAGGCAGCCAAATGATCAAACTGAAAGTGTACAATACAAAACTGATCTTTCTAGTAACTCAAAGGTTGATCCCGACAGAGAAGCTATTGAGAATCATCAAAGCAGAAAACATGATGACATGTTCACTGTTGAAAGAAATGACCAACAACATCTCACAGAAAAACAAGAGGAAGGCCCCAGTGTTTGCGCAGAACCAATTTCTGAAAACTTGTCTACTTCACCTGAATTCACTGCTAGTGGATCTCCGACAATCACTACAAATGAAACACAAACTCATACTGGCACTAAGCTGAAGAAATCCTTATTAGAACCTTGTGATATAATTACATCAAACTCTCAGACAAATCTCATAAGACCAACCAAGAACAAACAGCCAAATGATTCCAACCCACATCCAGCTACCCAGCAGGCACAAACATCAAAGGTTCTCAACTTGAAGAAAGTGACAAACCCGGCACGTCGGGACCTGAAGGCAGCACGTGCTCTGGGTGTGCTTGTCCTGGCCCTGCTGTTGTGCTGGGCCCCGTACACTATAGCTACCATCATCATTGCCTTCTGTGACTCCTGCGTCAATGTTGACTTCTATGAGTTCCTGAACTGGCTCCTGTGGTCAAAGTCCTGCATCAACCCATTCCTCTATGCTCTCAACAGTGCCAAATTCCGGGACAACATCAGAAGACTCCTTGTCTTTTGGAGGAGAAGATGACTTGAGAATTAATTGTGTAACTATTTGGTAGAGCATTCAAAGGAGCAAATTAAGGACAACTTAAGAAAATGCATTTTCTTTTGAAGGAGAAAATGACTGGGGAATTCTTTGGAAACGATATTTGTAGACTTGTTTCTAGATTGAACAACAGTTGAGATAAACCAATTTAGGTGAGAGAGAGTGTGCTAACTAAAAAAATTCCAATATCTTTGAAATGGAAAAATGTTAGGTCAAACAACAATTATAAAATTCATCAATTTCAGGTTTGGATAACAAGACTGATAAACATAGTAAGTACCTGTAAATATCCCATTTTACTTTACATTTGCTTCATGTTCATGAAATGAATTTTACATAGATAAATCAAGGTACAGTGCGTGGCCATATTATACTACGCAAAGAGCATCATTAGCCCAACGGATCACTTCCCTCGTTATAAAGCGATATTGCAATAAATATTTACCGGAAAGGCTCATATTTAGAGATTTTGTTCAATAAGCATTCTAGATGTTTGATCACATTTTGTTGCCATGGATTGGTGAATCATTCGATGACCTGAAAAATTTGATCTAGGAACTGACATCAACTTTTCATTTAGTGTCATTTAATTTACTTTCAAAATTTATTTACATAAGTTATCAAATGTTTCCATTTACATTGTCATTTTAGGAATAACTAAACAATTTTAAAACTTTTTTACTAATTATCTATCCTATAAGAAGCACCCAAAGAGGTGCCCACATGTTTTTTTCTTGGCTGAAGAATCAAGGTTGATTATTTTTTTAAAATATTATGCATCAAGACATTAATTTTCATCCAAAATGGGAAAGATGTGCCTAAAAATTTGTAATTATGACATCTGACAATCTAAAAAAACATTCCCATTATATCGTACAATGTGGGAGACATATTTGTAAACATCCCACTCACTGTTGAAAACATCTGATGAAATATATTGTCACAACCCACAAACAATTTTTTTTTTTAATAGATACAATCATTTCTTGGCTAATTTTGAGAAAACAGATATTGTATCTTTATTTATATCAATTTCCAGATATTTTTCCAAAATCTTTGACATTGTGAAAAATTCTAATAATTGTTTACAGACACGATCTTTTTCAAAACTAGGGTTTAATGAATTTTCAACAGTCGGCACATTTTGAAAGAGATTATATTTAGCATATCAAAATCAGTATCTATTTATTCACTGTTCACTATCCGTTCCACTGGAATTATCATTAAAAAAATGCGCCTTTGCCTACCCATCATTTGCTGCCTTGCCAGTCTTTCCTCATTTGCGACTGAAGTGCAACATTTCTGTTACATTTTCAGGAATTATGAACGCCTGTATTCATCAAAACTTCTCTCTGTTTTAGCTATTATGAGAGATTGGTAAATGTATCTTGCATAGCGTATACCATTAAGCTAAAAATAGACACAGGAATTCCCTTAGGGGGATCAGTGGAAAGACAAGTCAGTGATTCATGTTTATACTTAAATTCATCTCTTAAGGATGTAAACTTAACAAACGAGACATGAATGCTATGATATTATATTACATACATAATATGGCCACGCACTGTATATATTAGAACTGATTTCATAAAGAACAAGAAAATATGATAATATAAATCGAGCGTATCTCCAATTAGGCATGGTAAGCAAATTTTACCAAAGACTAGATAAACTCGCTAATGCCAGACATTGTCACTGCTTTTACTGAGTAAACAATCAGGAACTAAATATATATACTCCTGGTCTTTACACATATAATGACCACATTTCTATATTCTACATTTCATGGATGCTGTTTGCTGTGGTTTTTTTTAATGGTTTTGGAATTTAAAAAAATCTTTGAGTAAATGTAATTCTTACATGATTCTCTTGAAAATCCTTTTGCATGGTGGATGAATAACATTCAATTATACATACAATTTTAAATTAAAAAAAGTTTGACCTTCAGGTACCTATGCTGAAAATAATATATACCTTGCCATTCCTGGAATATCCAGTTTGTTATAACAAGTTAAAATTTCTGAAACTTCTTTTGGTTTAGCACTGATTAAATTAGCAAAAAAAAGGACTGATATGTACCATAGCTGAAATTATTCAAAAGATTGCAGTAAAATACACATTGCACTAACTTGATACTGGGCAACTATAGTAATATAAGTAACTTATTTTTGTCTACTTCTTTTTCAATATATACACAATAGCCATGATAAACTAGCAAGAATTAGCCCAGAAACATTTGTCTTATGATAATGAATCATTGTCATTTCCATAACATTTTGTCATTCAGTAAAGCAATGTTCAAAATGGGAGTTGAGGTTTACCTCAGTACACTGAAAGGAGCCTAAATATCAATTTTAAGCTTTCATTATCCTAATGTTCCAACAAAGGTTACATTCAGCTTATGTCTGAAATAGCTTTTTTGTAAATGGACCCTGGAGGCGAAATTACATCCCATAATGACATTGTTGTCAATGGCAACAATTCACAAAAGATGTATTACTTTTGAGTCAAAGGACGAACACAAAAGAGCAATTACTGAACATGAATTCTTCCTGATTACTTCTGCCGTTATTACAATGCATAGAGTGATTACAATGCATAGAGTGATTACAATGCATAAGCAGTGAAGAGAATACAAACATTAAAGATTGGTAATCTCTCCCACACTGAACATTGAATGTAACCGTTGTCTACACAACCAACAAACACTGACTCACTATAAGCTAGTTTTAAGACTTTTGGGTTTGGTCAAACCTTACACAATTCAGAAATTGTCATCTGAGATCTTTTCATTTGCAAGCATATTGTTCTGCTTGTCAAAGCCTCAAGCTTCATTATCTATATCCAATTTCAGATCCATCATGTGACTAGTGTTTAAGCAATGCAACTCTCATCAGATTAAGCCTTCTAAGATGAGCTGAGCTGCGTCACATTAGTCTGTGGCATTGAGAGGGTTAAATTAACAGTCTTTCCGGACATTTTGATGAGCAATCTGAATCTTTTTTGTCCTGAACCAATTGTTGTCGGTTAATTTCTAAATAAGTAAATAGTTTATAGAAATCAAATATTTTTAAGTTAACCATGAATCAGCCAGGGACTAAAGATAGAAACTATAGAAAATAGAAAACTTCTTGAAAATATATTTGGCCAAGGAAAATTTTAAACAGATTTGACAGCATGAATGAAAACCAGGATGTGAATTTGAAATTCTGTTATGTTTGTAGCAAACTAAAATGCTTGGTACTGTATAAATAATGCTTGACTTAAAAAGGCGGTCCTATCAGGAAATTATTTATGGAACAAAGTTTGAGTGACCTATTTTAACATGTCATCAACTTGCCTCACAATATTAATTCATTCAAATAGCCTTTCATGATTGTACCACATGCTTTCACTATTTTCCACCGGGATTTGATTTGTAAATGGTGAGGTAAGGTGAGTTGGGGTTTAACGCCGCTTTCAAGATTATTTCACTTATATCGCGGTTGCTAGTATTATTGCAGGGAGAAAGCCCGCAACACTATTGTGGCTATGCATTGCGGTGAAACCTGCGAGCATCGGCTGGAACTAGCAAACCATGGGTGGTAGTGGGCTGAATCGTACAATTTCTTGTTTTGTCCCTCAACTCAATGATCGTACAATTTCTTGTTTTGTCCCTCAACTCAGGGATTGTGATCTTCAGTATGTATCAGAAGTGTCAGTTTCTTCAATACTTATTAGATGATTATTTATAAGAGAATGTGAAACAAGATAATGATTAAGACAGTTTGATTGCTTTAGATTTGGCAAAAAATAGCGCATAGTTAGATAATCTACATGTAGCCATTCATTAACGCAACAAAAAGCTTTGATATGTCATATCTCAAATGCATATAAAAAGGCATTTTTTAACAGTTTTATCATAAATATTTGCTATTTTTAGGGTATTCTATAAATTTTTTTTATTGAAAATAAGCAAAATGCAAAAAATAGACATGGTTGATCTGGTTGATCCAGATGCAGAAAGAACAGTCATTCTAAACATGTGTTTCAACATTCAACCTCTATATCATTGTCTTGATAACAAAGGAAGTATCTGCAACCAAATGAGGCATTTACTACAGAAAAGTAATCTACTGTCAACAAAACTTGTTATAATTTGAAATGCCTCCCAATAGGGTTAACTAAAATACAGATAAATGGTGGTATAGCAGATAACTAATTGTATGAAACCTGGTCATCTCTGTTTGAGAAGAAGAGCATACAAAACTTCATCTTCAGAATAATACAATAATTTGTTTTTCATAGAGTAAACAGGACTTATGACCAAATACCAAAACCTTATCCATGCTTCAATAATATTTTTACTTTAGATTAGTGTTTGCAGGGCACTGCTAAACCAGAGCAGCACCAAAACTGTGTTTTGTCCTGTACCCCTTCTCCACAGCCACAATGAAATGGGCATTTTTATAACAATATATAATTATCATTATTAATCGTTAAAAGGCCTAATAACGCCTAAGGGGCTTGGTATTTGCTTGAGTGACTAGTTTTGTTTCTCTCTGAGCTCTTATCATTCCAACCGCAAGGCCTCAATGATAAGATCGTGGGTTGAAACTTTCCACCCCATGTTCTATTTCCTCTAACATTATTAATCAACAAGTGATTGATATTTGTTCTCAAAAACACATTTCTGATTTCAACAGGTGAACATGCCCTAACCCATATCATGTGACCGTGACCTGTGACATTCAAAGTAAAAAAACATTGACCACTTTTCATTGGAAATAAGAATCATGTAATGATTAAAAGTGATAACAGTTTAAATAAAGCATTTTTGCAAAACAACGTTTCAGTCTTGACCTTGCTGTGACCATGACAGATTGCAGCAGAAAACCCTTTGATATGTTGGTAATACTCAATAGTTACTACATAACAAAGAAGAACCTTGTAGCACAGAAACTTGTCCACGTACCATGTTTACAAGAAAAAATTTTCTGATTTCATAACTCATGACCTTGACCTTTGACTTTGAATGTGTGGTGAAATACCTAGGTGACGTTTAAAAAAAATTGCGAAAGGGATAAGTAGGAACTTGTGGAGATCACTTCTGAAAACCTTAGTGGAAAAAAGGTACAGCCAAAACAACACGTTCGGCTGCAGAAAATTAGCAGCCACCACTGCACAAATAGGCTGCCAATTATATTACAGGAATACCTTTGAATCAATGGTACAGCTAGGTATTGAGAGTCATAGAAAACTCAATTGGGAATAAAACGACATGTACTCTCCCTTTAAAGAAAAATTGAAGTGAAAATTGAAAAGAGGAAGTGATGGACGAGCACATGTATACCGACGTCGTGGAGAACGTTATGCTGCCAACTGTGTTCAGGAGGTTGTCCCATTTGGAGGTGGAAGTGTCATGGTGTGGGCCGAGATTCGTCACAGTGTTAGGACACCCCTTGTGCATGTTGTGGGTAACCTCACAGGAGTACGGTATAGGGACTTGATCCTACAGCCTTACGTTATTCCTCACGTCAACGTCCATGGTGGTCTCTTTCAGCAGGACAATGCTCGACCACATGTTGCACGTGTTTGTGAAGACTTTTTACAGTGTAACAATGTCCAGACATTGCCATGACCAGCCAGGTCACCAGATTTGTCACCAATTGAGCATCTCTGGGACGAACTTGCACGTGTTTGTCAAGACTTTTTACAGCGTAACAAAGTCCAGACACTGCCATGGCCAGCCAGGTCACCAGATTTGTCACCAATTGAGCATCTCTTGGACGAACTGGATCGACGCATGCGCGGAATCCACCACCCAAAACACTTCCAGGACTTCTTGCAGCACTTCAGCACGAATGGCAGAACATTCCACAGGCTGTGATTGACAACTTGATTGCATCCATGGGTCTTCCGTGCCAAGCAATGATCAATGCCAATGGTGGTCATACCCGATACTGACATTTGTGCACCCCTGTGATGTTGAAACACTTGTGCACCTGTGCATCATGCTTATTCTGAATAAAATTTACTGAACAGAGATCTTCAAACAGCGTTTTAGTTTTCATTTCAATGTTTAACTTGCATCTGTGGTCTTTATATTGAACTTTGAAAGTCAGTGTCAAGTTTCTTTTTTTGATACATATATGCTTCTCCACGATTGATACTTCTTAAATTTTCTATATATATATTTATATATACATCCTCAGCTCATTATCTACTCACCGCTGTTTCTCCCTCCTCCTCTCCCGCGGGGACCGGGACGGGGACACAGGGGCAGCTGTGGGGGAGGGGACAGGAGTGCTGTCTGGGGACCCTTCCTCTTCCTGGTCACTGTTGTCAAGGTTCTCCGTCTGTGTAGATAAAATGTATCAGGGGTTTTACCAGCTGATTCTGTTTTAATTAGAACTCTTAACATAGACCCTCAATCAATAACAGAGAAGTTTGTTACTGAATTATGGTTCAGGATAGTTTACCACTCAGAAGATTTATTGTAATAATAGACCATTGCTGCAGAACTGATTAGTGAAAAACTATTCAGGTGTAAAGAACAGATGTGAAAACTGGTTAAAAAGGGAATATTATAGTATAAATAACAACATTGCTATCAAGGAATATTGCAAGACCAGCAAGAAAAGGGTAACTTGAGCATGTCAACTCATATGGGTTGAGAGATATGGACTGAGATACTGATTTGATGCAACACAGACTCAAAACCTCACATCATGAACAAACATGAAACATAATTCAGACATAAGAAAAAATAAATTCAATAACTCATTATCCTGGACCCTTAAGAAAATTCTACGAATTAATAAATTTAACAGTAGTGATTGTGAGATCACCTCCCATGGGATTTGAAACCCAGAACTTCGGCAGAGAGTCAGACACTACTCATTCAGCCAAAGAGATATCCCTCTGACCAGAGCCTGTAGGAATGCTTTTATTTAATGCTGCTACTTGAATTTCTTTTTTTAGTGATCATGATCCAAAAAACATAAGAAAAGATGACGGTAAGAAAGTAAAGGAACCAATCAACCGACCTCCTCCTGCACCACGCTGAGGTCCATACTGATGTGTCTGCTCAGGGTTGCCGGGTTTATCCTCTCAGCAGTACCCAGCCTGCTCAAGTCCGGCTCAGACGCTGTCCTCAGCAGCTGTTAGACGGAATAATTCTTGTGAATTTGATGTGAATTTTAATAAACTACAAATATGAAAACACTTGTATAGACCAAAACTTAAGATTAAAAAAGTTTATCATCCTGAATTAGATATGGATATGGATAACATTTCTTCCAGAGGAAAAATCAATATAGAAACTTCTCAAATGATAATTCTAATTTCTTTCTCAAAAACAGAGTCCATCTAAAATGTTACAAAGTTTATCATAGAAGCGAAGTCAAGTGAAAAGTCATGTTCTTTAAATAAATCCTTTGTCTGTTGAGTTTACATGAAAACTTTTCAGCTATTCTTGGAATTTTGCAATTTGGCTCCTAAAAGACAAGGAATTTATTTTTAATTGGCAAAACAGTGACTTAAAAGAGGTCAGTTACTTACTCCCACATCATTCATGTCGAATTGTCCTGTTGTGATTCCCTTTGTAACAAACTTGTTGCCATCACCACTGAAAACATGAAAAGAGATTTCTTTCTACAATTTGATTTAAATGAAATCAAGATTTTCCATCAAGGAACTAATACCACAACACAAAAGGTCTAGAAAGATCAAGTTTCTGTGCAAGAATGACAAGATGTACAGGCACTGCACGAAAACAGTTCTCTCAATCAAGAACCAATCTGAGTTCAACCTCTCCTAGGCCTACTTCAAGAGCAGCCTGCCTCACTTCCTCTTCCCCAACCCACATTAACCGCAAAACAAGTCTTACTGAGATTGACTCCTTCCTTCTTCCCTTGACTCTTGTCTCTCCTCCTTCAATTCAACAGCAAAACACACCAAGATCAACACCCCTCTTCTAATGTCATCTACATCTCCTTAACCCCAATCGTATATCACACTCAAGTGAATTTTCCTTTGTCACGTGTCTCTCATCATAGTCGAAAATACCTAACTGTTCCCAAAACAAGACTTACTGAGATCAACCCCTATGTCTCCTTTTCAACTACATCGATCAATCCTGACATATTAAGCACATCAAACTTCCTGTTAGCCAAAGAATGGACTCACCTCAGCTCAACCTCAACCTCCTTTTCCTTCTTCTGCTTCTCCTTCCCTCCATCCTTTGAGTCTCCTCCCGCCTTCTCTGTCTCCTCCTCCTCCTCTTCTAGCTCCACCTTCTCAAACAGACTCCCGGCACCCTCGCTCCGCCCAACCATCGGCGCCTTCACTGTACACACAGGAGGGACATACATGTTCTTGAGTTGAAAAGTGACTGGAGTCTTTTATAACTCATTATTCAGTGACAGATCCAGGAAAGAATCTCTTTTATGACAAAATGCCTAATAATCACTTATTTAAAAGGGAATCAGGCAGAAATCTACAAATTTGACTGGCAATGCCATTGGTCCATTCGGCCATTAGGTCTAAAACTTCAAAAGGATACATTACTTACACGACAGAAAAATGTGTCATAAATTCATACCACCTTGTTTTATTTAATACATTACCTAAGCACATCATTCTATTTTCATTTATTCAATTGGTAGATTCATTATTAAAATAATTTAATACTTTTAATTATCATTTCAATGTTTAAACAAACTGCAGTGAGGAACACTAAAGTACACTTTTATTCATCATCACCTAGACCTATCAACAACATTACGCAAGAATGTATTAGTTGCAAGTATTGTTAACTTCAGACTAATATAGATGTATCAACAGAAGAAATACAAAAGAAATTAGAAATAAGAGAAGAAGAAAGATACAAAGTAAAATGAAAATATACCTCCTTTTCAAAAATAAATATTAAGATGTTCTTAATACACAAGTTACATATGGTGAATGCTAGGCAAACAATGAAATTCAAACTTTCAAATGAAAAGTGTCAAAATGTGGATCAGTAAGAACAAAGGAAATGGTTGTGTCTAAATTCAAAGTCAAAACATTCAACATGTTGTATGAAGAAAGAGTTGGATATTACTGAGATATATATCTGCATTAAAGCTCTTTGTCCCAATTGTAATTGTAAATGAATAACGAAAAAGAATATGCACTCTGAAACTTATATTTAGCACAGGCAATGGTTACAAATTATTACACTACCCTGCAGGATCAAGATAAAGATTTTTTTCCTAACACTATAAATGGATCAGACAAATTAATCAAACTCTTGTTTTTAAATAAAACATAATTTGGATATGATTGAGACCCTCTGATTTTGAATAATTGAGAGAGAAAACATTTTTAAAAATCTTTTTTTTAAAAGATATCTTCACCTTTAACCTACTCATCAAGGAATAACTAGACAGACCTTCTTACCAAGTTATATTCCTGAAACGCCATTACTCAAGTAAGATTTGGCACTTACTCAACAGGTTAAAATTAAACACTTTATTAATCCATTGCTATTTACACCATGTAAATGTTTGGGTTTTTTTTGCAACAGTAAATACAAGATATCTGTGTAACAACTTTCTTATTTCAACAGACAAGGCATTCAGGAGAATGAGCTCACTTCTTCATTGATAACTATCAACTGCAAAATATTGTGCCTCCCAACAATGAAGAAGTTGTTTTCAAGAAATCTTGCTTTTTATTTGATCTAACTTTTTTGCCCTTCAAAACATTTGAGAGTGAGTATTTGAAAAAAAAACTTGGCCTTGTTACAATCAAAAAATGTTTTCTGGAAATCTTGCTTTTCATATCTACTCTGATTCTAATGACCTTATAAGAGCTTGTGAGTGGGTATTAGCAGAAGTTTGTTAGTACAACACAAGCCCATGCTAAGACAGGAAGCGAGTCTGACCACTGAACTGGATAGGCTGGTCAGGTTTAGGAAGCAGTCTAGGCTTGGGGAAGACATCAAACGTCTTGCCTGGGTGAACAACTCTCTCTTTGAATTCTTCCACTTCACATTTTTCTTCCACATTTTCGTCATCCTGCTTGTCATCTTCTGTCAGATCTTCTAATTGGTCGGTTGCTGCTTGTTTTGATTCAGGTGTACATTTTGAATCTTGCTTCTCTTGTTCTGATTGGTCAGTGGCATTTGACTTGTCTTCTGATTGGTCATTTACATTTCCTTTGTCAACTGACTGGTTTTCATGTTCACTTTCTTGTTCAGAGTTCAGTGATTGTTCAGTTTCATCAGCCTTGCTGTCATTAAATACTTCAGGATTTTCACTGCAAGTTTCCGCTTCTGCTTCGGTCTCAGTAATAGACTCTTGTTCATTTGAGGCCACTGTATAATTTGGAATTGTCAACTTATGAAGAATATGTATTTGAAAAATAAACAGAAGAAAGAATCACCAAAATTATTGCATAATCTAAAATTGACAAAATAATATAAGTTTTGAAAGTGCTTAAGCAATCAGTGAAAAGAAAGCTAGAGAGAAATGACTTAAACTGAATCACACCATAACCATCTACAGAGACACTAACACACAGATATGGGGCTAGAAAAGCTCATCTCTTAATGGTCATCTCTTGTTTATTCTTAATTGTTTGTATACAATACAATCTATGATGCACAATAAGATTATTTGTTTCAAGTATCAGAAACAAAACATTATTCAAACTTTTTGCTTCACATAGAGATTGAATTATCAAATAAAGTAAAAGAAAATAAATGAACTAAATATCATACTACTAGAAAACGCTTCAAGAGTTATAATTCTGAAGCTAGGATGCCTGAATAGCTTTATGTTCTACAACAAAAATGAACCCAGTTAAGAGATCACAAACAACAAACAAGAGATGACTGTTTATGAAGAAAACAATCTCTGAGAGAGACGTACATGTTTTATCAGCAGTATCTGAATCGACTCCCTTCACAGCTTTAGCCTGAGAAGCGTCAGCAGCCTTGATGGTGATGGTTCCCTTCTGGACCGGACTCTTGGAGATGGTGATTGTAGCTCCCACCCCAGAGGAGATGGCCGGGGCAGGGGACGGGTAAAGGTGGGGCTCAAACCCCTCGGAACTGGTGCTGCCACCTAAAAGGAGATATAATCATGAAGTCCTATGGCAGATCCAGGAATTTGCAGAGAGGTAAGCGGGCTTTATCTAGGACCTTGTTTAGTGCAAATTATTAATAGAAATCTTTGAAAGGTATGGTGAATTTTCCAAATCTTTCCTGGATCTGCATCTACAAGCTTCAAAGCTGTTGATTAGCACTAGCATTTCAAAATTCTTTTTTATTGTTTGGTTATCAAGGTGGTGATTTCTACAGAAAGGGCAATATGTTACGATTTGTAACAACTGCATTAAACTTTCACAAGCATATACACACAAAACAATGGTATCCAGCAATATCTTGTATACAGAAGCTTGCATGAAGGAATTATGAGAAGTGAAACCCACCAGACTTGTTGCTGTCTATGGTCATGGTAGCGTCACAGATTGGCAGCTTCTGGAGGACCCCCACCACAGTCCCTCCCGGCTTTCCCCACTGGTTCCTTGGGGTCACCACTGGGGGTGAACTGATCCCCCCTTGCACCACTCGGTCTCCCGCACTAGTTGCTGGGGATAGAAATGAACATATGTTATATTAGTTATATACTCTTTACTTACATTTGGCAAATAGAATTGTATTTGAGGTCAGACTTATCAATCATTTGACGATATTACCCAATATTAAGTAATCATTTTTAACAATCATTGTTTGAGTCTAAAGCAAGTAACAGAGGAAAAGGGGGATTGAAGAATGAAAAGATAACTGAAAGAAATTTGATATCAAATATAAGCAATCAAATGAAAAATGTCAACAACAAAACCAAAAGTCACAATTGGTTGCTTTTTATGACTCTCTTCCAGTTGTCTGCTAGTGGTAACAAGTGTACAATGAGCAAAGACATGACATCAAAATATTTCATAAGTATCCATACTAGTTCATTATATGAAAACAGACATCTTAAAGCTAAAAACCACCTTCATAAACTCTTTTAATGCACAACAAGACAAAACAATAAGAATTGACCGACCTTCCATCTGTGAGGCTGTCTGTTCAAGAGGCAGATTGGCCAGGTGAGTGTTTCCCCCGTCTCCCCACTGTGACCTTGCAGTCTCTGACCCATCATCCTCTTCTGTCGCTAGGTCCGGGGTCTGCGGACTCTCCCACTGGCCTCGACCCTGAGGTCAAACAGATCAATATGGATTAAAGCCCTCTGATTAGTCAGTTTTCTTGGATGAGATGAAAAACTATAACCGCAAAAACTGTTAACCAATGAAATGTTAGAATTCCAAATCCTTTCAAAGATGAAAGGATGGCAGACTAAAGTGAACACATAAGTGAGATAAAATAAGAAGAGGGGGAACTATCCATAATGGAAGACAGGGAATGTGGTTGCACACAATGAAATTTATTCTTATTGCATTTCAAAAGGCGCATGAAACGTAACAAAAATGAACTTTATTGTACACAAAAATGTTCTCTGTCTTCCGTCAGGAAGAGGATGGTTTCCCTTTTCCGTCTAACTTATCCAGGATATTTACCCATTTGTGGTGGCCTTGATTGGCTTCTAGTCCAAATTCTAAATATTATCTTATAAAATGCATGTTAGTTGATCAAATGCTGCCAGTACATTTACATTTGAGCTGGAGAACAGGAGAACAAATCTAAAGACAGATTTCACAATTTGAGTTAATTCCAAAAATCTTTTCAGTTATTACCATTCAAACATTGTAGAATTACTTTAAGAAGACAAGAAGAGAAGATGCTTAACATGCTGTAATAACATTGCTAATGCAGTAAGCAGATAATTTGCCCAAGTGGAATTGCTTGACAAACATCAACCCTGATATCATCACAAAGTTAAACATCAGTTTTATATCAATCCTATGCAAAAATGCTCCATGAGTTGAAATCTCACCTTATCTTGTTTATTATTGAGTCGCTTCAGAATTTCATCTTTCTTCTGCTGCACAGCACTCCTTTAAAACAAAAACTTTCAGTTCTAACGAGCAGTTAGTTACTACCTACATCAAATAATACCTCAAATAATTTAGTTAAAATAGATTAATAACATATTTTTATCATTTAATTCCTAAAGTGAGGTCAAATCTACAAGCTACATCAATAACTGTCCAGTTACTTCAAAGTTATGATAATATCATGCATCAGATTATGACTGAATAGTTGCACATTTTTCCTAGGTAAATGAAATGATCTCACCAAAAAATAATTAGTCTCTTCCAAATGGGGGCAAAGACTTTTTATCAAAAGAAAAAGTTTTAACAAATAAAAATTACCAGCAGTTATTTTTTCTTTATATTTTATAATTTCCTTTACAACTATGGATGATCAGTTTTATTATTGAGATGTTCTACCCAAATGAAGATAATATATTTTTCTGCATAAATTAATGTTAACTAGAAAAAATTTGAAGAAATAAATCTTTTAGAAAAACCCTTTTGAGTCTTAGATCACAAATGCAAAGCTTGTCCTTACTTTGGTCTCTCTGGAGATGGTTGTTTCTCTTCAACAGCCCCGATGGCATGTAGAGCTCCTGTAATAGGCACTGGTGTCACTGGCTTCAGGTTGGGCTGAGCTCTTGGGGTCTCAGCTCTGCAGATAAAAAGAGCATTATAATGAGTATTTATACTAGGAACTGATCTAAGCAAAAATGTTGTTTTTTCGAGGTGCTACATGAAAGTATCACTGAAAAAGGGTATTTATCATTCCCTCTCATTCCAAGGCCTTTGAATAGTATGCAACAAAGCTGCATTTACAGGCACTAGAAATCTGAAGGTATCTTTTACATTTGCTTCATTGTTCTGCCTGGTGAAGAGACACATTATCAATAGTTTCTTGACAAAGGTAATTCTACAAGTCTTAGAATCATTCTTTATATAAAAACACCATAAAAGTATACAGTGAATATATGAATAGGTATGAGTCAAGATTGATGATCTTCTTTCAACTACAGTTCTCATATCACCATGCTTTTGTAATCGAAAGCTAGCTAGGGACGAAATTCAGTATAGAAAAATATTCAAGTTCTTGCTGAATGTCAGGTTACACAGAAGAAATCAAATAATCAATTGATTCGTCATATGTTGAAGATAATACAGAAATTCCACACACCTCTCTTTCCTGGCTTCCTGCTCCCTCTGTTTCATCTGCAACATAGCACAGGTCATGTTGAATAACTCCTTTTATGACAACATTAAGTGATCAATTTTTTTTCTCTATTAATACAAAAGACACATGTCACAAGATGTGTTTGATGTATATCTATCAACTTCTCTTGCAACGCATGAACCAATCACTGGTTAATTCATGGTTCTTTTCAAAGCAACATCTTGGCCGGTCATTCACAATAGCAGCTGCTATCAAACCATTTTACTGCATGACAGCAAGGTTTAAGTCAGCCAGTAAGAGACAGTAGAGCAAGTTATGCCTTGTGGTTGAAGCTGATCCTCCATGTTACTGATAGTTTTGGTATCTGCAGGTTTAGTGAGTCATAAAACAGGTAGTGACCATAAAAGTTTCCATCAGTAACCAAGACAATAGTAAATACTGCTGCAATTGACAGTAGACATGCATATAGAATTCTCAGTTCAGATGTGATAATTTTTCCAAAGCTAACATGATTGAAAATGACACTCACATATTCTTCCCTTGCTTTCATCCGGTCCAAGATTTCCTTCTTCTCTTTCTCTAACTGGTCCTTTTTCTTCTGTGACCATTCTTCTGCTTGTTTCTGTTTGCCAACATACATTAGTTAATCAGTGTTAGTGATGAGGGATGAAGTAAAATTCAAGCAAAACACAAGTTATAAGATATCTGTTATAGATGGACAACAATTTCTGAAATGAATCTAGTCTTATACTTTTTTGGATAACTTCATGTTGGATTTGAACTCATACTCTCACAGCAAAGCACCTATTGTGATCAATGAATGTCTAGCCATCCTCTCCACTCAGCCACCACACCTGCTTAACTATAGATGTGCTTCAAACCTACTACAACTATCATAAAGCTCATATTGATAATTCAAGTTATCGAAACAGGTTTGTAAAAACTTGTAATGGTTAAGATGTGTTATCGGAGTCCGATGCTTGACATCACCTTTGCAATATCTGTTTCACATCATTTGAAAGCTATTTTTTACCGATGGTGAAACCAGTTCTTGTTACAATAGTGCCAGTGGGCCGAGATAAAGCATTGTCATTATATGTAAGGTCTGTTCTACAAAGGAGGAACATGCAAATATACAAAGGAGGAAACTGCAAGTTTATATAGGGAGAAAGCAGAGATAGGGAAACATTCCAATGATGATACATACGACACTTCTTAAATTATACTACTTTCCTAGGATACAGGTTTGTCATTTGCATTTAGCATGGCAGAAAAATAAAAAGGATAGGGAGGATGTGAAAAAAATGATCAAAAAGAGATTTTTGTTCTAAATTCATCTTTTTGGCATTTGTTCACTTAAAGACTATAAAATACATCATCATTTAATTTCCAAATTCCAAATGACATTAAAAGATAACAATTACCATGTAAGGAATAAGTAATTAAAGTAATATTATAATTGTTTCCATGGTTACAACCTATGACCTACCCTCAAGGCAGCCATCTTCTTCTTCCTATCCTCTATATCTTGAGGGGTGTTTGGCTGTTGGGCATAATGTGAACATTTATAGAGGATATTACACGAGTGTGTCATACTTTGTCACAGGTGCTTGAATATTGGTATAACTCAAACAAGCAAGGGTTTATCAATTCTCAAGCATAAGCAAAGGAAGACATGACTGCAATTAAAATATCCTATTAAATATCAGTCATAATTGAAGTTAAGCAAGATATGCAAAAATGTACTTTCTTGAGAAAACTAGTAACCAAATGTTGCGATCGTTAAAAGGAAATGTCATAGTCAAAACATGACATAATACTGACGTTAGTGACGTCATGTCATAATGACACAGTGACATTTTGCAAGGTATGTATGGGACAAGTGTCTAGAAATATGAAACCCTGTATGCAAACAAAACGCAAAGCACTAAAAACACACATCATGCAAGGGAAATAAAAAAAGCATTGGTGGATCCAGGTCTTTTGAGGGTCATCAGCGAGACACAATTAGCTGTATGTTATTTGGACAATGAGGAAAGGACTTCTGTTACAACAAAACAAACAAAATGTTTTCTTTCCTTAGCCATTTATCTCTCATTCTAATAACTCCATGTTATTCATTAGTGCGAATTCTGTACTTTACATCGCATACCTATTGATACTTGTTAGGAGTACAATACCACCACAAAGGGGCAGCATGCAGAGCTACAAGCTAACAGTGACATCATCCCCCACCTTCTCAGCCTCCACCTTGCCCTGCAGCATGCGTCTCTCCTTCATGTTCTGTTCTCGGATCTGTCGCAACTTCTCCAGGTACTCCTGTAAAGGGAGACAAATCTGTCAAATCTTGCTCAAAAGATACTATTCACGGTAGATCTCTTTTCCCTTTTAAGATTCAAAATATTTCATGATATTTCTCTTTATACACACAGGTAACTTCTTTATGACTTACACAAAATTCAAAAGAAATATATTTCTGAGAGAGATATTTGGTAGTTTAATCTTGTCAATTTCACAAGAATTGTGTGCAATTATTTGAAAAGAAATGACAAAGCACAGTGAAGCCATTCATTGGTACAGGGTGAAAAGACTCATTGTTACTTTGTATTTATACTATCAAAATATATCTCTCATTAGGCACAAACCAGGGCTCATATGTCAGATGAGCTACAAATGGTCTCTTCAGTCAACACTCAATAAAAAAACAATTTAGATTCAGTTGTGCAGAATGATAAGGGCGTGGCTTCATCGTTTTCAATTATTATTTTTCATATCACTGCTAACAGGTAATAATTTCCTAGAGTCTGGAAGTGAAATACCAAGAAATATTTTACCAAGATGATATACTCCCTTTGTGTACCTGGCAGAGCACACACTGACAGTAAACAGAAATACACCACACACAAACCTGCTCCTCCCGATTGCGAGCGTTGACTCCCCCTCCTCCTCCCCCGCCCCCTCTAGCTCTTCCTCCACTACTGCCCGGTCTTCCTGGAAACCAACAGCATCATGTGTCAATCAGTCATCAGTGAGCAGAAAGGCTTGAAATAATGTAACCTGACTACTTTGCAATACTTAACAAAAGTATTCTAGTTAAAGTTATCTTACTTGCTTTGGCTCAAACATTGGCAATAACATGTATAAACATTTTATCTTTATAAATTAGTTTTACAGTTAATTAGCTGAAAATCATACAAGTCCCCAGTTTCAAATTGTCAAACTTTTTACTTCAGAGGCGGCTCAATCATACTTTCCTTGAGCTTAAACAAAGGATTCACTGACATGAGGCAAGTTTACACATTGTTTTGGTAATAATCTGCCATCACTTAAGTATCATCATATCCAAAATGTCCTAATTTACAAATACAATTATTTATTACCATTGAGAATTTCAAACTCAACCTCTTCAGGTAAAAAAAGAAATGAAAGAGTACATACTAGCAGAGCCAGGTCGAGGTACAGGTGTGGCCGGCGGAGTGTACTACAAACATAGGTAACATATGTAGATAACAATGTTCATTAACATTCTTTGTTAATACTCTCTTTAATACTAACACACAAACTGCTGATGAAGCTATATTGTGCCCTTTCAAAAGACCACTGCCAAACTTTTATCAATACCAGTAAATTGGCCTCCAAAATTGTTTTTGCACCAATGAATTTTGCAAGGTAAGGAAATTATTAACATGAAAAGCCTGTGGCTAAATAAGGGTTTGTTTTATCTATGAGGTTCCTACAATACCTGATTGCCTTGACAAGATTTCCCTTGTATAACTACCAGCTAGTTACTCTTAGCTTATAGCATGATGCTTATCAAAACTCCCATCCTGATACTGTCAACATTCTATACATCCAGACAGAGAGTGCAAGATGGATTATTTCATTATGCTTATATTACACCATACAATTTAATGACAAGAATTATATGGATAACAACTTCTTTATTCATCATATGCGACGTTTCGACACAGATTCTTGTGTCGTTCTCAAGCAATGGTAACAATATAATTCTCATTACTTGAGAACGACACTAGAATCTGTTTCATAACGTCGCATATGATGAATATAGAAGTTGTTATCCATATAAATCTTGTCATTATCGTCATTCCAACTTCTAAAATGCCTCTAAGAGAAGCAATGCAATGTATTTCAATGATCTGTATCCAAATGAAACTCACCCCATACAGCTGGGCGTGCCCCCTCTTTTTGTTGAGTGCTGCCTCTCTCTTTCTCTGCAGGAAATCCTCAGCTAGTCTCGATCTCTCCTCTGCCTGTGCAATCGCTCGCCTGTAAACAAAACATCATGACACATGAACATGAGACGACTCATTATTTACAACATTGAAAATGTCAACACACAAGGGCAATATCTAGCTCATCTCCTCATTTTCTCCTTCCTCAAATCAGTTGCTCATAAACATACAGCAGATTTTATTGAAAGCAAAGCCTAAACCTAAAGGAGTCTTATATTGAGAGCACTCTCAGCTCATTGGTTGAACAAAACAAAGGTCAACATACACCATTCTGTTTTTTGGAATGATATATGCAAACATATGTTGACCAGACAATCATAAACATAAACACACAATCATTAAAATTTGCACCAGTTATTGAAAGCAATTTAAATGTCAAGCAAAAACTCAATAAATAAAAACAACATAGCAATGTCATACATTGTGTATTGATCGTTAAATTGTTAATGTGTTTCATGTGTCACATGCCCTTGACAGCTCAACTCAAATCTAAAGACTTTACTAATCGCTTGACTTGACTAGTCCAGTGAGAAATCAGATGCAGCCATTGAGTTCATTTCCCGCCAATTCAAGACGTTGGCACTGACCTGTTGTCTTCGTTCTGTTTGACAGGGTTGTAGGCTGGTCCTCTCTGCAGAGCACGGTTGATGTAGTCACGGTCAGCTTTGCCTACCGCTGGCTGGGGCGCACCTCTTGGAGCTGCCATGTAGTTACCTAGCAACCAACATAGCAACCAACTAAAAGATTTTTGTCTTTAAACTGATGATTTTGGGCCTCCTTTAGGATAGCGCTAAGTTTACTCTAGATCACTAAGGTGACTTTAGTGTATTGTAAATGGATGGAAATTTAGTTTACCTAACAAAAAATTGCTTTTTAAAAGGATTATCTGTAATATATGAGAGCGTTAACCTTTTAACCGTCAAATAAATCAGTGTCAAACATGTGTTAAATTCACCTGATCCGTGAACAGCAGTTGTGATGATCACAAGTAAAATCACTCAAACATATATACACACACAAAACAATGACCACATGGACACGGAACATCGTGCAGTACTAACTTGTTCAGGAGCAGTTACGTACTCGGACCTGCTAGATGTAGGACAATAGAGAGACCTTTATCTGACAATCTAATATTCAGCTGACTCTTTTCAAAGCCTGCTGAAATTTTGAGCTCAGAATTTCATTTCTGATAAAAGTTATTTTCTTTCATGTTCATATATTTCCCCTTGTAACATGACATTGATGTATTCTTGATTCTGATAGTTTTATTTTAAAATTTCCCTATGTTGAAAGACAAACAAGAAGAGATACAATCAGCTGTGGACTGATGCCTACCAGCGTTGTTGCGTGGTGCTGGGACCGGAGGTGCCTCGTAAACTCGTGCATTGTTGTTACCTCTGATCTTGTTCAGGTAATCGTTGTATGCATCAAAATTGCCCCGGTCCTTGGGTGCTGGCTCTACTGGTTTCACAACAACTGGCTGCAATTTTTGAATGAATTTGAGGATAAGACACTGTTATGGGCAGATATATTACACACACACACAAAAAACAGTTTAATCTGTGGCAAATTCTATTTATACCTTAAGAGTTGCTATGGCATCAAATGTGATATAATTCATATGAAATCTTAAAATGATGTTTGTGAAAATTTATACAAGTAAATTAGGTCTGTTTAAAACTGACTACAAGACCAACATGATTACATCCTAACAAGGTCATGAAAAAGGTGCAACACCATTATGTTCACCATTGTGTTAGTGAGGAGGACAATGAAATTTTAAAATATTGGTCACATTTCCTAGCAGTTTATAAGTTGAAAATGTGAAAATCAGACAGTTAGGACAGATGCTGGAAGCAGGACTTAAGTACTGATTAGTCATAATAGACCATTTACGAAAAAATGTTAGTTATTATCAGATCATTTCTGCATGGCTAAGTCAGATATTAGAGGGCACCCAAAAAAGACTGATTGAGATATGAGACATATTATTAATTCTCACCTTGGGCAGAGGTCTATTGACTGCTGGTGTGGGCTGAAGCAGAAAAACATGGTTGTTATAAAACATCGTCCCAACAATCTTCATAAATCATCAACATTACAAATCTAAACATTCATGTAAAACTTTCATAAAACAGATGAACAAATGCCATGAATTATTTGGTTCTGAGGGTTTATCAATGTAATGACGTACTGCTAGTTGCAAAAGTTTTAAGGAATCAAACATACTGTGGGCGTATTTCTGTCCTCATCTCCAGAGTCAATTACGTTTCTCCAACCCTCCTCTCGAGCCTTGTTGATTCTCGCCATCTGAACCATTGACCAGATGTCATTACTTATGATATAGACAGATCATAAAACACAACACAGATAGTCATTTCAGAGTGAACTACATCAGAACTTCACAGGAAACATTTCAAAGGCAAATGTGATAAGTTTCCACTATGTTATTTAGACTACAGTCAAGTCTTTTAATGCAGCATGAAAAGCAAGCATCAACAAACTTTACTAACAAGATGCTCACAAAAAAGTTTTTTTTCTACATCTTATAACAGGCAGTTTTTAGTATACATCAACAACAAAAACTAAAACAACTGATATGCTGATTAATACAAGTATTCATGCTAATTAATACAAATATATACATGAAACTATGTTCTAAATCTATTTATTGCAATCGTTAAGTATAACATATTCAAAATGAAACAAATGAACAAACGACCAAATCTCAAACATATCAAAGAAGAAATTAAATCAATGTATTATGTTGACCGCTACAACTACTATTCAGAATGCAAGTATGAAAACTTCTCAAAGTTTGAGTCCATATGCCATAATCTTTTCTGATTTACCATATCTGCCAACTTTTGGTAATTACTCCTATCCATTGCCCTTTGAGAATAACAAAGCCTACCTTTCAAATATGTATAAACATATACTTGTTAATCATATTTATGTAACAATGTTGTGAAATGAATTGTTTTGAATGACATGTATTGATGGAGATCGAAAAATGAAAAAAGTTTTAAAAAACATATATATTCACATATTGCATATGATGATAAAGGTGATTAAACCAGATATTAGGGTTAAAAAAATGAAGTCTAACACATTGTCTTGTTTCAATTTTAACAGCATCTCAAGAGATTGAATTAATGATAATGACAGTTTAAATTATGTTTACCTTTTGTCTATCTATGAACTCTTTGTGTTTCTGGGCATACAGGTCTTGTTCCTGAATAGATTAGTGAAAACACAGAGATAAGTGTACAGGTTTATTAGTTTCCTAAAAGAGGAAGGTCTTGAGTCCTTTACTCTGTGCTAGGGGATTTCTTCAGATAAGCAGGTAGAGAGTTCCAAAGTTTTGGTGCAATGACAGAGAATGATCTGTCTTTACAGCATAATCATTTGATATATGGATAAAAAACACATTTAGAATAACTGATATTATTTAACAGCAATAACATCAAAGCAACATATTAATATATATAGTTTTCATGCAAATCAGTTTACTTTTATTTCTAAAAATTTTAAATTAACTATCTTTCTGTGTTTCTCTACAGATTGTCATGCAATAATAAGCTGTACTTTACATTTACTTATTGATAGCTATTAGCATCAACATAATATTAAAACAATGCCAAATGCAAAATGCTAAAATCATGCAATAGGAATCATCTTTCCAGTTGACACACAAGTAAACAATATAGCATTCACTGTACATCTATCAACATCAAGAAGTCAAAGACAATTTGAGCATCTTCAGAATGAAACCAACAAACTGATACACAAGATATTGTCCTACAGTAAGCGTAATGACATCAATGTACATACACGTTTCTTGGCCTCCTCTCGCCTCTTGTTCTCCTTCTGTACCAGGTCCTGTTTCCTCTTCTCCCAGTCCTGGAGACAGAAACATGATACTTTGTATATAGAGCATACTAAACCATTTAATACTATTTTTATTAAACAAGTTAATGATTAAGTATAAAACAAGTAAAAGCAAGTTTGACACCAAATCATTAACTATTTAATTAAAAAAAAAAGTATTAAATTGAAGGAAGTTTAGTATTCTGTTTATTACATGACCTCAGTAATCAAGCATGATTGCCGAAAGTGAACTGAACGAAACATTTCCGCGACTTGGCCACCATTGTGACGGTGGTGCTAACATTGTGACGTCACAACCACACAATATAATAACGTCATACGTGCAGCTGTATTACACAAATTTAATATCGCCGTATAATTATTACACTGCAGTATCTTACACGGGCGAGTAATAAAACAAGTTATTGAATTGCTCTATTTTTCAATAACAGTATATGCGGTCTATTACTTTCAATACTGAATGCTCTTACCTGTTGTCCTGGGATAATTCTTCCTCCACTGCCATTCTTCTTCTTTAGATCTGGCCTTAAAAACAATGTATCAAAATTGTAGCAAAAAGTAATTGTATATAACTGTCCTTAGATTATTGATTTTCCCTGAAATCATAAAAGTTGTACTGCCATTTACAGAGAGAGTGTGGAGGTTGCTTGTTTATCTATAGGCAAAGTCATGATGACTTGTTGACTGCAGGTATCACTACACTCCAAGTTCAATAATTTACACTTGATCTTAGTTACCTCTCTTTTGACTTCCTTGCTAGCGGAGCTCCGTACACTGCAGCTGGGTTGTACCTTCCTGCTGCAGAGCCCGGCCTGGGAGAGGGAGTTACTCGCTTTGGACCAGCTGTCCGTAGATATAAGTTAAGTGTCAAAATAACCAAGTGATGATAATAAATTGAAATATATACCAAATCCTGATGGGTAAATCACTGGAAATCTTACTGAAAAGTATTGGCTTTCTGTAATGAGTATCAGAATTAACACTCTACAGGAAAACTATTTACAAAACCCTTCACTGTACAATGGTGGCAAAGTGGTCATATGCCAGAAATTTCATTACATCCTTCTGAAATTGACTGATTAGGACTTCAAAAAGACTTTTTCGTAACATCATGCTATTGGCTCATCTTAAACATGATTATTAATAGTATATCAGATTGATAGTTTATAAATCCAAACAGTCAATGTACCTGACGCGGGTCTAGGAGGTGGGGGGAGGGCTCGTGCAATCTTCTGTCCATGCAGCAGTGTGTGACTGAACTCCTCTCGCATTTTCTTGAGTTTGAAAAACATATAAATTTATATAAATGAAGTAGGTACAGGACATATAAGATCAAATATACATTTTCAGAAAATAGTTTAAATAGGATCCAAATGACAAAAAGCTTTGTAGCATGATGAGTCACAACAGATTTATATATATTTACAGTAAGTTTCATATTTGCATTACTTTCTAAATATGATATGCATGAATAATCAACGACAAAAAAGATCCATCTGAAACTTTAACATTTAAAATGCACAAATTTAATCAACTGCAACAATAGAAATAGTCTGAATTATAAAGAAATGTCTGAAAGTCACAAATCAAACAAGTGATGTACGAGAGCTTTGTTAATGATAGACAGAGAGAGAGGGTAATATCAAAAGGATAATTTGCTAACTAGATGAACTATATGATGTTCAGTTCTTATGACTCTTCACTGACCTCCTCTGGGAGTAGGTTTCTGACTCGAGAGATGATGAAATTCTTCTTCAATATTGCATTTATTGATGGTCGATCTCTGAAACACAAAAAATATCAAGATAGAGATAAAATTCTTAGAAAAATGGAGGATGCTGATGGTGGAAACACAGACTAACCAGGAACAATAAACCTGTGTATTTCTTAATCGTCAATGTTTAATGGACACAGAAATTATCTGAATGGCCTCTGAATCAATCAGCGCAGAAACATTCCGGGTGGCCACTTTACTGACATTATACCTTGTTAAATAAGGAAATCATGTTGAATTTGTCATTGCTCAAAATAGGGTATCCATGGATATCCAAGCATTACAGGTAAAACATAAGAGCAAAAAGAATGGGTAGTTACATACATCTTTGACATTAAGATTTTAGAAGACAAGTTTATCTACCTTGGCGCCCTCTTGAAGAGTTGAGCTATCAATCCTCGTAACTCGTAGCTGTATTTGGGGGGAATTGGTGGATATGATCCTCTGCAACCAGAAAATAGAATCTCAATAAAATCTTTTTTTAAAATGATCAAAATTATCAAAATCAACCACTGCGCAAAACACTGTTAAGTTTCTGTTAAGTTAAAAAACAGCTTTTACTCTTTTAATCCTTAAACAAATTATAAACTTGCTTGATATGATTATCAATGTTTTTCCCTTATCAAACACCCTTTCACATAGATCTGTGAGTTAACATTTTCCATAACATTATCATAGTATATTGTTGAGGATAATGTACAATATTCCTACCTGATGATCTTTAAGACTAAGTTCTTCATATTGCCAGCTTCAAACTGAAATCAAAATTCAAACATGCTGTCAATACAAGTTTCATCCATGACACTTTACATAAAACAGAACTGAATATACTTTAACATGTCTATGCGTCAAGACATTTAATAACGATACATTAACAATGTGTACTCACCGCATGTTTGAGAGTCGAAAGTTCATAAAGTACACATCCTAGAGACCAGATATCACTGCAAAGCAATTCAGATACAATGGAAGAATTAATATATCAAACATTCAAAGAAGAGCAAGGCTGAATGGAGGAAAGGCCAATCTACATGACAAAGATGAAAACCCTGATATGCAAAATCAGCTTCATATCATAAGTGGATATGTTGTGATCAAATTTATGACATAATATATCATTATCATACGTGCAATTATTCAATATACCTAAAAGATACCTAACGACAACAAATTGTTGAAAATTGCAACAAACTGATAAAAAGACAATCTGAAACCAGATAAAGAGATGGAAGAGTCCCATGATAAACCTGATAGGATCAAACAGTGATCTCACCTCTTGTTGTTGTATGGTTTGTTCTCCACGATCTCTGGAGACAGATAGTATGGTGTTCCGATACATGTCCGCGCTAGTTCCACAGTGCTGGCAAAACAAGGGTACAATATGTACTACATAAATATATACAAAATAAATGTTCTATGGACAAATTCATATGAAACTATTATTAGCGTATTGTTTAATTACAGGCAATAAAATTCTTCTGAAATTTTTCAATTATGCATTATAATATACACACATACTCATATTGTTACTGAGGCGACACATTTGAACTGTGACTCAACTCAAATGTGGTAAAACTACCAAGATAACTCCCTATGTAAAATATTCTTTTCCTGAAAAATTGCATGTTTATTACCTCATATTGGCTAAAAAATTTAAATGTCAAATAAGAACATCTCCCCTATGAGAGAAATATAGTACTTGTCAAAAAAATGCATATCCAAAATGAAACATTTAAGTTTTAGCTGCATATGACACTAATCCAATTACCTGTTGAGAACCTTTGCAATACCAAAATCTCCAACCTGTATTCTTCCATCATTTGTCAGAAATATGTTCTGAAATAAAAGAGTTATGGTATGGTACTCGTATATCATTTTGCCATCTCCTACAGAATAGAGTGAAAAATTAGAGCATGAAAACAGATAATTTGATTGTGATTTCAATATCAACTTTACATGTATTCAAACATCATATAGCATCTTTGAAGTTAAAGATGTGAAACTATCTGAATATAACTTGCAAATTGAAAGAAGTATCAATCACTTCTAAATGAAACACTATTTTATACATATGTTGTAAGAACTAGCAACAAACTGTTAATTCACTTTAGATATTTTGTTGTCAAACCCGTACGTAAATATTTATAACTAAATACACAATACATGAATACCTGCGATTTGATGTCCCTGTGGAGAATTTTTCTGTCATGAATATGTTTGATCGCCAGACATGTCTGAATGAACCAGTTCCAAACCTGCAACAAACAAGAGCATGAACATAAAATACTTAAAACAATGCAAATATGAAGATATGAAGGCATGATTTATACTTGTTATGAAAGAATTTGAAATTTATTTCTTGTGTTTACCTGTTCCTCAGAAAACAGAAGTCCTCTTTGGTTATTGATTTTACTGTATAGATCACCTGGAAAAAAAATATGCTACATTTAATTTTAGTCAATCATTATCTTGGTCTTAGCCAAACATAGCTAAACAAGTGCTTTATGCCACTCTTCCTTGTAAACTCTTATAAGCCAACAATCTTGGTGCCAATCATTATTTCAGTATCTGTTAACATTCAGATATATAAGCTCTAAATTTGTATCACAATGGAGAAAATTTGGTTTAATTTGTGATCAAATAGTCCTGTTTTGGTATTTTTGGTAAAAACAAAATTTTATGGGGCATTCCATGTTTATCAATATTTTTATATTTTTTGTTAAAAATACCAAAAACACAGACAATGTATCATGATATGCATAAGATTAGATTAAATATAATAATCAATCTCAATACTAAGATATATTGCCTTAACTCTACTCTGATTGGTATGGCACTAATTAATCAAAATAAATTATTTATTGCTCAGATATTGATTTGTGTCATGTGCATGTTCAACTGATAACTACCGTATATGTCCCATTGTAAACTTCATTTGCACCAGTGGAAGTTATAAAGTACTATACAACCAGACCTGACTTGGGCATTAATTAACTAATTAAGATAAATTAATGTCAATATCAGTCTCATACACTTACCTCCTGCACAGTAGTCCATCACAATAAACAAGCTTCCTCTCTCTGAAAAGGAAATGAAATTCTATTACCCGGTATTCAAAATCAAGGTTTTACCATTTACAAAGTGATATCCATTTAGATTTTAAAAAAATGTGTTATTGATTTACATTGGTGAAAAAATACTTTGGATATGAAAGGCCTTTTCATAAAAACAGAACCATTTGCCCTGAAAGCTCTGCTGTTTTTCCATTATTAATTATTACCCAAGGGGTCAGATCCCCTAGGACCATCCCACAAGACGTTCAGCATTGGAGGTACAGAAGTCTTGAAGGAGAAGTCAAATAAGTGTGAAAACATATATATTTTCAAAAGAAACAATTTGTGATAACAAGTATCGATGATGATGAAACACCAATGACAATAAAAATTTCATACTGACATTGAAAAGAAAAATATAATTTAAATATGACTAACCCTCGAATGATTCTCTGTATGTGACAATGTTTGGGTGTTTGAGTTGTGCTAAGACTGCAACCTGAAAAATAAAGAAGTTTACCATCCATTAAAATAAGTAAAAAAAATATTTAAAAATACTTTGATTCAATTGGCACAAAATGTTTAGATTTGGGGTTGCTACTGAGTCCAAATGAAAAAAGTTAAAGGATGTGTTATAATGAACTCAATTTATTACCATGATCTGATGATCACTCGAATAATAAGTTACCTCTTTGCGAGAATCTTCTCTTTCCTTTGCCTTCATCTGAAACAACATTAAATAATTTTAAGTGGGTAATAAAGTTTCAATAATAAGACATTGAAGCCTTGTTGTTGAGTTGGTTAGCTGTTAGGATGGGCAGTGCTGGCGTCGTGTTGACAGACTCTGTGGGGGGTTCAAATCCTGCAAGGAGCTTGACCCAAAGTACAATATTTTTTACTATTGCAGATAGAGATATGTATGTTTAAGACAATCTTGGACAAGAAAACAAAAGCGACTTACCCTTGAAATGTTGATTTCTTTGATGACTGCCTGCTCTCCACTGGCTTTAGTGCGGACTAAAATTGCCTTACCAAAGGCTCCCTCGCCAATCTGCTTAACCCTTGAATAATTGTCCATTTTGGCTTATAATTCGATAAACACTCCTGAAAAGTATAATTTTTTCCTGATTCCTAAATCAGGAAGAACAAACTACGTTATTTGTTAACAAAATGGGAATCAAAACAGTCCTATTAATTATATCATACACCTATTTCCATGACATATTAATCAAACCACAGGCGGCGTAATGTTGTTATGAGAATCGTTTTTCTCCATAGTTTAAGAAGTAAATAACAATGACATTTTTTAGATTGCGTGCGAGATTCGCTTCACAATTTCCGTGAATCCAATGTAAACTATGTCGCAGAGTACTAATGGTACCACTTACAATATAAATGTTTGTTGGTTTTCATTTGAAACTTTATATACGGACAATTTTCTTATATATATGATATATCATAACACTTGAATATTTCATCAAAATAGATGAATATTTTTTTATTACAGAAAAGCGGTATATTTAGATTATGTTGACAACTAGGAGAATGAAATGACAATAAGTTGTATTGCATGTTTTATGTGCAAGACGGAAACGTGAATAGGTTTTAAATCCGGGAAAACGTGAAAAGTAAAATTAACGAATTAACGAACTAGTACTTATCTCATTCAACACTTTCTATCCAAATCTGCTGTAAAGCATTATAGTATAAATGTTTATATTGTGTAACAGTCAAATATATGTTGACATTAATATCCAAAAGTTGTTACTGTCTCCAAAGTATATTCTTACTCTATATGAAATTATTTAAAAGGTCTTAGAGTTATTAATTAATTCTCTCCCCACATGGGTAGCTCCGTCATTGACTCCTATACAATTTTTAGTGGAATTTATTACTGAGCTATATCCGTTGGATTTTAAGAATACTTATACTGAATTTGTGAAAGTAAATGTTTTAATTTAGCATCGTATCTATGAAAGTTTCGTTTTTCAGATGCGCATGAGAGACAGGTTTATATATCTATACGCGGCTTGAATGAGTTTGCCCTTTACGTATTTGACTTAATGTTATATTTTAGAATTATTATAATTATTGTATGAGCAATAAGGTCATATTCAAATGTGAATATTCTCTTGTCATCGGTAATTAAACTCGCTTTAGTCTCATTAAGTATTTACATTTAAGCGACTAAACGTACCGGAACTCTATTGACTGCATCCAAGAAAAAATAGCACACCAAAACTACGGTCGTAGTTAGTATTTTATCGCCATTTTAATAGAAATCACGATTTGGTAATACATCTACGCCGAAAGTCTTTCTCTAAGTGAACATCTCAATTACTTAACCCTGCTTGCATCACTTCACTGCAAGCAGGGTTTTTATTTATGAGAAAAATCCTAGAAATCTCTAACGGCCAATCATCATTGTTTTTTCCTTTTAGTTTCCTGACCTCCTGACCATTTCTCTGTAGTCAATTAATAAACAGACTGTCAATTAATATTCAACAAATTCTAATTCTTTCAAGAACAAGACAAAAGTGAGCATCCACCCGGGCCGCAATATATTACTTACCAAGAGCCATAAATGAACAAAAAATTATATCTGAAACAGCTTTCAAAGAATATCTCCTAACAATCAGCATCATTTAATTAATTCCCCTAAATGTAACAGTCTATTGCATTACTTGGGACGACTAGTTTTAACTAGATCGATTTGCACCAAGTTTAATTACAAGGCGCCATAATTCGGAAATGATAATTTGGAAACGTGTATGAATCATAAAATATGCTTTTTTGCAAGTCATGCCTGTACTGAAAGAACATCATAGCACGATTGACGTAAATATTGATAGCCATTTCGTTCGTTAGACAAAGTCATAGCAACGAAACAAAACAAACATTCAGTAAGCTTGGTGTGATGTGTTATGGTCAAAACGGCGACAGAAAGTACTTTGTCAAAACGGCGACAGAAAGTACTTTGTCAAAATGGCGACAGAAAGTACTTTGTCAAAATGGCAACATGAATTGAATATTTATGAAACGAGTAAAGGACAACAGCAGTAAAATAAGTCGATCTCCATTAGTTTTCTGTGATTAATTCATAAACGCTTTGATGAAATGATTCTGTTTATCATTCATTAAACATTACACAATATACAAATGTATGGAATAATGCATATTAGAAAGCAACTCCGGTAAGTATGAGAAATTTCAGGTAACACTTTCCAGAAAGTTCAAAGTTCGTCACGTAAGGTTATGACACCGGACAAGCACTTTTATTTTTAAGATAAACCCTTTATTTTCATACACTTTTAACGGTATATATATTCAGTGCAAAATGTGATTCTTCATATTTCACTAATTCACTAGTGCAATATATAAGACATTGCACGTAATTAGTACTGTAAACTTTTGTAATTTCAAACGAATGGCTTATTACATCCAATTAAGAATGTTATTGCAGTAAAGTAGATTAATTAAGCTCGGGTATCAAACACTGTGGGTGATGCAGTTAATCTAGAAAATATTATGAAATTGATAATATTATATATATAGAAATATTATAAATTCTATTTCACCTATGAGACATTCTCTAGATTTAATACTGTGTTATGATATTTGATGTGTTTTGAATAATAAAAGGATTTAATTAAACTATAAAAGTAAATATTTCATTTTAATATCTTGTCAATGGATTTGTCCGGTAACGATCCGGTTCAGTAAAACTTCCAACATTACTCGCCGAATTTTCGGCTAAGAATAGGGATCGCATTGCGAGGAGAAGAGTTCGCTTTTAACATAGTGGAACTCCTTACGAACGAAATAGGAATACTAAAATATATTTATTAGATAAAGGAAATATTATCAAATCAATTATTCCTCAATAATTTACATCACAATAAGGATGTTTGTTCCAAAAAACATGTTGCTGGTAAAATCGTCGATGAAATATTCACGATTTACGAAATAGGAAAATCCTAAAATGCTAATGAAGTGTATTCAAAAGTGGAAATCATTCAAAATGGCGTCTGCTGCTTTGCGCTTGGGACAACATCTCAAGGAACTTCGGCTTCATTTGTGTCAAAAGTCACCTGCCAGCAAGGGTGCAAGGTATAAAAATAAATTTTTAAAACACCTTGAAAAATAGTATTGAAACAATAGTATCACATAAATGTTATTTCCTAACTAATCAGCACAGTTAAATCTTCGAAGACATTTGAAGGACACATACCAGAGTATGTTCACTCCTGCTCAAATGTTTATATTACAGAAACTAGTTGAATATGTACACTACAGGGATAGCTTTCAGAACTAAGAACTTCTCTTAATATCTTTTTGCATGTTAACTCAAGGGAATATTATTAATTTCTTATTTTTTATTACAAAGATAGAGAATACTGTATGAAACAAGTGAGTGGTTTGGTATTTCACCAGCTAAAGCACAGAGCTCCAGATAGAGTGCGTATTTGCGTATTTCACGCAATAAATTAACAATTTACTCAATTAAAAAATAATCAGGGGGTACAAAAAACGCATTGGATTCACCTAAAACCCAATTAAAACAAAGACCTTGCGTACTTTACTCAATTAACGATATCAGCTTGCGTACAGCACTCTCCGGCATTTCAAACTCTAAAACAGTGTTAGCGAAAGCGACGTCTACAACTAAACTATTTATCTAAGCAGTCACTATACAGAGTTTGTAGTCACGTGATCACCAGAGCGTCGTTTGATTTGGTGACTCTCGGGTCGCGTTGAGAAATCACAAGGCAAACCTTACCCGGCGTTTGATAATATTCATTAAGACATTATATTCAGTAGTACAAAAAGATGTACATATACACATATAAACTAAGTCATTTAAAAGCAATCGTATTCGAAAAAATGTAAGTTTTGTTGAATACTCAATAAGGATCATAAACTATGAGTAAAATTACTCAAATCCTAAAATTTCTGGGAGTACACAAAATTCAGCTTACTCCTCAAAACATGAAATTACTCAATTATATTCAAACATGGGAGTAAACACCCAATTGCCTTAAAAGTTATCTGGAGCTCTGTAAAGCAGTTAAAAACTGATACCATTCATGAGTTTTATGAAAATGTTATTGAACGATCCTGAGTTTAGTATTTAATCTGATACTCGCTAAATTATATCATGAAAAAGCATAAAAGATTACTCTGATATTTCTCTTCCTGATGCACTGCTATAATTTTGATGTCATACTTTAATCAGTTGTGATGTCAGTCATCACACAATGTTATGACAGAATTTGTAATAACATTATTTCTTAATTTTCCAATGGTGATATGCCATTAATGGGGAAAATAAATTCTGTATTTACACTGAGTTAAATAACATTGCAATTGTACTCGGTGAAATAATGCTTCAAGCATATGATGTCATCTGTGATGTCAAGGAACAATTGAATGGTGACAGGAGATGGCTGTGAGGCTACTCCATTCATAGAGTTAAGGCCATTTATGACATTTGGGAAACAAATAAAACAAAATTTGACATTTCTTGTTGAATACCATGTAAATCTCAACTCGTGAAGTGGTTGCGCTGCTCGTGAAAAATAATTTTGTACTTCACTCAATGAGATATCCATGGTATTTGACAAGAAATGTGAAATGTCCATGATAGAATATTTAACAGAAACTATCTGAAACAGGTCAGTAAAAAATTTATGTTAGCAATTATGTTGGACAGGTTAATTATGTCATCCTCCGATAACCTTCTTATTGTCACCATACCAAATTTGATAAGCATTCGGATGGTTTTCCCCCAGGAAGAGTCAGTACTTTTTATACAGTTACTAGCATTGGTAAAGTTTTACTTATGTGACTCCAACAACAAACTACACAACACTTTTGATATATTTAAGATTTTATATATATGTCCATCAAAATTTTATTTCTGATTTTGATTGTTTGGTTTAGACTTTTGCAATGTCTGCCATTTATTCTGCCTTCGCCTCTCATCATATATTCACCAAAGATTTACTCGTAATGTAAGTCTGCTAAATGTAGTCTATTTTCAACTTATGTTTGTTGCAGGGACTTTGTTGAAACCTTTTATGTCGATCTCAAGAAACACAACCCAAAGTTCCCCATCTTAATAAGAGAATGCAGTAACGTCCAACCCAAACTGTATGCAAGATATGGTATGTATGTCCTTTTTTTGAGATTTATAGATATTACGGGAAGTACTAGCTATTTATTATGGTCACTGATACTTATCTTATGTGTTGTCTGAAGTCTTTAAAATCACCATTAAGAATATCATCTACCATGAAGCAAAGTTTACAGAGGAAAGTCAAGGGCCGAAGTGCCATAGTTGACAGCATCTCTTGATTCCACAAACTAGCTATAACACTAGAACCCAAATTGATAGATTGGTATGCACTTGATAAATTCATTCTAGCCATGAATAATTTTCAGAAGAATAGAAAACTAGGGATATATTTTTGGAAAAATGAGAAATCCAGTTATATTTTGAAAATTGGCTTCATAAGTTCATGAGATATGCATTTCATCTGAGTATCTGATGGCCTGTCATTTTTTTTAGATCAAATGTGTATTTAATAAAACCATCAACATGTTTTAACTAATGGTTTATGAGCTGTCTAAAATTTGATTGTTTTGTTACATGATAAGTTTATGATGTACTGCATTTTGTATAGTAAGTTATTTTCCTTGTTGTGCAGAGTTTGGCCGTGAATCAAGCCTCCCACTGAACGACATGTCAGCCGACCAAGTCCTCAAGGCCATTGAGACGCTAGCCAAGAAATGAAACTTGTGGTTGTAGACATTTGTAAATACTGCTCTCTTAGAATATCTAATATAAACTGAGGACTGTTTCGCAAGAAACACAGTTTTGAGTTTGTCCTTGTGAATAAAAGATAAACACATAGCATCTGATTTTGTCATATTTGTTATCATGGAAACGAGTCTCGTGTTTTTAAAAACCCAACCGCCATTAGATTTAGGATTCTGATATGTCACCTAGAAAGAGAAAGAAACAGTGAATCCTACTAGTGTTTATAAAGATGCCTGTCTGTCAACCAATTTGTGGTTAGTTTAGATAGGCCAATTGCATAAGCAGCAAGCAAGCAAGTCTGACCGTAGAGAGTTTGCATGATGTAAATGTCTACAAATTGCATGGCTTTTTCAGAGTTTGAGAAGGACTGGAAGATATTTAACACTCCAAAGTGCCTCATTTTCTTTACACAGAGGATATCTAGACATGTCCGCCCTAGTTACCTCAGTAACAAGTAGATAACTTTCTGGTCTGAAAGAGCAAATGTTTGTTGAATGCAATCAAAGCCATCTAAGCAATTTAGCCTTATAGGTGCAAGGATGTAGACTGAATCTTTATTTACAAAATGATGTTTAGCTCATCTGTCCTAATTGGCTAATTGCAAGGCGTTTGGAATCTGTAAACCTTTCACTATTTAATCTTCTTCTCTAGAACCATTGGCTAAGGAAATCTGAAATCTTGTGTACAGATTCTTTGAATAATGGGGATCATAATTCAAAGATTTGGTGACCCTATAACCCCCACAAAGGGCCACAGGGGCTATGCCCTCAAAACATATTTTCATCTTCTACATCTTGTCAAGAAGCAAGAGGCCTCGAAAGCTAAGTTCTGAAACTTGGCTTACAGACTCCTTCCCTGATAGGGATTCTAATTTATAGATTTGGTGAACCTGAGACCCCTGTAGGGCTACAGGAGTCATGCCCATCTTCTTTCTCTGGAACAAGAGGCCTAGTATATTGAAAGCTAATGTACAAACTCGTAGCTTATGGGATTTTAAATAATAGATTTGGTGACCTGAGACCCCTAATGAAGTTCACAAGGGTCAAGCCTTTAAAACGTATTCTCACCGTGTGCTTCAGATGCAAAAGGCTTAGAACGCTGATACTTTGTGTACAGACTCCTAGGAAGATAGGGATTCTCGTTTATAGATTTGGTGACCCTGTAACCCCTCATAAGGGCCACTCTCGCCACGCCATTACAATTTTTTTTAAAATTTCCAAAATAAAAGGCCTAGGGAAATGAAATAGAGTATAGATATGAAATAAAGTAAAGATAGCCTGATGAGCTACAGAGTCAATGGCTCTCATTTTCTCCTGATGATTTCAAATTAAAGCTTAAGAATCAACAAGGCATCAATCATTGGGTTTGAATTTTAAATTAGAATGCTTTCAGTATAATCAATCAAATTTGGAGGCACTACGCTTCAATGAGCATTTGGTGGTTCTCAACAAGGAAGAAAGTCTTGAACCACCCAAATCTTCACATAAATAATAGTGGTACAACATATGAAGCGCAATCGACCAACATAAATTTTGTAAACCTTTCATTTTCACAATATTGAACCGACAGGAACAGTGACTAGTTAACAATAACGCCGTTGATAAAGTTCGACATGTATTACTTAAAAGAGGCAGTAGCATGGTTTTTGAAAGATTTATTTCTTAAAGTTTCCCCGATAGATTTTACTTTCTGCCAATTGTATAATCTTCAAGAGGTCAAAACATCTCGTTACTCAATCCGATCATTCCTATTTGTAGAAGAAATAATCAACTATTTTATTTTTTTTTTTATTTATTATTTTTTTTTATTAACATAAAAGAGATGGTACAATCAGTCAATCATTGTTGAAAACATTTCAGTATCACCATAAATCATCAGAAATATAATCAACTATTAACCGTAACAAGCAAAACCCCAGTGGCGCCCATTTTTGTATTAAATATTTGAGGCAGGGAAATTGATTCGCATTGCATTACTGATCAGAATTTTCGGTTTCAAACTGATTTGTTGAGTAAAGTACATTCATTGTCTTGGAATTGGAAATAATTAATTTCCATCTTGTGAGACCAGTTGATATATATTAAAAAATCGCGCTTAAATCTTGTTCACGGCTCAACGAATACTCATACCTATACATGTTGATGATACAATATAAGAAGGGATTGAATGTATGTTCTGTCCGTTATTTAAAGTAATGATCATGGTCTAATACGTGATTTATCCACTCCTCTTCACTCTGGCCCCTGACCTCACGATTCCATAACCTAACGATGAGTCTGCTTCAACATTCATCCGCTAAAAACGTAGTTACTTCGTCGCCATGGAACAAACATGTGCTACTGAATATAAGATGACATACAGCGCATGGTGGTCCCGCGACATAACTTTTACTACAAGGAAGCGATGTCATCAACCAATCAAAACCTTCAAGAAGAAACATGTTGTGTGACTTGACAACGATTTTATAACAAGAACTAACGTATTTATAAATGAAGCGAAAGATTGGATTATAATGGTATTTGCAAGATCATCACAATTAATAACAGTTATATATATATTATATATATATATATATATATATATATATATATATATATATATATATATATATATATATATGTATGTATGTATGTATGTATGTATGTATGTATGTATGTATGTAATCTAAAGAATAATTTGATGTTTACGACTTCATACCGAACAAAACATTTGTCCTATGGCAATTCATTTTCGTAAGACTAGGAAACTACAGTATGAATTGTATTTTGTATTTCACATTTTAGTCACGAAAAGTCATTTTCAGTCACTATTTTGTATGCAAACATCTAGACATTCCAACATAAATTAACTGTCGAAACAACCGAGGTAGTGTTCTAGTCCTTGCAGTCGTTTCTTGTTCTTTTCACAGAACGAAGAAACTTCATATCTGGTGTTGACCAATGAATATATTTCTTTTCACGTGTTCAAGAATTAATTAAGCTATGGTCGAACAAGTACATAATCTTGCACCTTGATTATTGCATTGGGGGGGGGGGGGGGTATTGGGGTGTTGGGGGGGGGGGGTGCTCTTTAAAACAGTAGGTATGTTTTGTACGTAAAAGTGGTGTAACCTGTCCTATAAAGCTACTTCCCGTAGTCACTGGAGACGGTCACGATTGGTTTATGGGGCGGGAGGTATAAAACCAGAGGTGCTCTATCGTATCTTATCTTTTACCTATCGGCGTGCTCGTCAAGGTTTCGCAATGCTCGTGAGTATTTTAAATGTTTTAAAAGTATATTTTATGTGTATTTGATGATACGTTTGACTTTAAAACAGTTTATTTAGTGTTGAAAGTTATCGGGCAAAGTTTATTTCACAAGTTAAATTGTCCGCTGTAAATACTTGCTTGAACAAAGCTATGTTATCAACAAATAAAAGAGGTAAGGCATATTACACATTTATTCAAGCCCAAAGTGCATACATTAATTTTATTTAAGAAATAGAAGGGCCTGTTCATCAGGTAGTCCTTTATCAAATTATACTTTTATTGGCCAATGGATTTTCATGTCACACCTTTCTTACCGATCAGGCATTGCCTTGTTGTTCTTCTGGCTTCAATATGATACACTGCATCAAATGGCATTCAGTGGTTTCATTTTCAAACCCGACATTGACAAACACCATGAATAGAGAGGCATTCATAGCATTATATGTATAGTTGAAAATATGCAATTTACTTGTTCCAAGTAATTTGTGTAGAAGATTCCCTTTTTCGATTTTCAACGTTGTGTACATTGTAAACATTGTAAATTCTAATAGTGCCCTTCACCTGCAACCTCTATGTATTTTTTTTTTAAAGCAAAAAGGGAAAACCATCGCTGAACTAACAACGTAATGAGATATGGATATGAACAAAAAGTTTGGATTGTCTACTTCATTATTTATCAATAGCAAATAGAGACAACATTTGCAAACCTTAAAAGTAATAAAGTTTCGTCATCTCTATTTCATCAAATGTTCACAGTGCCACTCTTGAAAGCGTACAACAGCAAATATATGGAAGATTCGTTTTAAAAAAAAATCCTACCATGAAGCAATAATGTATGAAACAGCACCTAAGGATTCTCTTAAACTCTTGCTGAATATAGCTAACATGCTGAAGCATCGCTTCTCTTCTCGCATGGCGACTCTGATAGCCTGATGTGAACATGTAAAACACGTTCGGTGATACTGAATGAAGTCAAGCAGAAAATAGGTGTGGTTGAACGCATTGCTAGGGTTGTGCATCTGTTTCATGGGCAATCAAAATAGTTTTTCTCTTACTACGTTGTCTTCATTCATATATATACCTTCGTCACGATGTTCAACAGGTTTTGATTATAACGGTAGATAAATATTTCAAATCTAAGCATGAAATGTTTATTGAACTTTATATAAATAAAATGAATATGTTTTTTTTAAAACCGTCAAACTTGTAGCATTGTGAAGGCTACTTTAGTTTATTTCTATAAAAATGACTTTTGTACCTTTTGCTTGTGAACAATCTGATTGTGATATTTATTTTACAGATGTGAAATTACATGATTTTTTTCTGTTCAAAAGTAATAATTTTTTATGAAGAAAAGATTTTATTAAGACTTTTTTTACTTGTTTATAAACGGTTTGAAAGGTGAAAGTTAAACTTGTATAAATGTATGAACTTGACGACAGCAAATAAACAACAGTTTAACTAACACTTTCAACCCGTTTATAAGCCAGTTATCAAACACATTGTGAAATTTATTTGTTATAAATCAAAGTATTTTTAAAAATGTGTGTGGGAACTAACAGCAAGTGAACGCGGTGAATCCGGGGCGGAGTGCTACACTTATAGAGTAGATGTGATCTTCATTTTGTGTAAACGTCCAAACATGAAGTTTATACTTAATATATTAACTTATAATAAATTATATTATACTAAAAAATTATAATATATATTAACGCCTTTTTCTGAATGCAACACTAATTTTTGCCTTTTGAAGTTATGTGACGAAAAAAATCCTTTTTGCAAATTTGAGTTTTAGGCGTTTGTTTATATATTAATATAATATACTCTTTTTTAATGTAATACTTGTATTTTGTACATGCATGGTATTTTAGGTGTTGCAACTATCAGGGTCCTTATGACATTAATTTAATATTTTGATGGAATTTAAAGACACAATAACATTTACAGGGTGTGTGCGTTCTGTTAGCCTGTGTTGGGCTGAGTGCGGGTTCTATTCCTGTCCCTAAACACCGGGTGGGATGCTACTCCTACTATGACGAAGCAGCCAAGATCAAACTCTCGGACACGCTCGACGGGTATCCTCGGTGAGCTCTCTTCTGTTTTCCTCTTGCTATAACCAGTAACCTGTGTGTACAGTGCTCAAAGGGTCACAGAGCACGTTGTTGGAGTCAAATATGTCAAACTTTATAAATGGTTTTATTTTATCGAGAAGTAGTGGTTCTTTCTGAAAAAGCTTATTAGAAAAGTTCAGTGACAATAGACATTTATATCTCTATTTTTCATTTATAATTGAAAACAAGAAAATCTCCTTATATAAAAGATGAAAGTTAAGAGGATCGAATTGAAATTGAGTCATGTAAATGGTATTTGATTCTTATTTAACCGACATATAAAAATAATGAAACATACTCTGTGTCACTTTTACAAAATACAACCTATACAGTATTTATAACATCGTTCGTCAATGTCATCGAGCATTTCACAGCTGTGTTTGATGTTTAAAGACAGTAGATAGATGTTTATTTAAGTCTCACCTCACAATATATACACAATAAAATTAATCAAACATACAGTACATTAGAATAGTGAGCCACCCATTCAGGGTTACTAGAGACTATAAAACAAAGATAGAATCAACATATACAAATAACATAGACAAATGAAAATGAAAATAAAAGTATAAACATTCATGCTAAGGAGAAAAAGTCCTATGACCTATATAAAACACTGCTACGTTTTCGTAGTATAAGATTGCAGGTTTTGGCACTTTCAAATATATTTCAAATGTATTGATGGTTTACAGATATATTGGCCACTTACGATTGGTCTTAATGAGTCATAAGAGAAATTGGTATTTTCTGAAATGCAATTCACATGATGAAGAGCTAAGAGTAAATATTTGTACCAATTAACGTCGTTTATTTTCTTTCACTCGTAGAGACCATTTCATAACGTCCTCACATTGTGATAATTATATATCATTATCATATATTATTAACAATTAGTTCTATGTGAAGGTCTATGTGAATTAGATATATAAGTCACCACGGTTTTCTGGACAGTAATTCACCTGATGAAGAAGTAAGCACATATTTAGAAACATTGTTTACGTTCACAAGTAAAAACGTTGTAATCCAGAAAATCAACTTTAAGAATCATACTTCTAAATACTTTATGTGAACCTTTCAAGATGTCAACTTATTGTTAAGTTGAATTGCTGTTTTGAAAAAAAATCTTTGTTATTGTCTGTTAGGTCATTCTAAGAAATTACAAGGCATCCTGAAAGTATCATGCGGAAACTGCTTGCGGCCATTTTAGTGTGAACACATTTTAATCATTTGCATTAGGGAAATGGATTCGCATATCTTAGCGAACTGTGTACCTTCGTTTAATAACTCCTCTATTTGTCCTCTTGCAATACAGCTTTTCGTGATATACCTCTGTTGCCATAAGAAAACATGATACATTTTCTTTAAATTTTTATTTAAAGACAGTATTGATGACGTTCTTAATATTGAGATAAGGTTTCATGGTTTCCCAGAGACCAGATCCAACGAGAGCTGTCTGTACGACCCTACATGCGACCTGTGCTGTTTGATCCCGACACCATCAGACTCCCCCATCACCCCGTCCAGCCCGTGCGCCGCTACAAGAGGTGAGTCCAGGTGGTCCACGCCTTACGTCACAATGTACATCCTAAAGTGGATCGTATGTTACTAAACATAGTTGATCACTGGAATTAAATGTAACCTTGGAAAGGCTGGTTTGTGTAGGGAGAGACAATCAAATAATAGCATAAAGTTCCGATATCATGCACGTATGGACTGAAAGCTATCTTTAAGAATAAGAACTTGTTTTCATAAAAAAAAATAATCATATTGTTAACAGTTAAGACATTGATATCTTATATTTTGCATTAATTTGTTGCCCAGGTCCTATGCAGTTGATCTCTTCCGTAAAAGGAACTCCTTCCGTCCTAATCCAGTCCATCTTGTCCATCCCAAACCAGTTCATCCAATCCACCCTAAACCAGTCCCTGTTCATCCAATCCACCCAAATCCAGTTCATCCAATCCACCCAAATCCAGTACATCCAATCCACCCTAGACCAGTTCACCCTATTCGCCCGCAGCCATTCCACCCTAACCCAGTGCGCCCAGTAATTGTGAAGCCCCTTCATCCATACAAGCTGGCAAAGCCTATCGGAGAAGCCTGCCCAACCCACAAGCGGCAACTGCGCAAGTTCTGGTTGTATGGCGGAGACTGCTATGTTGTGAACCCCTCGTACCAGAAGATAACTTACGCATCATGCAGGTGGGTGGTCCTGAATCATTTCCAATAAAACAGTGTCTTGTTTGTCCCTTGACCATGAAGCATCGTTTAGTAAATGTAACGCCTTAAGAATAAAGTCGAAAAATACTAACGGGCAATAAATTGGTGTTCGCAAAAACCAATCGCTATTTTGAAGCTAACAGCAACCGATGTTCACCAAACTCAATTACAATGGACGTAATAATACGTTTTATAACACTTTTTAATTTAGTCTTTTCAATGCTATATGGCATAAGTCTGCAATTATTTCTTTAACAATTTGCTTTATTCTTTAACTAGACAAAACACCCAAACTCCTAAGCATAAGCTCTATCCCATGTTTATCCTATATATTGCAATGGATTTAAGTAAGATATCAAAATTTACCCAGGAACCCATACACCATTTGAATGGGATTTAGGTTGTAACATCTAGAATATATCTGTTTACCCTTATCGCTTGTGATATTCCAGCAAACGTGACTGCTCCAACTGCGCCTACACCAAGAAGCACTACTACGACCCCCAACCTGTCAACAGGTGCGTACCCACCTACGAGACGGAACAAGTGTGGGCATACTGTCACAAAGGGGGCGTGTACAACCAGCGCATCATGAGGGTCTCCCTAAGTCTCCCCAAATACTGCAGCTGTAAGACCTTCAAGTGTTAGGTCAAAAGCTTCAACCTCGCATCACGTCCTTAAGTGGTGTGAAGTTCTCTTTTTATTATCCTGATCAATGCAGCTGTAAAACCTTCAAGTGTCACATGAATATCTTAATCTCCAGTGAATGTGTAAAATTTACTTACACACTGCGACAGTAATGTTTTCAAGTATATGACTTGCAGTTCTGATAAATCTAGCTTTCATCTCATGTTACTTTTTCATATCTGTTCCCAATAAACCTTTATGCAATTCTTATTTTTATTAGATATGTTATATATAGAACCAATAGTTCTTTTCCTAAGATTGGCTGTTAAATAATTCCATTTAAATATTGGTATCCAGTTTAGAAATTATCCCTGAATGTAGGTTTCAAGAATAAAATATGATACATCTCCAAGTGAGAGGTGAAATGCAATGTTTATGAAAGCTTTGGGTAACAATATTTCATAATTTAAGCATGACCTTTGAGGACGACCAGGATGTTTTATAAACTTCTTTGTTTTAACAACTCCACCTCGGTATTGATTTTTATACATTTTCCCAAAAAGTATGATGATCTTTACTGAAACATCACAATTGTGAAAAGCAGTTGTTCATCCAATAAAACATCCTTGTCTTAATATTGCTAACTTCCATAATTCAGTTGTATTTAAATGGACAAATTGTCTTGTAAACCTTTAAATTGACAAAGAGTATGTTTTAGGATTTTTTATGTTTCTTAAATAAGAGCTAAATTGCTATATGTCCTGAATTAAGTTCAAATCCCCTACCTAACTCACACCTTTATCTTCCATATTCCTATATTGTGTTACTTTTGTTTTCAATGATAAATGAAAAACAACCATATCAATGCATACATTTTACATGCATAATAGTTAAAAGTCCTAATCAATACTACCAATCCATATTTACATTTGTGTCTGCTTTAAATGAGTTTCAAAAGTTACGTTTGTGTCATTGACAGGTTAAAGTCTTTATTTGTCGCTATCCTGAACTCAAAGCACTAAGATGTTATTTCTTGGCAAGAACCACCAATTCTCGATAAAATAACACTACATGTATTTATGAAGTTTGGTGTATTTGACTCCAACAACATACTCTATGGCCCCTTAAGTAAAACACTACTTAAATCGCAACTTTGGGTTTGCAATAAGCATTCTGAATAAATAGTAGTGAATTATACTGAAGGCACAGGAAACTAGCAAAATTAGAAACGAGTAGTGGACTTGCATGCATTTAGCAACATGAAACATCTTTCCCAGCTAGGCAAAACTGAAACCAGTCACCACATCTAGCAGACTGCATAAAAATTTGTGGTTCGAGTGTCCTTGCTGCATTGTGTTCAAGTTTAAGATTTGAGTGTCTTCATTGGGGACTAGAAGCAAGCTCCAGGGGTGTTCAGACTGGACTGTTCAATCTCATTGAAATCAGCTCGAAACTTGTCCCTCGTACATCGCTGCGTTTCTTGATCCAACCACGGCTCTTATGGAGCCATGTCAGACGACCTTGACTGCCAGACTGTGTCAGTCAATAAAAATATGGAGCAGTGGTCAGATCAAGAAACGCAGTGATGTACGAGGGACAAGTTTTGGATCTGATTTCAATGAGATCTAGAAGTCACAGAAAATAAATTTTATGAAATGCAGCAAGGCTCAAATTCATCCATGAAGTTGGATACAACATGATTTCAACAAGAAGATTTGCTCCTCAATATCTAATGTCTTTTTTGAAACATCTTTTCACAGGACTGTAGAAAGCAAAGAAAACCAGTTGTGAAAAGTAAACATTTTATTTGCACATGATTAATGAGTCATTAAATAATACAACATGACAACAGGCAATGGGGGACAAACTCTCAAAATAAAAAAAACAAGGTGCTCACCAACAGTCGGCAATCAGAACAACAGAGAAGTGCTTCCCTGAAACCATATACACAACCCAGATGCTAACACCTTCAGTATTTTCTTTCATTTAGGACTTTACCATTGTGTAAAAATACATCTTTGACTTCCAAAACACTTCAAATTAGTTTCTTTGAACTTAATCAAATTAAATAGATGTAGCTGGAATCGTTTCATAATCTAATTCTAAACATAAATACTGATCTAGATTCTGATATTCCCAATCATGAATAAAGGTTACAAAACCAGACCTAGATTTAGACAAATATTTCTACTGGAAGGGTTTGCACAGGTACAAACAGTGCTTTCATCAAAAAAGAAAGGAAAGAGAAAGCTCTTAAAAAATTTCCCTCAGTTGTGGTTACACCTAAGTTATCACATATTAATTTTAAATGATATTTAACCCTCACAAAAATAATCTTATTCATAAGATGAACAAGGAATATTTAATGATTGAAAGCTTTTTTAAGACCTTTTTAAGATTTTCTTCTAGAGTATAGACTGTATGCATGCATTTATGCTTTGGTAAAACTCCCATTTGATTGAAGCAATAGATTTGTCATTCTATTAGACAAATATAGTAGAAAACAGTGGAAGATCTTGACAGCCTAAAAATCAAAATAATCAAAGAAATTACAACAAATATATTTGTAGAAAATCTGATTAAAACATTACTACAAAGTTGAAATTACCACAGTCACTTAAAATTTTCATTACAATTGAGATATTTTCATTGAACTAGCCTTTGTTTGAATCATTCCTGAATTACATTTATTGCCAAATTTTCTTTTTATTCAAATAGGATCACTCCATAAGTTTTCCTTTACGAATATTTCAATGTTAGTATAAAGTATGAAAACATTAATGGAAACAATTCCTTTAAAAATATTTCAATGTCAAATTTCCACTCCTTATGCAAAGAGCTAATGCCAAATTGACAAGCATATTTAAAGTAAAGAAGCTAAAGGCAAAAATAAAAAGTCGATCTTTGGATTTCATTGAATTATCAATATCTACATAGAGGAATTTGTATTTGCACAAACTCTAACAGGAAAGTTGAAGGTGAAACTTAAACAGGAATGATTCAATCACCTCAAAGAAAATGTGACATTCTCTCTGGGATAGAAAAAATATGAAGAAATTCAAATAGTTATATCATGACACTATCAATACTAGAATACTGGTATTTGTCAACTGTCATGTTTCTAAAAAAAAGTGTTGCGAACAGTTTACTTACACCGTAAAAGTTTCCATATACACAGCCAATATATTTTAGATGAACATCTTCCTAACAAAAAGGCAATCATAAATCTGTTTATATCACTTGCTGTGTCAAAGTTTGAAATGTGTCATTTGATAACAACAAAACTCAAAGAGATCTATTAATAAAAGAAGCCTAAAAAACTATATACATCTGAAGCTTCCTAAGAAGCTGTGCTCTTCTGTCCAGTAAAGGCACTGACATCCAGGAGTTAACTCCCTTTAACTGCAGAATTACCTCCCTTAGACTGCAGTGTTATCTGCCTTTAGCTCACCTTCCAAATTCACTGGTTATGTAAAATTCTACTTGCAACATTTCAACTCGGTGTTTTCACATAGAGGTTGAATCTTACTCTACATGGAATAAATCATGGGACAAATATATATCAACATGAAACACTAACAATGCTTGTATTTCTTCAACAATGACATCGTTCACACAACAAACAGTATCACATCCTCAACTAACATGTACTGGTTTGGGTTCAATCACACAAATAATACAATACACAGATTAAGAGAACTAGACTAAATTTTGAATATTAATCAGTGTATTGTCACTGCATAATGAAGATATTCCATGGTCAAACATACCCAGAACTTCTGATCTGTCTAGCTCTTACATCAGGAATAATCCTTGAAATCAATCCTCTTGATTTTGACCAAATAATTCTTTACTTTGTTTAGTTAATGGAATGGTAATTGTCGTCAGCTAAGTTCATAATCAATTATGGTGACAAATACAAAATCAATTCAGAATATATTGCCATTGGATTAGAACAAGTGTACTGCACACACCAGTCATTCATGAGTCATTCACAGAGAGTCGATGAGATCCCACACAGAGCTAGACGATTGGTCATTTTATCAGAGCCAGTCTTATTTACTTCAAGTAATGCATGCAGCATAAAAACACTTCACATATTTACCAACAATAGAACAGTTTACCAATATCAGAGCATATCTCCACAAGTGATATATCAGAAAATCTTTTTCCTTTTTCATAGTGTATAGCTAACCTCAAATTTAAATGCCAACTTTGCTTTCAAGCCAAAGCAAAAGAGGTTGAAAGTTTAAACATAATATGGCCATGGCACTGACTCCTGCAGAGAGCATCTATTTATTAGAACTTGTTTCTTTACAGATGGAAATATTCTCTGCATTCAGTCAATACTGGTTCTTTTCAAAATTGTTATTTCACAAATTCTTCTAATGGAAGATGAATCATAATGGGGTTCTGTAACTTTCAATGAGACCTACAATCTCAGATACTCCTTCAATCACACCACATAGGAACAAACAGCATACCCAGACTTTTGATATAATCCATTTTAACGCTTTCACATGTTCCAGGAAATACTTTCCAATGTGCCACAATGAGAACTAACCTTGCCAACAAAATATTAACAGTAAAATATAATTATCATGGACAAAATACCGGAAGAAATTATATGTCTGTTTCCTCATATACATAAATTTTAAATTTGATGGTACGTTGTCATAAAAACTTCAATTTGGTCTTTCCTCTTAATCATAAAGACTTTCAACGACAAGCTGCAGCTAAGGGTTTTTCAAAAACCTTTAACCTTAGTGCAGGAAATATTTCGTATAAGCCAGGTCCTGCTGAATTCACAAATGATGCACCTATAGTCACTAAAATACCTTAATAAAATTATAAAAGATGGCCTTAAAACTGTTGTGTTAAGGTTGCTCTGTGCAGCTACCCCAGCAAGCCCCAAGCGGAAGAAAAGCTCCAAATCATACAGCAACACCTCACAATGGTCAAAGGATTAACAGAAACCTCAGGGCCAGACTAGTCTTATTTGATGCACATTCAAATCCCTTACAGTTCATGTTGTCAAGGTTAGTTACAGCATAGTCACACTGGGCCAATTCTCGTTCTCCATATCTGATGATTCTCTCTACATCTACACGCAAACAGTTGTTCTCATTCAGGCCACATATTCCGTAAAATGCATATAAAATTATTACAGCTTGGTCCAAGATCTATTCTTTGCGAGCTCGTCGTCTTCGAGGAGATTTCCTGTGGAAATAAAAGTGTTCTTGAGTAACAGTTAAAAAGATCGTTCAAAACTTAATTTCATGAGCATCAAGTACTTCCTGAAACTAATTACTAAGGTCTTTAGATTGGTATTCTAAAGAATTGTTATTCTTAAGACATGTCTTTCATTTCTAACAAAGAGGATAACAAAAGCTTAAAAAGCTAAAAATTTCACAAAGACTTAACGTCATATATTAGAGAACATTTTGGGTTACCATCATGATGACACCTTTGTAAGTTAATGACAAAGTTTGTCACAAAGTATGGTACATGGGTAAGTAACAAATGAATACCTACTTGGGTGAGCTTGACTTCTTGCTGTCTTCATCTTCTTCATCATCTTCATCATCACCATCATCCTCCTCATCCTCATCCTCATTCTGAAGTAATAATTTAGTAATGATAGTAAACAAGGGTCACATTCCCACGTAGACAAACATAGAAATGATCAAAGACTAACAAATTGATATAGAAAATAAACTAAAGATAGTTAAAGCCCCTGCTTTTATTTGTTGTTTTATTTCTTAACAGAGCAACAGATCACCCATTAGACAACAATGAGTTGGTTATACACATGCCTGATACAATCTCTAAGCAAACATTCTGCGTGTTAAATGCAAAATGTGTTGACTTATTTCACTGCTTTCTGCAATCAAATTGCATCATTTGTTTGATACTGTATCTCTTTCCATTGGCTACAACAACTGAAGTGCTACCTAAGGATTACAAGGATTACCAACTCTTAGAGCCAACAGCCAGCACTGCTGGCACTACACACTTCAGCCTCTGAATACAAGGTGACCAAATAACATAACCCACACCTCATAAACAGAATATTCAAACTTTTGCCTAGGGCAAGTACTGAGTACTTTGAGACCTTCAGTTAAAGGCTTAAGCTATGGCATTTAAAGTAAAAAAAACTCACTGATGCTGCATTCAAATCTGATTTTGAAGTTTTCCCTTTAGGTGAATTGTCTCCCCCTGGGCCTACAGACTCTTTGTTTGATTTGGATTTTTTTGAGTCTTCATCCTCTTCTTCGTCATTTGGCGTGGGTTCATCCGTCTTCTTGCGTTGAGCATCAATGTCTTCAGGCTGAAAACATTACAAGTGTTGAAAAAATGGGAAAGGAAAATGACTTATAATGATAATTTTATACAAATCAATGTCTAGAAAATCAAGCAACTGCCTTTTTATGAAGGAAGAATGCTATTGGAAATTGTTTTATATTCCTTTTTGTCCTTGATAAGATGATACATTTGTTAGAATCATTACCTTTACAGAAATGAAATTGTGTCTGAATTTCTACCAATGAAGCAGTTAATCATGCTCGATGTTTACAAGTTTAATAGCAATGCATAGTTCAAATATTGAAATGAAATTACAATTTGTAATGAAATCTTAAACTAATGTTCATGATTATTTTGATACATTGAATTTCCTTTTGGACAAAACTTTTGCTATCAGCAAGGATATCATCTTTGTGAAAAATGTGGAAAAAAATACATAGATATCAAGTGATTGCCAATAACATGACAACGTCCCGCAAAAAAAAAATGATAAATTCACAACATGAGGGTAAGGGACGGCAAAAGAACTAAACTACAAGTGAAAGCTTTCTACTCTTAGGACTTGACCAAATACAAATAAAATTTGGGATGAGGATATCGAACACATAAATAACTTTTTAAAAGAGAAAACATGTTTATATTTTAATGATCTTTACTGTATGTACAGACATAATACAGCATTCATATTTAATCAATTCTAAGGATTCAATAGTCACGATTTAGAATGCTATAATTTCACCAGTACCACTTGTATGTCCAGTTTGAAGGACAGAGTCAAATTATGTGAATATTAAACAGCGAAAGATAAAAAACATCTGAAGTTTCCATTTTACGGCAACTAAATTTAAACATTAACATTGGTGAATGAATAAGCTTCAAAACTAACCAGCTTGGAAGTATAGTTTTGGAACTTTTGAAAAATGTTGAAAGGCCTCAAGTCAGGATAAAAATTCGAACAAACCTGCAGAGGTTTCAGATTCTTTGAAGAGGATCCTCCTTGGGGTACTATTGCATAAAATCTGTTTATTTTTGCTATATGACAGGTTGTGACTATTTTTAGAATAAAAAATATACAAAAACCACATTAAAAACGTGTTTCTCATATATGACCACCCTAACAGAGCCCCAAACCCTAGCGGTTGCCATAGCACCAAGGGCAGTAACTCTATTCTCACCACTTATCAATCTAGCATACCAGACAGAATAAGGGGAGGTGGGTGGCCCTACCCCAAGGAGGATCCTCTTCAAAGAATCTGAAACCTCTGCAGGTTTGTTCGATTCTTTTTCAGAAGGGATCCTCCTTGGGGTACTATTGCATAAAAACAGACTCCCAGAGATCAATATCCTGGAAGTGGTATTCTGTCTGCAACACACATCGTACAAGGAATATAATCAGAAACACTCACCACATCACGTGACTTGTCACATCGTAGCTCTTGAGAGCGCAGTGATGACCTGGGAATCTACTGATTAGGGCTAAAGACGCCCAAATACAGACTTTAAGCCAAATACCCGCCCCCCCCCCCTTTCTTTCAAAAGAAGGGACTAGGGACGTTCTTTTAAGTCTAGTAATTAACCCCAGCGCAGAATCACCCACCGGGTGTCTTCCGCCAGAGCCCAAAAAATGCAGTGTTGTTAAAATTAGTACGTTAGTACCACAACCAACATGATCATCGTAACCCATAAAAACTCAATCAGTTAGAGGGTGTACGACTCTGCCCACTGGAGAGAACCACCTTGCCAAACCGAGCACGCTCACTTGAGTGCTTGTCAAGCTGATAATGTCTGATGAACGTGCTAGGCCGACTCCAGACAGCTGCGGAGCAGATCTCTTCAATGGGCAGTGCCGCAGTATACGCCTTAGAGGTCGCTACCGCCCTGACCGAATGAGCTTTTAAACCTTCAGGGGGCTGTAACCCCTTATGGATGTAGCCCAGACAAATTGCCGAAACGATCCATCTGGAGATGGTCTGTTTCGTAGCTGCGAGACCGGCTTTATTGCCGCCATAGCAACAGAACAATTGCTTATCCTTACGGATTTCCTTTGTTCTCTTAAGATATTGTTTGAGGGTGCGACGCACATCAAGGATGTGGGGCTGCGCCGACCTCGCCCCCGACGCTGCCGGCTGAAGCATCGCCGGTAGCTCAATAGGGGCCGACACATGGAAGGAATGATCCACCTTCGGTCGGTACGAGTCAGGCAGTCTAATGCTGACTCTGTCCTTATGAAAGACAGTCAGCTCGGGATCCGAGGACATTGCGTGAATATCCCCTACCCGCCTGCCTGACGTAACCGCCACCAAGAAAGCCGTCTTCCATGTGAGCAACTGCAGTGAAACTGTACTAAGGTCTCTAAAGGACGGACCTGACAGCCAATCAAGCACTTTTGCTAGTTCCCAAGTAGGGCTGATCCTCCGCACCGGCGGTCGGATCCTGTCCACACCTGCTAGGAAACGCTGGACCATCGGATGACTACCCAACAGGGCTCCATCCACCGGTATGTGGAATGCGGCAATGGCCGTCGAGTACCCCCTGACCGTCGAGGCGGCTAAGCCATCGTCCAGTCTGGACTGTAAAAACTCGAGTACCGGCACTAAACCCGCAGAAAAGGGATCGAGTAGCCCTCTATTGCCACACCAGCGCGCATAGCAGGCCCATCTATCCTCGTATTGAACGTTCGTTGAATCCCTCCTCGAAGCCAGTATTGTGTCTGCAACTCGTGCAGGAATACCGCTCTCCTGGAGGCGATTCCGGACAGAGGCCAAGCCACCCACTGAACCCTGGGGTTCGGGTGTGGCGCCCCCTCCTGCGTCAGCAGATCTGGCAGACATGGTAACAGTAAAGGAGGCTGTACCAGATATCTGAGAACCGACGGGAACCAACTCTGGGCCGTCCACAGCGGTGTCATGAGGACCAACAGCTGTGGAGGCTGCCTGCCTAACTGCAACAGGACCCTGGGAATCAGGGGCGTAGGCGGAAACGCCCACAGCACCCTGCCGGTCCAGTCTATTGCGAAGGCGTCTGAGGCCAGAGCTTTTGGGTCTGGTATCCTGGAACAGAACACCGGTGTCTGATTCGTCACTCCGGACGCAAACAGATCCACCTGGAACGACCCGTACAACTGGGAGATAAGCCCGAATATCTCCCGGTGGAGCATCCATTCGTACGGTGCCAAGATGCGCCGGGACAAGGCGTCCGCTCGGACATTGTCCACTCCCGGAAGGTACACTGGCGTCACCCGTACGTTGTACTGATCGCACCAGAGCAGGAACTGCCACGCCTCCTGGAGGAGAGCTGGGGACACCGTTCCTCCCTGTTTCGCAATATACGTCATGGCGGTCTGATTGTCCATTTCTAGACGTACCGCCTGACCCTGTATCAGACGTAGGAAGTGCTTGAACACATTCCTCACCGCCCTCAGTTCCAGCACATTGATGTGCATCCTGGACTCGTCCAGGGACCACAGGCCCGAAGCTGAGTGGTCCCCCAGGACTCCCCCCCAACCTGAGAGGGAAGCGTCCGTCTGAACTGTCACCGTCGGCAACGGGGCCTCCAGAGGTAGACCCCTCGACAGGTTGTCCTCTTTCAGCCACCATTCCAGATGAGTGGTAAGCCACCCCGGAATGGACACTGACCGCTCCAGACTCTCGGCATGAGACCACAATCCCGCCAAAGCCTGTTGGACTGGTCTCATTCTCAGCCGAGCTCTCCAGACCACATCCACAGTCGCCGCCATATTCCCCAGCAAACGGAGCCAAGTCCGCGCGGAGTGGTCTGGTGACTGCAGGAAGTGCTGTGTGGTCTGAACCACCTTGCCCACACGGTCTGGGGCCAACGAAACCGTGCCCCGTGCCGTGTCGAACCGAGCCCCCAAGAACACTAGGTCTTGCGTGGGGTCCAAGTCTGACTTCTTCAGGTTTATTATCCAACCCAGTCTGACAAGAATATTCAAAATGTCCTGGGTGGCTTCCTGATTCAGCGCCCTGGTCAGAGCCCTGATCAACCAGTCGTCCAGGTATGGGTGACAACACCTGCCCTGCGACCTTGCGACTTGCGCTGGAATCAGCATCAGCTTGGTGAACACCCTTGGCGCAGTGGCGATGCCGAAGGGGAGCACACGAAACTGAAAGCACACCCCGTCGAAAGCAAACCTGAGGTATTGCTTGAACTGGGGGTGCATTGGGACATGGAGGTACGCATCCTTGAGGTCGATTGACGACAGCCAATCCCCCGCCTCTACAGACGCTATCACTGACCTCAGAGTCTCCATCTTGAACGATGGTACCTCCAACATTTTGTTCAGATACTTCAGATTCAAAATGGGCCTGTAACCTCCGTCCTTCTTGGTCACCAGGAAGTAAGTCGAGTAATACCCGTTCTCTTCCTGGCCCAATGGAACAACCTCTATAGCCGCTTTGTCGAGCAGTGCTGCGACCTCGGCACGGAGGACTTCTGCCTTCTCCGGGGAGGATGGCACCGGGGTGCGCCTCACTCCGGTAAAAGAAGGTGGCCCAAGCTTCCAAAGAGGCAAATGCCCTTCCCTGAGTGTGGACAGGACCCAGGGGTTGGACGTGACTCTCTCCCATTCCGACAGGAAGTTGGACAGTCTGCCCCCCACTGGGAGCTCTGGACAGAGACACTGGATCCCTGCTACCGGCGGCGCTCTGGCCCCCTGGCAGGTCTCCAACTCTGGACAAGGGCATCGGATCCCTGCTACCGGCGGCACTCCGGCCCCCTGGCAGGTCTCCGGCTCTAGCAGGCGAGGGATTAGGAGCCCTGGTTGGAGCCCCCTTTCCCCCGAAAAGGCTGCTGGCCCTTAGGCTGCTTGCCCTTCCTGCTCTTGCCCTTCTTCCCTGGATTACCTCCCTTGCCAGAGCCCTGGTAGAGAGAAGACTCCCACCATTGCTTGACTTTGGCCGGCGGACCACTCGGGAGATTCTCCAAGGGGGACTTTCGCTTCCCGGCAGGACCCGAGCCGCCTTTGGCGGCTTTGGCCCTCTCTAGCCGTTCGGCAAAGTCCTTGATGACTGTCGCCGATCCCGGGAACAGGGCTTGACCCAGTTCATAGGGGAGGGCGAGCAGTGCATTCTGAGTCGGCTGTGGGAGTGATGAGCAACTCAACCACAGCCTCCGCAGCCCCATCACTGCGGTCATCACCTGGCTCGACGCGCTCCTAATAGAGTCGCGAGCCAGGTAACTCGACACCTCGGCCAATTGCCTTTGGAGCAGAACCTGTTCGGTCTGCTCCTTCCCCTTCGCCTCAACCATACTCTGAGCCTGCAAGGAGGCCAGGTATGCCGAGTGAACCGAGACCCGCAACTGTTGCGCCGCATTCCGATAGGTCTCCTCGAAGGAGCGGAACGCGCGCTTCAGAAGCTGGTCCTGGTACTTAAAGGGGGGCACCCGCCGGCCCGGAAGCCCAATGGCGTCCGGGTTGACCGAGGATAACACATCGTCGTCAACCACCGGCACATCCAGAAACCCCACCTCCCCTATCGGGTACCTCCTGTTGAGTTCGGGGAGATCGAACCGTGTACGGGTACCCGACAGGAGAGGCGTGATCGCATCAGTGCGTAAGCTGTCGACTATGCGGAGCCGCGTCTGTGCGACCTTGCGCTTGGCAAAGGCCCCACCAGGTAGACGGAACTCAGCATCATCCGACTCCTTCTCTTGAACGACCACCTGAGGGAAGGCTACCGCGAACTTGTCGCGGACCCCCCTCAAGGCTTCGGAAATTGGGCGGTCGGAAGGATCCGCCTCCGCACCCCCACCGACCTCCATCTCCTCCTCCGAGTCATCCCCCGTCACCTCCGAGCCCTGCACGGACGAGGTTTCTGAGGAATGGCTTGGAGGAGCAAACGAAGGAAGCAAGGGGATCCGGAACCGAGACCCGCCGGCCTCCGGTCGTTCCCGAGAAGGACCCGGAAGAGCTGGTCCAGACGCGGACCCGGACGCAGCAGCGCCCGGGTCCTGGCTCTTGGGGTTGCCGGTTCCCCCCGACCTCTCGACGGTCTCGAGATCATTCGGGGGGTCCCGTGTTATGGTGCTGGTAGGGGTCCGGCTAGGTCCGGCCCTCAGCTCCGGCAAGCTCAAGGCATCACCCGGGCCCCTGCCCAGGTTAGCCCCAGCCCCGGGACCGGCCCCGGTCCCGAAGGACCCGGTCGGTCTGGCATCCGGACCCGCCGGGGGAACTGACGCCCGAATCTCCTTGCGGAGCTCCGACATCAGATCCCCCATCAGGCCCTTCATTTGCCCCTTAATTAGAGAGTTAATTGTGTCAAGTGTAGGGGTGATTGGGAAGGCCCTAGCGGAAAACAGCCGGGTGCCCACCTCCGAGTCCGAGCTCTCTTCAGAGGGGATCGGAGGGGACACGACTGCCTTCTTCTTACCACCCTTAGCTTTAGATGGGGGGGTCACTCCCTGCAGACTCTCGCCTGCCTCCAGCATCCCTTTGTAGAAAATGGTGTCTGCCTGCCTCCTCTTACGGGTCTTATTGCAAAAGGCCTTGCACACAGCACAGTCCGAGTCGTCGTGCCCTTGTGTCACTAGACACGGAAGGCAGCTAGGGTGTCCATCTGTTTGTGGGATGGACGACCCACAGTCAACGCACTTCTTGAACGGCTGTAAGCCAAACAGAAAGATAGTTGACAACTACCAAAGGGAGGGGGTGGGGGAGTGCATATGTAAATCTAAGTAAATATATAATCCTAAGATATATAGATACTAAAAGATAAACGGCCGCGGCATAAATAGTGAAAAGCAACTCATAAAGCAAGCACTACAACCACAGCCTGAAATAAAAAGAGCATGTAAACAACATGGCTTGCCCCTCGAAAAAACGAAAGTTTTCATCAAGTTAACAACCAGGTGAAAACGATCGCCATCGACGTAAAGAGATGCTTATTAATACATAATAAGAATAACATCAAGTGCCAAACATTAGCTGATTCCATACGAAAGATATCTATTTTCCACCTAGTCGGGAAAAACAATCTCCGAGAATCCGCCATGTTTGTCTCTTTTCCCGCGCACGCACGAAGCACGTGGTTCGAAATGCTTGGGAAAAGCCTAAGTCACAACGCGATGGAATGCGAAAAAATGCGAACCTATTCTAAACTACGTTTAGCAATAAAGGTTACCATACATTTGTTTCTTTCTCCATGTCTCTTTTCTTAGATACTTCCGTGAAAAAACTTAGCAAACTTCTGAAGTCGAAAACCACGTCCTCTCTCTTCAATGACAGATTGATAAGTGGTGAGAATAGAGTTACTGCCCTTGGTGCTATGGCAACCGCTAGGGTTTGGGGCTCTGTTAGGGTGGTCATATATGAGAAACACGTTTTTAATGTGGTTTTTGTATATTTTTTATTCTAAAAATAGTCACAACCTGTCATATAGCAAAAATAAACAGATTTTATGCAATAGTACCCCAAGGAGGATCCCTTCTGAAAAAGAATGTCCAGGATGGACTGTTGTATAGATCTTATTTCATACTCTTTTAACACCACATGTCAATAATCAAGTATTACCTTAACAGGCCCTGATTTGGGGCAGAGACATATAGAGAGTAGAACGACTGGGAGAAGAAGCACTACGATGTACACTGCCCACAGCCATTGCCGCTCGTCCGCCGCGGACTTAAGCGTCGACCAAAATCCCTGTGTGGTGGATAATATGGTGAACAAAACAACAACATGCACAGTAAACAGCTAACACCACGGCCAGACTCTCACACTAGCAGTCAGAGAAATGAGGTTGCTGATATTTGTTTGCACTTTCCCATAAATATTTTAGAAAATGTTTACTGGAGAGCCCATTTCCATTTCGTATTCTAGGAAGGGCTTTGGAAAGTATGTCCACAAACTGCATAACATTCTAAGAAGAATTGCGATATAGGCTTTCTCTGAATAAATACTAAGATTTTAACTCAGAGTTCATTATTTTATGAAGATCAAAACAAAATTTCAAATAATAAAATTTGTTGCTTCTTTTTGGTCTAACCTCTGGGTAAATTTCAAGCATTTAAAGTAGCTTTCCCTTTGCCTAAACCTTTGTTTCTTAAACTTCATGTGCGAGGTCTCTAGCCGTGGCGGTCGCTGAGATCCTAGTCATGCAAACATCCTGGATGTGACAACATGTGTCTTACCTTGGAGATACAGCAATAGGCTACTATGAGAACTACAGGCAACACAACCACTACTATAAAGACCGCCCACAGCCAGGGTCGGTCGTTAGTGGCTTGTTTGATTGCCTCTACTATAGTACGCTGAAATTAGATTTTACATAGCTTGATAAAAGATTTTAACTTCAAATCAGACATTTTAAAACAGAACTTTAACCTTACTTTTTCTCTTTTGAATCGAGTAATGATAATTGGTCAATATTTAAGTTAGTTAAATCACTCATGCAAAATTAATGCAAATCTGTCAGCTAACAATTAGACAATTTCAATAATGTTCAATATTTTCACTTGCATGGCAAGCAAAGAGAGTTTCCATTTTTAAACATCAAAAAGAAATCAGTTTTAAGAAATATAACTTATTTTTAGTGATGAATTGGTAGTTTATTGGGTTATTTAACCTTCTTTAAGGCAAGAATTAAGGTTAATGAAATACCAAAAACATAGTTTGCTCCAAAGCACTTAACGCATGTACGTACTGACAGATTTGCCTATTCAAGGTTAAATCCACGTACCCCTGCAGAAGACGAAGCTCTTTCTTCGACACTCTTGACGACCCAGGTCTGCTCTGCATAGTGTTGTGCTACGTTCCTATCATCTGTCAGAAGGAAGTTGTCAAACAGGATTCCATCAGTCATTGACCACAGCTCCAGACCTATGGCTTCCTGCAATCATGGGAAACAATGTTTTTATAAAGGAAAAGGAAAGAGGTATTGTGATTATCCATCATCTTATTCTCCTTTCATCAAAATATGAAATATGGTTTATTTGAAAAGCAGTAATGCTTCAAGTTTCAAGGACCAATTATTAATACGATCAAATACATAATTCTTAAAATATTGAGTGAGTGAGTGAGTTGGGGTTTAACGCCGCTTTCAAGATTATTTCACTTATATCACGGCTGCAGGGAGAAAGCCCGCAACACCAGTGGCTATGCATTGCGGTGAAACCTGCGAGCATCGGTTGGAACTAGCGAACCATGGGTGGTACTTCGCTGAAAGTCAGTGCAGCATTGCACCCAAACCTGACTGCGTGTAGAACAGTTCTCTACTGCAGACAAAGTTGCCGAGCCCCTGGCGGGTCTTAAAATATTGATCAGCTGTTTTGAGCAAATAAAATTGTTAAGTGACACATTGGTTGTAAAACTGGTAAATTTTCAAGGTGTTTTACTTACAATGGGGGTCATCTTGAATGGCAAGAGATCTTCAAAGAAATCTGGGTTAGGGATAATTCTTGGTTTCCAGATTCCCTGAAACACACATATTGCAAAACATAAGTACAGTATCTTTAGGAGTACAATGGATGTCACTATTTGAGAACATTTGGCAATCCTGAATATCACTAGACAGTTCGTTTGTTCGTGAGTGATACAAATTAAATGAAATATAATTTTCCACCAAAAAAGGTTAGGTAAAAAATGGTAATCTCTTTTTTAAGCAATGGCTTCCACTTTGGCAATAATAATGTGTTGATTATGTTTGATTATCAATTTTAAATCAGGCAACTTGATTTTTTTTTAATTTGATCTAATCTTAATCTAGTAATGTCTCATTAGTCATTTACGTTCATGAAAAAAACTTTATGAAAACAGAAAAGCTATTCCATTCCTTTGTAGTTCTTTTTATACCTGAAAACAATAGAAAAAAAACCCCCACCCCTTGTGAGGTTGGTCTACGAACTTTGTCATGTGAGTGACACTTAATGAAATGGAAAACAAACAAAATTTGGCCATAGCGGAAGATCAAATTTCTAGTGAGCATTTATCACTTCTCAGTTAAATGAATAAAATAGTCACTCTGACAGCTATACAGAATAATTTCCATGCAAACTCAATCTGTCTAATTTCTCAAACATAAAAATTAAGGAAACATTTTCTCTTTACCAGTTTATCCCTCTCATATGGTAAATCCAGATATTTAAACTTATCAATACACAAGAGTTTTCACTAGCTAACTCTGGAGACAAGTAAATCCAGAGTAGAATCAGTCTAACCTTGTAGTTGGGGTTGTCAATGAGGGGAGCGGTCCACTTGCCCTTGTATGCTGGGTTCTTGATGTTGTCTGCCTTCCACTCGCCACATCCCGGCGCCTCCTGGCACTTCGCGTTGTCTGTGGACAAACAAAAACACCACTTTTATAAACAAAGTCAAACATGCAGAACATCCCCCATGAGTGGCAGATCTAGAAATATTCAAATGAGAGGAGTATGCTAGCATTAAGGAGGTTGGATACAAAATGAGCCCCTATTAAGAAATTATTAAATTTGGTATCATTTTGTAGGAAAATGTGTCTAGAATACAATTATGTAAAAAAAAAGGCATGTCACCAGGGTATTTCTTCAACAAAATGGCCTCCCAGTGGTGACCCGTTGTTGAAAAACTTGTATTTATAAAAATTTCTCTCAAATACAAAATAATAGAAATTATTGTATATTTCTAATTTTTGTATATAGATATTTAACTATTATTTCAAAATACAACAGAAAATTAAATAATTTTTAACAGTTTGTTGTAATTAGGACACTAATTTGTTCTAAGAAAAACCCCATTTTTTCAAAAATATTGCTTTATGTAACAAAATAAATATTTTCTCGTATTAAGAAATTTTTCAAAAATGATTATTTCAAAAGTAATTTCATTACTTTATAAGATTCACAAATAAAAAAGATATGTCACCAGGCCCTATCTTAAGATATCAAGAATCTTTTGAGCATACCCAAATATAATTTGATCAGGGGAGGTAACTCTTGTAAAAATTCACTAATCAAGGGACATCGTTTTCGTGTTTATCTTCATCAGCCGAGATTTCCTCGGCCAGTAAGGTTTCTTCGGAGTCATGGAAGCGTTTCGTTGATGATTTTGTCTTATCAAGCCTTTTTTACTTTACAATTTATTAAATAGCCCTTCGGTGATCGTAGCTTGGCGGCAGACATTTTGATCAGGGGAGAGAAGCACGGACGGAAGTATAATTAACAGTACGACAAAGGGGGGTAACCCATGATATTTTTCGCGCTATTACATGTCCTATCCGGTATGCGCATAAACAAAGGTATCCAACCTCCTTAACACAAAAAAAAGGAATTCTGGTTATAATTACTTAAGAAGCCATACTCTATACTGGATAAACAATGGCATTACCACAAGGGTACATTGCATCTATAATTTTTTCAACACCCTTCTCCCCTTCCCAAGGTTTGTTTTCAAGCAGAAGGCCAAAGAGAGAAATGGAGTTATAACACCACTGGTCTTCAATGATTAAGAAATCCCTATATCATTACTTGACATCAGAAAGAAATGTAAAAAATGTCTATATTCATTTCTTGTCAAACTTTAGCTCGGCGGAAGAACAGTGAATATCCAGAACTAAACTCACCAACAAGAGGAGCCTCCCATTCACCGTCCATATCATCATCCCTGCAATCAACAGAGTTCAACATGAGAACCAACACACAATCTTTTAAAATAAAAAAACCCCATAAAGCCATAAAAACAACACCAAAGAAAAACAAATGATTCTTTGTGAACAATTTATCATTATCATTTTTAAAAGATATAACAGCAGTAAATCAGATTTTGTGCATCGCTACTGACGATATATTGTTTATTGCAATCCAAGAGAATATAACATGGTATGAATGTGTTTTTCCCTCACCAATCCTCAGGCTTCTCTGCAGAAGGGTCGGGTACCAGCTGAGGTTCATCGTCCAACCAACCATCGGGCTTCACAGCGTTTGGGTCTGGGATCATTTCTGGCTCCGACTCATCCCTGCAAACACACTTACTTAAGAATGTGTTGTGATATTGAAAAACATTATTTCAAACATAGTATGGATGATGTTTTTAAAGGAATCAAAGAAAAGTTTATGTACTCAAACTGCTATATAATGTTTTCAATATCTTAATATACATTTACTGTGAAAATATTTCAAACATTTTTAGGACAATTATTTCCAAAATTTATTTTCTTACCAGTCCTCAGGTTTGGTTGCATCAGGGTCAGGGATCCTATAGAATAAATACACAAGTTAAACATAAAACATCATGCATCCCTTCATTTGATAAAAACTGAAACAGATTCAGGTAGACTAACTATCAGGTTACAAAAGTTCCAGAAGTTATTAGCAGTTACCTTCCTTTTCAATTTGTGACATGTCAGTTAATGATTAAGTGAATGTTTTAGCACTCCCATGCGCAGCGGGTACCAAGCAGAGAAGTGATAGGAACTTTAAAACAATATTTATCAGATACAAAATGAACAAGATAATGGCAACTCACTTTTCCTTCTCGTCCCAGTCAGAAGGTTTCTTATCATTGGGATCCTCAATTTCCTTTGGAGGATTCACAGGTGGGCTGGAAACAATGAAATAATGATAAAGAGACGGACATCTCTCAAAGAATAAGACTGAGCAAACGAATTAATGTCAACAAGAGATGAACAAGAGATCACAATTGTTCTGTAGCTCACCAGTTCAAGGGCGTTACAACAATAATCACACGCTGATTACAATATTGTAATCATGGAAAAGTTAAATGGTTTATGGCGTTTATAATTTATATTACAAGATCAAGATACTTCATTTTAACAGAAACATCATAACTGACATCTCAAACTGTAATAAGTGCAAAGAGATTCCTGCACTCCTTTTTAAAAGGAGACATTTGCATGTGCGTTGCCATAACAATTTCAGCAATTTCATTATCACATAAAATTTAACAATGGATTACAAAATATAATATTTCAGTGATCGTGTTGGTATTACTGCATTTACATAGTATAGCTCTCATCAGAAATGCACATTTTGACTTTAATTTTTTTTTTATCTCTCCTAATCTTTTCAAGCGATTTTAACAAAACCTGTCAGAAAAACAAAACTTGAGAAAAAGGCTGCTGAACAATTTTCTAGCATTGAAACTTAAATTGAAATCCAAAAGGGAATTTACTTCTATTACCCTGATTACTATGACAATGGTCATAGAAATTGTAAAAGTTCATTTGTTGTTAATTTGGAAGCTATACACAATACCTTACCAAAAGTTTAATCAACTGCAATTTTAGTAGGCCATGCAATCTGACTACCATACAAAAAAAATTCATTCTTTTTTTTATGAATTAAGTTACCTGAAATCTTCCAGGAGGTTTCCATGGTTGATGACCGTGTTGTCAATCAAAAACTCAAAGCTGTTGTCTGGGTTCAGGACTGAAAAGAGCACATGACCATAAGCATGAATGTCTGATGAAAGGAGGAGTGGCCAGGATTCTCTCTTCATGTCACGTTTACTGAGATTTGGTGGCTCACTTGGAACCCCACGGATATTTGATGAAGAAGCTTTTATATGTTATGGTGGCACAGAGGGGATTCAAACATTCCAATTTGGAAACATTTTCACATATATTATTGAAGCACATTTTACAATGAAAAACACTTAATTTGGACAAAATTAATCCTTTTTCAGACTCTGAAGTTGTTTAATCAGGAATAGTGGATAATTGGTGTCTCAAATCCCGGTTGATAAGATTCCAGAATTCTTGCATGGTATGCAATCCAAGATATGCATTATTTCCTTTTGAACTTGAACTTATCCATATATCCACTTAAATATATTTCTTAAGTCTGGCGTATCTTTTTGTAAATTTGTAGGCATAGTTTATCATTATTCGGATGCTGCTCAATATCTTCATGACTTTACACATCTATGTAGGAACTTACTTAGTGTGTACAGGTGGGTTTTCTTATCTGTGAAGAAACTCTCGAGATTTCCTGCTGGTTTCTTGGCATGTTTCTCCTGCAAACAGATAAGGCATAGATTCAATACAACATGGCAAAAGATATGAATTCATATCTCATTTTCAAATTATGGAATAAAAGAAATTGCTTTCAATGTAAAGAAATGTTCATATTCAAACAGTGTTAATTTAATGTACATCAACTTAAACATTACCATCTTAAGGCTGCAATAGTTCGTGACAAAATAAGTTGAATCACAGTATTTTGCATTCTGTTCGGTGCAATAAATATTCCAGGCATAAATTTTTTTCACAAATTTCTTCGTTACAAATTTTTGCAATCATTTCTTAAGCGTCGGTGTTGATATGTTCAAAACTTCAAATTGCAAAACAAAATATCTTTGATGTTGTTCCCCTTTATACCTTTTTCTAAATAAAAATGTATGAAACCAAGCGTGTTTATACCACAAAAACATCAAAGTTTGGGTGCATTAAATCCAATTCAATGAAAAACTGAGACAGGTTGGTCAGCTTTTTTAAATTTTTTTTAACAGCTAACAATATTTTACCTCAAATTCACCAGTTTTAGGATTCTTATGCCGGAAGATGAAGTGAAGCTGAAAGTAAAGTGAAACGAAATATGTAAAATAAAGACTTAGTACATATACTTAATCAGTTGATAATGGAAATGCAAAAACAATTCACTAAAATACATAATAGGCTGTATTACATCAATATCAAATAGTTTAAAATTTTATACTGAAGGTAATAATTATGTACTGGAAATACTTCCTCAAAAGAATAATTGACATAAAGAAATGAACTGACCTTATGATCCAGGCCGCACTTGTCAGGACCAAACATGATGGTGTATGGTGTCTTGTCGTGGAACGCTTTCTGAGATGGATAACAGACAAGGGTTGATGATCATCAAAACTTCAAAATGACATGTGTTTGCTGTAAACCTCATAGAATACTTTTGAATACTATTCATTTAGATTAAATGGAGAAATATTTTACTTTTCCAGTACTTATTCATGTGTTTCAGATTATCAGCATTGGCTGCATCACGAAAGTGAAGTCATGGTGCCCCTTGTAAGGCAGATAAAGCTTGTTTACATACCAACAATAAACTATTTTCTGACGAGGAATCAGCACATCTGACCAATGATCTCCACTGGTACCAGACACTAAACATATGCCTTGTCATTTACTATACTCACCAAGTCCATGTTTTTCTGTTTAGACAGGAGTTTGACGTAGGCACCACCACAGTCGATACCATTCTGGAAACGCACTTCATACCTGGTGGAGAGGAACATTCATCCTCAGAGTAATCATCCTGACGGTCATTTTAACTCGTTAATCATAACCACCGATTTTCAATGAAAGAAAGATTATTTGTAAACGTTCTGTTACAAGAAAGTTTCATAAAGAAAAAGGATGTAGTTATCAACATATCCATTACTACAAGCATGTAATGACATGAAAGAAGCAGTCGTGAAAATCATAGCATCACTTTCATCTAGTCTATCCAACCTACAAAACAAATTGTAAGAAATGACTTCGTAAGATAAAAATTCAGCTATTGAAATATTTTGCAGAGGCAAGAGTTTCAATTATTATGAAAATCAATATCTATAACATTGAGTCATTGAATATGTTCTCTCAGTTTGCTGTGCTTCTACTTAATGACGCTAATAACATACTTACTGTGCAATCATTGGCTTGTCCTTGAACTCAAAGGCTTTGTTTAGCTTGCTTGAAATAGCATGGTGCTTTGCCTTGGACTAAAACAAAACCAGAAAAAACATTTTTTAAGATATGCAAATCAAATCAAATCTGAAATTTTGTTTGCTAATATAAAACATTTATACATAAATCTATATTACAGTTTGTCATCCACTTGAATTGGAACAAAATAAATAATACCCATATTTCAATTCCAAATAACAACATGATATATCGAAACATTCCTCTATCTTTAGATTAAAGAATATTTAGAAAAATGATGTTCAGAGAGAAATGTTATCAATACAAATTCAAATGACAATAAGTCATGTGTCATTGAATTCCCTCATGATTTGCTTAAGTATCTGGGCATCCTTTCAAAAAGCAACCTTAACTAAGGTTAACCTTAACTCCCATTCTTTATCATGGCACGAAGGTTACCTTAAGGACTTACGATCACCTTAGGGCTTTGTGAAAGGAGGCCCAGGTACTCACTTCAAACGTGACGTAAGATTTGGTTATTACTTACTGTTAGGATAAGTCCTAGATCTCCTAAAATAGGATTTTCTTTTGGTTCTTCAACTGTCCATTTACCTGTAACATTAAACCATGAGAAATGCACAAAGACTAAAGAGAACATTTTGAGAACAGTTGCCTGTAGTCAAAACAGCAAGTAATTTGGTCACATTTCTCCACTGTTTTTTTGCAACATTTGTTCCCTAAATTGAGGCTGCAGGCAAAATTTAAATGAAAAAATAAAGCAACTAATACTTTGCCTTCAGCTAAGGTTTTTGGTAGGATATTTAAGAATAATCTTTGATGTTCAGATAAAGCCCATTTTGTTGTATGCTTCTGAAATATGGGGCTAACAGTAATGGTATGTTGTTGAACAGTTTCATATTAGGTTTTGTTAGTTTGTGTTGGGTTAAGTTACAATTGTTCTGATGCTGTTATTTTGACTTTAAAATAGTAGAAAATATCTGCACATCCAATATACAAGAACACCGGTAGATTTGATGGACTTTCAAGGCAACAAAGACTGTTAAATTTGTAATGATAATTTTGTAGAAATTTCATTTCATTTCTTAATTAATTGTAGAACTTATAACAATTATGCTGTCAGTATTTCCACGCATTACCATGTCTCATGAATTACTTTTTATGAAACCATTTTATCAAATGTTTTCTACTAGGCAATATACTTAAACTATTCAAATGTCACTTTTTATATGTAACAGCTCTATTGTGCAAGTTGTTTTTCAGGTTGGCCTATCCAAATAGAATGAAAAGGTATTTTGTACACATACCGTCATATTTCGCAATATTTTCTTCTACTCCATCTTTCTTTGCTTGAGAATGGACCCATCTAGAATAGAAGAGGAAAATGTGTGACTTTGGTAGCAAGAGGAATATAAGTTTCCTAAGTATTATTGCTTGTAAAACATTTCTTACAGTTGTAAATAAAAATATTCAGGGTTTTTCCCAAATGACATTTTCACATACAATATCTTTTAACATACATTGCATGAAATATGACTTTACTTGAAAATCAATATAAATAGAAATGAAAACCAAAATCACCAAAACTTCTAAACATTGGGACAAGTAAGACAAATATTCAAACTTTAATTAGCCATCAACAATGTACTTTACCTTTTCAATGACTCCTCTTTATTATCAAACGGTTCAGCAAAATAGTGATGTCCTTTCACTTCTGGCTTTGTATATTTTGGCTGATGAACATAAAATAGAAAAGTAAAAATGTATTGTAACATACTTTAGTCAATAGTAAAAAAAGGTGAGGTATTCCTTGTAATAGCATGACAACCTGCTTTTGTATATGACGTAAGAACTCTATGACAAATTAAAACCATGGAGAGTCACATTATCACTTTTGACAAGGAACACATTTCCTTCTCATCTTTCATCAACTTTTTCAACATATAAATCTAGCATCGTATATTGCTTTCAAATCTTTTATTTCAATACTGTAAGACCACAGGCCTATTAGTACAAAGACACCGCATCGTATATCACATTTTTATTATGGAATCTTTTCTATTGCTTCACATTGACATCCCACAAAGCATTCTCTCCCAACAGAGGTAGCTCTGTCATAAATTTCTACACAACCTCTGTCTTAATTCGAAGGTTTCTTGTGCAGGAAATGTACAACGCTGATTGGATGCAATCAAAGTTAATTGTTCAATCAGCGACATCGTTTCAAAAGTTATCATTCAAATTGCCTAAGTTATTTCCGCAAGCTTCCCACAAGCTTAACTTTATTCGAATATGAACCTTGCACTTTGATTCGTCTTTACAGTACACAAACGCATCATTTTCCGACTGTTTCATTGCACAGGCCTGTGTGATATCAAATAAGTTATTCATGCATTTGTTGTTTTCATTGGCTGAAATATAGCCAGGTAGTTTAAGTTGCAATATTGTCCCGCTAGGGGAGAGTGTCGGAAGACCGAGAAACCTTCGTATTAAGACAGAGGTTGTATAGAAATTTATGACGGAGCTACCTCTGTTGGGAGAGAATGCCCACAATGAACAGGTATTCAAAAGAAGCATACTTAAAACAAAGTAGTTCAACTCTTGATTTTACATTTCAGAGTTTTTCTTTGTGAATTATTCTGTTCACACTTGTTGTTACTAGTTTGATGCTTGAGTTTGATCTCTAGCCGATGACTGCAGTTTGCAGGCACCCTCATGTCTTATGAGTGAGTGAGTGAGTTGTTGTTTAACGCCGCTTGGGCAATATTACAGCCATTAGCGGCGTCATGTCTTATGAAACTTCTATCTAAAAAACCTTTCCCTCGCTTTGTTTTACTCTTCTGCTCACTACATTTCAAGAAGATAAGGCCAAATGCAAATGTTCGATTGATATGTTTAACAGCCGAGGTTATCAATTTGTTATGAATCAAAATCAACATAAATAGTCACCTTCTCTCTGGGTGGAGTATCTATTTCTTCCTCTTCAACTTCAACTACCCCATCATCTTCCTCTTCTTCATCCTCATCAACATCCTCACAGCGCACAACTTGTACAAACAGTGTGCCCAGGATTGCAGCCAGTAGAAGTGAGCGTAGCAACTTCATTGTATATATCTGAATGGGAAGAAAAGAAGATCTATTGAATTTTGAAAGTTTATGCTTTGTAGTGAGTTAATGATCATGCATTATACCGTACAACTCATAGAAAGTGTTTTTTAATAGATTCACAATATTTTCTTGATTGTTTTAAGCGTGGCTAATTAAGATTTATGCCCAATGATTTTATCAAATACTGAAATGATGCCACAAATTGTTCATTGAAACCCATAATCAAAATATGCAATAAAATATGAAAAAGAAGGACAAGTACTATAACATACGTTCATTGAATCATTGCTTTGTGAAATACAGTTAATCTATATGCAATAAATGCTAATCGAGCAAGTGATTACAGAATGCATATTTGGGTTTCCAATTAGCATGAAGCCATGAAACAAGCATAGAACATTTTGCCGATATGCAAAATCTATAGCAAACCTTTCACAACGCCTAGTGAAGCTGGTTTTATAACTTTTAATACATACTTATCTCGTTACCTTAAAAGCCTGTGCTTAATGCATATAAAAATATCAACGATTCCCGAACTGTAGAATGATCGAGCATTTACAGATCAACCACGAGGACGACGCTTTAACGTGGAGACTTTTGATTGGCGGATGATACTATTCGCCGGAGCCATTTGTAACGCGCATTTCAATTGGTTACAACGACTTCCTTTTCCGGTATTTTACAAAACTAGGTCTCTGAAAAATACGGAATAGCAATTAGGGCTTTAAATGAAAGCTCCAGTAATAAGCGAAACACTTTAAAAAACAAGCCATAATTTCCTGAAGTCTTTCAGAAATAAAATAATTCAAAACTCTGACAATGAAATATATTATATCTCTCGTTGTTGTGAATTTTGTTTATTTAGGTCTATTTCGTAACTGAATATTCTTATACATTCATCTAACAAAGGTTTCAAATTTGTTCACTTTGGTCCGAGATTCGTGAAAGAGTGTCTTGTGTTTACCATTGAACTCAATAAGGCAAAAATCAGAAGCACTTTAAAGTTTAGTTGATAAAAAAATCACTTCGATTTAGCGGTTCGAAATCTTTTGCATTATTTTCACTTTCGCTTCGTTAAAGAATTCCAGCTCAATCTATATAACAATGGATCATTTTGGGGCTTCCAGTATTTTTCAGACATTTTGAATGGGCAATTCCCCTCTGTAGCAATAGTAAAATTTCGAATTTGTTCATCCTATGTGCCCCTGCCTTGCACAGTCCCTGTTCGTTATTGCCCGTTTGGTTTGTAACATGTGTATTCACAGATAGATGTATTTGTCATTCAATTAGAAATATGTAAATAGATATAATCCTCGTTTTGAAAATGTATTTCGTTTTCGACATTTTTACAATGCTGTTAATTAAAACTCCCAACATGGTAAAACTCGGGAAATGTCACTTCCTGCCATAAAATTTCCTTTCTTTCGCTTTGCTTCTTAAATGGCTTGCAAATTAATGATATCTTTTCTTGATATCATCAGAATGACATTTCTTTGGTTTTTGATAATTTATTTTAAAACAGGTAAAATTGCTTCGGTGATTATGCACTTTCACAAAAATCAGACTCAATTTTAAGTCTTAAGTATTTCTCGACGATACCTAACTTATGATAATAAAAGTATGGATCTATGTAAGAAAATATGTTCCACCAACAATATGGTATGGCTTCCTTTTAGGCGGTTGCTCTGTTTTCACTAAAATCGACAATGATCCTGATTTGGTTTGATGTAAATGTAAAAGCCAGGATAAGTTACATCAATGATGAAGTAGCCAGCACTTGAACTAATGGTCAATCACTCGTATACAAGTCCGGATGAATACTTCATTTAATAGCAAAATGTAGACAATTCGGCAATCGCTACATATCATTATATAATCTATCGATGTTTTCTATTTTCTCTCGGGCAATGTTCTATTTATAGACCCCACGTGACATTTGCTTACATCTCTAAAAATAGTTATAATCTACACTCCGCGCCCAACGTTGGTTGATAAGGCGAACTGCGCAGACTCATTTGCTAAAAATATTCGTGACGTCACAAATAGTATAAAGAGAAGGCGAGCGGTTGGCTACGTCATTCCTGTAGCTAAAATACGAATCGAGGAAGGAAACTACAGTTGCAGTGGTAAGTGCGATAAAAATTTAGCATTTTACTAGATTTTGAAATAATCAAGACTTTAGAAGGCAGTTTAGGGTACATTCTGCATGAGAATACACTCGCTTAACTAATCTGAAATCAGGTTTGAGCGTCTAAATGATGTATCTGCTGATTTTGCATCCTTATCCGCCATCTTGTTTTGATTACAAGAAACAAATTAAATGTGAACGAAACGTCCTTCTTTGTATTGTTCTTTGTGAATTTTACCTTTTTTGTATAAAGGAACCAGGATGTTGGAAATGTACTCGGATATCTAGTTATGAACCTTTCAGTTTCATTTGCGTTATTTCGATCCATATTATAATTTACATGGTGTAAAACTTCCCCAAATTTCTCAAGATATTCAGTTTATTTCATTTCATATTATACCAAAACAGTATCAGATTTCGTAACAATTAAATTTTGTTTATAATTTTTTTAAAAAGGCTTCCTGTGAAATGTTAACGATTAGCGACATGAATTGTGAGAGACTGATGAAATCAATCTTATAATTTTAAAAAAATCAGTCTTTACAATTATAAATGACTCTTTTATAGGTTTTGTTACACAGGGCAATCTAAAATCTGTTCAGCTGTTACAGCAGGGTTTTGAAGGGCGACAGTCACAAAGCTCTGTATGAAAGTCAAGTCAATATAGTTAATTTCTTGAAGATTAACAGTGCGAGTTTATACTGGTACATTGCACTACAGAAACACCACGATACGTACCGGTAAAGTCTTCTGAAAATATCCTAAATATTGGAGGTTTAAGAATTAATCATTTCCGTTCAAGTATCAGAAAAAAGTAACAGAAAAGCCTCATGATTTTACTGAAAGTTGTAAACTTAAGTGTGAACTTTTAAGGGGAAAATAAAATATTGTGGTATGGAAAGTAGGACAGATACCCATCCTCATTGAAGATAGTGTAACAAAGGTATCATAATGTCTGTGACCAGAAAAATCTACATTATGAAGATATTATGATTCATATTTTCTCTGTTTTCAGATAATGCAGATCTTCGTGAAGACCCTGACTGGCAAGACCATCACCCTTGAGGTCGAGCCATCCGACACTATCGAGAATGTGAAAGCCAAGATCCAGGACAAAGAAGGCATTCCCCCAGATCAGCAGAGATTGATCTTTGCCGGCAAACAGCTTGAGGATGGACGTACCCTTTCCGATTACAACATCCAGAAAGAATCCACCCTTCACTTGGTTCTCCGTCTGAGAGGAGGTATGCAGATCTTCGTGAAGACCCTGACCGGCAAGACCATCACCCTAGAGGTCGAGCCATCTGACACTATCGAGAATGTGAAAGCCAAGATCCAGGACAAAGAAGGCATTCCCCCAGATCAGCAGAGATTGATCTTCGCCGGCAAACAGCTTGAGGATGGACGTACACTCTCCGATTACAACATCCAGAAAGAATCCACCCTTCACTTGGTTCTCCGTCTGAGAGGAGGTATGCAGATCTTCGTGAAGACCCTGACAGGCAAGACCATCACTCTTGAGGTCGAGCCTTCTGACACTATTGAGAATGTGAAAGCCAAGATCCAGGACAAAGAAGGCATTCCCCCAGATCAGCAGAGATTGATCTTCGCCGGCAAACAGCTTGAGGATGGACGTACTCTTTCCGATTACAACATCCAGAAAGAATCCACCCTTCACTTGGTTCTCCGTCTGAGAGGAGGTATGCAGATCTTCGTGAAGACCCTGACTGGCAAGACCATCACTCTTGAGGTCGAGCCTTCTGACACTATCGAGAATGTGAAAGCCAAGATCCAGGACAAAGAAGGCATTCCCCCAGATCAGCAGAGATTGATCTTCGCCGGCAAACAGCTTGAGGATGGACGTACTCTCTCAGATTACAACATCCAGAAAGAATCCACCCTTCACTTGGTTCTCCGTCTGAGAGGAGGTATGCAGATCTTCGTGAAGACCCTGACTGGCAAGACCATCACCCTAGAGGTCGAGCCATCCGACACTATCGAGAATGTGAAAGCCAAGATCCAAGACAAAGAAGGCATTCCCCCAGATCAGCAGAGATTGATCTTCGCCGGCAAACAGCTTGAGGATGGACGTACACTCTCCGATTACAACATCCAGAAAGAATCCACCCTTCACTTGGTTCTCCGTCTGAGAGGAGGTATGCAGATCTTCGTGAAGACCCTGACTGGCAAGACCATCACCCTAGAGGTCGAGCCATCTGACACTATCGAGAATGTGAAAGCCAAGATCCAGGACAAAGAAGGCATTCCCCCAGATCAGCAGAGATTGATCTTCGCCGGCAAACAGCTTGAGGATGGACGCACCCTTTCCGATTACAACATCCAGAAAGAATCCACCCTTCACTTGGTTCTCCGTCTGAGAGGAGGCAACTAACTTTTACTGTTCTCACTTACAGAAGAATTTATTTATGCCAACAGTCAATCATGCTTGTAATCTGATCAAAATTGTCGCTGTGCCAATGTAACACTGCCTTCAACTAGTGGCATCCTATTGTGATTTTAATTTATCATTGCAAATTTGTGTTCAAGATCTAAATAAACGTGAGCAATCTTGAATGTCCTTATGTTTTTATTATTCATTGTCCTATGGTTATGCTCAATTCAAGTAAAATAATGCAAGGTTTAAAATTCAACGTAAAATTTTAAATGAAGTAGCCAAAACTGAACAATTCATTGATTGTTTGCCTAATTATGGTTTCATTGTTTACAATCCAAATGATATGTGAGAATACTGTACTATTGATTATTTTATTGGAAACTTAAAAGTTCCCTATTAACATTGCATTTTTGAATATTTTGATTTTATATGAAAATGGGTAAAATCTGGCCTTTTTTACAATAAATGTCCAGTAGATTACAACTAAGAGTATGTACCTATCATTTGCTTTCAATTATTGTAGAATCGAGGGACGGTAGAAGAAACTGACAATTGTCATTTAATCAAAGGTTTTTTTAATGAAAATGATATATATCTATGTTATTATGTTTTTCCAGTGATGATCACATACGAAAGATCTCCTCAGCATTTACCACAAATACTACAATTTATAGCCGCATTAAAGTAATTTCATCCTTAGTCATTAGCATCTAAGGCTCTGGATGTTTTAATCATTCCCTGATAGTTTTCTGCTACTCTACTTAAAAAATGTTTGTTGCATCAAGAGTCTGTGGTTCAAATCCCTCCAAGAGACCAGCAACTTTAAAGTCGAGAACTGTTGCAGTAGGGTTTGGGTGCAATGCTTCATTGAATTTCATTGGGGTACCACCCATGGTTCGTTAGTCCAAGCTTTTACTTGCAGGTTTCACCACAATGATGTTGCAGGTTTTCTCCCTGTAAAATACTTGGCGGTGTGAAATACTCATGAAAGTGGTGTTAAACCCCAAATCGCCACACCTTGTTAATGGATTCAATGTAAGCATACATATCAAAAGGTGTAAGCATTTTTAATTTCATATATTTTTAGAACACTTTCCTTCCCCTACTTGGGCATATTAATTCTAATAGTTGTTACTTGCACTTCATCCTACGATGTTCTTTCTATTTTTTCTGTTATCTACTTTCAATGTTAGGAATCTCAAATATGACAATATCAACCTTGAAGTAATGCTCTCTATGATGTGCAAATTTCATTGACCTACTCCCAATAAGATAGGCGTGGCAAGGTCCATATTAAGGGTGATTAACAAAAACCAAAACTTGTTGGCAAAGGAAGCACACATTTTCAGACCAACATCTATGTTACAGGGAGTCTTAGGATGTTCGCTCCTCAGTCAGTTACAAAACTCAAATAACCTTAAATCATAATGTTCTTATATAATAAACCAAACTGAAGCGGTATTTTCTCAAAGTTGATGATTTCTGATTAACTATTCATTAAATTAAGAAACGTAGTGTTTTCATTTTGAAATAATTCTCAATTTTGCTGACTTGGCAATTTTTAATTGTAACTATCATTTGAGCAGGTTCTATTATCTGTTTTACTTAGAAAGTAGATGTTGAATGAATATGATTTGTATTGTATGTTTTTAGTACAAAAATAGCTTGAATGTTGATAATTTAATTGAAATGTTTGAATAAATGTTGTACCCGGCGGCTAAAAACCCACAGTACCATATATATTTTTTACTTTTTTTCTGGAAGAAAATTATGTTTACTCTAACATGTTTTTATATTAAAAAAGTTTAATAAAGGAACTAATTTTTATATAATTTTTTTCAAAAAAGGTCATTATATCCCCTTTGACTCCCATGTTAAATCTAAAAAGTGATCTTTGTCTTAAAATATTTCGAAAAAACCACACTAACCCCCACTTTTTGGGGTTTATATTTCAAGCAAATATACTCAGCTTTTGAAAAAAACAAGTTAGAAAAAAAGTTTAATACTTTAAACGCACTAGTGCACGCCAATATTTCGTAAACACAACGAATGCACAGATACTGCATATCTCTCGATATTACTCACTATCCTCACTCAAGTAATCTACCTCGTAAGTTTTTAACAAATATTTACGTATTCAGGTAGTAAAGTGGATTTTTAAAGGCCGGAAGTATTTAATGTTACGTTACATCAAATACGCATGAACTACGATATCGGAAATATTAAGATTTTGCTCATAACCAGAAAAGCGGAAACGGCAGCCGCTATGGCCAGTCTAATAACAATGCTAATACTGTGTTATTAAATCGGTTAATTTACAACGTTGCTTTCATAAAACATATTTCATGATTTGTTCTCAGTTCAGAGTTTAGGTAAATTCAATAGCTGCACACAGTACTAGTTCAGCCGTTTCCAAGTGTCAATAATTTATCCCTTTTGTGCACAGCTAATCAGAGATTGTAATATGTCCAAGCCGACAGCGGCTGTCTTAACGTTTTCATTGTTGATTGCAGGTAAATTGTAAAGAATGTTTAGTATTTCATTGCATCGATAGAAATTTTAATTGAATGCATAAGTTCTCGTAAACCTTAAAATAGACAATTTAAACGTAAAAGAGTGAACTAGTGATTTTAAATTTGAGGAACGGACATCTTTAAGTTATAGATTTCGTCTTGGCCCTCCTTTTTAGAAATGGGTGTGGCAGGGTGGATACCCTCGAATATTCATTTGTCAAGAAACCATTAATTCTAGGAATGTCTAATTTGGAAATGATCATCTTTGCTTGATTGAGACCATTTCGTTTTCCTGTGTACCAAAACTTGACTTGACAGAGCTGCAACTTTTGGGTGGTAAGCTTTCTTAGGGACATGTTGATAGTAAAGCGCTGACTGAAATCAACTAGTTATGTTCACGAACTTTCAATGAGTACAAGTTCAAAGCTAATGCACAAAAAATATGAAATATAAACACTCTTAGGCATAAGCATAGTCCTGAGTTCACAGGAATATGTATATCAGGAAATTAAGCGCCTCTTAGCTGGAGTCGACGATCATGCATCTTATTGTTTTAAAAAATAAAGGGATATAATTATATACTACCTCTTTGAAGTTTTCTAATGAAGCTGCTGATGAGAGGAGGCCATGCTGTTGCGTATGATGTAGTACTGAGGTATTTACGATTCGGTCGTTTATTGACATATTACATAATCTCTTATTTATACACTAATGAATGATAAATTGTAGATAATTCACTTGAATAATGAATTCATACTAACGAAAATAATAGTTATTCCATTCAAACACACTGTGTTAATGCACTCGGATTGCATCTAAAACCACCTTTAAACGAATTTAATTTTATTAAATCATTTTATGACTAAAAGATAGTCTAACACTTTCAGGAGTCGTCCATTTGATAGCTGTGGACGTGCTGCAATGAAAGCTGAGAGATAACGGTCATCGATTACACCAGCCTGTGCTAGGGGCACTCGAGGCGTTGTATCTCATACCAGAGAGGGTGTGTAACTGTCTCATCTGCGAAGTGAATACACTTGATAGTGAATGCAGGATGTATTATTGAGTCGTAGTGTGAATGAAAAGATGTAATCTCTTTCTTGCATACTGAATTGTTTTGAGCGTTACTCAAAGAAACAAAAACGACAGCAGGGAATGAACAAAATGAATTCTACTTTAATTTGCATTTGTCTTTTTGTGACAAAACCCCCAAAACAGTTATTTGTTTACAATGAAAAGATACCAAAAGTTTGCAAACTTAAACCTTTAACTTTAATACTTTCACATCCATTGGAAAAAGTTAGATAATGTATTGGAAGGACAGAAGGCTTTATCTTTAATGAAGCCGGATCTCCATCAAAATGATGCATAATGTTCTTGGTGTCTTTGTGGTAACGGGTCACGCCCTAAAACTGTTTTCATCTTCTTTTCCACAACGCAATGGTCTTGAAAGTTGAAAAGTTGTATGTTGTAACGGACATAATGGACTGTAGATATGGTGATGCTGCGGAAAATAAGGGTTTCGTATTCATAAATTATAACCAACCATTTTATCAAGAACAAAAATTCCTCCGATCTTTTAAACAAAGATGTGTCGATATCCAGCAGCAAATATGGTTGGAGAATCTGAACAAGTTCTCCAAATTAACACTGTATAAATCAATTAAAGCTACTGTTGGATTTGAAAGCTATTTAACTGATATTTCAGTGAATGTATATAGAAACTCTTTGTGTTGTCTCCGTTGCTCTAGCCACTATTTTTTGATTGAAAGTGGTCGTAAACTAGGCCTACCAAGAGAAGAGCGGCTTTGTCCTCTCTGTTTTATTCCTGTGATAGAAACTGAATTCCACTTTATCACAGAATGTTCATTTTACAGTGACCTCAGAAAAAGTCTTATTCCAAAACATTTTTGGGGATTAATCTTGGAAAATACACATTTCTTGCATTTAAAATGCGAAAAACGTTTCTATCACAATGATCATTGTACATTTATATGATGATTGTTCAATGTTATATCGGCATTTACTGTTTCAGATGTTACAGGCGCTCCATTGTATTTCTTATTCTGTAAAATTATCACTGTATCATGGGCCTGTGGCCCCTTTACCGAATAAAGCATTCATTCATTCAGAACAAAAATGTTCCAGGGTGTACCTGTTGGTCTTCTTAGCCAATTATAATTATAGACTGTAGATATGGTGAATCAATTGAATTTAATAATGGTAACAGAGACAAATGCTTAATTATCATAGCTGCTACCATCTTGTCATTTACCAACGGATTGGTGGGTCCTTTAAAAGTTGACAGGATTGTTCAGTGTAGACTGGGGACTGTGACACAAAGTTGAATCAAATAGAGCTTAAGGTCTTTTCATCCATTCACAGACGGATACACCGCGCTTTTGTGTTTGATTCTTAGCAGGAAATGTATAACTGCATCGTGCACGATGGCAGGGTTTGATTTTTTCGACGAAGGGGCGTGGTGTGGGGAGGGTTTTTGTGGCCAAATGACGACGCCGCTGGTTGTTCTGCGAGGGAATCTGACTGGCCTGAAAAACACAACACAACCTCTTTGGTAAAAGACTTAAGGGTATTAGAAACTATTAATATGACAAAATGGAAAAATGTAGCCATGTTAAACTGATAATTCCGTCTGGAGAAATTTAAATTATATTTGTTAAGCCCCATATTATACTCAGTCTGATGAGCTACAGAGCCATTGACTTTGTTATGAAGTTATGCAAGGATTGCCAATGGCTACATTTGTTAGTCCTCCCTAAGAACCACTAACAAGTGGATTGAATCTTGGTGTAAGTTTTGGGATTATGAATAAAAGATAGGGGGAACCTGTATTTACTTTTTCATATCGCAGGGGCCACGTCATGAAATCCTATTTACTGTGAACTCTATATTTTCGTGTGGTTTATTTTTCGCGCAATAAGTGCAATTATTAGGTCAGCAAATATTTAAGGGATAACATACACAGATTAAAGATTGTCGGAATACCCCTGAAAGTTATACTGTCATTACACCTAAAGAAACCGCCGACAAACAAAAATGGTAATACAGCTGAAGATAACGATAGGTCAAAAGCGACGACTATCGAGTCAAATACGTGTCAATAACGTGCACGTGAGTCTCTAGCACGCAGCTTGACATCGTCTTCTCATGCTGACAATGGGGCGCTGAATCTACTGCTTTTGGAGACGGTTCCATTCCTCCACGAGTGCTATTCCGAGATCCTGTTTGGTGCTTGGTTGAACCACACGGTCTAGCAATGATTTTTTAGAGAAGGTTCCATACATGTTCTATTGGATTATGATCCGACGAACGAGCAGGCCACTCAATCCTGAATTGTTTCAATTTGAAGTTACTGTTCCACCACTCTTGCTCCATGTAGACGGGCATTGTCGTCCATAAGGATAAAGTTATCCTCGATAGAATCCCCACGTAAGATTTGACGTAGATATCCAATATACCATCCCTGTAACGAATACCGGTTATGGTGCCATTCTCAGGAACACGTAGATCAGTCTTTCCAACAAATACCATGACCGAACCTCCTCCATACCTGTCGTGTTCAACAATGTTATCATCTGCAAAATGTTTCCCCTGTCTTCTTCAAACTATCCTCGTCTATTAATAAAGTCCAGATAGAATTTAAACTAATCCATGAACAACAGCAGCTTCCAGCAGTCATGCTCAGTAACCAAATCTCGGCGTGCACCACGGAAAGCCGGAGTTAAGGCGATTCTAAAGCATGGTTGTCTTGCATGCAAACCGTTCTCATTCAGTCGTCTGTGCGCAATTTGTGTTGTCCCCATACGTTAAGAAACGATTCCAAGCCCTGTTGATCACAACGTGGCTTGCACCAAGACTTCACCAAGTTCACGTTGTGTCGTCCCTGTTTGCAACATTCCAATTCCTCTAGACAATTTTTCATTGATCAATGTCGATTGCAACGTCCTGGATTCACGATTTCGGCTTAATGAAAGTTCTACCTACACGTAGCAAAATGACTTACCACACCGATTGCATTGAACGAACCTTCCTGTTCCACGTACTTTCCAAAAAGAACCGCATCGGTATAAGTTACTTTTCAAAATTGATCTCCATTGAATGATTCACTGGCGATGGCTGGAATGTCTGGGGTAAATGTTTGGTTTTGAACCTAACATAACATTTTGCAAATGGCAACAAACATAGAATCGTTTACGAAAGAGAGTGCTGATCAACCAACACACGTAATTGAATTTCTAAAAAGTTCCCAATATTTGGATGGATTTAAATCATTTGAGATAGTAACTACGATGGTTACTTCATACAAACTTAGTGTCAAAGTTATGTGTATTTACAGACCACCCCCGTCTAAAAAGAACAAACTCACTCGTTCTGAGTTTTTACATGAATTTGAAAAACTTCTTGAATCAAATTCAAAGACCAATTCAATATATTTAGGTGACTTTAATGTTCATTTTGACAATATACATAGTGCAGAAAGAGAGAAGATAGTGAAATTGTTGAACACACACAATCTTATTCAGCTGGTGTCCGCACCTACTCATAAGTCTGGTCATACACTGGATTGGGTGGTTACTTCTGATAAAATATCATTAGTAACTGATGTCATAGTAATTGATAAATGTAGATGTAGATGTCTGATCATAGTTGCATAAGCATGACATGGAACATGTACAAACCTCAACTCAAACCTGTGCAAATCAAATGTCGGAATTTAAGAAGCATTGACAAAGAAAAGTTCAAGTTGGATATTCTGAACTCCCCATTGCAAAGTGAAATATTAACAGATCCAAACGTAATGACTGACATCTACAATTCAACCTTGATGATTCTTTTTGATAAACATGCTCCTGTTCAGATAAAAAATGTTCGGATGAGACCGGATTCTTATTGGTATAATGATTTGGTACTTCAAGCAAAGCGAGAGTGCAGAGTGGCGGAACGTCAATGGCGGAAATCTCGACTTGAGATACATCGACAAATATATCGGCAGAGAAGACAAGAACTCAATAAAGTCAGTAGGAAAGCCAAAGCTGACTATTGTAATAATAAAATATTGGAAACGAAAGGTAACTCGGTTAAGTTATATACATTCATAAACCAACTCCTTGGTAAGAATGACAAAGCTAGGTATCCAGTTCACGATTCTGATGAAGTTCTTGCCAATGACTTTGCGGAATATTTTGACACCAAGATCAAAGTCATTCAACGTGATCTGAAAAACGCTTCGAGTGAGTCAAGTCAATGTGATAATTTTGATGCACTAACTTGCAATGAACTTTCTCATTTTGAACCTTTAACCCAACAAGAAGTTGAGAAGATTATAAGGTCATCTAAGAAAACAACTTGTTCCCTGGACCCTATTCCCACAACCATGTTGATAGATTACTTAGATATTGTTCTTCCTTTCATTACCAATTTGGTGAATTCAAGTATTTCTACAGGAGTTTTTCCAGACTCCCTCAAATCTGCAATTGTAAAGCCTCTTCTCAAGAAAAGTGACCTAGATCCTGACAGTCTGAGTAGCTACAGACCTGTGTCTAATGTTTCATTTATCTAAAAAATCATCGAAAAGGCAGTCAATTTAAGACTCAAAGATCACCTCAAAGAATATGGACTTATGGATGAGTTTCAATCTGCCTACCGTGACAATCACAGTACAGAGACTGCTTTGCTGCGAGTTATGAATGAACTGAGAAGTCAAGTGGATGATGGGAATATTGCTTTGTTAACACTCTTAGATCTTTCAGCAGCATTTGACACAGTGGATCATAATCTGCTACTCTCTAAGCTAGAGATGGGAATTACAGATGTTGCGCTTGACTGGATTGAGTCTTATCTGAAAAATAGATCACAAACCGTGGTTAATAATCAAGTTGAATCTAAACGCTATTCACGTTCGTGTGGAGTTCCTCAAGGATCCGTCCTTGGCCCTGTGCTGTTTGTGCTTTATACTACTAGTCTTGGTAGAGTGATAGAGAATAATAACATTGAACATCAATCATATGCTGATGACAGTCAACTGATTGACAGCTTCAAGCCAGAATATGTCCAAATGGCTTTGCAACGTACAACTAATTGCACATCTGATATCAAGTCCTGGATGTCTTTAAATAAATTGAAGCTAAATGACGAGAAAACAGAGGCTTTGTTAATAGGCACTAAACGTAATTTGCGAAACATTCCGGTTAGCTCTGTTGAAGTCGGAAGTGCTGCAATTCCTTTTGCTGACCGAGCAAAAAACCTTGGCGTCATCATTGATTCAGAACTGACAATGGAACCACAAGTAGATAAACTTTGTAAAACTTGTTATTACCATCTTCGTTGCATCAGTCAAATACGTCATCTTATTACAAGAGATGCTGCTAAAATACTTGTACAATTGCTTGTTCATTCTAGACTTGATTATAGTAACAGTTTGCTGATAGGAATCAGTAAACGTCAACTATACAAACTTCAGAAGGTTCAGAACACTGCAGCAAGAATAGTGACTATAACTTCTAAATCATGTCACATAAAACCTGTACTTAAGGATCTGCACTGGCTTCCAATTGAAGCAAGAATCAAGTTTAAAGTCCTCTGTATGACATACAAATGTCAAAATAACTCCGCACCATTATACCTTTCAAGGATGTTAAATGACTATATCCCTGCAAAAACTCTTAGATCACAGAATTTGAATTTTCTCAAGATACCAAACTATAATCATACCAGTTGTGGACAGAAATCATTCAGTAATGCTGCTCCTCGACTTTGGAATCAACTTCCTCACGTCATCAAGATATCACCTTCATTGACTGTTTTTAAATCAAAACTCAAAACTTATCTTTTTTCAAGCTATTATTCATAGACATTACTTCATGATATTTTCCCACTGACTGAATTATCTGACTTATATATTCATATGCTATAATTCATACTCTTCTCTTAGATTTTATTCATGCCAATACTTCAGACCATTACCTTTTATTCTAACATGTTTATGCGCTTTGAGCATGCGCCTTGTGTATGGATATAGCGCTTTATAAATACTCATTATTATTATTATTATTATTATTATTATTATTAATAATAATGTATAATCGTATAATAAAATAGATTTTTCTGGTACAAATCAATTTGTCTCCTCGGTAATTGATTGTCTCTATAAGTGAGATAGTTAAGTTAAGTGAGAGAATATATCATTTTAATTATTTTTAATTTTTTAGAATAAATTTTAATAATAAACATGATATCATTTAATACTGACTTTTTCAATCAAGCAAATATGTGTAATATTCGTCCGTCAATTGCAGCAGATGGTTGTATTTCCTATAACTTTTCACATTTCTTTATCAGTAATCAGAAATCAGTAAAAAGTTTCCGTAAATATACATATAAACTTAGTTCAGACATTTTACTGTAGCCTAACACATATGATCTACAGTCTACAAAGTTGATATAGTTTCATACCATCAAGAAAAAGAATTTAAGAAAAACGAAATTATGATTTCAAGCGTAGGAAAGTATCTGTTGTGTGTTAGTTAATATTTATAGAGCTGTAGTCACTCCTGAAAGAAATGTACTATTAAAAAAGAACAAAATAAAAAGAAATGCGTTAAGACTATGATAGCTGAAAAACACTGATGATAAACTTTATAAATGCATACAAATCACACGGTCGATTGCAGCTGAGGTCAGTAGTGTAATAAACTACTACGTCACTTTCCCCAGGACAGACTCAGCTGTAGTGAAGTATTTAACATCCTGTTTGAGGTGTTCGGTTCATTTATTCAGAGTTCCAACGTGGTGGTATGTATTTATGGTGTCTTTCACATTGTCAACCGTAAGGCTCCATTAAAAATGCTTTCATGTGTTACTTTCTTTAAATGATTCGTCAGTGGATTAAAGTATCTCTGTTTCTCTAACATTGCGGTTATTATGATATTGTAGGCTATGGTCAACATTGCTTCTCTTCATTTCTAAATATAATTCACATGTTTGTTTATTCATATGAAATGTAACTGATTGTAGTAACTTCATACCTACACAACAAACGGGATATGTGGCTTTACAGCCAACAAACGATTTGTCACTGTCGTCGTATACTCTGTAATTCGCCTCGTGTATTTTCGTGAAAGCTTATGTGTAATTTATCAATTTCCATGAGGAATACAATTTCAATTATATACACATTTCTTTACTGTGGGGTTGTATTTATCTGCACGGTGAGTTATCGACTTTACGAAAAGTTGTAAGACCCTCCGATTATGCTCTGAAACTCAGTTTAAAATAAAAAGTAAAAACTAATAAATTTCATTTACTTAAAAGAATAGCTATTTTCCGAAACAATTTTATTCATTATTTCCTCCCGAAAAATTCTAGTTTTAAAACATAGAACAGAAAGTTGAAATAGATCGCAATAGAGATTGATCTGTATGTATCTTAATGGCAAATTGAGTTAGAGGGCATTTGTTTAGGACCCTTTATATTTACAAGCATTGTCACAGCTGTTTGATATACTAGGCTACTCATGCAAACACTTAGCCTAACGGACAACAACAAACGACATTAGCGGAAAGGAACACACCGTAGTCTTTGCTTACATGTTGTCATGACGACAAGCGCCATCAAGGAAGTGTTCGCTCCATTGATCAGGCAATCAGAACACTCGATGTATAAACGGCAACGGTGCATGACATAGTCCGTGCTGGTTGAATCGTTAGGATTCACTTGTCTTGTATTCGAGTAGCATGTTTACGTTTTATTTGTATGACATTAGCCCGTGTCAAATTGGCATGTTTAAACACGATTCGAATTAAATTGCTCTTAATATAGATATCGTTTACACTTTATTTTCCTTTCTCTTTTCCTCTGTTTTCTTTCTTAAACAATCTAAATACACAGATCTGTTGTTTTAGTCATGTTTGAGTGATATCTGAAGACTTTCGATAGTTTTTACTGAGGGTATTAGCGATGTTTTGTTGATGATGTAAACACCTTCGCTGTAACATGTCTCTGAGCAAGTTATCCTGCTATTACAGCAATGTCATTTATGGTAGGGTAGACCTTTAGACCTATGTTTAAGCTTAAAACTTGAAATGTGAACGAATACCATTTCGCACATTGAATGCGTTTTATTGTGTCACAACTATCACCTCGAATTTATTCATTATTAAAACTGCTATTCAATTTCAAACTTTCATCGTCACCTGTGAATGTATATTTCAATATTGTAAAAAAAATATCTAAAGGTAAAAGATTGTTACTAACAAACTTAGTGCAAACAGTGGAAACCTGAGAAGTAAAATCTTTAGGGACTCGTCAAAGTATTTCACTTATCAGGTATTTTACCTATCCAAACATATGGAAACCAGGAGATGATAACCATATAAACAAGCATATTGACTGCAAACAGAGCAAAATATAAAAGATGTATATGTAATGACATTATTTATTGCATGGATGGTGTCAGGAGGGACTGTTTGTCTTAAAGTCATAGTCTCATTTTTGTAAGGCAACTAAACTGAACTAATTATTCTTCACGAACAAAATCTGATCACTAACACAAATATTTCCTGTCGCATTTGCAAAGATTTTCATTTTTATGCCCGTTTTACAGTTTTGGATGAAGAAGCTTATTGGCGTATGCCGTTTCAGACCGATGAGGTACCGAATCAAGTGCAATCCCATCGCGAGTACGAAAACCGGAAATCTAGTCATCGCAGCGCCGATACTTATGACAGACGCATTCTTCACTGAGTTTACCACCTTTTTGTTATTTCTATATTTGAAAAAAGCGTAAGCTATTAGCTATTTTCATTGGATATTCAGCTGGGAAATTTTATGTGTTCTTCGTCACGGCCTTAGCGAAATGACGTGGTAAGGACTAACGCTCGCAAAAAACATAATATTCGGGTAGGGTAGGGTAGTTTGAACTTCATTATTGAGGGCTAGAATGCCTGCAGAGTTCTGAAAATTGTTGCAAACGTCAGGGGAAAGATTTTCTGAGTGGTGAACTATGTGTCCGGCATTTATTACAATTTGCCTTGCAAAAATGAGACTATGACTTTAATGTCTGACCCAGCTGTACAGTGTAGTTGTGGGGATATTGCATTTTTTGCAACATCAGACTCATTCTCTCCTGACAGAGGTAGCTCCGTCATAAATTCCTATACAACCTGTCTTGATACGAAGGTTTCTCGGCCTGCCGGCACTTTCCCCTGGCGGGACAATATTGCAACTTAAACTACCTGGCTATATTTCAGCAAATGAAAACAATGAATGCATGAATAACATATTTGAAGTCACACAGGCCTGTGCAATGAAACAGTCGGAAAATGAGGCGCATGTGTTCTGTAAAGACGACTCAAAGTGCAAGGTGCATATTCGAATAAACCTTAGCTTTTGGAGAGCTTACGGAAATAACTTAGGCGATTTGAATGATAACTTTTGAAACTAACTTTGATTGCATCCAATCAGCGTTCTGCATTTCGTGCACAAGAAACCTTCGAATTAAGACAGAGGTTGTATAGGAATTTATGACGGAGCTACCTCTGTTGGGAAAGAATGCATCTGACTTAGACACACCATTTTTAACTTCAATGAGAGCAATAAATGTGTCCGCTATAGACTGTGCAACAAGATTACGTTTACCTTTGACAGAATGATCTCAACTCGACATCCCTTCAGTCAGACGTACTTACTAAATATCATATTCATATTCATACTGGGACAGATTTGACATGGGTTTATGAAACACTGGGGTCCAAAATGAAAACATTTCTTATAAAATTTTAATTGAAATAACGTAATATATTATTAAAATGAAATAAATCAGAAATATGAAAATTGTATTTTTATAAATATTATCCCATGACTCTTTTTGGTAATGCTGGAGTTGTTACCAGCATACCAAATGTATGCATCTCGTAGATGTGAGCCCTTAATATATTGATCCAAAAGTATGGCCTATTAATTGTTCTGTTAAAAATTGGTGACAATTTCAAAATTTCAACATAGCCCATCACATTCATATTTGCAAAATATGTTAATTTCAGTCACCAACTTTCTGAAATGGCGACACCACGCTCAATCTCCGACGTAACGCTACAAGGGGAGAGAACTCTCCCAGACAAGTTCAACCCATGTATCAACGACACCTTCCTGGATATTCCGTCCGCTGAGATAGTCGTTGTGCCCTGGAAAGTATTCCAGATTTTCCCTGAAATCATGCATCCCAACTTTAGCACGGAGCATGGAGAAATCACGTATGGCGATGACGTGAATATATTCATGAGTGCCCCAAACCTCCGCCCGTCTCGTTTTGGAAAACTAAATGGCTTAACACAGACATGGTGGGTTTTGTTTTGTTTCTATCCCTTTACACTGTATTTGCATTCTTTTCTTTTTGAAGGTAATACAATCAGATAATACAATGAACGAAGTGAAGAATTTAGAATTACAATGTTTTTTTTTGCAATATTTATATATGACATATTTGAATACTCATGTAACTGTTTAAGATGCGAATATGACCTTATTAGGACCAAAATAAACATGCAGTAAGAAAGAAAATCAAATTAAGATCAATGAATATCATCTGTTATTAGTTTAACGGTATGAAACTCGATGAGAATGGTACAAATCTTTAAAATGGCATGAATTCCGTTATGTAAACAACATTTCAAAATCGTATCAATGAGCGGAGTGTCATTCACGCTAAAGGACAGTATTGGCAATAATTTCAGAACAAGTGTTGATTATATATTAAACTTTCGTAAACAACGTGCAATTTTCTGAAATATGAAACACGCTGTAGGATGGTGCCGGTGAGTACTGCAGAAGCCCTGGACGACCTGAGTATGAGACTGTCCAGCTTCCCCTCCCTCCTCTCCGTCACCCTCACTGCCAGAAACATCCTGGAGGACAGCATTGAAGGTGTATAGTTCCAGTTAGATTTTACGTATGCTTCATCCATTTATAAACCCCTGTGACCACCATTGTCTTTTAACCCCCAATGTCTCTTAACAGAGGTAGATCAAAATCCTATATTCTATACCTCAAAGTTTTTGATTACAATTTATTTGTGACATTTTGTAAGTGTAGTATTGATGTGTTTTGTAACAACAAAACACATTCTGAAACGATACGACATAGACGAAATAATGCATAACACATCACAATATTATTTCAAATAGTAAATAGGAAACAATATATAACTATATGTACACTTCATACAAGTGAGGAAACATAATCTTAGTTATGAGTTTACTGTTTTCAAAATTAGATTTAAACATGAAACTCGTGTAAATTGCCTTCAAACAACGATATAATAATACATGCAGATGAATTGCAGTAATCATTCGTATATCACAGTTTATAAGGTGATGATTATTCATTTACTGAGAGTTTATATTGCATGAAATTATAAGTATTCGAGTGATGTCGAAAAGATAATTTTTTTTAGTGTGATAAGAAATTCAGCAGTTGTTAGTGGATCAGGGAAAGACATGATATTGAACATTTGAAACAGATTTGAAGATATGAGGTCAACGATTGGAATGAATATTGATGTCAAATGTCTGAAATTGACATAGATAAACGAAAGTAGCGCAACACCAAGTTTGTCTTGATTATTTCTTATCTTCATCATCCTATCTGAACTCCTAAGCATTTTTCATTTATATTCAGAGCTACCCTGACATATCTATTACCAAAATGGAATGAAACCAACGACCAATGACTTTTCACCGTTTGTTCAGTCAAAAGATTTCATTGGACTTTCAACAAATACTGACTTTCTTGGTTTTGTGTCTTTAGTTATCATTCTAAATCAGTAAAGGTTGTCTTCGACCTCTGTCAATCGAACATTACTTTTACACTAAAATCATTTGCTACTATGGAAGAGGTTTCGTCAACGTATGGTAAGATGACAAACTATCTAAAATGATAAACTGGGTAATTATTGAAAAGTTAATTATTTTTCATATCTTCAGATGTGCTTTAACCAGAAACAATACTTAAAAAGGAATTATATTGTTTTTAAACGTATATTATTTAATTGTTTGACGGCAGTCATTGAAAGATCAGATGTAACAATTCTTTTTTCAAGGTGTATTGTACGTTAAGAGAGATAGCGAGAAAGGAAGTCATTGAAGGGACAGCATTAAGCACAATGGTGAACTTAGGAATAAGTAGTTAAAAAAGACTTATTTTCACAGACAGAAATGACGTGTTCGTCTACTCATTGAAATAACATTTTAAGAACGGCTCGTCATCGTTGAATTCACGTTATAATATAAAGACGACATTAGACGAACGAAATTAGACGAACGCAATTTGCTATGCGCCATGGCGATCTTATATGATGCTAATGTCATTAAGGAACTGTCCAATATTTGGGAAACTTCAAAATATGTTGTGTACATTTGATATCTCGTGAAAAAGACATGCTTTTCCTTACGGTGTCTTCGCGACTATGAAAAGTAGATTACGTACGTCACTCAATGATATATACATGACATTTGACGAGAATATTTCAAATATTGTATATATTTATGGTTAAAGTCGGTAGTTACACAAAACCTGATGACATCGATTTCCACATTTGATCACCGGTTGTAGGGTACGTATCCCCTTACTAACAGTGCTAACACAGACGAAATAAAGAAATAATTTTGGTCATTGCACGAATGACATCCACACGCCTATCTCCATGTTTCAGTACCCATGGTGGTGTTCCTCTCGCCAGACTCACACTGCATCAAGGACCTGGTCAACAGACTCGGGCGGGCCAAGGAAAGCTTCAAGTCAAACAAAAAGTTTTCTGTAGAGGTATGTCACCTTGCTTCTCTTTGCAATAAAAATGTTAAAAATCTATAGAATGTATTTTCTCATCATACAATTTCCAAAGTACCAATCAAAGAAGTAAGAGGTATGTCTTTGTTTAGCTTGGATTTCATTTAAAGAGCCACTCCGTGATTTTCATAACATATTATTTACCTTTGATACGAACGTAAATGATATATGTGGTGATATAAAATCAAAACATCTTAACTTTGCATGTCCAAAAGACATATATATATATATGACAAAAACTGATGAAAATCGAAAAACAATCTTATAAATACACAGATGTGTAGATATCACGTCCAATATACATGGATGCTAGTTATATAACCTAACAAACACTATCAAATCCTAACTGCCCTCCTGGCTGTTTTAGATAAGTCTCCAAAATTACGTTTGACTGTTTGAAGCGCGCCACTGTCCGGTTTTCGATCATAATTGCGACGGTCTACCTTCATGTTGTCACTGTAAAAAACCCAATAAGCTTTAGAATGTGTCTTTTTGGTAACAGTCGATACTTCGCGATCATATGACACCATTGATTAAGTTTGACTCCAACAACTCACGGAGTGGCTCTTTAACAAAGAATAGTGTGGCAAAGTCTTTTTTACCCTCAGAGATTTTGAAGTGAAGTAGAAAAATTATGCCTACTGATTGATAAATCAGCATTGGTGTGTATTAATCTTTGATGGATATTATTTTGCAAAGTAAGGATCAATAACTACTGGGTTGTATTATAGGTAGGAACTGTTTTGTTACGAATAGTGGCTTTTGCTTTAATTGTTCAAATATTTAACAACAAGATATCACTAAATATTGCATTAATTTAAAAGTCGCAGTCAATCCAAACTTTGACTTGATGTGTCATTAAAAGTTCAACAAGTGACCCATCACCTGAATATAACGACAGACGATGAACAGTTTGTGTAAATATTTCGTGTGCAAATAGTTGTCAATTGAAATAGCCTTTTTTGATATTCGCATTCAATGTTTTATTTTTGTTATAATTGACAATTTTAACGTTATGCAATTGTTCATGTCAGGTTGACGTCGGACCAGCAATGACTAAATGGGGGAAGCTAGTTCTGCGGCGGGAGTTCCTCAGTATAGGAGGCAGATTCTGTCTCACGAACGGCGCCATGTTCAATCACGTGTTCGACTGGAATAACATACTGGGTTGTCTCCCTTGTCTTCCTTGCGGACTCGTTGGGTCGTCGGTTTACAGAGTAAGTTATCATGGCTGGTTCGTCATCATCGTAACATATTTAAATTGTGCTGTCGAAAATATGAACCGATCAGCCTAAGGACTTATACTTTGTATTCCGTTTGAATGTACAGCTAGATCAGTGTAGATATAACTTTATAACATTTGGTGACGATCAATGTATCTTTGTCTTAACATACCAATTATTATACATAAAAAAATACTGTATGCACAAGTACGCTAAACACACTGGTCAGATGATAATCTAAAAGATTCAATGTTTGTATTGATCTATGTTCAGCTCCACCGAAAAATCAACTACACAGACGAGCTCATTGACGATATATTTGGTGTCGTCATACTCGGCGCTAAAGGAGCGGCGGCGGAAAACCAACAACACGCGGTTTATCTATGTAAGCATGTCACAATTCATATGTTATTCAAGATTGTTTACCACCATAGACCACTGATCACAAACCAAATAACGTAACAAATATATATGTGCGGCTTTAAAAGCACACCATGCATTGGTAGGTTATGATAGGGCAAAAACAAAATGGTAACCCACAAGTCTCTATAGTCTATAATAGTCAAAACATGTATGGAAAATTATACATAGATTATTGTCTAATATTAGATTATGACACCGATATCTTTATGTTTCAGTGATGGAGTGGGTTAAAGTTTTCAAGCTTTACTACTGTATCGAGTGTCGGCGAAGGGTCCCAATGAAAGACTCACAGAAGGTCAACCCATCCTTCTGTAGGTGCGAGTATAGATCTAAATCGTCAATGTCTTTCGGAATGAGGAACAAGGTGTCCCCGTTCCCTGGAGAAACAGAAATCACTTCTTCATCGTCACAGGAGAACCAGGAAACAGTTACAGAAGCCTCATTGGAAGAATCCATGGTTCCATCGGGTGAGGCAAGGTCTAACCAGGGAGGTTCACATGGTCTCACGCCTTGTCTAGGTGGGCCCGAAAGCACCAATAAATATTTGCAGGAGGCTTCAGATGAGAAAGACCCTTCAACTGAGAAGAATTCGACTAATGTTGAATCGAAGGTTAGAAAGTCATCAGCAGATAGGTCTCGAAAGAAAGGTAGAAAGGCAAAGACAAAGGACGATGATGAGGAAGTAGAGACACGGTTTGCACCTTACAGAGAAGGACAAGCTGGGAGGGCTATTCACAGGAAGAAGGTGATGATATCTCAGAACCCGAGCGTCACCAGGCCCGAGTACAACCAGTCTATGGAGGTCCTCAGGAAGAAGCACCCTGGTGGATTTACTCCAATGAGAACCATATTCAAATATCCCAAAAAAATTATAAAGCCTGGTAGGCGACCAGGACGTTCTAGTTTTGTAGAGATTGAGCTGGAAGCAGCAAGGAAAGACGGTGACTGTGAGGCAATTGCAGAATCATCGGAAGTGACCTATGACCAGGGGGAGACAATCGGGGTGAGACACTATGATGTTGATAACGATGAGTTTGATGACGAAGAGGATGGTTTTTATTTTCTACAAGATAAAGTAAGATCCAAAATGGATAGAGACCCTCTTGCGCAGAAGGATCTGCGTCGGTTCCTCGTTCACATCAGCGATCCTAAGACTGGAACTCTCAACCCTGCATTCAACTCGGGGAAACAACCCGTGACCTGTCAACCAAGCGGGATTGACGAGAGTGCTGTGTGATTGACTACTTGGCTTGCACGATTTTTAATACAATAGACTCTGTCCTGGAGGCCACTAAACCGATACTTCAGAACTGGCTTATGACTATATTAGTGCTATACGAGGGCAAAAATGGTTCATGATAACTGAATATCCTTGGTATCCTTGAATGCACAGTGTCCTTGCATAGCGTAAAGAACAAAGTATCGAGTCCTCAGGAATGACCGGTGCTACCGGTTGGTTGGACAAGGTAGTCCACTTCGCGACCACCTGTATCGCCGTATGTAATTATTCATTCACTATCTTCAAATTGATGTTACATCTTCAAATGAAATTACCGAATTTGAAAAGATAATGTAAATGTCAAAAACAAGATTCTGTCTTGAGTCTCTATTGATTAATAACTTAGGTTGAATTTTTACCCATTTCAGTTTTAAAACGTATGCAAATCAAAATTGGATAAAGCTTTGCCATTTACTGACTGAATAATTGGTTTTCAAACTATTGCTTATGTTTTGTCTTAGAACACTGAAACGTTCTGTCAAAACTCAAATGACATGTATGTCTTATGGCATTTATCTCTAGTGGCATGTAGCTTAAATGACATGTATATCTTAAAATATCGACTTTTTTCAATAATATATAGCCCAAAATGTACAAAATGTGATATTTATATAATAAGGATGCAATTGAAATAAACGTGAATCTTCTCAAACATATTTTAGAATTGTATTGTACTTTATTGTATTACAGGTCACGGTAATGGTAAACGTAAATCATTGTCTGTTACTGTACTTGTTCGCCTAAGATGAATATAATGTCAAACATATTGAAATAATCTGGAGAATCATCTGATGTAATGGAAAAAGGCTATGGTATAAAAATTGTTATCGATAATGGACATTGAACAACGACGATTTCGAAGGATTTTACGAATGCTTCTTCTTTTAACACCACAACACGTTTTCATTCATCTAGTTAAAACTCACTGAATTGATAAAAGTACATAATAAAGGACCTAGGGATGTTATTATATCTTCTAGCATTGACAAGATTACATTTTCATATGATAATTTATCAAAGGTTTATTTTTCAACGTCGCTAAAATACCTACGGTTAAATGGCTCTCGCGAAATTTAAAAATTATGAGTTTAAGCATATTTCATCGATGAGTACGAATTAAAAAATTAAAATGGTATCGAAATGCTATTGTTGTTTACTAGTATATGAAAAAGCCTCGTTCCAGTTTCATCTAGAACAAACTCCATGGAAAATGATAAATTTGGTTTATTTTATCTTACTTAGATTAAGACACTGTGTCGTGGTCTTTATTGATGTTTCACAATTCCAGTTTGATAACGTGATTTTACATATCTCAGAAAAAATGTGTAAGAATTATTTTAAGGAACAGACATCTGTAGGACAACAAACACCCTCCTTTTATGTTGTGTTATCCAAGATATCAGTAATTGAGATCTACGATAAATGTAAATCTAAACCAGTGATCCAATGATCCGTTACCAAATTCATCATACATCTTGCTCATTCATATGATATAAAGAAGTTCTACTTTTTTTATCCCCCGCCGAAGGGGTATATTGTTTTTGCGAGTCCGTCCTTACCGAACACGGTATCTGTCATGGGATAATCAACTTCATCCACATTCTTTGACCAATCGTTCTGAAACTTTACACCTTTTGTTTTTACAACTTTTGCTATGTGTCAGTGATGCGTATCCTCACTTATTTTGGGATGATGTATCACTACAAAATTATCATTTCACTGGCTGCTTGTTATTCATGGCTTTGTTAAGCGTATGTATTTGTCAGCCAATCAAATGTTGCTGCGCCGATTAGTAATTTTAAAATGAAATCAATAGTGTCGATAGCAACGACAACTTTCCATAGTTCCGTTAGTTTAGTCAATTAAGATGTTTATATTAATCTATAAGCTTTTAGATTTGAAAAAATGATACTGGGATACCTCGATGATTCAACCGGAAAATGCAAGAATTATTATTTGTTCTGCTATATATTTGGGGTCGAATTTAAAATCGTAAGGACACTAAAAGACTGTTTATGTTTGAATTTTGTTATTTCACTCATTGATGAACTATCGCAATAGTTATCGTAATAGTAGCTCGCAAAAAACTATCGTCATGGCAATAGTCTCTTGTAGGTCAGTAGTCACTCCTCGTAATAATCCTTGACTTACGTGGTCGACTTTTCAATTTTAGATCCCATATGTACAATGCTGAATTTTCAAATAAGTTGTCTGTTACTAATAATACTGAATAAACTGCATATTCATTTGAAATGGTTCTTTAGAAGTTAAAGTTTGCATTTGAAAGACATCTGGCGGGTCATCTAGCACACGGTGTTCTCTCAGAGCACTCTTGTTAAACTTTTACATCATTGTTTACACAGGCTATCCTTATAATGCTTTGCTCCGTTAGGCCAGTTATTAGACATCCCTGTGTAATGGTGTATTGCTCACTTCTTGTACAAATCAAGCGAAACAACAGCAATTAGGAACTCATACACCCGTGATACTCTCTTTGCAGACATTTTATGTAAAGATGAGAGTAGTTTCATATTAAAATCATGTCTGCAATCCTTTAACATCAGCGTATTTGAATGTGTAGAGCCCCTGTAACACTCCCATATTTATCACTACAAAAGCCTTATTTCACTGGTTGCTTGTTGTTCATGGGTATGTTAAGCATATGTTTTTGTAAGCCAATCAAACGTCTTTATGCAAAGAATTATAAGCAAATTTCTCGAACTCAACGGGCTTGTCATCATTGGTAGAGCTGCTATTAGATCCAGGTCATTTTATTGGCTGACATACACATAGCTATACGAGACATTTGACCTGATAAATATTAGGGTATTGAAGTAGCTCTGCGAATTCAAACACGAAATATTTCTAAGAGCAACAAATGTTCCCGTTGTAAATGGCGAGTGGTTAAGATAATGAGCAATTTGGTGTTAATCACATCGATGTATCTTTCATGCCACTGATCTATCTGGATATCAACGTGTGTGTGAAATAACGATAAACTCGTTTTGATATCACAATAGAATTTATTCATGTACATATCTACAATGACTATTATCTAACCTACAATTATGGTGCAACAGGGATAAAGTGAGTTCGTTGTTAGATACTTAAATTGACATCTTACAAACAGTTTTGACATAAAGCTCCTGCGCAAGGTGAACGCTAAGTCCGTCAAGCTCCTCATTTTATTATACCCTCAGTAAACCTTTAAGCTTGACTCAAGGTGCTATGTTGGCGATGACACATTACTGTTAGAGTAACATGGCTTCTTTTGGACGATAGCATTTACTAATTGTAGTTATTGTTTTATTGATATCTTGTGGTTAAGAGGACAGTAAATCCAACCAACATCTTATCACAAAATATTTGATTGTTTTGTAGAGTCGCACTGAATTTTTTTTCATTTCAAATTGATAAGAAGTGTTTTATGCCCTACAGGGTTACATAAAAAGATCAATACTTATATATAAAGTGGAAATAATCTCTTATTACGTAACATTTTCACTGTGTCATAAGATAACAATCAGTTGCTGCAATAGTGGAAACTAACTCTTGGATCGAATTTATTTGCGCTAGTTTAGTTGGAAAGTTCTCTCCCCTTAAAGGTAAGTAATTGCTATTGCCATATCCTTCCATATGGATATTAATATACACCAGACACGACAGAAAAGACGATTTTCTTGTAGTGAGGTGTATCGTAACCAAGCAACTGTAATGCTAAAGCCAGTCACTGAAGATATGGAAGCAGTTTTCGTCCAACCAAAGTACAACCAAACATTCATGTAGTGAAGTGTGAGCTAAGGTTTAGAAAAAGCCTTTGATATTCACTTCAATCATGACGCTAATTAGTCATTTTTAACACCGTAATGACTTATCATCTACCTATATAAGATGAAATATGTCACTGTCGTTGTATCAAATTGTTGGCAAGATGATTGCTTTACCTGTATTGCACACTTCACACGCACTTACTGTTCCGCTAATGTTCAACAGAGTTCACAGCCATAAATCGTTTTCGAAGTTAATCACAACTACAGGACTTTCCTCCTCTACAGCTGTTATATCATTGGAACACTAGAACGTCAACATCGTTAGTTTTCAGTCTTCTTAGTAGTAGTGCATCGACCCCTTTCTCCACAGTCTAACATACTGTATCACATGGGGGCACTGCAATTCTGATGGTCTTTCAGTCCCTGATATGTAGGTCCTTAAGAAAACTTGAAAAACCAATGTTTCTTGCAATAAAACCTTGTCTAAATATGATGATCTTCGTCATTCAAATGTTTTCAGTGAAACAGTGACACATATTTAGAAAAACCAACGACTCAATCTGACGTCCCAGATGTTTAGTTAATGTGTCAGTGTTACAACTATTGTGACTGCTTTTACGCCATTGTCTGTCACCAATTAATGCTTTCAATACATAACCTCACTTCAGCTCATAAACAAATAGGTAATATGTACATAACAATGCAAGAAATACTGATTAATTGTAAAAATGGTATCACAAATTGCATTATTAGAACGTTATTGACCAGATACAATCCTAAAATGAGCTCCACACTTTAACGGTCCCACCTCTTTAACCCATTAAGCATTCACGTGTTGAGATAGGAAACCCAGTAGAAAATGTTGATGGCTATGAAAGAAGCGGGGAACAACACTCGGGCTGCCTTGTCTATTTTACTGACACTGTTGAGCCCCAGAGCGTTGCGGACGTGCTTGTTGAACTTAGTATTGCGGTTGTCAAGGAGACAGTTGCAGAGTTTGAGGAGACAGTGTCTACACTTGCCCCCCTTCCTCCTCGCCAGCATGTCGTTGGTTGCCAGGAAGCTCTCGTCTTCACACTGGAAGTACAGAATGGTTTACTATCAATGGTTGACAGTTGGGTTAAGCAGTAAACATTTTTCTTTCCCTTCAATGGATCATGTTCAAGAATGCAATTTCTATTGACAAACTGCCAAAGCGCAAATAAAAATACCGTTTCTTGTCAATAAATGCAAATTAACTCAACTGGTTAAGAACAAAATCAGGAAAATCTTATATGTAAATAGAAAAAGGTCTACCTTATCAGAGATCTAGCCTCTTAGCAATGTAAATTGATTGTAACAATTTTTGCCAATTAACTTGTCCCAGAGACACAAATCAGAACATGAATAGAAGAAGCAATTCAAAGCATTACATTACACAAATTTCTTGTTTCAAACGAGTCGTTACTGATGTAAGTATCTATTAACATTCGAAAACGCCAAGTGTTTCAAGTCTTGATAAAAACTATATTGTTAAACAGTATGTGTTTTGTGTATGTGTTTTGTATATACTACACTAATATTACAATTTATTCTAAGCTACATTCTGGCAACATATGACTAAATTCATACTGTTGTATGAGAATGAGGACTTTAATAGAAGACCAATATGTTCATATTCATGATCCCAAGGGTAGCCAGCGGCGGAACAGGGGAGATAACTCTTGCTGACCTCATCGTCCGAGTCATCATCGCTCATACGTTCCCGGTCGTCTGTGTTATACTTGGTGAAGTAGTGGACGGCGGCGAACTGGACGATGGAGGCGAAGACGAAAGAGAAGCACATGACGACGTACACGTCGAGAGCGGTGTAGTAGGCCACGTGGGGCAGATCGTCTCGGTTCTCTAGGGCAAGGAAGGTCATTGTCAGGATCGTCGTGGTGCCTGAAATTAGTAAAATGTTTAAGGAGCTGTTTGAAGGTGGATGGATTGGCAAAAACAAGATATTTTCTTTATGTCAACTTCTATAGTCTGTCAAAGATGGGGCGGAGTGCAAGAAAACTGACTACAAAAATGTTTTAACAAGCATTGTTTTGTTGCAAAGAGTTGCAAATTAAAACTACTTCGGACATTTCTCATAAGATCTGATGCACTATTTAGTTTGATCAATTAAATAGAAATCGATAGACAAGTATCGAAATCTTATATATGTATATCTGTGTAGTACGGGCCTCAAACGTGTTCATCCGGAAACATGGCGTCAAAGCTTAACCTTACATTATCTAGTGGAAATTTATAAAATCTACAGAAAATTATTTTTCGAACGACAGTAGGTCTACGCCTCTAAATCATGTGATTTTAAATTCCACGTCGTCTGGACATGTGACTTGTGATGTAACATGTAAAATGAAAATAAACAGATCCATCGATATGACAAGCCTTTAGGCTATAAACTCTCTTTATCACAGATTAGCAACGTTTGGACGATGATCTTTATACCGTGAAACCAGGATTTTCGTTGGTTTTCTACACAAGAGTGTTAATATTTTAATCCTGTGTTATGCAGTGTACCCGAGCTCTACCTCAAAATATAATATTTAACTAAGGGTGGAACAGTGGTGGCTTCATCAGGATGTCAACTTTAGCTTGATTTGAAAAGATTCCCACGGAAATAGCCGAATATTTTAAGATGCACATTTATTGTAAATTAACCTTTTTGGGACATCAGTTCACTACGAATATAAAATACATAACGTCGACATTTACCTTTGAAATAAAAAAAACCCCTTTCATTGAGGATGCAGTGATGTAACATTGGTCATTTATCATTATGAAGATTCGCATTTTAATGCCATTACCAAATAGTTGATTAAATAAATGCTGATTTCATCTAATGGTGTATGTAATTTGTTTTACACAGTGAAATCTCGTATGAAAACCATTTTTACACTTTTAGTTCCTCAAGAAGACGTCGTATGGGCAGCAGAACGTCTATTATTTGTCTTCAATAAACATTAATTTATGCCAAATGTATGTTCTTCAAAGATTCAAAACACCTCATTAACTCAACTCGCTAATCAGTAGTCGTGGAGGTAATAAACAAATATCAAGCGAAAACCACATTTTTGTGTGAACGCTTTTAATCATTTGAATTAGCGAATGGATTTTCTCAGCTTAACCAATCAAGGTACATTCGTTTACAATCTAGTTAAAACTAGATGTAATGATCCGTCGGACTTCGGAACGTATTAAATTCAAGCTAATTTAAGAGAATGGTTTTGATACTGCTTCTTTTGATTAAAACATTGTCTTGAAATTAGAAACATCAAATTTCCTTTTCTGGATAACACTTTATCTTTCTAAAAATATGTGCTACTGCCCCTTTAATGATCTTGCTTCTGTGTAAAAATTACAATTCTCTTTTTGTTTCCCGCATTAACTCATCTATATTGAGCTCTTGCTGTTAACCATATTAAGGTATTTACTATAGTAAGTATGCACATAGGGAACCAAACAATTCTTAATTGTAAATATTATTTTTTAATTAACAGGTTTTGTAGCCTTCGGCGAAGTGGATGAAAACAGCACCGTTGACAATCAAGCACTTGGAATAGATTTTTGGAAGGAAACCCAATTATAACATTCTACGCGATCATTTCAAACATTTGCTGATCCAATCTAAAATCTAAACCATCAAAGGGCAAAGCAGTTCGTTAGAAAATTGGAAAGTTGAGGAAGCAGATACTTCTACTGATGTTGACGCTGAAGGTATATGGGCAGACCCCGTGAGTCAATATCCCAATCTGCGGTCTGGCAACATATGGATTCCTGTAGATCACACAGTGCTCACCATGTACACCTTATAGCTATTGGTCTGCAAGAGAGCGCTTACATCTACACCTAATCTGTTTGTCCATACAAGTCATACTTCTAGAGGGCAGCTAACCGTTCGGGAGAGTAGATGAATAGCGAGAGGGAAGCCACGTTGAGAGATTGAGAGTTATAGTAAAGAGGGCGAGGTAAGTAGAAAAGTGAGACAGAGAGAAACAGACTTCGACACATTAAGTGTAGGAATACCACACACTTCCGGCTAATCACGGATATGACCCGGCGCTGTCTGGTTTCCCCGAGGTCCGAGTGGCGTGTTGCGGCAGCTGTAACATAGTCCTAGTGATATCCTCGCTCCGATAAGCAGTGTTTACACGCCTAGTCAATTATATGGATTGCACCTTGTCCCAAGATAAATGATTTGCTCTGCCCCTCTTCAGACTAATCTGTGAGCAAGTTTCACATAGTCTACATGCTCCGGAGACGTGATGCACTGAAGCTGCACCGAGAAACGTTAACATATTTCATAACTCGCGTTGATGGCGTTACCATCAAACTGTCCAAGTCCCAAGTGGCAGACTCAAAGCATCTAGTTTTCTTTAACAATGTTACACTTTCCGTAACTAACGATTGAACGGACTGGGTGTTCTTGTTGATGGCCAGCCTGAAGCAAACAATTTGGTTGATCTAATCAACCTAGAATAACAAGTAAACTGGTATTGGGTTTCGCAACTATGAACAAATGGTGTAATGTATATATGCGATCAGCCAACAACCTTACAAATACTCTCGTAATCATCTATCTTAAATAAATGTTTTACAAAAAATATTAAATAGGTTTTGAAACCTTTTCGTTTTTGAAGCAGTAATTTTGTGGTGTTCATATTTGTGACGTGCAACAATTTCCATCTTGAGTCCTTTTGGGATACGAACCTCGGTGTAATAGACAATCTTTAACAGCAGTTGCTCCGAAAATCATTATCAATGCTTGTAAGGTGACAGTTTTTCACAGACATGGAATACTCAGAACGGCGAATCAATACAAACAAACTAAAGCATTTTTATTTTGAATTTACTCTCTGTATAAATTTATAGAAATACAAACCTTGAATAACCATCAGGTGGAGACAAATAGAAGAAGAGAGTAACAAAGATAGATAAACAAATGAACACAATTTGATAGGACACCAGAAGTGTCAAAAGTAGTTAAGGCTAAACTGTTAAACCTAGAGAACACCAGACAGAAGCGTAAGTAATATTGCAAACCTAGAAGCGATTCTATCCAAGATTGCCTCCCCGTTGATCCAGAAATAAACTCAAAGATTACAGTGACATCAGAAAACAGTGAAATTGCAGTGTTTCACACCTCAGCCCAAAGGTAATAAAATACACTAACTGGTACAAATCCAGAGAAATTCTATCAACAGACTAACGAAAACAAAAAATGACACCAGTGTAACTTATAGCACAAACCTAGAGCGATTCTATCCGAGGTGGCCTCCCTGTTGATCCAGAAGGAGACCCAGGAGAGCACGACCAGCAGGCAGCAGGGCACGTACACCTGGATCAGGAAGTAGCCCGTGTGTCGCCTCATGAAGAAGAACACCGTCAGTACTGAGTGGTAGGCTGCAATTGTTGAACATATACTTACAATTTGTTATACAAGATCTATAAATGATAAGTTAACAAATTGGTAAGGGTAGAAACTTTGTAACACATTCAGTGTATGCTGCTACTGTAGAACGTTGTATGCAATATATCAGATACTATTATGTTATATTATATTACATTATATTATATTATATTATATTATATTATATTATATTATGTTCATAGTTTTAAAAACACAGAAATAGAAATATTTAGAATATCACCAACTACTTTTAGAATACGGGATGGTATGACAAGATAACCATTTTAGCAAGCCAGGTCTGAGGTACATTCAACATCATTTATAACTTATCCATGAAAACTGCCTCAGTGAGCTGTTCAATCGACAATGACGTCGCAATAAGAAGAACATGGGCAGTCAACACACTGCACAAGTTTTAGAATTTTCATTTGCTTGAGATAATTACATTTTCTCTTTACCTAGTTTCTATTTTCTGTGATTTCTGGTTTAATTATCAAATTAATTATATGCTGTCATGAAACATTAACAAAGATCAACCATGACGTTGATGTTGATTAAACGATTTTGAAGTCAACATAATGCATTTACGACTGTTATCCGTGGACACTATACTACTATAAATTTTATATCCTTTTATCATGCTCTCCTATCATGTATACACGTTACGATTCACGGACCTTTAGTGTGAATATTGAAATACAATTCTTACATACCTCCTTTCAGATAGTTGGTTGCATTTGAGGCTGGTAGTCCGAATATGTCGAATTGTGACATAGTCATATCCTCGTATATGGACACCGCCTTCTGGTTGCCATAGCGCCATATATACTTCACATCCAGGTGGTCGTACCCGACTGAAAAACAACTTTACAATTAATCAACCTAAGGTTTTTTTAATGACATTTCTCTTAATAAAAGTTCCATTATACTTATGTGGTATAAAATGAGGACCGGATCAGGTGGAAGTGATTGAATCCAGTCCCGTCGTTCACATAGTCGAATGGAGTGCAAAGTACCAACTGCCAAAGCGATTCTATTCAAGTTGAATTTGAGAATGACTTTCTTAGAAATCTTTTCAGCGTGAAGGTAAAATGACCTTAGCTATGTTTTACGCAGTTGTATAACCACTGTATCATCATTGAACTGCTCTGTATTTCAAGCAATACAAAATAAATAAATCATACCATCTCTTGCATATGTTTGTTAAATAAAGGTAATAGTTTCGGACTTGTAGGACTCGATTCCAGCTGAATTAAATACGTACTCGAGTACTCGAGTATCCGTTTCAGAAATACATATATTTAATAAAATTTATTTCCTCCTTTTGCAAACTCTCTAATTTTAATCAACTAGAAGGTTTTCACTTTGAGATTGTAATTAAATTCGTATTTGCTAAGCAAAAATTCCACAATAACAGTTTTTACCCATTTTACTGTACTGGTAGAAGAATTAAAATTCCTGAAAGTCAAATACATGTGTTTTCGCGCTCTGTATTCATAGAAACTAATAATATTGATCTATCTTTGCAACAGGTATACCTCAATGCCTTTTCATCATAATATCTCTAAGATAAGAAATCCTTAATCAAAAGAATTTTATAACATTAACTTACAGCTTCCTATTTTCAACGGACACTTTTGTTTATCCATCGGAAACGATTCCAGATCCATGGCACAGTGAGCTTTTATTGTCAACCTGCAAACAAATAAACATATTCACGTAATGAACTCTTAAACCTATTCCGTTTGATTCGCTCCCCAAAACAAAAGCAACCATCTCTCTGAATCTTTGCGACCTGGCTGCAAGAAAAGTGGATATAGGATAATCATACAAATTATATATATAAATTATAATGATTCAAACAATGATTTATCAACAAAACATTTTTACGATCATGCACGTCATTTCATGAACAATGATTTTACTGACATTTTATTCAGAGGTGAAACCATATATCTTACTTTGTTACGCAATTCAATCATATTGAATTACTCTCATTCCTTTGATGTCTTTTGGTGTGTTTAAAGAGAAGGAAAGCAATAAACGTTTATTCCCTTAAGAGTGAGCAGAAATGAAATATGCCTTCCCTTCATTCTGTATTCAACGACAATGTAAAAGCGTTTCTCAAAAGCTGTTTGTTATGCTGGGCATTTGCACAAACACTAACAAAAACTATAACAAATAATTGTCAAATGATCACACCGGCTAATATTGACGTCATGCATCAATCGTATTTCATTCAGACTACGGTAAAGTCTTTATCAATTTTCTTTATTTTTACAACATACAATTCGCTTTCGTATCGTTAATGTAAAACGCGGAAACAAGTTTGCAGTGGTTCGATGAAGAAAGCAATAGATTAATTGTATTTTTCATATTGTGTCAAACACTGCAATGCGAAGACATTTCCCTCTTTATTACTCTGACTCTTTTTCTACATGACCTCACCCTACTACTGTAAACGTGGATATATCCTTGTAGTACATCAAAAGATCTCGCCCTTTGACTTCAAAACAGGATCTGTCCATCTCATTGTTCCTTGAATATAATAGATGATCTCGATTTAACCTACCATACATGTGTATTTTTAACTGCAAGCCATTACATGTCTCTCTGTCCATTTAAGTACAGCATGAGATCTTACCACGAGAAACTACAACACATACCTATTAACTACACTATAAGACCTGTCTCCTCTAATCCATCTAACCTTATAACAACATAAGAGTTCTCCTTTTAATTAAATTACGCAATGTAGTCATATTGTGTCACCAAGGAATCTCCCCTTTTGTCCATTTGAAGACCTTGACTACAGAAAGGCACCTCGCATTTTAGTTACAATATTTCAGACTTCAACCACACTACATGACTAAATGATATATCTTTTGGTGCACCCAAAGATCTGCCCCTTTAAGTACGAAACATGTCCATCTTACGACATGATCTGTCCATTTAACTGCACTATAGTGTCTGTTTTGTAACAACATGGTTAGATTTTTCCAATTAATAACACATTGGAATCCAACCCTTAAACAACAAACTAACCCTTTTACTTCAAAACCGGACCCATCCCTAATACAACATTCCAATTCTTCAGGGCTGAACAACTGCCGATCAACGTTGTTAACATTAGAAAGACGATTATTTGGCCATTCTCCGTGCATCTGCCAAATTCTGACATACCCTAGAAGTAATTCTGACACATCATACGAGTAATTAAATAATATTGTCATAAATTGAAGATTGGTCTCGGGCAATCAGCCCTGATTTAATGAAAACCAAACGTATGAGCAATCATGCAGTGCTGTAGCGAATGAGTAGGTTTTATACAAGAGGAACTTTCATCGCAAGTTCTCGCCCATAACCCGCAGTTTTCTTTGTTTGAGGTGCGAGTTGATATCCGGAGATACCACTTTTTACTCTTTAATGTTGGCTGTAAACACGTTCTCTATTCAAACATAACATAAAATCATTTTATTGGGCAGTGTTAACAATGTTTAATGTTCGAGGCGAAGATTACAGGACAGACACGCATTGTGCAGTTTAATAAGACGAATTTTTTGTCGGTTTGTTATTGCCACCTAATATTTAATTCCATTTTATACTGATGTTGGCTCCGTGTTTAGGGGCGTAATTGCATGTATATAAATATGTCAAATGGTTCATTTATCGATGTTGGGTGTATGAATTAAGGGCGGTTATAGTAAACAAACTAGTAACACCAAATACGAACAAAAATAACTCCTGTGTTGAATATAGAAGTTCATTTACGAGTAGAGTGGAAAAAATATTAAGTTATAACGTATTCCAAATAGATAAAAAAGAGCAATTAATTGGTAATTTAAATAAAAACATAAAGAATGTTTATTTTGAAGACATCCTATCCGAATGTTTTCCTCTCGGGTGTGGATGGATCTAAAATACTATTAATCATGATAAGGTCAAATTGTTTGTGTATTGATAATACTGGTCTACGTCAAATACTCATGTATTACCTATATGAGCCAACGTGTTACCTTGTTTTATAAGAAAAGTATCATTTAACTCTCGAATATAACTTTTGCAAGGTTAAAGAACATTTCTTCAGAAATACTTATATGGTGATCGCCTTCAATTCAGTGATTTATAAAAATAAAGTGTATGTACATCTAAGTTAAATTGCCCAGATGTGTACAATACTACATTTACCATATCTGTGATAAAAGAAATATATTTTAAGAAAAACTTAAAATTTCACTTGTATATTCTGTTGATCGAGTTTTGAAATTTTGTAAATAGGCATTTTTCTTCATTACAAATAAACTCCTTTGACTTGAAAGCTTTGTGAAAAGAATTCTGTCTATTCTCCAAGTGTCTGTTCCTAAAAAGTGCGTTGCATTCCTACTTATAAGAACTATTCGAGTTGTCCAGTACAGTGTATTTCAGTTCATATTTTGTAGCATGAAATGGCGTTATTACATTGCACTTAAGCAACTTTCCGAAAAACGATGTTAATGCGAGGAATTAATCTACCCATTTGGTTAACTGAATCATTTTACCAACTACATAAAAGTAGTCTTATAGCTATAGGTCTCAGTCAGAAAACTTAATTATTTCATGTCCAATGTTATTTAATTACCTTTACCAATTTGACCCTGACCCTGTTTTTATGTTGCTGATCTTATCAGAGGGATGACGCACTTAATCGTATTGCATTTGCTCTGACACTTCCCTATTAGTTGGTACTCTTATCTCCGGCCTTGATGGAGAAAAACTGAAGTTTTAAAACGCTTTTATTTAGAAATGCAATCACAATCAATCCCTTAACCTTGAAGAGATAACGGATCGATCCCTTGCTAATCCCCCTGGATTGTAGATGCCATGACTTCACATTAAGTACACATCACAAGCTATCTTCCAGACAACAAGTTTTTATAACTTGTTTTCCGTGTGAGGAACGCATTCAAATTGCTTGAAATCGGATGAAATTGACAAAGTTATCCAGTCTGGTGTCTGTAAAGAAACGTTACTCCACAATGCGTTGTTTCACTTGCATGGTAACATTGTTAGTATCAACTCTGTAATGTCGTATCTCTTGCAGTGAAGCAGCTGGTTACCATCCGAACTTGCTGTCCTACCACGCCAGATCAAAATATTCCCCCAAAAAGGCTTCTATCTGTAAATATCATAGACATTACTATCTACCCCTTCGCATTTTTATCATTAAAGCTTCTTTCGAAACACTGTTCACGGAAGTTTATTCAATAAATCAAAGCGTAATTATGTAGGTGTTGCTGAATTGATAAAAGTGTCAGAAATATTTGATCTAGTACTTTTATTACCACATAACAAGAAATAGCTGTATCATGATATTTCGGTGTTGTATCAGGTACGATATTGTTTCAGTTGACTAATCCCGACGAGTGAGATTCACGTAATCTGAATTATTAGAATCGGTTCATTTTCGTATGATGCCGAATGCTCATGAAGTCAAGTTAACGATCTTTATGGCATTTTATCATTCCACAGCGGAGAAAAAACAGCCCGAATGTTCGTGACGTGAGGAGTTTCTTCGTATACGCTGTGATAGCGCCATTTGCAACTTGAAGAAAGGTTACATCGTTACATTTGATTAAACCCTCAACAAGAATTAAGCTTTTCTCTTTGTTCACGCAGTTCCGCACCTAACAGTTGGGAACCTCGTGTCGAAATTAAGTTACTTAGAACCGTAACCCGGTGTCACGCAGTTCGAGCGTGCGACCTTTTTCCCGCCTCTCCTCTAATGTACTTTCATAAAATATCACCAATTATTGTATATATCGAAAGTACATATTATGTACTTTACATACATGTATCTATTTTTATCATTCATGTCTTTATTCGCCGACTGTGGCTATTTTTATATGTTCAAATGTCATTTCCATGCTCCATTTATCAGCCTTTTTACAGGTAGCATTATTATGCCAATGCTCATGTTACATATATTTATATCTTCTTGTAGAGGAGTTTGCGCCCTTTACAATAAGCCATTGTAGGGCTCCATACCTTAAATATTTATGGAGCTAGGGATAATTTAGTTTCGCTAAGAAACACAGTTCGCGATATCCTTACGATAGGCTACCATTCTGTTCTTCGAGCTAGGCATGGGTTACTCCGACGTCCGCACGGAGCCAATAAATAGCGAGCTAAGCTCTGGTACCAGGAGTCTTGACTTGACCTTTGCTAGGAGAGGTCACGGGTGGACCTGGGACGTTGGAGGTGAATTGGTGAGGTTGATATTCCTTTATTTTTCTCTGTACCTTTCTGGAGTATGTGATCACTTCCTTTAAGAACTTAAAGTTTTAACCTTACCTTCCCTCCCATTATTTGATAAGTTCTACTATACCTAAACTAGTGTTCTTATTCATTTACTCACTCAAGTAGTGATTAGGGATAATCTAAAGTACTGTGTGCTTGTTGTTTATTCATCCCTATTGTTAGTCCACCCGTGCCCCGTTCCCTTCTCTTGTATATTCACGCCAAAGTGTTGATTTGTCTTATGTATGCTATCTCGTTAAGACGGCCCTTAGCTTATCTTGTTGTTACAACGTCTGGGGGTATGCTAGAGTGATTCCCTACAGTTTGTCTATTTGTGTATTCATGGGTTGTTGACTTCCTTAATTAGTTGTTAACTCCTGTTGAGAGGATCCAAAACAGGGGTATAAAAGTTCTCCTAGTAGTCGAATTTTTCGAGTGACTTCCCTTGAACGAAGAAGTGTTGACAAGTGCATGAGCAATTTTTTAGCCCAAAGTGTGTGTAAGTGTGCATATTACACCACAATCTATAACACACCAACATAATAAGATTGTCTAGAACATATATGTGCTAAAATTTGCAGTCCAGACTCATAGAAAGTGTCATATTCGGTATCAACATGGACAGCGAGGCCGGGTTTGTTGACATGGTAATGGCGGCCCCCGTGACGGAGGTGATAGTTGAAGAAACTGAAATAAACACTAGGAAAAGGGGGCACTCTAACATCACAGAAGTCAATTCAGACCATTTAGCATCACAAAACAAGAAATGTAGAAGCACGAATAAAGCTTTCAGACAACAGGCTGAAGTCACAGTGCATGCAAGTAATGACACCGCCGATAACGAAGCGTCGGAAAATCTCGATCAAATAACTCAGTCAGGCAACACAAAGCAAAACAATGAACTTTTGATACTAAATGCTGTAACAGAACTATCTAAAGACCTTAAGGGTGCAGTCTGTTCTCTCAACAAACGCATGGATGATCTTGAAAGTAATCTAGAAACAAAGTTGGTGTCTTTGATATGTCAAACCATTGAATCAGAAGTTGGTAAAGTTAGAGAAGAATTTAAAAGAGATTTTGACAGGGTACAAGGGAGAATTGACAATATTGAAAAATCTTATGCAGAAGTAGTTAAGAAGCAAGGGTCTGCAAAAGAAAGTAATGTCATTGTCATAAAGGGACTAAAACCCCAAAATGATAGTGAAACGCCTCAAGAACTGATCAAGAATGTCAAAGCTCTGATTCATAATACACTGGATTCAAAAGATGTGGAAATTATCAAATGCAGCAGGAAAACTAACACTAGAGGTGACCACCCTGGGCATATAATATGTGAATTAAGAAATGAAGATCAAAAGGTCAAAGTTCTGAAAAACAAACACAAATTAAAAACCTCAAAGGGTATGAACAAGGTCTACATTGACTCATTTAAAACCAAAGAAGAACTGAAAACAGAAGGTAACATGAGACTAATGCTGAAAACACTGGACAAGGAAAATCATCTTAGACTGACCAGAAATGGACAGCTTAGAACAACTAGTGAGACAACACAGGTGAAACATAGGTAGGGCCTTAGGCTTGGTATATGGAACTCTAGAGGTTTCAAGAAAAATGACAAAAACATGGACAATTTTAATTTCAAATGTGATGTTGTTGATATTTTAAACTGTGACATTTTAGGACTCTGTGAGACATTTTTACATAAAGAAGAAACAATAAAAATTGAAAATTACAAATGGTATGGGCAAAACAGGTCACATCTGCACAAAAAGGCCAAAAGAGGATCTGGGGGAATTGGATTCTTAGTAAAGGACTATTTAGCCCCACATGTAGATAAGCTGGATGATTTTAATTATGAAGGACTGCTCTGGATACGAATTAATCGCAAACAGAAGGAGGACATATACCTATGCGTGTGTTATCTTCCACCAAACGGAAATAGCAGAATGATCGATAGTGAACTATTTTTCTCTGAACTTCAGAAGCAATTCTACACTTATCAGGACAAGGGTTTACTTTATCTCTGTGGAGATTTCAATGCACGATGTGGGCATCTCCAGGACATCATCGAAGGTGTTGATGAGATACAGCTTAGACAGGTGGTAGATGGTGTAATCAACAACAATGGTGAATCTTTCATAGATTTTCTGTCTGCAAGTGGACTATGCATGTTAAATGGGCGAATAGGTCAACATGATTACACATATGTGAGTAATCTTGGCACATCTGTGGTTGACTACATTGTGACGCCTTATGAACAGTTGCCATATGTGAGTGATTTCCATGTGCATAAGATGACAGAATTAATCAATGTGAATAATCTCAAAGCACCACTGAGTATACCAGATCACTCTGTAATAACATGTACAATTGATGTCAGTTTGCGACAGGAATTTGAACATATCACTACAAAATCAAACAATAAATCAAGCCAACAACCAGTACACAGCAAAAGATATGATACTTCAAATATCTCAGCACAGTTCTTAGCATGCAATGCAAATCTGACTTTGCTAAAAGACAAAATACAAAATATTGAACTAGAGGCATTACAACAGACAGACTTGGATGAAATATATGAAAACTTTGTTGGGCTTGTAAAGAATGAAATGGACACCACTCTACCTCACAAGTATGTCACCCACAGCCCCAACAGAAGGAATAATAAATCCAGGAGAAAACCCTACTGGTGCGATGACCTACAGCTTAGTTGGAACCTTGTATGTGAGAAGGAAAAGTTATGGACTAAAAGCAAAACTAGTTCAAAACAAGAAAGAAGAAAACTCCGAGAGCAGTTCTGCAAGGCCAGAAAACAGTTTGATAGGCTTCACAGAAGACACAAGAGGATGTATCAAAAGGACCATCAGGATAACCTCACTAAATCTTTAACCAATCCATCAATATTTTGGAAAGATATAGGCAAACTGGGAATACAAAACGAACGAAAGGTGATCATTCCTAATGAAGTTATCCTTGATAATAACGAAATTAGCACAGACCATGCTCATGTAATGAAGAAATGGAAGACTGACTTCAGTGACCTATATAACCCATGCTTGGACAATCAGTGGGAGCCCATGGTTGCTAATGTCCATGATAATTTGATTAACTGTGATGTTCTTAATCAACCAATTAACAGGCTTGAAGTCAATATTGCTGTAAACTCACTGAAATCAAATAAAGCATCTGGTATTGACTGTATTCCATCAGAAGTATTAAAGAATCAGCCATCTGTGGACATATTAACTAGCATGTTTAATATGATCTTCACATCTGGACAGGTACCAATCATGTGGAAGAAGGGAGTTATTAACCCAATACCTAAACCCGGTGCTGGTGATCCAAGAGAACCAACTAATTACAGGGGTATAACTCTTCTCTGTGTTACATATAAAGCCTACACTAAAGTTCTCAACAACAGGATAAGTTTCTGGCTGGAGAATAATAATTACCTTACACCTTTCCAAAATGGATTTCGTAAAGGAAGATCATGCCAGGACCACCTTGAAACACTAACGAAAATTTTATATAACAGGAAAATGTCAAGGCTATCTACTTATGTATGTTTTGTTGACATGCGTAAAGCTTTTGACTCTATACAAAGACATATGTTGTGGTATAAACTACAACACCAGTTCGGACTAAAAGGATATATTTTGAAATCAATCCAATCTTTGTACCAAGATGTGCAGTGCTCTGTCAAGGTGAACACTGATAAAACTGACTGGTTTGATGTTAATGTTGGGGTCAAACAAGGCTGTTGTCTGTCACCTACATTATTTTCTATGTACATTAATGACCTTGCAAATGCATTATGTGAACTTCAAAGTGGAATAGAAATTGACTCTTTAAACATATCATTTCTCATGTATGCAGATGATATCGTTCTCATCGCACCTAATGAAACAAACTTACAAAAACTACTAGATTGTTTACATCAGTGGTCTCAAAAGTGGAAATTAACAGTGAACATAGAGAAAACCAAAATTATGCACTGCAGATCATTATCAACACCTATATGTGATACTCAGTTCAAATGTGGAAATCTGGACATCGACTATTGTTCCGAATATAAGTATCTTGGCATGTGGATTAATGAACATTGTGACTACAAGAAAACTGTAAGAGAAATATGTAAAGCTGCAAATCGAGCACTAGGAGTAATATTCAGCAAGTTTAATCACCTTGGGGGTCTAAGCCATTCAGTGTTCACAAAATTGTTTGATTCTTATGTGCAACCAGTTCTTAACTACAGTGCAAGCGTGTGGGGAATAAATATGTATAAAGAGTTAAGTTATATCCAGAATAAAGCATCAAGATTCTTCTTGGGAGTGAGAAAAAATGCATCCAACATTGCTGCTAGAGGAGAAATGGGATGGAGAAGTCAGGATACCAAGATCAAAATTGAAGTTCTTCGAAGTTTCCATAAAATCCTCACCTCAAGTGAAAGTTCTGTGCCTGTCATTGTCCATAATTGGTCATACAAAAGAAAATCTTCTTGGGACCATAGGGTTTATGAATTTCTTAAAAAGTTAAACATTCATGGAAATAAGCAAATTTTAGATTATTGTGTGCAAACTTCCCGTGTTAAATTCCTCAATGAATGTCTTGAAGTATTAGATACAAGAGACAGACAAACGTGGCACTCTGACTTATTCAACGATAAAGGCAACCTAAATGGGAACAAACTTAGAACATATAGGACATACAAGCAGGGTATTCAAACTTCTAACTATGTAAAGATGTCTCTTCCTCGACAACAAAGAAGTTTAATAGCAGCATTGCACTGTGGAAACCTCCCTCTTGGTATTGAAAGTGGCAGGTATACCAAGCCTGTAACACCCCTGGGAGATAGACTGTGTCAACTCTGTTATGAACAGTCCATCGAAGATGAAGTGCACTTTGTTGTAGTTTGTGAATTTTATAAAGATTTTAGGAAATACTTGATTGATACATGTAATACTCATTTCAGCAATTTCTCTGAACTATCTGCTTTAGATAAATATAGGTGGATGATGACCACTGACTGCATCCAATTTGAACTGGCGAGATGCATCCAGAAAATGTACCATAAAAGACAGCAATATTTATGATAATAATACATTATGTGTTAACTTTTGTTTGTTTATATCTTTTATCATTGTAGGTATGCATTATAAAACATGTATGTATGTATGTATGTACTCGTGTATGAGTGTGTATGCGTGTGAGTGTGTATGCATGCATGTATATCTGTCTGTTTGTATCCTCGTATATGTAGGTATGTATGTAGACATGTTTGTAAGCATTTATCAATGTGAATAAGTCTGTATGTGTGTGTAAAGTGTATGGAAGTATGTTAGTAAGTGGAGATGTGGAGGATAGATGCATGAACGTAACTGAATGAAGAGAACTAGGTGTATATATGAATGATATGTGGTGATCGTTCATGTGTGAATGAATATGTGTATTTAATGTAAACAATTATTTTATTTATATTTTATTGCTTTTTATCTGTGCCATACAAGGTGTCATATCGGCCACCTGAGGCCTGGTGTTTGTAATTCATCCTGTTTTTGAATGTGTATAAATGTAACACATGACACTGTAATAAACTATATATTATATTATTATTAGTGATTCCCTACAGTTTGTCTATTTGTGTATTCATGGGTTGTTGACTTCCTTAATTAGTTGTTAACTCCTGTTGAGAGGATTACGGGTAGCTTGTTGCTGTACCCGGTTACCGTCTTGTTTAGACTGCAAATAAACCACTTGATTCACGGATTGGCTTCTCTCTAGTTATTTATTGGCTTGTTTATTTTCTTTTCTTATCTTTCTGTCGGATAACGGGTCTCACCTGAGTTTAGATATCGTTACACCGTGACACCCGGCTATCGTTACAGGCCTTCAAACATTTGTTGTTTTTGTTTAGTTCCGTTAATAATCACCTTTTCAATAGCTGTTATATTGTAAATGAACAGCGTTGCAGTTGTTGACTAACAACCATAACTAAACAAGCGTTTAAAATATCCCGTGCCAATATCCTTTTTTTTAAATGTCCTTCAATGTCAACCTATTACATGTATATCCAAGACATCAGACCTTAAGCAGGTTCAATGAGCAGACTCTTATTGATCTATTTAATCTATATGCATAATTATACGCCTCATTGTTTTATGCATTCATATTATCAAATAGTGTGTCTCTTGTACCACCGAGACAGATCTTTTGAGTAATAAAGAGTTTGAGTGAGAGTTTACGGGACCACAGTCCACGATAAGCAGACCTACCTTTGCGAGAAGTAGATGTTACCGTCACTCTGCAGCCTGACGAACTTGTTGGGGGAGGTGATAGAGTGGAGGTAGGAGCGGCCCCCGTTCAGGAAGAAGGTATCCGGGTACCATATCCGCTCCAGCATCTTGATGCTCAGGGACACCTCGGATACTCCCTCCAGGGTGGCGTTGAAGGAAAGCCGAGAGTCCAACCAGAGCTGTCTAAAGTAGCAGTCCATGGAGTAGATCTGGAAGCATGGCGGGGCAAATAGACAGGGTAAGTTAGAGGTGACAGTTGACCCAACAATTCTATATTGTATCTTTGTTGAAGACAATATACTAACCATAACTGGCCACTAATAATGATATCGCTTGATAAATAAGATATAATCCTCATATCTCTTGAAATATGATATACCAACCCCGGTTGACTAAAATTAACTTTCCTCTGTAACATTAGTGTACTAATAAATGTTAAACGTGTTCCTGTTTACATGTCTCGTAAAATAAACCTAGTTTGAGGACATGTACAAGTGAAAATTGAGTTAGTTCTGTATAGACAGCAACACTTAAATATCTTGAAGAATACGTGTCAACTATGAAGTATTGAGCTATACCAAGAGCACTTATGGTGCTTAATAGTTCTTAAACGTGAATCTATTACAACGCCATTTGATACCAATTGCCAAGAAATAATGGATTTTGAAATATTTTAACCTTTTACAATATTAGATAAAAATATAAAACCTTCATTTGAAAATATCATTTGAAAAAGATACTCATGTGGTAAGACATGGAACGATTCAACCATGCTTTCAGACCATCATAGCCAGTTTTCGAGTTTTTTTTACTGGCGAGGGCTCACTAATAATACGTTGCTATAAATCCAAGCCTTTCGGTTAAGCTTGCATGTACTTAAGTGATCATCAGTCAGGGCCGGTTGTTTGCATGCAGCCATTAACAGCACGGAAATCATAATAGTTAAGGGATTTAACGTCAAGTGCGAAAAGCGGCAATGTATCACAACTGAAAGGCACCAATTCAAAGTGTAGATTTCGTGAACGGAAAAAGTTTGATTTATAGACCACAAATTCACTGAAATGTTTTTAAATGTAAAAGTCCCTTTTTCAAAGAGTATCTTTTTACAGATGTTTCAATAAAAAATAAAGAAAAACATGGATGTTCCCCAATCATTTATTTTAAATTGTAAAAGGTACATCTCATCTAATCATGGCCTATCTTTCATACAATCTAGCATGCCATTCATGTTTTAATTAAAGCACGAAAGCTACCAAATCCCTTCAAACAAAGACATCTCGATTTCGTTTCTATCCCAGATACTGTCATGTTAGGTGGAGAAAGATGATAAATTAAAGCTAAAAAGATTTCCCCTTGCAAACATTTAGATTGATCTGTCGGGGCCCGGAGTCTGCGGGACACACGCATTCACTAACCCAACTGCACATCAACATAGCGAAACACGACATTCAATCACGATTCTACGTTCTGAAGTTATCATTATTTGCTTATTTCACGAGCAGATTTAAGGTTTACGGTCAGTCACGAAATAGCGTACATACTACGTTGTTAATGCTAATTAGTATCAATTTTGTGTTTTCTACTTTAATGACATCAACTTGTCTACATTCTGAAGTTTTTACCATATCATAAGTTTCATGATGGTACTTAATTTTTACAGTCATGAAATGCCATTAATAATATATTGTCATTTCACATCAGTATTAACTTTCGTTTTTATTTCTAATGACATCAACTAACGTATCCATATGCTAAAGTTATAACCATATTCAATTTCATGATTTGATGTATCGCTTACCAAAAGGCACAAACTTCCTTGTTTATATTAGGTTATATAATACCATTGTCAAAGTATACTTGGTTAAGGCGTAGGTATCTCCATCATTTCCGAAACATCTTCCCTTTATCATATTTCTTACTCTGTATTTTAATTCATTCATTCATTTCATTCTTGTGTTGCTCTTGTTCATTTTATGTCATATATTAGATAAATATTTCCCAATGAAGTCTTTGGAGGACGTACAGAAGACGGAGGCATAAGAAAAGAAAGATTTCTTGTTTCCATCTTCTTTATTGTAAAAATACACGAACTTTCTGAATGCATTCTTTCTCGTTCATCAGAAGGTTGGACCTTCCTGCCACTAGAATCAGTACACATATATTCCTAAACGTCACGTATTTTTACAATAAGGAAAAAACAAGCTAATATTCCTTTTCTCATTCAAGTAAAGCTGTGACAACACATACTACCAAGAATCGTGATACTTAGTCAGACGATATAAGTATCGTGATGAGTATCGTTAACTTTGAAATTGTTTATTTCCCAAAAAATGAAGGCTTTTTCAAAAGGTAATCTTTGCTTTACAAAATACAATCCCTGAAAATAGTGTATTGTGACTTGTAACGTATCGTTATGATATATCGTGATACGTATCGTATAGTGTTATGTCTATATCGTCCATATCGTCACGGTTTCCTGATAAGCCATCACCCTCTCATACACACTACCTGGTGTTTTGCAGTATGACATCGTCAACCATCCGCAGTCTGACAACATTGAACCTTTCACGACTTTTACGTTTAAGACTTAAGCCCTGTAAAAGGTCTCCTATGACATCTGTTGGCCATGTTTTGTTTCTTACAGATCCGTGGTTTGTTCTATTTATCATAACTAAATTGTACAAAACGTAACACTTTTATTTACTAATAAATCTTTATTAGATAGAGGTGATATACATCTAGATTATATCATTTCTGCAACACGAAGACTCTCATTTTTGACAACACATACATAAAGTATTGATAATCTAACAAGTTTTTTTCAAGCAGCAAGAACTTCTTATCGTATAATGGTGTGAAGGTGTTGTTTACTTACTTTTCTGATATAAATAACATCTGATATTTAATACATTATATTCAAAAAATTTAAGCGACGATGTTTTCGATTGCTTAAAGTGGGAAATGCATTGTTACTGCTCAAAGTACGAAAATAACCGCTAGGGATAAGTCAAACAAATGGTCATGTTTTTAGAACAGTTTACACATAACATCGACGAAGTAATTGGTTCAGTAATCTGATTACTTACCGTTTTGCCAGATTGTTTCCCATGTGAGTGAGTGTCTAGGTAATAGACATTGAAAGCTACGATATCAATGTTAGGTAGACTACTGCACTTGGTAAAAGCAATATGTATTATGATGACCCCTCGACCTTTCTCCGATCTTCTGTCAGCTCCGATCTGCTACAGATCTGCTGTATATACTTGCTTCTATTGATTCTGCACAGCATTCTCTGACAGTGTTTTCAATGGCAGAACATATCATTTGCTTCAATTTTCGTGTATATGGTCATTCATTCAAATAATAGGATAATGGAGTTCAATAGATATTAATCAAAATTTTTCAGTGAAAAAGTGTAATCATAACCTTCTTTTGAATGTTCCCCCTTCTGAATGTCCTTGAAAGACTTCACCTGATTTCACTGACAAAGTGTAATTATAACATTCTTTTAAATTTTCCCCCTTCTGAAAGTCCTTGAAAGACTTCACCTAATTTCATTTGATAATTATCGTTATCATTTATAAAAATGTCAGGATGCGATTTGTGCCTCAAATGTACTAAAGTCAATATCGACAGTAAGCCAAAAGTTATAAGTGTCTTTGGCACTGTCAGAAGTATCATGGGGGAAGTTTCATGTTAAAAGCCTTTGTTAAAAATGTCAAAACAATGAAATTTTGAGTTTGGTAACACCAGAATTGTTAACTACCGCTTTAATGTACATTTTGGCAAAAGAGGGAATGTTCTGATTTACAGAATTACCCATATGAATTGTAAAATCAAGAGATAATGCTGGATTGAAGTTTCCATTAAAAACGTAAGTATAGATTAGAACATGTTTGTTGCAGAATTATAAACATTATATTTTGATTCAAGAAGATGATGTTATGATAACACCACTTACATGGAGGCTAGGAGGGATGTTAGTGCGTGTTGACGTCAGTTACATATCCAATTTGTCGAGTGATGAATTGGGTGTAATATTTTCAGTTTTATCTCACCAGGTCTGGGACTATCGAAAATGGAAAGCGAGGAAGCAGAAAAGATATTTCGTACGAAATGGATCACGTGGATACTTTTCACCAGCGATTTCATCCCAGACAGAAGTATTTTCAGATTAAATTATATCTGACTGAAATATGTGATGAATGTGTAATTCCATGAAATGACTTTATAACTTATGCTATATTTATACTTTTTTCGAAACCCAATTATCGGCGTAAAACCTGCAAATATGTAATATCATTGCATTCGATCTCAACCGTACACTCTTGACAGTGTTGCTGTAATAGTTTTAGTAGGCGAGAACCCCCATTTGAATTTTACTTTTAAAAATTCCATAACTTAATCGACCATGGCTTTCCGAATTACCATTTATGAATAAAAGAATATCGTATCTAATAATAACTTACCATCTCTATTAAAATTGCCAACATCATATGTCACTCCAACATTTAAGTTTATCGTTTAAACATTCTGATCCCAATTACCCATTACCCAACCGTCTGTCTATCCTCAAATTGTGCTGTAGTTAACCTATACTTGGACTCACCATATCCTTCTCTGACATGGGACCCATGGATCGAACCAGGATGTCCGTCTTCACGACTAGTGGTGGGCCTGCAAGAATAAATGAGCCGAAGTTACCTTAGTCAGATGGGACCACGGAACGCAGTGCACATCAAAAGAGCGAAGGCTGTTAGCGCTGAATTTGTCAAACTATTATTCCGTGTTAGGCCCTCGGAACATAAATCATTACCCCATCGCAAGGAGGTACGACCCTATAGGAGACAGTATCAATCAATGCCAACACACTGCTACTAACAAATTGTCTCCAGTCTTTTTCTTCATGGCCACTCTTCCTTTGGGTATCAATATCCACTTTATTATCCTCCGCTCTCGCCCTTTATTTCGTTAAGAAGCAAATTTCCATTACATAGCTGTAATGAATTTTATCGGATTTGCTAATGGTATTCTTCACATGGTGGTTCGTTTTTAACTTCTCGTCGTAAAAAGAGATTCATCAGTGTTGTCTTAGGGAAGTACTTTGTGGTAAAGTTGTTAATACGTTCTTAATGTAGTACAGGAACATTTAGCATTCAGCAGACCGGGATGCGGGTAGATGAATTTTCTCGAGTGTAAACGATATTAAGATTTACATATAATGGTGATTTGAAGTTTCCGCATATTTACGCAAGAGAACGACTTCTACAATACGTTGTTTAAAGTGAGAAAGCTATTTTACCGTATAGAGGCTTTAGCAGCCAATCGAAAAAGGCCATAGTTATATAAAACACCAGTGATAACACGTTGTGATAAAATATTAATAAGTATTATATTAATAAAACTATATATCAAATTCATAATAAGGATTTAAGTTTAGTTGTTGATCTGGGAATCGATCTTGTTGTTAGGTATCGCGTATTAAATCAAATGCATAATGCTTTTCTGGAAACCCAATTCCAGAGAGACGAAGAAAAACGAATACCTATTGGGTGAAATTTTTTTGTCATATATAGCCTGAAGATTTTTTACATGGCTTTTCGATGATATCATTTTTACAAAGTTATTACTGTCCCTATTAACATCTTTCTACACCGCGATATACAGACTTTTGGGTTGTATAATATAAGACTATACATGATGTGGAATATATAGCTTTATATGTATGTGAATACTGTACATCGGCCGTCATATATATAAATATAAATTGGTCTGATTCAAACCACATCTGCAAAATAACTATCAATGGGGAAAAGTCTCTCAAAGGACAGACAATCAAGAATAAAAATTTCGACAAATGTGACATTTCATAATTTTTTCTTAATAAGCATTCACGATAATTAAACCTAAATGGATGATTTGGTAACCAAATCTTGCAAATTCTCGTATATTCTCACCTCCAAATCCGGGTCTCAGACGCCTGTCATAGCCCTTGAGGAGACTGTTGAGGAGTGACGTCATATTTCTCCCACCTCTATAGTCCCAGGCCGACAGGGCACCGACGTGTAGTCTAATATAGTGGTAAATGATGGCCTAATCAGTCCACAGAGTGTACACTGACAACATTGCGTGCATCTAACCAACAGCCTATATAAGATAACAGCAATGAAAACTTCTGCTGATGTGATTATACTATGAAATGTTATCTTCATCAATATGATTTGGAATCCCCCAGGAATACTTTTCTGAACACAACACTATTTTAAACAATGCTGATGAATGACGTATTTTTATATGTGAAAATTGTTACTTCTCATATTTCGAATATCCTTGTGTCAAGATTAATATGTTTCTCAATCAATGATAGAGAAAAATTAAAAAAAAACTCGAATTAAGAATATGATTTAAATGTCATAAAACATATTTTATTAGACTTATGACGGGATTTGGGATTTGTCCAACTTAAGTGACCTTCATCGAAAAATTTAATAAAAAGATAACATTAAAAAACCATACATGATATATAGAGTGAAGATGCTACACATATCGTAGGACGGCATTAAAAGAGAAAAGGAAGAACGTGCAAATACCAAGAGAAATAAAAATATGGTAACCTGCCTTTCCTTAAATGCATGTACCATTGAGTCCAAAAGTACTTCAGACATCTGTCCATATTCAGTATTGAAAATAATGTTTCTTATTATGTCTTGAATACAATAAAATTTTGAGTGAAAAATGTTCTCATTTTAATCGCTTAATACTATCTATACTATTCTCACGTAGACCAGTAAAAAATAATCATTTTCAGTTTATTAATGCTTTCATTTGAACTTACATGAGGAGGAATATCGTTGTGAAAAAGTCCATGGTTCCCAGACAAAGTTTCTGAAAATGAAACAAAAAGACAAACGTATTCAATAAGATTATATAATGAATGTTTTTTTTTCATTCTGTATATGGATTTTGGTTGCTGATAATTGAAACGAGGGATAAAATCCAAATCACGGTTATCCTGAACAGTTTAACTTCCCATTGTGAATCTCAGTGTATCCTGTTATTTATTTACTATGTTAGATATGCCTTTGAAAGTCGATCACATTATTTTTAGCGCACCAAGAATCGCTCATCCAGGACTGTTTGTGCAACCAATCATCTTCTTGTCTGGAATACAATTTCTTCGAATTTATAGAGGGGTGAATTCACCAAAAGTGTTCAAGTTTCATTTAACAAATTTTATAAATTTTACGAATTGAAACTGCTACATGAACGCGAAGAGAATATTATATGACTAATACCGAGTATCGGTAGTAATTTATGAGGACGTTTTAACGTTTTCGACGAAGTTTGTCACTTATTGGAAATCCCTTTCGTAGACATAGAATAATCTATGTTACAAACTGTTGGATCACTGACTGTTATATCAAAACATAGCATGTCGTTACAAATGTTCTGCTCCATCGTGAAACCAACTTTGAGACGTATCGGTTTCGGTTTCTTGATGCTTCGACGAAAAAAGACATCTAAATCTACATGAAATCATTATGTTGTTATTGAAGAAGGTTAACATGAAGTTATAAGAACACTTTTAGATGTCTGTAAACCACTCTCATTCAGGATTTAGATATCAAAACATTTTATGATATACACTACCCATCAAAAGACTAAAGTCTCTCAAATTACACGCTTCTTCTGGTATTAAAATTGAATTATCATAACGATAACTAACAAATGAAGTCAAACGGGCATGAACAAGACTGGTTCTAACAGGCATTGCATCAACATTGCAAGAGTCGAATATACAGTCCAATCTGATGATTGGGAATATTTTGACATTCGTTTGACAATTCGTTGCGTAGTTTGCGATGGTTAGCAGTTCGTCCCAACATACCCCAAATATGTTCAATGGAATTCTAATCGATCGATAATGTTATCTAATTCATTCGATTCATTCCTTTTTTGTTGTAAACATGCTGCCACAATGCGAGCTATGGAGGCCTGGCATTAATTTCGACACGGCCCTTAACAAGGAATATAATGATCTCGTCCCTGATCACGACAACCTTTTAATCTGTTCATGCTGTAAGAGTGACACCTCCCCCGATTATATGGATACACTTCAAAATCGACCGTGCCTCTCAACAGCAACGCCATTGTAACGCTCTCCCTGACGTCTGTAGACTGGGAACCGACAATCTTTGAAATACAGATCGAACCTTGATTCGTCAGAGCAGAGTACCTTTGCCCTTCAGTAGCCAACCAAGCGAAAATGTCTTATTTTGCCAATTCAGTGTATTGGCGGCGTGGTGTACAAAGTCTTACAGATGGGCGACGTGTCCGCAAACCGTAGTAACGTAATGAGAAGGGAATTGTTGATATAGATACACATCGTAGCTTGTTAGAAAGCATCAATGGCTGCTGTGTCTGTTCCTGAGAACCAGCGGACTGACGTATCAATCATCACGCTGTGAACTTACCCTCGGCCTACCCGACCTGGTTCGATTCTTGAAGATGCTCATCTTTTGAAAGCTTGTCCAGAATTTGGAATCAGCCTTTTTAGATACACCAGCATACCAGGCAACATACCATTTTGATCGTCTATCTGATAGCAGTGCCAAAAACTTTATGACGTTGCTAAATATTAAGACTTCTCTCTTAATCAATTTTTGCATCAAAGAAATATGAAGTTACTAACTCAGGGGAACTAAGCGCCGACGTTCTGAACAATTAATCCACGGGTATCCCGTGTTAAATTGCGACTTAAGAACGAGCATTGTTATTCACGTGAATTGCTGGCTTTAGTGCGAAGATCTAATCAAGATAAGGGAAATGTCATCGAGTTTCATCATTTTATGAACTAACAAATGGAATTTTTGTTTAACTTTGTATTTACGGCCCATCAGTTAATGTGTTTCCAGTTCTTGTAAAGGTTTAGAATACTTGTGATAATGTATAAAGAAAACAGTTTGGTAAAGTTAAATAGCTACATACTATTTAGTCTAAACTTTTGATTATTCATCAATAATTTAAATTCATTTCTGAGTCAATTCTACTCCATCATGAAATGAAAATACAAAATGTAATATAATGACTTATCCACATAAGACATGGAACTAAAATATTGTAAATTCCGTAAACTTCAACTTATTTATTGAAATATTCTCAATGATATAGGCAGTTGGCTTGTTTTGGAATTTACGAGACACATAATGCAGTTTTCCACTCACGATCCCAGACACTGAGGACCGAGGTAATTTTCGGAATGGAATATTTGTCATAAAATGCACTTGTAGCCCCATAAAGTACTTTATTTATATCAATACATCCCTATTATAAAGCAAAAAGGTTTGTTTTAGAGATCTTGCACGTCATGGTATGAAGGCATTAAACAAGGAAGCAACTTTCTCCACTTTCCTGGCTATTTTTAACAATTTAACTAGCAATATAAGAACACATGCCATGGGAAACAGAGCCATAAACTGTATCGATCTATTCATCAGTGCCATCATTCAATCCTAACAGAGTCATTTGCTTCACTCGTCAGTGGCAGTGTTCTTGATTTCAGTGATAAAAGACCCAAGCACCACCTATCGGCGTGGTGATTACCCCGCCTTTTAAAATAACACGGTGCTAATTCCCTACGCCTGTTTCCTGCTCTGTGACAAACTGGAAGTTTCTGATTGTTTGTCGCTGTAACAAGAACCAGTTATAAAAACTTTTCAGTTGATTGCCTACTGTGCTCAGTTTAATCATCACGCTAAACGTGATTTAAAAAAGCTAGGACCCGTGATCGAGCTGAATGTTGTTTGAGTATGCATCTGTTAAGTCAACGCATGTGAAAAGGCAACACAGAATATGCGGATACCTCTTCTTTTAAAGAGAAACGATTCTTCCATGTAAATTTGAGCATCATTTAGCAATAAATTTACATGATGTTGTTTGCCAGTCGAATGGTAATGAGCGCCATTTCCCAGGTACCTTCACATAATACTGATACTTTTAGTGCGTAACAACTGGCATAAATACCTAATGGAAATGTTTTCTATCAAGTGGTTTTTAATCTTCAGGTGCTTACTTTCTTACAGGGGGAATTAAACAAATGAAATGCTATGCTAAAATTAATGTCTATTTTCTAACCAAAATCTTGAAAATAAATATCATGTTATCTTGATAAACGTTTAAGCTCATGTAACATATTTATCTTTATGCATGTTGACACAACATTTATACATACAACCATACCATCTGTATGTTGATAGTCCAAATCGCTTCGTAGATTTATTTCGAACTTAGGATTACATTCTACCATTGCTGCAAATAAATGTCAATTTATATCTTCATCATCTGGTTGATTTGAATTTTGAAATATTAAAACTGGGATTTACATTGTATTAAATCAATAAATGTCATATTAAATCATTGTTATCCTCTAAATAGTTGTGTCTCTCTGAGAAATAGCTTTTTACAGATTATGGAATTGCAATCTTAATGTCAAAGCGTGATAGGATTTGAATTAATCGCTATTTCTCATCATAAACACGTCATAAAAAGCGATTTTTAAATAAAGTAGCCAAATGAAATAAAAAAATCCATTAAATGTGGGATATTCGCCTGGTAAACTTTAGAAACTCATTTAAAACGTTGAAGGAGTTCTTAATGTAGTGCGACTGTAGGTGCATACAGAATTCTATAATAGTAATATTGTTAATTGATAGCTTCCAAATTACACATCTATTGTAATTAGATACACGTGTGTGTATTAGTGTTGCTGGTAGTATCCAGGTCTCTTCTCGGAACATTAAAGTGACACAGAGTTTGTTTTATGATTTTTCAAATAAGAATCAAATTACCATATGTCCTTAGTTAATGTCAAATCACCCCTCTAAACTTGCATCTTAATCT